>OY776078.1:26918115-28141324 GCA_963675205.1 Catocala nupta | reverse complement strand
GAGTCGATATTTTAACTGCTTGGATAGATTGAAGGATAGGCAGACACATAGTATTAGACTTATTCACCAGAATATTCAGGGACTATCCGGCAAGGAGTTAGAATTAGATTAATTTTTTAAAGAACATGACATCCAAATATGTTGCTTATTAGAACATTGGTTAAGAAGTAGTCAACTAATATTTAATAATGAACATTATACCGTTGTAAGTGAGTTTGTAAGAAAGAATTCTATACATGGTGGCTCTCTAATATATGTATGTAATCATCTTAAATTTAGGAAAGAAATGATATAGTAAATCTTTCTATCGAGCGCACTGTTGAATTATCCTGTGTGGAGCTGGAGCAACATGTCATACTTTGCGTGTACCGACCACCGCAGAGTGACTTTAGTGTTTTCGAAACAGTAATGAAGGATATTATAAAAAGCTTAAGTTATGGTAATAGGCATATAGTAGTATGTGGTGATTTTAATATTAATTTACTTCAGCTATCAGTTCTTTCTGTAAGACTTATTAGTTTATTTAGATCATTTAATTTAAATCATTTATTTTTCGAACCAACCAGAATTACATCATACTCTGCTACCTGCTTAGACAATATATTTTGCGAATGCCAATTTCTAAATAGGGCCATATTGAGTGATTTGACATCCGACCACTGTGGGCAAGAGGTTGTATTTCCTAAAAATACAATTCAAAAAGAAACTATGATCACATGTAGACCGATGACATCTAATCGCATAAAGGATTGCAATAGTCCAGACCAACTATACGAGTCTTTGCTTAACGTCATTACACTGGAATTTAACAAAAAAAATTAAAATGAAGACATTTTACAAAAAATTAAAAGTTAAGTTTTGTGATTGGGCAACACCTGGGATATATACAAGTAGAGCTAAGTTATATGCATTATATGGAATGAAAAAATATAATTTTGATCCAAATTTTATTAAATATGTTAGAAATTATTCAAAATTATTTAAAAGACTTGTGCTACAGCCAAGTCCCTTTATTTAAAAACCAAAATTCGAAATGCCGACGATAAAATTAAAGCTACTTGGAACATTATTAATAATGAAACTGGACGCACCAAGCAGCGTGATAATACTATTAAACTTAATGTAAATAATAAGATAATTTCAAATAACTTGCAAGTAGCTGAAACATTTAATAACTACTTTGCAAAGATACCTGTTAATACAACTAGTTCCTTAAGGTCTTGCCCAGTAAAAGCAGAATCCTTGGTTAGGGATAGCGTGGTGGAGTGTAAAGTCCTGTTTAGATTTAAATATGTACATCCGCATGACATAATAAAAGTATTTAAGTCACTTAATTAAAAAAAACTGCTGACTTGTGGGGTATTTCTGTGAAATTAATTACAAGTTATTATTGATAACGTAGCGCCACACCTAGCTGCAATATTCAACGGATGCATTGATGTGGGCATTTTTCCAAATTTAATGAAATGTAACAAAATAACACCATTATTTAAAAATGGATGTAAAAGTGATCCATGTAATTTCATACCGATTTCTATATTACCTGCTATAAGTAAAATATTTGAGAAAATTATATTACAGCAATTAGAGAGCCACTTTAACGTAAACAACTTATTTCATACACAACAATATGGTTTTAGAAAGGGTCGATCTACAATAGATGCGGGTGTTACACTTTTAAAACATATTTTTGCTGCTTGGGAAAATTCGCAAGATGCCATTGGCGTATTCTGTGATCACTCAAAAGCCTTTGACTGCGTTGAACATCAAACGTTATTGCGAAAGCTCAGGCATTATGGAATTCAAAATGCTGCACTCGACCTCGTTGGTTCTTACCTAAGCGATAGATTACAACACGTTGAAATCAACGGAAGTAGATCTACTTGATTACCAGTCGCAATGGGCGTGCCACAGGGCTCAATTTCAGGACCCTTTCTGTTTCTAGCGTACGTGAATGATTTGCCATTCTTCGTACAGAATTTGTGCTACATTGTATAATTTGCTGATGACGCATCACTTATTTTTAAAGTAGACCGTAAGGCACCAAATTTACAGGGTGTTAATTCTTCACTCGCGCAAGTCCTTGGCTGGTTCATGGTGAATAATTTTTAACTCAATTAAAAAAAAACAAAATGTATTAAGTTTACATTGCCTAATGTAAAGAGTCCTAGCATAAACATTAATTTAAATAATGAAACAGTAACATTTGTACATTCCACCGTTTTCTTAGGCGGATCATTGTCAAATTTTGCGCAGGTAATCGTAACTAAAATGATATATTTACCAAAATATAAAATACATATACATGATTTTTCTTTTTTAATGCCTGCTACAACAATTGAATTTTGGTGTGTTGCACTGGCCGCGATGTTTAACTAATGATTTATTCCAGTTTTTGTGGGTTAGGGTGTAAAAAAATACAACTTTGTTATCATGACGTTTTAACATTTATTGTGAAATGAAACTATAAAGTGCAAAATATTTTAGAATTAATATTGATTACAGTATCTTAGCCAATTATAAAATTTAGAATTAAAAGAAATTAACCCATTATTAATTAAAATTTTATACAACTATTACATTTTTAATTTTGACAGACATTAAATTCTACCCAAATACCCTAAATACTTATATATAAACTGCTAAACGTAACATATGACCATAAAAATATCTAACAAATGAACACATTGTCATATTTTCTTATTATATTAACTAGTTTTTCGTAAAAATATTTAATTTGTCCTGTAATCTTTGGAACAGAAAAGTAACAAAGTTGTAGCAGAGAAACATGTTTATTTTTTTGTAACTTATTACACTTAATTGTACATGGTCGAGCTTAAGATTTTAAAATATAAAAATACAGCTCTATACTTATAACAATAAACTATATGACTCGTTATGACTAAAATTAACTTTATAAAACAAAAACCAAATATTTATGGAAACGTGAAATGTAAAAGTTGCTTATTTCCCAAATATATCTAAAGCAGTACCTATCGAAATGGTAGAATATTCTTTTTCCTCTACCTTTTTCCTCTAGGTTCTGGTACAATACCAAGTAAATTAACATAAGGCATGTAAGATAAATCAGACTCAACTAAATTAAATTTTGTTGCAGTATGATCTTATAGACTTAAAACATTTTTAACCTCACCGTTTTTTTCTACTTCACATAAGGCATTACCCAGATATACGTAGTTTTGTATACGTAGTTTTTAAGCTGCAAATTTCGACCAATACACAAAAACATTGTTTTATTTTACTAGGTTGTTCTACCAAATAAGTGCTAGATGGTTTATCTTTTAACGCTATTGGTGCACCATCATCAGAGTCTGAACTATAAGCAATGACTTAAAACCCGTTTGCTTCTCTTTTCAAAGGTTGCTAATATTGGAGAGAATATTTTTTGTCGCATGTGAAGAATTTCATTTATGGCTAATTCACTTTATGTTTACTTGTACTTTCTGTTGCCTTTTGTATACTTTGTGTCTCCTTTTTCATGGTTTTTGTGACTTAGATTTTCTTTCTCTATCACTTAAGTTGTAATTATAGTTACCATCTACAATTTTATATCTCGTCAGTTTACTCTATTGTATATTTTCTTATGCTCTTCGTATCTCTTGTTTATTGCTTCTTAATTTTCTTTTAATTTCATTTCATCTTTATATAACTTCGATCTGTTTCTTTTTACTTCCTTTCTGGTGAGTATTTTCACGTAAAATGGCAGTTAAGGCGTAGACAAATGACGATCAGCATTTTAAACTAATAACTTGATCTTGTCCTGTAGGGGCTGGACTATTTATTCGAGGAGGTGTGCATAATAAGCGTACCTATTTGATGTTCAAGTGTACTTAAAATCTCTTACTAAACGTTTATTGTATATGTCTCTCGATCATTTCTTTTAGATCCTGCTTCCTTTTTGGGATTAGGGATTATTTTTACGTAGTTCTCGGTATCGTGCTACTTACCGTGCCTAAAACCATCTTAAGAAAACCCGATAATTCAAAAAGAAAATCTTTTAAATATCAATTTTAAATATAAAGTTAAAGAATATAGGCAAAATTCAACTCTGTTAGTTTCTTAACAACTCTGTTACCACGCGCTGGTAACCATCTCCATTTATGTTTGCATTTTATTTACTATCAAAGTAGTCCAGAGGATTTCAAACAAAACACAGGACCAAGTTTAAAAAATTGTTATTAGTAAAATTTTGATTTTTATCTCTTTTTTACAAATATTAACAATACTCTGATTATAGTAAAAAAATATATTAAGTAGGTTGTTATAAGAGAAAATCAAATAATTTGATCTTTTTTATAACAGAGTGCTAAGAAGGACACATAAAGTTTGTAAGGAAAACCACTCTGTTATCAGAAATGACCACAATGTTACCAAGAAAAATTATAAAAATATCAAAACTAAGTCCTTATTTTAGTAGTAAATGCGTGCTAATGCAATGTATTTTGTATTGAATTTAAAATTTGTAACAGGTTGTGCGATTATTACTTATGAAAAATTATAACAGTTGAGGGAGGGACTAATTTACCTGTGCAAAATTTAAAAAATGACCTCTGCATTTCTTTATAAGATAAAGTTCAGTGGAGCGCTCAAATATCGTATCTTGCAGGGAGACTTAGTTTAGCCGCATTCGCGGTTCAGAAAGTAAGACAGCTTACTGTACTATAGATACTG
This sequence comes from Catocala nupta, assembly GCA_963675205.1. Taxonomy (NCBI): domain Eukaryota; kingdom Metazoa; phylum Arthropoda; class Insecta; order Lepidoptera; family Erebidae; genus Catocala; species Catocala nupta. Next base: position 28,136,632 of record OY776078.1, on the reverse strand, counting down.
CGAGACTAGCATATTTTAGTTATTTTCACAGCGCCATGTCCTATGGCATACTGTTGTGGGGTAAGGCAGCTGATATTGAAACAATATTCATAATTTAAAAGCGTGCAGTACGTAGCATTTATAATTTAGGGCCATGAGTTTTCCTGAATCGCGTCGCAATATATATTTAGGAATATTATGTTTATAAAAAATATAAAACATAATATTCACTTATATAATAAGAATAGTGATATTCACAACTTAAACATTAGAAATAAGCATAAGTTAGTAGGTCCGTATCATTGTTTACATAAAGTTCACAATTCATTTGCGGTACTCAGTATACGCTTTTTAATAAACTAACGATTGATATTATAAATTTACCTTTACCCAAATTAAAAAGTGCTGTTAATAATCAGCTTATCCGGAAGGGATATTATTCAATAAAACTCATGGAACTAGTTGCTTGTTTCACACAGGATTCAAACAATGTATCTGTCGCAGTAAGATAGATGAAGCCGTAATATAGTTATATCCCTAGGGATATAATTATATACCGTAACATAGTTATACGAAAGCGATTCATTACTATCTCACTAGGAATATAGTTATAAAACCGTCCAAGTTTAGTGATATACTTATATTACTAGATTAAGTTTAGTGAAATAGCTTTCGGAGTGTACGGCGCAGGCGGCGCGGCAGGGGAGGGGTTCGTTGTGTTTACGCGCTCCTCACTCCGCAGTCAGTCGGCCGACATCGATCAAATATACTATTGATCGATGGTCGGCCGATAACAGTTGTTCGGCGTTCACGTCTAGTTTTCGTTCATGTTCATTTAATTGTCGCTACGTTTCCTTAATATTTGTTATATATTCGTTTTATCATTGCTAATTACTTGTGCCAGCTATGGATAAAGATGAAGAAATTAATGCAAGGCGACGTTTTGAACACGAACTTCGTCTATTTTACAATGCGAGATGCAAAAAATCAGAGTGGACGCGGCAGAGAATAAGTGAAGTAATAAATTACATAGAAAGGTATGAAGCGGCGCCTCGGCTTAACGTAAAGAGAAATCCTAACCATCATTTTTATGCAAACCATTATGACGTAATGCAGGTAGGAGGAGAAAAGTATTTAGCTTTGAAACGAAAATCGACTACTGATCCTATTATAAATATTTTGCCCTCCGAAAAATATTACAATGCTTTGTCAGAAATTCATAAAAACACAGGACATGGTGGTCGTGACAAAATGTTACATACTTTGAAATCTCAATATTTTATACCTACGCCAGTGGTTATCAGTTTCGTTAAACAGTGTGTAACGTGCCAAAATAAGAAGGCGTTTCCAAAGAAAGGTATTGTAGTCCGACCTATAATTTCGAACTCATTTAACAATCGAGGGCAAGTAGATTTAATAGACCTACAGTCAACTCCAGACAGAGAATATAAATGGATACTTCATTACCAAGACCACACAACAAAGTTTTCGTTTCTTCGACCTTTAACCTCCAAGCGCGCCGCAGAGGTCGCATTGGAATTACAGAAAGGTTTTTTGGATATTGGATGCCCTGAGATACTTCAGAGTGATAACGGCCGAGAATTCACAGCGTCAATTATAAAGGAATTGGTTCAAATGTGGCCAAGTTGTAAAATAATTAACGGAAGACCTAGACATCCAGCGAGTCAAGGATCTGTGGAGCGAGCGAACCAAGATGTGGAGAACATGTTACAGGCTTGGCTACAAGATAATAATTCTACTAATTGGTCGATTGGAATACGCTTTGTACAGTACCAAAAAAACTGCTCTTTTCATCGAACTATAAAAAGAACACCATACAAAGCTGTTTTTGGAGTAGATCCTCAAATTGGTTTGTTATCACAAGTGCCTGCTGATTTGCTTAATAAACTAAGAACTGAAGAAGATCTTGAGAAGATATTAAATCAACAACAATCTTGTTCATCGGCAACACCTAATGACGAATTACCTGTTGACTATGTTAACTTGCAGCAACCATCCTGTTCATCGGCGTCACAACCGTCATCTTCATCAGCAGCGCCAGAGCCTATTGAAATCTGCGACCGTGACTTGCCTGTTGAGTCTGTTAACTTGAAACAATCGGCATCGGGAGCGCCAGCAGAACAAATTTTACTTTTATGTGTAGTTTGCGGCAAAGAATGTACAGGAGCACATTCATGCTACTCTTGTGCACGAAACGTTCACGTAATTTGTGGAATAACGTCATGTGATGAAGGTTACGGATCGCAACTATTATGCTATTTATGCAACAGTGGAAAAAACATTCAAGACCAAAGAGACAAAGCTGCTGAAAACTTAAGAAAAGCCGCACATAAAATGAAAACCCACTCATCACAGAAATTTCCTGACATTGACGTGGGATCTTCAGTTCTTATAGAGATACCAAAAATAGATCGTGGACCATTGGATCAAAAAAATGTATTAGGGCAAGTTTTAGAAAAGCGAAATGAAAGTCATAAAATTGGAACATCAGTTAGTATCCTGAAAGACTGGTTACCCAGAAATGCAATACAGCTTTCAAACATTACTTTGAATGATCCTATACCAACTGAAAACTTGTCACTGAGAGAAATATGCCAAAAATTGTCGCGCTTTGGTGGCCAAGGTTATTTAAAATGTTCCTGTAAAAATTGAATATACAGTGTTCTACTAAAAGATGTGCCTGTAAGAAGCATTCAGTGCTATGTAATTCTAGATGTCATGATTCTTCTTCATGTCTGAACAAAAATTAAAAAATACTTTTAAAGAAACCAAGATCTCAACTTAGTTGATAAGAAATAAAGACATCTCAAAGCTGTTGATTAGCTTTAAAAGATTTTTAATGTTTGATTAGTTTTAATTGTATTGTTAATGTTTAAATTCCAAAAAATATGATCGTTTTAATTATAATTGAAATTACTTTAATACGTGTTAATGTCACAAAGTATAGTAACTAACTGCAGGATACATAAAGTTGATTTTTAATAAAGATAAAACCAATATAATATTGTTTTATTTAATTATATATGGTAGATTTCTATTTCACTAAGCTTAATCAAGTAATATATTTATAACACTGAACTTAATCTAGTAATATAAGTATATCACTAAACTTGGAAGGTTTTATAACTATATTCCTAGTGAGATAGTAATGAATCGCTTTCGTATAACTATGTTACGGTATATAATTATATCCCTAGGGATATACCTATATTACGGCTTCATCTATCTTACTGCGACATATCTATATTATGTAAGTTAATTTAGTTATGTGAAGGTACTTTGTGTTTATTTTGTGATGTTAAAGTATATTTTTTTTCTTTTGAACAAACGTTGAAAGTATTAACGTAAATTTTGTTTTAACTACATTTAGTCACTAACTATCTTTTCATATGTCACAAAGTGTAAGTGTGCGCGTCCTCATGCCAAACTACTGTCTATTACAAATGACTACAGATAAATATTATTTTAAACCTGAAATGCTTCTTACCTAATATTATTAACTTTTTCTAATTTATATGGACAGTGACATATGGCATAATGACTGCAACACCTGGTACATACATGAGTTGTAAAATATTGAAATTATAATTTGATGGCGATTTAAAAGAGTGGCCTTGAGTTTCTTGCAGGTATCTTCTCATAGGCTCAACCTTTTGCCTGAACCTTGCAACTAACATAAATGTAAATTAAGTAAATATAATAAACTCACTAACAACCCCTTTGACTTTCAAATGGGTTACTTTGTGACCTAAGTGAATAAATAATTTTTGACTTTGACTAAGAAAGTTATATCATAATAAATTACATACACCTTTTTATACTTACTAAGATATAAGTTAAAGAGTGGTAACGTGGAGAAGCCCAACTATTTCGCATATAACGTTTCATATTTAGATTGGCTACTGCACCAATAAAATTTTCAATCTTGCATTATTAGCATAACATAACATAACATAAAGCAGGATTTTCCATAATCATATATTTACTAAACGAGATGGTTGACTTTCAAAACAGCACTCTACAACCCGAATAAAATTGGTTTCATTTAAATTTCAACTATATATTTGCGTATTGATAGTGGGCAACCATTGGACTGCCATGCAGAGGTCTCGGATTTGAGCCCAAAGCGCGCATCTTTGACTTTTCGAAGTTATATGCATATTAAATAATCATTTATCGCTTGCTTAAACGGTGAAGGAAAACATCGTGAGAAAACCTGCATGTCTGAGAGTTCTCCATAATGTTCTCGAAGATATAATATGAAGTCTGCCAACCTGCACTAGGCCAGCGTGGTGGACTATGGCCTTCTCACAATGAGAAGAGGACTGTGGCCACCAGTGTCACAGTTTAATACAGGGCTGATATTATTATTATACAGAATGTAACAGAAAGGTGTAGTTATATTTTAGGGTCACTATGTATATGTGATAAAAAACCTATGTGCCCTAATCCCTTATGTATAACATGTTTCTATGTATAATATGTAAGTATTTACAAAAAAAAAGAATATATGTATGTTTATCCATTGTCTAGTACCCATAGTACAAGCTCTGCTTAGTTTGGGCTAGATGGTGTTGTGTGTATCTGGTAGAATATTATTATTATTATATTAAAATATCGAATTTAAAATTTTATGACAATTTCAATCTATTTATTTATTTGTTATTTAAATATCGATACAAAACGAGTTCCATCACTATCGTTTTTACTTTCAACTAAAGGTCATTGATTCTTAATTACAAAAAATGACCGGCGCGATACAAAAATGCCATATTGATTCTCTTAATTTTTACAATGCTTGTGACGCTCGCGCCATTTAGAAATTAGCCGAAAACGATGTAATGTTCTAAAACAAGAATAGAAGAGGGTCTAGTGTTTTGGAGCGCACGGGAATAAGCCGGTACGATATACGAAACTGATATCACTTCACAACACAGTTTTTAGCCAGCACTTTTTATGATTATTAATTTTTATAAACATGTTCTTTTTAAATTATTTATTACAGCCAATTTTATAAATAAGATTTCGCAACATCTGTGGGGTCACCGAACTATGTTAGAACGACTAGCTGTATTGTAAACTATTTGAATAGGTAACAGTATCCACATCTGGGGCAAAGTTATAATGGTCAATGGCTATTAAGTAAACAAAAACGTGTCGAGTTTAAGACCCTAAGGTCTTTTGTAATTCTTAGAAACAATACACGTGCAGGGCTGGTAGTGTTGTTTACGTATCGATTAGAATATGCTAATATTTGTAAATCGATAAAATATCTTCGTGAAAATAATGTATACAAATTGAATTCTCGCGATTTCCATTGTACATGGGCTATATTATTATGTGACCCTTAAATATGACCACACCTTTCTGTTATACCCTGTATATTTGTTGTATTATGTATATTTGTCAAGTCGATAAACAAGCAACGCATCCAGAACTTTCGACGATTAAGTTCACGTCCAATAAGACATTTTTATATATTATGTTTCTCACATCACAAATATTTTTCTAACATATTAGAAAAATACCTGGCTCTTTGGTAGGCTTACACGGAGACATGGATCCAATGTAAAGAGGAGGTTTAATCTAAAGTGGGATGGAACACCTACGGTGGCACTAGCCGCAGCAGGCGTAGGACTATTGCTAGATATGTATATAATGGATCGGTATATTGGTAACTATGGATGAAAAACGGCGTCTGCCTTGCATACTCTAATAGCATCAATCGGATGGCCAGATGGTGACTCACCAACTCACTAGATGGGCCCCCTGAATAAAACCATAGACTTACAAGCTAGCAGCAGAGGGTAACACCGGTGTGAGCGGCTAGGAGTGTCGAACGATGCGGCGCCGATTTCACCATCACGGGTCTCGTAACAACGGAAACTCGGAGCGGGATTCCCCGTAGTTATGCCTTTGAAATTATTTATTATTGTTATTAGATCCTTTCGGCAAGATCAGTCTTGTTTGTTCACGATAAAAAATACACATATATGATTTTAATAAATTCCCCAGACTCACTATAATAGCCTTTTATGCTTCATTTTAATTATAAATACAATAAAAGCTAACCTATTTTCGACGTAGACAAAGTTAAGTGAATAAAAAACCAAGGAATAATAATTTACAAAACAGACAAATCTCCGTTTATGCCATTCGGCGAACATTAGCGAGCCACATTGTTTAAATCCTTTATTTAAATTCGCTCGCCGAAATAAGTATTCTAATGCAAATACAAACATGAAATATTTAGATTTTTGCGGAAAACAAAAACTGCTCAAGCATTAAAGCTCTCATTTTTAATTAACTAAGGAGGAATAATATTTTATTATCGAACGTATTAAATTAGTTTGAAGTATGCCTTGTGGTTTGTGTGGCTGGAGGTCTGTAGAAATATTGAGACTTAGCACCTTACAATGCTGACCGTGTGATAGTTAGTCAGTGGCCATTTAACCTGTCCGCGGACGCGCCTACGTCAGCCATTAAATTTGAATTCATGGCTGAGAGGAAGAATCAGTTTTAAGAGTGTAGGCAAAGATGGCATAGACGTATAAAGGTCAACTGAGCATCTCGAAGTAGATCATAAATCGAAAGTCCAATGAATACGTATAAACCAAAAACATAGGGCAAGTTGCAAAATAAAATGCAGATCGATCGATCGAAGATCAATCGATGCTAAAAGAAAATAAGGAATATTGACTCCACCACTATGTGACATCGGTAATGTCGAAAGAAAGTGATAGATGTATAGAAATAACTATAAAAATAATAATAATAAGTTATCTCATCATGAGACTAACGCGATCTCGGAGGGCATAGTACTTGAGCTTACCTTCACCTTGTGATATAAACAAAAAATGTATCACCAGGTTTACTTATAGCGCACAAACCGCAGGACAGATTGTGGCGAGCTGAATGTGAGTAGCTACACTGCGGTCCTGAATGCCTCAGAGAGTCGGTTAAGGCCTCGTCCCCGGCTTGCCGTTACTGGTTGGCTGGGGTAGAACTGCAAGAGCACCCGTAGGCCTCTCAACTCTGACTTGCCTTGGGCGGCCGGTCAGAGGGAGGCCGCTGGAGCTCTATGCTTGGGGGTAAAAGTGTAATTTTCAAGGGTTTAACTACAGGGAAACCCGCGCCGGGTCTCCGTTGTCACGAGGCCCGTGATGGTGAAACCGGCGCCGCACCACTCTACACCCTTAGCCGCTTACACTGGTGGCCCTCTGGTACCTTTACGGTTTGTATGCCTATGGTGGCAATTCAGGGGGCCCATTTAGTGAGTTGGCGAGTCACCATCTGCCCATTGCATTGATGCTATTAGAGTATTCAGGGCAGACGCCGTTTTTCATCCGTAGTTAACAATATACCGGTCCACCAAACATCCATATATTAGAATCCATACGTAGCAATAGTCCTATGCCTGCTGCGGCTAGTGCCGCTGTAGGTGTTCCATCCCACCTTTGATTAAAACTCTTGAATGGCCTCTTCATGTTGGACCTAAGTCTCCGTGTAAGCCGCCTAAAGGGCCAGGTATTTTCTTCTATAATATGTTAGAAAACACATGTGATAAGAGAAACATAATAATAATAGCTTATTGTTTCTCTCTACTACATTATGTTAAAGTAATAGTTTATTACAAAAGATAATGTAAAATAAAATGTAACGTTGATCCCAAACTAGGCATGCAAAACAGACAGTCTCAGTGGCACAGCAGTATCTGAATCTGACAGTTTTAAGTGTTTGAGACCTCGGGTTCGCATCCCATGTCGGCTAAATGGGTATTTGGTTCTTCTGGCATTCGCAATAGCAACAAAATCTCTAAACTATACCAGGTAGACAACAATAGGCTCGCCCCCTACTTTTAATAGAACCCTAGTAACTAACAAGTGGGTGGACTAAATGTTGTAAAATTTAAATAAGTTATAAATAAAGACTTCTATAATTTTTTTCATTTATCGTTTGTTAATTTTTAGTTGTATTATAGTTTTTTTTTAAATTAGGTATCCATCTTGATTTTTAGCAATACACAAGAATTAACCAAAAATTTCCTAGTCGACTTGATCCAGGTCTTTTGTTGTAGCCACGTGTCTTTACGTGATACCTTTTGTAGTCATATTGGACCGTTAATTAACGACTAACTTCACATATAAAAGTGACATTTCGCTGGCTCATTCCAGTTGTAACAATCTTACTTATTCAAACCATTTCTGCTTCGTATAGATTCATATTTATCCATGGAAAATTAAGAGGCACATATAAATTTAACTATAGTTTTAAATAGCGTCTTAAATATTCAATATAAAATAATAAAAAGTGGGTACCTAACAAAACAAGTTATATCGCATTTGACACAATTGCACCTAATAATTTATCAAATTTCTCACATTGCAAATCAACATTCAAAACATCATTTATTCATCACATCTTCCAAGCTCTGCGATATGTGCCGGCGCTGCTGCTGCAACCGCGGAAACCCTCAAACGGCGCAAATATAGTAATTTAGTCAGAAATTACATTTTTGCGCCGTTCGTTTCGGAGGAGTGCTACCACATATGTACACCGTGACACGTGATTTATATATACACTGACGGACTCATAAACTGCATCAAAGTTCAGGATTACTTTCGAATTAATATTTTTGATCAGTAGGCCAACTTTTTAGATTAAACTAAATGAAAATGTCGAGACTGTCCATAAACCATAAAAAAACCATATTGGCCTTAATATACTATGGGCTATATTATGGGCCTTAATATACTTACATACATACCGAAATATGTACGTGTATTAATTATAAAGAAAACACGTAGGATTTTTCAAAAGTATATTTTATACCGCCAGTCTGTCATACATAAGGCTCGCCAAATTTTATCATGCCTCTCTATTTATATCAGTCTCTTAAAACAATACATTATTGACATAATTATGTATATTTAATGCCACAACATACTTACATATATGTACATACATATGAGTGTGTACATGTTCCATTGGTACTTAGAGAATACTATTTTTCGAAATATTTATTTCTCATTTTTAGAGACTTACAAATCTGTAATTTCCGAATGCATTGACGCATACCCCTCCGCGGGGGGCGGGTGGAAGGGTTATGTTAAGTTTGAGCTTTTATGCATATAAATATATGTGCCATCGCAAACAATAATGGCTTTAGAGTTTTCTTCGTTTTCAAATAGTGCTTTTGGAATCCTCAGGTTTCTCCCCAGTAAACTTTTGTCTCTACTTATGTGATTCAATCCCAATGTACTTCACAGTACAACATAGTTAGTACTAAGGCACTCTCGAATCAGAACTAAGGCACTTTTGTGCAATGGCCAAATGACGTTCGAGTTTTCTTCTTGATATATTAAACAACGTCGCAAGTCTTACATTGGATTCTCCTGTGGGTAGTTTTGTCAGTAAAATACCCAAAGTGGTTCTAGGATCTCCACTTGTATTTCTTATTAACTTTACTATGGAACAATTTAACGCTAACTTAGAAGATAGCGTTAAATTGTTCCATAGTACGTCCAGTCCAAAAATGCATTTCTGCATCATTCAATCGTCCTAGCTCGCTAAAAGGCAATCGGGTGCGTTTAAGGCATTTCTCAATACGCCACAAAGGCCATTAAAGTGGACGGCCGTAAAGTTATGGGAAATGTTGCATGCTTGAGGTAATTCATTCCAATCATTCCCATTTAGGTGATCTCGGCATACTCTGGCAGCGTCGGGAATGTAGATTTTATGTTGAGTAAATACATAGATTTTAACACAGTTTGGAATTCGATGGCGGGTTGTATTCGGGCAGCTACGAAAGAGACAATGCGACAATGCTCTCATATATTCAGGCACTTCTAGTTGCGGCTGCGCTTGTTGTTGTGGCTCCGCTTGTTCTTGCGGCTCTGCTTATTCTTGCGGCTCTGCTTGTTCTTGCGGCTCTGCTTGTTCTTGCGGCTCTGCTTGTTCTTGCGGCTCTAGCTCGGGGTGAGGCTGTCGCTGAGATTGAGCTGGAATCGCATTTTGGACTCTTTGCCAGCATCGGTAACATACTCTCCGAGTATCATCAAACACGACCTGAAAATAGGTAAAATAAGGTAATGAAAATAAATAAAAACAACATTCCTAGAAAGCGTACCTGAGATATTAAACAATACAGATAGCCTAAAAATACGAAATAAGGCATCCATACAAACAAAGAAACCAAAGGCTAGCTTTAGGCTAAGCTAAACTCTACAGGCTCCTCTACATTATCGGCGATAATCGTTGATCGTGTGATCATCTATAATCGGCACAATCATCGTGCAAGCATCCACACGATCGTCTGTAGTAGTTTGTCGAACGCCAAGCGTCAAAATGAACGTGGAGTGTGTTGCTGCTGCAACCATTTATTTAATAGCGGTAAACAACCATTATGTCAATGCGGTTTAACAAAAAAACTGTGATAAAATATGGAGAAAAAGAAGACGGTGGTGTTTGACTATTCATCGTAATAGAACCAAGTAAGTAGTCACAATAAATATATAATACAATTACCCTTAGGCGGGCTTGTACAGGTTAGCTGTATCTTATGCGCGTAAAGATGTGAATGAACGTCCGCCGAACCAGGTAATTGTTTTTGCATTTGTAATAAACAACGTCTCACATTTTAGTAAATGCTTCAAGTAACGACAACAATACGTATTACCGTGACGTTAGTATAGAGCAATAAAAAGTAATTTTTAAGTTGCCCAAATGAATACCAACTGCAGCTGTGTACGTTCTTGTGTTTGTTGTTTTATTGCTATTTATTATTACAAACAAAAGAACGTACACAGCTGCAGTTTATTGCAAATACAAAAACAATTACCATATTATGCAACGCTTCACTGTCCGACGGCGAATGAATGATCGGCGATCGTGTGGGCACCTCAACGCAACCACCCGGCGATTCCCTTTGATGCGTGTCCGAAAAATCGACAATTCACGGGTCGCTGACGATCATAGACGATGATCGGCGAGTACAGCCGAGTATGTCCTCTACACGATCGTGCTCGCACGTAATCGTCTGTAATCGCCGATAATGTAGAGGACCCATAAAGTACATGCGGGCGCAGTGAGGAAATATTATTATGATCGTTATTTTTATTTCTAGACGTTATTCTATGACGTTAACTGTACTGAGTCAACGATATACATAATACAATAAATCATAAAGATAGCAACATAACAATAAATGCACAAATTGATTAACATCCAAGAACCAGGGGCCAGGATTCTTTAATTGCTCTGACTGGGGATCAAATCCGGCACCAATGAATTAAGAGGCAAGAGCACTGTACCATACAGGTTACTAACAATAAAATAAATACAATTAAACTGACAAATAGAAAGTTAAAAGTTCAATTAGTACTAACCTCCAGTGCAGCATTTTCTCGAATAAATGCAGCTAGGTATGCGCGTAGGTATTCTTGGTAGGGTTTCCGATAGAATGCGCACTTGATATCGGCCTCGGTATAGCCCTTTTCGGCACATCACACAGTTAAGGAAACGTTCAATTGCAAACAAATAATGCAATAGCTAAGCACCCGAGTCCAATAGAAAGCCGCAGTAAAAAATAAAACAGGTAACAGAGTCCAAGATAATGCCAGGGTCTAAAGTAATAATAATAATAATAACTGGCAACACTAAGTAACGTCTGTGTATTTTTAGATAAAAATATTTTATTTTCAGTTTAAAGTTTATTTTTGATATAAATCCATTTATTTTCAAATCATTTAAAAACAATAAGACGCTTTGCACAATAAACATAAAAAATTACAGGCATAAAAGCAAATGTTTATCAGAATTAAGTATTACAAATAAAATGACAACGTCAAAAATGAAAATTTTCACAGAGACTGAATTTAACTTTATCAAAAATACAAGATGTTAACTAGAGCCGCACCGCTACCACCTCCGGGTTCGTCGCTTAGCTCCGCCTCGCAGCCGTCGGTACATCGATCAGAATCGCCGGCCGCTGCAGTTGCGTCGAGCTCGAGCGACGAATATTTCTCTCTGCCTTCGTCACCGTCACCTGCACGTCGGCGGGGAAGAGGCCGGCCACCGACCCGCTTGGGACCCCGAGGCCCACCGACCACGAACCGGGCCCCGGCTGCCGGTGGTGATGTGCGCCGCATGCGATGGACTCAATCCATTAATGAAAACGTCATGCGGGCATATTTTAGGGCTACAGAGGGAGGAACTAACCTCACTGCGTATCGCAGCCGCAAGCTTGTTCTGTTTCAGGCCCTTGAACCAAGCGTCAACGTTTCAGCACAGCGATTATCGGATCAAGTGCGGGTTACCCAACGCAGTCGACAGTTGGATGATACCGTGCTTGATAGGCTACGCTCAGAATACTTGCCTACGCGCCATGCCATTCGCATCCAACCCGCAGCTACGCAACTATCACCTGGTGCGACGCGGACGGGCAATAGTGCCAGCATGGAGGTGGATGACATGACAAATGATGTAAGTATTCAGTACAATGAGGAGGTAAAGGATGCTTTGGAAGGTGCGATTCAGGAATACCGGTACATGCAATTTACGATTCGGCCCCGTCTGCCTCGGTTACCTATGCATAGAAAAATATAGCATTGGTGAGTGTCCTGGACTCGCTATTATCTAGTTATTTAGATAATAGCGAGAATCTCGCCGATACTCATTCGATCCTATACTGTGCTGCTGTGGCGGCAAGTCGTATAGCGGGCATCAAGTTACCCACGCATGTCCCTGCTATACGACAAACATCTGTCACCCCGGCCTGGCAGTGCAGGATTGAACGGCGTATTGCTGAGGCAAGGACACTCATCGGTAAGCTGATCTGCTTCAGGGCAGGGAACACACGGCCCAGGGTAATGAGCTATGTGGGCTGGGCTTTTCTGGGGACTGGTGTCAGTCCTCATGATTACGTATCTCGGGCCACAGAGCGCATTGACTTCCTGAAGCAGAAAGTCTATGCATGGGCAAATCGACTGCGCAGATACAAAAAACGCGTGGACCGGTATGTCATCAACCGCACCTTTCAAAGTGACCAAAGGTGGGTTTATAGAACCTGGGAACGAACAGATCAATGTGTGGCCGATGTGGGGCTACCAGATGCTGATGCTACAAATACGTTTTGGAGGAACATCTGGTCGGTACCCGTCGGCTACACTGAGGGGGAATGGACACGGGAGGTCAAGCGAGCAAGTGAGCTAATTCCAGAAATGGAAAACGTGGTCATTGATAGCCAGGATGTAATTAGTGCGGTCTGATCCTTATCAAATTGGAAATCGCCAGGACCGGACGGACTGCACAATTTCTGGCTGAAATGGCTGCGTAGCTCACATGCTTGTTTGGCTGCTAAATTTCAATCTGCCCTAGAATCTGGGTCGTTACCAGATTTTATGACCACGGGAATAACCCACCTACTCCATAAAATAGTACCAACGAGCCCGGCAATTATAGACCGATATCATGTTTGCCATCGATCTATAAGCTTCTTACATCTATTTTGAGAGCCAAGGTATCTAAAAATATTGATACAAATTCAATAATGTCAGCTTCTCAAAATGGATTTAAGAGGGGGGCTCGTGGCACTAAGGAGCTCCCCCTCATTGATATGGCCATTAGCCAACAGGTTCGCCGTAAACAAAGGGATCTGGCGGCATGTTGGATAGATTATAAGAAAGCGTATGATTCGGTGCCTCATACATAGCTTTTGAGGGTGTTAGAGTTGTATAAAGTAAATGCAACTCTGCGCACCTTTTTGAAGTCATGCATGGGGCAATGGAAAACGGTTCTTAGCTATCCAGGATGTCGACAGATCCCTGGGAATGGCGAACTGATAAAAATTGAGCGGGGTATATTTCAGGGTGACAGCCTGAGTCCTCTTTGGTTCTGCTTAGCATTGAATCCTCTTAGTACATTACTAGAGGATTCAGGGCTAAGTTACAGGTTACATAGAGGTGGTGGAGTGATATCCCACTTGTTGTATATGGATGACTTAAAGTTGTTTGCCCACACTAAATTACAGCTGATGGATTTACTTAAAGTAACTGAAACTTTTAGTAAGTCTATCAGTATGGAATTTGGTGTGGACAAATGTGCTGTCATCCATGAAAAGCAAGGAAGGATAGTGGAATCCGAAGGAACACAACTTTCGGATTCCATTAACCTACGATCACTTCTTGTAACCGATACTTACAAGTACTTGGGTATGTCACAGGCGTTAAGTATCAATGAGGCTAACATGAAGCAATCATTGCAGGAGCGTTTCTTTGGTCGCCTGAAAAAAGTTTTAAATAGTCTTTTATCAGGTGGCAACAAGGTGCGCGCTTGTAACGGTTGGGTCATGCCGGTGCTCATGTACTCCTTTGGCATACTTAAGTGGACTCTGAAAGACTGAACTGGATGCCCTGGACCGGCGGGTCCGTACACTCTTGACGGCATACCGTATGCATCACCCACGTTCGTCTGTGATGAGACTGTATATCCCGCGGAAGTTATCAAGACAAATAACTACCGGTGATATATCTTGAGGGATGGCACGGTTGACATTTGTCGGGCGTGCCACCTACCTGGTGAGTCCCTCAGGCATATAGTTTCCGGTTGTTCTCGTCTTGCTAACGGCGAGTACTTGCACAGACATAACCAAGTAGCCAGGATTATTCACCAGCAACTTGCTCTGAAATACAAACTTGTAGATGTTGAAGTGCCGTACTACAGGTATGTAGCTGAATCAGTTCTCGAAAATGGTCATGTCACGTTGTACTGGGATCGAACTATCATCACAGACAGGACTGTTGTGGCCAACAAACCTGACATTGTGGTGATAGATCGATCAGAGCGCCGCGCATTGATTATCGACGTCACCATTCCGCATGACGGCAATCTCGCGAAAGCTGAAAAAGATAAAGAAATTAAATATCTCGATTTGGCTCGCGAGGTTGTCGACATGTGGGATGTTGATTCGGCAATCATTGTGCCGATAGTCATGTCTGTCAATGGTCTAATAGCCAAGAGCCTCGATCACCATCTAAAGAGGCTCGCGTTGGGTGCTTGGATCAAGGGTTAGATGCAGAAGGCAGTGCTATTAGCTACAGCACGCATTGTGAGGAGGTTCCTGTCCCTGAAATCCTAACCACCGGCAGCTTGGACTCTGTTCCCGATGCCGGTGGGGTACCATATATTTTATATTTTTAAATGTATTCTTATAGAGGAGGTTCCTGTCTCTGGAATCCTAACTACCGACAGCTTGGACCCTGTTCCCGATGCCGGTGGGGTACCATATATTTTATATTTTAAATGTATTTTTATAGGTTTATGGCGAAAGCCATAGTATATCATAGTATAGTATAGTACATGCAAACGTGATATATATAACTTGTATTAGCAAAGCAAAATACTACGTGCCGTAATACATAATAAAATAAAAGTAAACATCATAATTTCCCTTTCCTATATAGGTCCGTACTACGTATGTATAATAACTTAGTATATAAGCCTTAATTAAGTAACAATAAACCAGTCAATATTCAATCACCACATCGTCGTTTTAATTGGTTCATAAAGCAACACGCAATAATTGGTGACCCCGACGTGATCTATTGGTCTCTAGTGCTGATATAATACCGGGACGACCGGAACCCAATTTGGTTTTCAGCGGTGAATCTAGAGAACAATAGTATTAAGATATTATCACATCCTCAAAACGTCAGAAGAAAAATGGCTCCACCAATAACTCCTTCAAAAGGCGACTCAGGCTGCGAAACTGTTGCTGCAATCACGGTCACGGAAAAACTACCGCAATTTTGGACAGACTCACCACGATTATGGTTCGCTCAGTTTGAAGCCATCTTGGCACCACAAAAACAGGGCGAAGACTACAAATACAATATGGTAATATCTAAATTACCAAAAGAGGTAGTCCATCAGGTTAGTGACATTTTGACTAATCCTCCCAGCGATAATAAGTACTCCACCATCAAGGAACGTCTAATAAACTGCTACGAAGAGAGCGAACACCGACGTTTTCACAGACTACTATGAAATCAGAAATGGACCTCGGAGACCAAAAGCCTTCCCAGCTCTTGAGAAAAATGAAGGAAGCGGGATGTGGAAATATAAACGACGACACTATTCGTCTTCTGTGGCTAAGACAACTTCCCGCTTCGCTAACAGCGATTATATCGGTTACAAACAATTTATCATTAGACAACTTGAGCGAGTTAGCCGATAAAATATATGAAAACTTGACCTACAACAAGAATACCACTCAAGAGACATCGGTTGACATTAATTTAATAACAAACATATCGTCACAACTTGCAGCTATGCGAATAGAAATAAATGCATTACGTAGCGCACGCGAGCATCAACCTATGCAACGCAGCAAATTCCATTCACGCCATACGTCACACTCACGGTCAAGGTCGCGCCACAGAAGCTCGCATAATGGAATTTATTATCATAATCGTTTCAAGCAAGATTCGTATAAATGCAAGAAGCCATGTTCGTGGAATATGAACAAAAATATCAGGCCGTCGGAAAACTAGAAGTAGCACAGAAAACGACGGGTCTCTGTGCTATTCACCTAGCAAACCGTCTAACTATAACTGACTCAAACAGTGGTTATAGATTTTTAGTCGACACGGGTGCTAACATTTCGGTTATCAATCGCACAAATAACGAGAGCAAAGCATGCGAATACAAATTATTCGCCGCCAACGGCAGCCCTATAAATACATACGGGGAACGCACTTTAATCTTTAATGCTTAACCTAGGACTTCGCCGAAGCTTTAAATGGACATTTACCATTGCCGACGTCAAGATGCCAATTCTGGGAGCTGATTTTCTGGATCATTATCAATTATTAGTAGATATACACGGAAAAAAACTGATCGATAAAAAGACAGGTTTGAAAACGCCTGCCAAAATAGTGAGAGCAAACATTGCATCAGTCCGATCGTTAAACGCTTCTCTATAGGAACCAATAAAGCGATTGTTAGAGAAATATGAAGACATTACAAAGCCTAGATCGATGAACCTACCTACCAAGCACCAAGTACAGCATCAAATAATTACAAAAGGTTTCCCAGTATTTACTCGAGCGCGTCCATTACCTCCTGATAAATACAGAATTGCAAAACAGGAATTCCAAGACATGATGGATATGGGAATTTGCCGACCGTCAAGCAGTCAATGGGCATCGCCACTTCATTTAGTCAAGAAGAAGAATGGCGAATGGAGAGCATGTGGAGATTACCGCGCACTAAATAAAATAACAGTACCAGACAGGTACCCACTTCCAAGGCTACTTGATTTTACGTACGTGGCAAGCGGAAAAGGAATTTTCAGCAAAATAGACATAAAGAAAGCTTTTCACGTTCTGCCCGTAGCTGAACCAGAGAAAACAGCGATTATAACCCCTTTTGGACTTATTGAATTCATCAGAATGCCATTCGGGTTACGAAACGCAGCACAGTCCTTCCAAAAATTTATGGACTCCATATTCAGAGACTTGGACTACGTATTCGTGTATGTAGATGACATATTTATCGCTGATAAGAAAAATAATATTAAGGAACATTATGAACACTTAGAAGAGGTGTTTAAGCGCTTGCATGATCACGGCATAACAATAAATACAAACAAATGCGAATTTGCCAAGTCGGAAATTGATTTCCTCGGTTATCATATAACGAGCCAAGGGTTGACTCCTACTATGGAAAAAATTCAAGCCATAAACAATTACCCTAAACCACAAACGATAAATGAATTACGACGTTTTTTGGGTATGATTAACTTCTACCGAAGCAGTATTCCACATGCAGCAAAACATCAAGCACCATTAAATAAATATTTAATTAATTGTAAGAAAAATGATAAGACAGTTATACAGTGGAATACCGAAGCAAACCACGCGTTTGAATGTTGCAAGCAGGACATTCGACAATTAACTACATTAGCATGTCCGGACAGCAACGCGCAAATAGCTTTAATGACGGATCTAGTCTCAAATGCGTAGGCGCTGTACTACAGCAGCGAAGAAACAAAAAATGGGAGCCGATAGCTTTTTTCTCCAAATCACTAAGTGAAGCCCAAACAAAATACTCTACTTACGATAGAGAGCTACTAGGAATTTATATGGCTATAAAACATTTCAGAAGACTCATCGAAGGACGAGAATTTACGGTCTACACGGATCACAAACCACTAATGCATGCTTTCGATAAGAAGCCGTCATTGGATGATACCCCTAGACGAATCAGATATCTGGATTATATATCACAATTCAGTACGGATATCCAGCACATCAGCGGCCACAAGAATTTGGTAGCCGATGCTTTATCTCGAGTTATCGAAACGATATCCTTACCCTCTGCAATCGATTGGTACAAGGTAGAAAAATATCAAAAGAATGACAGCGAGTTAAAACGATTAAAAGCCAATAAATCGTTAAAAATAGAATTAATACATTTTCCAGATAAAAATATTAAGATTTATTGCGATATATTAACAGGAAAACAACGCCCTTTTATGCCCCTCAAATTCAGGAAAACTATCTTCGAAAGTTTTCATAACATTAGCCATCCTGGTAAGAATACTACGAGAAAACTGATTTCAACTAACTATATATGGGAAAATATGAATAAAGACGTAAATAAGATGACTGAGACATGTTTACAATGTCAACGAGCAAAAATACATCGTCATACAAAATCACAATTCGGAAAATTCATGCCAACAGGAAGATTTTCCCATCTTCATATTGATTTAGTTGGGCCTCTACCCACTTCTAAAAACAAACGATACATAATTACAATGATAGATCGTTGTACTTCATGGCCAGAGGCATTTCCCATAGCTGATATAACTGCAGAAACCGTAGCCAGAACGGTATATGAAGGCTGGATAGCCCGATTCAGATGCCCTGAATACATTACCACAGACCAGGGACGCCAATTTGAATCTGAAATATTCAAAAATTTAGCAAACTTAATGGGAATTCATAAAATTCGAACCTCCCCATATCATCCATAGTCAAACTCTAAAGTAGAACGACTGCACAGAACATTGAAAACGGCATTGATAGCAAGAGGTAACACAATCAATTGGACAAAAGAGTTAGCTACCGTTTTACTTGGCATACGTACGAGTTTACGGCAAGACACAGGATACTCGGCAGCTGAATTAGTATACGGTTCAACAATTAGATAGCCTGGAGCATTTTTCGAGACACATAATAACTCAACATACGCAGATTTTATCAGAGAAATTAAGGACAACTTAGAACACATGATTTCTGTTCCACAAAGACAAAGTAAGAACGACAAGATATTCGTGCACCCACAGTTATCGGAATGTAAGCACGTTTTCTTACGTTGTGACCGATTACGGCCAAGTCTTACACCGCCGTACGATGGTCCTTATCTTGTCATCAGTCGAAATGATAAGATCTTCACGATCTTGATAAACGGACGACAAAAAAGTGTAGCTATCGATAGAGTTAAACCTGCATTCATGTTAAACGATAGCAAGATAAGCAAACGGACAATAGACGACCAGATAACGAAAACTTCACAAGCAGATAAGAAAACAGAAACAAGAACACGTTCTGGTAGAATTTCCCGCCCGACGGTTAGATTCCAATTATAATATATAAGCTAAAATAACACTACTTTATGCATTCACTTAGCACAGCGTCGAAACAACACATAGCATGGGATCAAACTCGAGCCATGAGAAGGAACAAATCAACATGGTGCAGAACAATGCAGTAAAACCAGAAGATTTATTAAACCTGCACTACCAAGTGGTCGAGGAAGTACAAGGGATCCGGAGCTGGATAATATTCATGACGATAGCAGGGGTTGTCATATGTACAATCGCAACCATAGTCATAGTATTCAAATTCGTAAGCAATAAGATTGAGAAGAGGCTTACGAAAATAATTAGAGACGCAAACGTTGTTTAGAAACGTAGGCATAAAATTAATCTGTATTATTATTTTTTCTAATCTAATTATTACTATGTGTAATTTAGTTTTTTCTTCAAGGGGGGAATATCTATGGCGAAAGCCTTAGTATATCATAGTATAGTATAGTACATGCAAACGTGATATATATAACTTGTATTAGCAAAGCAAAATACTACGTGCCGTAATACATAATAAAATAAAAGTAAACATCATAATTTCCCTTTCCTATATAGGTCCGTACTACGTATGTATAATAACTTAGTATATAAGCCTTAATTAAGTAACAATAAACCAGTGAATATTCAATCACCACATCGTCGTTTTAATTGGTTCATAAAGCAACACGCAATAGGTTTATGTATATTTAAAAATGAAAAGTATATTGAAAATATTTAAATAAAGAGTATAATAATAATAATTTATTTCTTAATTTACAAGACACGACATTATATGTGTGCGTGCGTGCGTGCGCGCGTGCGTGCGTGCGTGCGTGCGTGCGTGAGTGCGTGCGTGCGTGTGTGGATTCCGATTTTTCATAATTCTGATTTTGGTGCCAGATCACCAATTTCATTTTACACTTCTTGTAGATAAAGGGATAAAGCGACGTGAGCAATACGGAATGCGGAACGAGACAATGTAGTCACCTACACAACAATTATCAGCGAACGACTGGCAACTGGCAAGGGAACCTGCGCTAGCGCAGCAGCATGCCCACTCTCGCCCCCGCCACCCCTCTCTGCCCTTGCTAACCACCGCACCCTGTAGAAAGCGAGAAAGGAAACAATAGCGGTTCCAACTTACTACTCCTCTACTTACGTTCACTTAGGGTGTATTTGTTTATATGTACATCAACTGATATGTATGCATGATATTGAAGCAATATTTTTATTACTATTAATTTCTATTCTATTGTTTAACAGATAGATAACCCCTGACTACAAAATGTGAAACCGATTTTGTTGTGATTTTCATCCGTGAAATGAACTTTATTTAGCTCAATATCTGAGCAAATATCATCAAAATTTTATTTAGCTCAATATCTGTGCAAATATCATCAAAATCGGTCAAGCTAAACAGGTGATATGATTTTATAAAATTATATTTCGCACTAAATATCCAGTACCTATCTTCTGAAGACCATATTCCAAAACGGACAATTCATAGGGATTTGTCGCCATAGTAGTTATTTGTATTCTTGAAAAGAACTATCCAACGATGGTAAATTCATTTTGGTTGGACATGGGAACCAAAACGCCCATCATCCTTTTAATCAATATATTAGTTAAAACCTTGAAACAACCAACTTTGCTAGTTTTCATATAAATAGGTAGGTAGGTAGGTATCTAAAAATAATATGGGTACCTACATTACATAATTAAAGGGGCAATTATTTTTCAATTACCTACATATAACATATAGATCACAGTTAGTCAATCTTTTCCCTTCGGTCTCGTGTCTCCCCTGATGGCCGCCCTTGTGGAGACATCAGAATTTGCTTTTGAAACTATATTTTGAGTATTCGTACCTATATCACCGTCGTATGTCAAGCGTTACATTAAAATCATAAAAGAAAAAATACGTGTCAAGCATAACGCACCCACCTATTCACTTTCGTCTATGAGATCCTCAGACGAAGCAAAGTGAGATCGTTATCGTAGCATCAACTACCTACCTATATTCGAAAAGTAAAACCTCATAGGTAATAACTTAAATTTGGTTATACAGGCTAACTAAAAATATTTTATATATAGATCGGACACATTTTTGTCGACAGATTGATGGTGGTATCCGTGTATGATGTATGGCGCAAGTATTCCTAAACATTTTTATGAAGGTACATAAAAATGAACCTCGCAATATCTGTCTGTTCACGATAAAAACTACTGAGTAGATTTCCATGCGGTTTTCACCAATAGACCTAGTGATTCATGGGAAAGTTTTGTGTGATTTGTTAAGGTTTTGTACTACTCGAGTGAAACCGAAGCGGGTCGCTAGTAAGCAAATAAAACAACATGTCTTGAAAAACAACATTTAATATTAACTACATAGAATTTCATGAACATTAATTAATATATAGATAAAATATCGCAAGCAAACATGGAGACTAGTTTCAAAGATAACAATTATTAAATAATCAATTATACCAATTATTTTCTCACAAGTTAGTAAAAAGTCACGTATATAGAAGCAGTCAAACGGCCTAGGTACTGAGTATCTCAATAGTAGGGTGATGTATAAGCTCTCTTTCCCTAAACCTGCATATAAAATAACGCATTCTCCAGCCTATAATACGCCGTTACATATCAATTACTTTACTTGAAACGTAAGATACCGCTCGTTTCGTATATTTTGTAGTTGATTATGTTTGTGAAAGATTTGTATAATGCAACATATCAGATACAGCCACATCCTCATGTAATTATAGCGAGTATAACTAATCCGGTTATACGAAACGACCTAATTGTGAACATGATATTATTGTATTGTATAAAAATACTTGACATGGATTACTAATAAAATATTATTTTCTAAAAGACATTAAATATTAAAGCAGCCTACACATATAAAGGGATAACGAAATTAGATATAAATAGGTAACGAGCTACTATCATAATTAATACAATAAACGAAAAATGGTTCTCTTCTTTTTCTTTTATTGTTTCTCTTCTCGTAGAAGCGAAGCGATATTTTACAAAATAGAATAACTATGATTAGCTAATACGTTATGAGCCTTGTATTTAAAACATGTTTTAAATACAAGGTACTTAAAACATCCCTCAATCAGTCACAGTGTGATCGACTAGTATTTAATGAATAGGCGGTGGTTTTAGTCCAGCTGCAGCCATTTCCTCTACATCAGCGTGATAGAGCATCAACTTCTTACACCCAGCTGCTGTAGCATCAGACTCAGATGATGCCAAAATGGTCTTGAAACTGAATGGATGGAAGGGTGTCCCTCCACCCCCGAAAAATTTACTCATAAATTCAACCCTAAAACAAACATTGCTAGGTTACATCTCTAATAAAAAAATGAATGCTGGTTGCTTTTATTTTAGCTTAGCTGTTAGCCCGGTGAATGATCTACTCCATACCAAGAAAATTTAATATTCATTTGCAAAGTAGATAAAAACTAACCAATGCAAACGCAAAGTATGTAGAAATGCAGAAAGACCTTCCATAACCACTAAGATAGCCACACTGAACATAGCCCATATCGCGAAAATAATAAATATTTTTATAGCTCCAAGCAATGAATGCGTTCTTAGTGCCAATTTGGCCATAACCATGGAAAACAACATATGTGCGAGCTCTGGAAAAAGAAACATTGTATTTTAGTAACAGTAGAGAAAAAGTAACTTGATTAGATCATTAGAAGGTATTGAAACTTTTATATGCGTAGACTAGATGTTCTTTGTTTGGATTATTATTTTGCAACTAATTACCATATTTTGTTCAAGGTAAACATTATTACTTTATTATATTAATTTACTATTTGGATGATGCAGTTTACTGCTATCATCTGCTAAGATTCTATGATTCCAAAACGGATTAGGCTCAAGCACTGCGAGAGACTATTTGTAAGTATCAGTAGTCAGTTTTAAAGGTGGTCAGTTTTAAAGGTAAACTATGGTATATTTTATAAACAAAGGTTGTTTATACATTAACATATAACATATTGATTGCACAAATGCAACTGTGCTGAAATTACGTAGGGACGCTGGTTCTAGGATATTTTATATCCTTTAAAAAGATAAGGCTAATAATGCAGTGGAAAACACTCAAACAGCAGTCACAAAGAACATGCAGAGTCGGAACGGCTATTTATTAGATCACACAATTTTACCCGCGTGGGGATCGAAGCAAAAAACACTTGGCGCAGTGGCTGTGGCAAGACGACCACTACGCCATCCGTGCAGTCGCACAGCATATCGAGAGAAGATTACTGATCTAAGTACCACCATAGTATATAGAGCAGAACACCTTCGTTATTATTAAATTTATCGACGACATTTATATACTTCGAAACAACTTGCTATTTTATCGAAAGGTTTTCTAATGCTCTTGGCTTTTTGCATGATGCAATTTCGAACAAAATTCAAAGTAGGCAAAACAGCTTACAAATTATCATTAAATATAATTATACACAATTCGGTCTACGTACGTGCATGAGCTAGTGACAATGCCCACAGCCGGAGATAGGAAGCTGTATGGGATATTGTGCTGAGGACATACTCGATCGTGTGGACGCCTTGGTATATCATTAATTCCGCAAATGTTATAGAATACTTATCTACTTCATTTGTCAATTCCAGTAGTCGTTTCTCGTGTTGCTCTTCAGTTAAGCCATGTAACTCCAAATCTTTAAACCGTCTGAGATTATCCTAAAATTAATTTATTGTGTATGTGATCAAATGCAATTCAATACATATCAAGCAAAGATTTACATCCTAAGATAAGGTCTGTCGATCCTTCAAATTACATTTTTATCTGTACCAGATTCCGATGATTCAAGAAATAGCGTAATAATAAAATAAAATTAAAATAATTACAATATTTTGCCGTGGTATAGTTGCGAGGTTAAAATAGATCAATGAGTAGTAGTAGGTAGTAAATCATCGGACACGCCACGATCTTGGCGGTAAGTCCCGTTGGTTGGTTACCCTTTCCGTCTCGTCGTCACCTCCTTCTGTGAGGAAGTGATTTACATCAAGGAGACGGCGGAGCGGGCGAGGGTGCGCCTAAACCCTCTTCCTAACCGCAGAGCTGGGCGCCGGAGGGCGCGAGATGACCTCCAGCCACCCTGAGGTTTGACCTAGGGGTGGTGGGCTATGAGGGCCTGCCCGCCATCCGATCAGTACCAGGTCCGAGAGGTGGCATGCATGTTCCCACGCGCGCCTCTGTGTCGAGTCCGTCTCCTCTCTAGTAGTGAGACAGTAGGATTTATAAGCGAGTGGATGCCTTTGGGTAGGTCTTTTCGTATAATGGCCTGCCATTTTATACGGCGGCGGGGTCGCCACCGCATGCGCAAGTGATTCGCGCGGCCCCGTCGATAGCGGTTTTGTCGAGGAACACCGTGGTAGGATTAGTTGGTATTCCGGAAGGTCCATTATCATTTCAAAATCTTTCTTTTACCCCGGTGAGTCCGACAAAACGCCCCCGCAGAGGGGTATGCGTCAATGCATTTCCCCAAATAAATAAAAGTAGCAAATCTTGAATGAATATTATTCAAACGGTCACTCTGACGCTAGTATGACTGGTTGCTTTGATAAATCTTATTTGTTATAAATAATGAGCTAGAAATTTTATAATTGCTATTATTTGCTACCTACAGTAGCAATTTACTTGCATTTGTAATCCCCTAATCAATGCTAAATGATCTTCAGCCATTGTGATGAAAAAAAAAAATAAAAAAAAAAACATTTTAAAGCAATCCGTTATAAAGATAGCATGTTAGTAGTAGGAGTTATGTTACGGCGTCTTGTGTGATTCTGAGATGACTACGAAATACAGAAAATAGACGTGCAGGTAGGTAAACTATAGTATTTTCGCTGTATGATGAATGATGATATACGTGACAGTTCATGACTGACAATTATAGTGATGTAACCTAAGGAAATTGAAGCGATTATTTAAAAATATCGAATTAATTGGCAAAGGAAATGGAATCGGAGTTATCGATTTTAGATCTTCGAAATAAATTCATATTAAAAGTGTTTTGGCAAATACATTTAGAAATAAAACGCAGTCATTTTAAAATATTTTTATAATTATTCGTCACTGTCACTCGAAACAAAACTCGTATCGGAATCGGAATCTTCTCCGACTGAGATAATTAATTGTTGATCTCGAATTCGGTCGAGGTGGACATATTTATCCCAGTCGTTAAGTATTGTCGATTGTGTTTTTTCTACGACTTTTCTCCAATTTTCTGCGGTTACATGTTGGCAGGCCTCTTCCAGTAATTTTAACATCTTATTAGCCGTAAACGGCGAAGTCATGTTGTTTTTGGCCGCATAACCTGAAAATAATAAAAAAACACTGATGAATGAATATTTAAAAAAAAAATACTGTATTCTCGGTAGCCTAGGATATTGGTTACACAGCCATTCAAAATAATTTTAACTAGGTGTGTCCGAGCAAATACTTTTTTTCTCAAACAGGCTCTGTAAATGTCAACATTGTTATTTTTTCATTCATGAACAAGTAAGTACGCACCTTTTATTTGAGCCCAAATCAATTCTATGGCATTGTATTGACAATGATATGGCGGCAATCTTAAAACTTGATGCCCACGTTCCTTGGCCATGTCATCTAGTTTGTAGGTGGGCATTGGAGGCTTATGTAATTTAAGTAAATGTACTAATTTTTCTTTTAACATTGTTATGTCGGCATCCACGTTATTTTTTTTCAACCATTCTACGAGCACAGCTTTGTTATTTTGCGAAGTAGGTGGTTTGTTGAGCTGCCGGGAATGGTATTTCGCGTTGTCCATTATTATAATACTCGGTTCCGTTAAATTATTCAATAAATTTTCAAACCATTCTTCAAATTTATCGTCATTCATCTCCTCATGATAGTCTCCCGTTTTCTTTGATTTAAAGGCAAGAAGGGCATGAGGTATAAACCCTTTTGCGTTCCCGGCGTGACATATGATAAGCCTCTCGCCTTTTCCCTCTGGTACTTTGGTAGAGGAATGAGCGGTATCGTTTGTCCACATTTTACACACAGTGTGATTAGCGTTCAGCCAAGTCTCATCGAGAAATATGACATTGTCCCAATTTTGGATTTGTTTTGCAGCCTCTAAAAATCTAACTCGTGCAAGCGCAATGTCTCCCCTCTCCATTATTATTTTCCTTTTATTAACTTTTTTCCAGCTAAATCCCACTTTGTGCAATACATGCCATAACGATGTAACACCTCCAGTAAACAGCTCAGCCTCTTTTAATGATTTGATTAATTTTATCAATGTAGGGAACTCATTTCTGTCATAATACCCATAAATATGATTTCGGATTGCCACCACATCAAAACTATCTATGTCAGTTATTGAAGCTTTACGCTTACGTTTCTTCGGAGTGGACAACTTCTTGTCTTCAAAACCAGTTTCGGCGAATTTTTCTTTAGTTATTCGAGAAACTGTAGCCTTGCCGATGTCCAGAGCTGCCGCAACTCTGTCCACGACTCTGTCGATCGGTATTACCGGGCCCCCGTTTGCACGCTCTCGTTCAAAGAAGGTCCTCAAACGAAGCACTAACTCACGACTTTGAGAGTTTAAAACTATCTTTTTTGTTGTTTTCGGCATTGTACGTACCACGCTAAACAGACAAAAACACAAACCGCATACAAGGCAGATGCACTCGTACTGACGTATTCGATCACAAGATGGCCGCTCCTATTCATCGAGATTCAATGGTGTTAATCTCTACTGACAGAGGTTCCGTTTCACGCATCTGACATTTTAAGGATTTTAATTTATTACATTTACATAATTTATTTACAGTTAATAATAATTATAAAAATAGAGAGAGACATACTAGTAACAATTTACTTTGTAATTTTTTAAGACATTTTTTTAAATAATTGTTTTTTTTGCCAATTTATTTTTATAAGTTTAAAGTAGTATGCGTGACACGTAAAATGAGAACTGTCACGCATATCATCATACAGCGAAAATACTATAAAGAATGATATAATTCGCCAAAAAAAAAATATCGTCCACGTTAATAGGTTCGCCCTCGGATTACGTGATAACACATTAGGTGGTGAAATGAAAATAGAAAACACCTTTGAAATTGCGATAATACTCACCATAGCCTTAATTTTCATGGCTTTGTTCGTTTTCAATTTGTAAAGTGGTGTCCCAAACAGTAAAATTGGCACCATCACCAAAGCAAACAGGACCAGAAACATTTGGAAATATCTCTGACCCTCGAACATATACGCTCTCGTGCAATTCTCGTCGACAGGCTTAGTTTCCGACATTAACGCCATATCAATAAATAATATCAAAATTTGTGGAGCGCAAGCAGTGTTTAGATCGGGATCCTCTAATGGACAAAATATCAAATAAATACTCTATGGTCTGAAAGCAATACACACTATGTACGAGTATATACTACTCTAATATAATTATTATCACTACTATTATTATATTGTCATTTATTATTTACATAAATTCTTGCTCTCTCTAAATTCTTGCTGGTATTTCGCTAAATTATTTTCCATTTATTGAATAGATATTTTAAAATCATATTTTGTGAAGACGGTAGGTGGTTCGTACGTTATCTATGTCAAAAATAATGTTGGCCAAGGAAACAGTGCATCATTTTGAGGTTTTTTTAAATACTATAGTCTAATTTGGCTCGCGCAATTCGCAACTTTCTTTTGACTTGGTCATATCTGTGTACATGGGTAAACAAATGAAAGCTTAGTGTGACAATAATGAAGCAATTGCCGTGAGCTTACCGCGCTTAGCGCCATATTTGATCCATTTCCAATAAATCAGAATCACAAGCCAGAAGAAAAGGAAAACTAAGAAAACAAATTCTGGGATGAATTGCAGAAATAAAGAGTACGTGCGATGGAAATATCTGAAAAACAAATAATTATGTTTATTGCATAATCTGTCACCATTCTTATTTGTTAGTTGAAACCACTCGTTAACAAATCCCGAAATGAAAACGAGCCCAACAAATGTTGAAAACTTCTTTTGACAAGTTTGTGGGTATTAGTCGCTTTCACATAATTTAGCTAAATGCTGGCACAACGATATAATTCATCGACCTTATATACTTATAAATATACTAGGTATTACTAATTTTTGCCCGCGCTACACTGACATGGCAGTTTCCTTACGTACTTTTCAGAGTATCTATTGCGAGATTGTTTTATGTTAACACGATCAACACTTTTATGACGTTCTGCGCTCCGATGGTACCCCGATTGCACCCTGCTTGCATGCCTGACAATGTGTGTTTGACAATATGTTCCATCCTGTACCTCTGACAATGTGTTCGCGAAATTCATGTTGATCGGTTAAGTAGTTACGGTGTGAAAGTCTAACAAACAAAAAAAGACAATCGCATTTATAATATTAGTTAGGACAAGGATTATGAATCATGCAGATCTAATTTAAATTTAATATAAATAATCCTATGGCGTACCTGTAATTTACAATACTGAGTATAACTCCAAATATCATGTGTATGACACCAATGATTATGGAGAGTTTCATTTTCAAAGAATTCTGTATCATAATACTGTTTTTTGCCAGCTAAAACAAATAATACAGTTTACAACAATACGAATACCTTTTGGATAATACTGAACAAAAAACGATTTCTACGAAGGTACGTGGTATTATAGAATGTCATTGTGCGCACAGTTAGGACGTGCACAATCCCATCATATTTTATTTAAATGTTTTCCGTCCAGACATAATTTTGCTACTGGCAACTTTGGCCTATTTCCAGTGGTCTTTCTTCGTTTTATACTAGTGACGCGGGAAATCACTAGTGTAAAACGAAATTTAAAATGTCACTTGTTTTTGGTCACTTGTATTTTTACGTCAACTTTTGTATCCTTGTCGTGACCCGAGGCCTGTTGAATATTTACGCCTCCTTATTTGGAAATATTGTTGGACTTTTGTTGTAATTATAATCACTACGTATAAATAATATCGCGTCGCTTGTATGTATTATAATGAATTATTGAAATCACTTATTTGAGTTCGCGAGCTGATGGTAATTCCTCGCCTATAGTATCAGTTAAACAGTACCATACGAGCAATATTGTGTTGCAAGAACATGGAATATTGTGACTATTATCGAAGAAAAATTTGTGACCACGTGTGATGTGTGCTGGCGTGCTGAGCCGCTGACTAGCCTGTGAAGACGCTGTTCAAGATCTGGGTAAGCTGGTTGACTATATTCGGATCCGTCTATTAACTTGATTTAGGTAACCCCATTAATCCACAGCCCGGCGCATGAAGAACATAATTAATATAATATAATATTTTGGAGGTCAGTACCAATTATAATTCTTTGTATTAAATATAATTAGAGCTATGTATCGTGGCCAGAGTATCATCCACAATTGTTGCTACATTGGGCCAGAAGATATATAGCTTCCGCTGCCAAACAAATTACTGGCGAGTCTTAGCATTGGATGGTACATAATTTTTTGGCAGCATGAGCGCGGTTAATGTAGCTTATAAGCTCATTTTGATTGTATTGTGTTCGCGACAACGTTAACATTAGTTTAAGAATCGTATTATGATCATAAATTCAATACATGTTATTTAAGTATACCGTATCAATAAAGTTTATAGTTCTGAAATAGTGCCGAATTAGGTCACATATAGACCTAAATCGTATAGTTAAATAGTGTAAATAACATAATAATGCATTTTCTATAGTTTATAAGAATATCACGTTAAACGTAAACATTATTAATAAAAATGTGTATTTTTCCCTGAAGTTAGGAATGTTAGGGTACCTAAGTCCTAAGGTTTTAATAAAAGGTTTCACCTGTGTATTTTATTTTATCCGCAATGAAAGGCGCTACAAGATACTGAAGGAATTATATTCCTATATAGTATAGTTATATTATTTAACTTTATCCTTATATAAACGTAACCGCAAATTAGATTTTTAACAGATAACATAGAATATCTATACCTACCCTAACTTCCAACAGATAAAATATATATTACTAGCTAGGTCTTTTCTTGCCCTACGCGGCACTGGTTATACCATCACGCTAGCTAGTATAGTTCTATAGTTATAAGCAGAAATGTGATAATTTTATAGTAAAAAATAAACTTGTTTAACAGGGATTTCTGGCCGGCTCTCGTTACGGTAAAGTTCCGAGGTACCTAAGCGACACAGTATCGGTCGTCTATAGGTGCTCAAGAAACCTCATCTTCAAGCCTCAAGAACCGAACGGAGCCAGCCAGAAACCTCGAGAAACGAACAGTCAAGATGTGTATTATTTCGAAGCCCTGAACCTCGCACCGTATGACACGTTTCCAGAGCCTCCGCACCGTAACCAGTAACCGCTACGGTACAGTCCACACATCGTGTATAGGACGTCAGCGACTTGTCGGTTGATCTTTTAACCATCGCTATAGTAACCTCAACCCCGAGTTCGCCCGTCCGGTACATATTGTATTGGTGAAATATGCTCATTTCACAATAAAATTGTACACATTCTTAACTAAATTGATATACTAAATTGATTCAATTATTGATATTTGTTGATAATAATATGTAATAAATGTAACTTGCAGTTAACAAGATTGTAGCTTTGGTTTGATAATTTGCACTATTATTGTTGTAGGAATGTATTTGTTATAGAAATTGTGTAATTGAATTTGTTGATAACCTATAATTTGAAGTTATGAAGTTGAACCTTGTTGTATAGATTGTATGATTAATTGATTACAAACTATGGATTGATATTTGATATTTGTTAATATTACATTGAATAAGTGTACTTTTGGTGTCATTATTGGGTTATATATATAAATTAATTTTAATTAAATATAACTTAATATTGTCTTCTGTTTACGCGAATGTTATTCATTGAAATTAAACTACTATATACGGATTTTATCGCGTTGTTTATACAGTGATAAATAAACAACGCGATAAAATCCGTATATAGTAGTTTAATTTCAATAAATATAACTTATTAGTTGATGTCTTGGTCTGACACTACACACTAGGTGTACAGGTCTCTCAAAGTGATAATGCGCATAGAAATCTTCGTCACTGTTCGGCAACAGTCGTATTCCCCGAGCGTCGGCAGACGATATGTATATAGTGGTTAAGTGCATTTTCTTCATGCATAATTTAGTAGTTATGTGTTTTGTGCTAAAAGAGATAAATATTGATTTATCAGTAACAAAATTTGATTCGATAATTCCATGTAAGTAAATAGCGAGGAAAACCACACGATTGCGAATATGCTACAATCTTTGTTGGATTGATTTACTTCGAAAATGTTATAGTTGTAGAAGCTGGTGTAATGATGGAAGAAAAGAAGGTTTAAATAACACAAGGTTTATATTAGAAAAAGAAAAACACAGGTTTACATTAAAATCTTAGAAATCTAATCATTAAAATCTCAGTTCAAAAGTATTTGTAGCACTGATCATTCCAGAATAATATTACAATTACAAAAAATTTTATCAGAATCAGGGAGGATCTCTATTCCTGACATCGTAGATTCATCAGAACTTTCATTATGCTCTTGTTTATTTACACTTTCCCTACTGCTATCACCTGTGTAAATAATCATTTCATCGAAAAATCTATCGATTCTTGGGTCAAATTGTCTATATTCATCTTCGCATTTAACAGCATGATCACAAACTTATTTCCATTCTTCTGGTCGTATATTATTGATTTTTCTAATATAGCATCTTTAACGGACGTGACAGTCATTGCAATATTTTTTTTGGCTACGTGTTGCTTTATTTGGGACCAAATATTTTCAATGGGGTTAAAATCGGGATGATATGGTGGCAATCGTATAATTTTATGCCCCTGTTCCTCCATTATACGGTCAATGGCAAATTCTGTGTATTTTTCTTTATGTCTTTTTATAATTTCATACAATTCAGGTTTCAGTTTCTTTGGGTCATGCGGAATGTTATGTTGTTGTAACCAAGCTATCATTTGTGGTTTAGGTGTGTTTGAGTTTGGTGGTTTCACAGACAGCTTATTATGATATGGGGCGTTGTCAATTACCAACACACTATTAGGAGGCAAGTTGAGAATCAATTGATTGCGTAGCCAAGTATGATAACCTTCCGCGTTTATTTCTTTATGATAGTCACCTTCTGAGTCGACACATTTATGTAACATTAGAGCCCCTGGGACGAAGCCTTTTTCATTGCCTGCGTGTACAATAATTATTCGCTCTCTTTTGGAAATGGGTTGTTTGATTTTTTTGCTGCTATCTTGCCGTTAAGTTTAACCCTTAGTATGTGATGTATGCACGTATGACTCGTCCATAATCACGTATGTTTCTACCAGAATTCCTCAGCTGTTGTATTTCTCTGAGATATTTGATCCTTTTTAAACGTATATCATGCTTTTCCATAACTAACCGTCTGTTATTATCAGTTTTCAGAAACCTAAACCCCATTTCTTTCAAGATCAGCCTTAAAGTCTCTGCACAGCCTTTGAAATGAATAGCTTCGATCAACTTTTTCTCAAATTATTTACAGTTTTCTTTGAGCGTCAACTGAAAATTGTATATCATATTACGAATAACACAGTAGTCGAAACCATCAAGTCCCAGCCGAAATCTACTTTTAGGTTTTCCTTTTTTGGTGAAGAAAATTTCATTGATTGATTCTGTTTTTTTCCGTTTAAGATATTACTCAAAGTTCATCGTGAAATTCCTGTAGCTTTTGTAACACGGTCCTGAATTTTGTTAAAATAACCATCATGGTCTCTTTTGAAAACATTGGCTTCGTTTAAGAAATAAACGTACACATTAAATACCATTTGCCGTGCTTGTGACTTATGCGGCTTTCCACGTTTAAATTTATCCATTCTGGAAGAATTCGTCTGAAAGAAAATGGTATGGGCAGAGTTAGGCATATTTTTATTTATTTGTTGTATTATTGCATTATGTACTAATATACTTTATAATATTATTTATTCGTATATCTAATTGTTTATTTATGCATGTGTATCTTTCTATTAAATTTATATAAGCCTAAATCTGATAATTACTTTTTTTTTCTAGTACTTAATATGTATTTAACGTAGGAATTTTAAATTCTTTTATATTAAAAACCGTGAAAATTGTTAGTATATTTACCTATTTTACAAAATAAACTATTTAAATTTGAATAAGATAATTGAAGTTGACATTAAATTCACCTTTGAAAACAAAACCAAGAAGGGTGTGTAGTTGCAGCTCTATATAATTCCACACAGAAAGAACACGTGCAGTCACCACCAATAAATAAAGACGACTGACGGACCTTTGACTGCCCGGCAACCGCCGCCGATGGTCCGAAATGTTTTCGATTGTGTACACATGATATTGACTCCTATTCCTTTCGAACAAAGTGCAAAGTGCAATTATCGATATCAATGCGCTGAAAAAGTTAGACTTGCCTGTTGAACATTGATCCTTTATTGGAGCATATAATTTTGAAAAAATTCTTGCCTTCCAATTTTGGGGCTCGTTTTGAATATAGGCATAGTGGAGAAAGTGCCACCCATTTGCCTCTTTGCTGACCTTGAAAGGTTTCCTAAGGATAAATGTAGGATGTCTGACAACTTTGTAGTTGTACAGTCAGCTGAACATCAGCCACGAGACCAGGGCCTATTGACTTTGAGGAGCTCGCAACTGTGTTTTGTAAAGTTGTGGCCGTAAATTTAAAATTCACGTCCGTTGTGTCCGATCTCTTCAGATCCCAATGATTTGGAAGCCCTTACGCCGGGATATTTTTTGTTTGGACAGCCACGTGCCACCCTGCCTGAGTACCCTTTTGTTGATACGAAACTTAAGCGTCTATTTCGGTTTGAATTGGTGCAACAACTCTCTCAGAGCTTTTGGAAACGTTGGAATTTGGAATGTTTGCATATTCTTCAGCAGCGCCTCAAGTGGACTAATAAAACTGATCCACCAAAAGTTGAGGACCTCGTTTTGATTAAGAATGCCAACCTACCGCCACTGTATTAGCGCCGGGAGCGTATCCTCAATTTTATTTTTGGCCGGGATGGTGAGCCCCGTTTTGTAGAGGTCCTGGTGGACGGTTTGGTGATGAAGAGAGCGGTTGCATCTTTGTCACGATTGCCAGTCAATTAGCGGACAAGTAAGCCTGTCCGGGGTGGGTAGATGTTCCGTTTAGACATAATTTTGTTACTGGCAACTTTGATCCGTTTCCAGTGGTCTATGACGCGGCAATTACTAGTATAAAACGAAATGTAAAATGTCACATGTTTTTAGTCACTTGTATTTTGAAGTAACTTTTGTATCCTTGGGACCACGAGGCTTGTTAAATAAATATTCAACAGGCCTCGTCGTGGTCCTCCAAAGTAGGAGGCGTAAATACGCCTCCTTATTTGTAAATCTTTGGAAATATTGTTGGACTGTTGTTTTAATTATAATCACTACGTGTAAATATTGTCGCGTCGCTTGTGTGTATTTTAACGAATTATTGAATTGAGTTCGCGAGCTTATGGTAATTCCTCGCCTGTGGGAAACTATATAGTATCAGTTGAACAGTACCATACGAGCAATATTGTGTTGTAAGAACTTGGAATATTGTGAATAGTATCAAAGAACAATTTATGACCACGTGTGACGTGTGCTGGCGTGCTAAGCCATTGACCCGCCTGTGAAGACGCTGTTCAGGGTCTGGGTAAGCTGGTTAACTATATTCGGGTCCGTCTATTGTTCGATTTTTCTAATCCCATTAATCCACAGCCCGGCGAATGAAGAACATATTTTGGAAGTTAGTCCCAATTGTTTAAACTCTTTGTATTAAATATAATTAGAGCTATGTATCGTGGCCAGATTATCATCCACAATTTTTGCTAGATTGGGCCAAAAGATATATAGCTTCCACTGCCAAACAGATTCCTGGCGAGTCTTAGCATTGGATGGTACAAAATGTATTGACAAATACTACATAACGTGTGCTGCATACTAAATCGTACAAAGTTGGTAATGCGTCTTGCACTACAGTATTTATTTATTATCCAGTTGGAATTACGTACAACAATAATTTCTACTTAAGTGTGTGTCATTAGTCAGTCCATTATAGAAACGTCATAATCGGCAGCAGTTAAATATATATGTATATGTAATAAGGAGTATTCACAGCGCTACCTTAATATTGATTTAATTGAATATGCTTAAGCACGTAACCTATTTAAAAGAGGCTCTAGTTCTATTTATCCAAAATAAAGCAATGCCGCCGGGTACATAATATTGTAGTTTCAAAGCATTTAAAAATTATATTGTAATGCAATGTTAACAAACAAAGCATAAATTTTTGAAATCTGAGGTCTTTGACATGGCGCTAAATTGTCGTACATTTAGTATTGAACTAAATGTGGATCGCCATCCTTAAGCTGTGGTATATTCCCAAAATAGGCTGGGATGTCCATCCGCATTAGGGAAATGCACAGAATGATGACTGAGGGCGGTGGCCTTTGAACGTCAAAGGCTTCAAACCGTCAAAGGCGACGTTATGGAGCCAGTTAGGTGGTCCATTGTACACCTACCGACATGTATCGGACAAGTGTGGTAGGTATAATCTCCTTCTCTCCTATGACACACAAAAACAAAAATGCACCGATGCTAAGACTGTTACTAGCCAAACTCTCTCTGGAATCAAGGGGCCTCAAAATTCTCGGATGGGATTCTTATGCCAGATAACCAAAGCTTTGTGAAAGGACTATAGTCTGTTAGTACGAAGTCCCTTGTGACACTTCATAGCACGTAACACTGCACATTTCATATAGATTGCTAATATAAACAAAGATTACTTATGGCAGTAAAGACTATTTAAGAATATTTAGAATCTATATATAACATTATGTAATTGTTTCACAAACATAATCAACTAATAATTTCTATTGATATTAGACAAATAATTTAAACATCAAAATAAAATAACATTTTACTACAATACCATGGTTACGCACTAAAGTAATTTTTTTACTTTCAGTCATAGGGACGCGACAATATAAATCGGATAAAATTGAACTAATTCGAGGTAAAAGCAATTATCCGAGAAATACTTTTGTAAATTTGTATTTGATATTAATTATTATTACGTTGCAAAGTATCTTAAATCCCATTCTGCAAAACCTTCATATATTTTCTTTATCAAAAATTGGATTTGAAGGTGCGATATTTAACGTATGGTTTAAATATAGCCCATAGTTTTTAAAGAGTGGCCGTAAAAATCAAAATATGTTTTGCCACATTTATTGCACCTTTATACCTACTAAATATGGAGTAAGTATGTAATACTAGGAATAATAATCTAATCTAGTCTCTCTAATCAAGAATAAGTCCAGATGTTTTTTACAATTAAACACGTTATATATAACTTTGATGTAACTATTCTTTCGATATGTCAAACTTAAATCGACTCCCTTTTTGTTTTTCTGTTTCTACCATTTTTGTTTCGATTCTCAACCCACGATTACAGTTTGTTTAGTTAAGTAAGTAAGTTAATCGGTAATGGATTTCGAGATGGGTTGATTGAAAGAAAAAAGAACAAAAAATATCTATATTGACATAAGTTTGTTTTACAATTATTGTAATCCCTGACACCAGTGCTAGTTAAATACTGATATAAATTAAAAAGGTAAAAGAAAAAGTAATTAAAATATCAGAATTTTAATGAGTGTGTGGGTCTGTGTGTTTAAGTGTGCGTGTGTGTGTGTGTGTGTGTGTGTTCGTACGCGTGTGTGATTTTAATGAGTGTGTGGGTCTGTGTGTTTAAGTGTGCGTGTGTGTGTGTGTGTATGTGTTCGTACGCGTGTGTGTGTGTTCGTACGCGTGTGTGTGTATGTGTGTGTTATTTTTACGATTATAACTTTAACAGAACACACGTCTAGATATAATTCCGCGGTCCAGGGGGAGAGGGTCTTTACTATCGTTGTTCAACGATCATCTGTTAAATGGGACTTCGTATTTAAAACGCACTATAAAGACAAATTTCATATTCTAATATTTAACATATGGACTCTTAGAATGAATGGATTACAGATCTGAAACATGCACTGCAAAGTATAAAATACGATATAATAGGTCTGGCTAGTAAGGCGAGATGTTGAAGAGACCTTCGAAAGATCCTCTAATATTTATATTGGCTATTAATAGAACGTACTTAAGTAATTTAAATACAATATGATTTAGATAGTATTCAAATCCAAACTCTTTTTGAACAATTGCTGAGAGTGCTTTTAAAAGTAGCAACCCGACCTACCGCTTTTCCACACATCTTTTGTATGAAAATTGTAATGTATTAGCTGTCCGACAGCTTTTTATAATGTACACTGTACTTAAACAGCACGCAATGCTTACGTATAACATCAACCTTACTAACACTAAAAGACGAAAAGATATTGTCTGTACCACACTTTCTGAATCAAAGTTTGGTTTTTACAAATAGATTTTTCGCATTCTTAGGGCCTTTTCTTTATAACAAGATAAATAAACAAACAGCTATATATGACCTAAGTTATATAAGATCTAAGCGGATAGTCTGTCAGTACTTACAAACATTAAATTATGAGGATACTGAAGATTTGTTGATTGTTGTTAAATAAGTAATAATAAGTTCCATGATAATAATTGTAATCTTGGCCTATTTTTGCATATATTTATATAACAAGTATGGTTAATTGTATATAATTTAGTTCCTAGTAGTATATTGTAAGTGCCCTTAACGCCTGTGGTACAGGTTTACCCTAGTACAGGCACCCATATTATATTACCTATATTAAGTACTTTATGGACTGTATTCATGTTTTACCACTGTAATCAATAAATAAATTATTATTATTATTAATATTATTATTATTAATTTTTATTAATAATAAATTATTATTATTATTAATTTTTATTAATTGATACGCCGGTATTATATTTTTTTGTTTTGCTTTCTATACGTTTGCTATTTTTATGTATTACTTGGTTGTTATAGTACGAGCGACGTTTTGTATGAGAGTAGCCCAAGTATTTATAAAGTAAATGATTAAACAAAACTATCTTACCCCCCAAATAGGATCAAGTCCTATAATATAAACACTGCCAGTTTCTTGACGAGGATCGATATCTAAAATCTCATCACGCCTCAATTCCTCCGCATTGTAGTGGTTTTTAAAGTATGACGATCCAAATAACGCCAACGGTACACCAAAGCAATCATTGTAACATGTCCCCGTAAAGATACTAAACGCTCCCATCAGCAAAATGATGTAGCGACCTGAAAATTCAAATTTCATTTTATAATCATAAGGAATCACTAATCCAGCCTCTAGTACTATTCCTTGTATCGGTCCTTAGGCAACCCGCGAATGCGTGTCGGTCGAATATATAAATAGATAATCGACGGGCAATATACCTCTAAATACCGTTAAATGCCCAGCCAAGCCCCACTGTGTGACATTCCAGTACTCTATATAGTAACATTTCATTATAATCATAATGACCGGCGCATAGCATTTGCACTTGATAGCAAGCTCGTAATGACACCTCTTTACATACAACGTGTGTGATACGAGTATAACATTTACAATAATACATATATTTGTCTGCACAGATGTTGTAGTGGTTTCAGTGGGCACCTGTCCACTACGCCTGTTGTGAGTTGGAACCTCACGTGGGGCAAAAATTTGTGTGATACGTACGTTCTTTTCGTCTGTTGTTTGAATTTTTGCAACAGATTCTATTCATCGCCATTAGACCTTTATTTTTAATAAGTTTAATATTAAAATAACGATAATATATAGTACTAGATTTCACCCGCGGCTTCACTCGCATTAATATAGATCTTGTCAATAAATTTCTATTCCTCGACAAGAGTATATTTTTTTGGATGTAATGTCCTTTATACTTTTCTGGACCCCTGACAACTTGTTTACCAAATTTCGTGTCGATCGGTCAAGTAGAAGGCGTGAAAGCGAAACAAACAAACTCACATTTGCATTTATTATAATAGTTAAGATAATATATAATATTGTCTTATGTTTACGCGAATGTTATACAGTGAAATTAAACACTTTATACGGATTTTGTCACGTTGTTTATTTTACTTTAAACACTGTTAGTGCAGCCATGTTCACGGGGAGACTACGATGGTATGGATGATTGGTCCCCGTGAACATGGCTGCTGTAAAGCAACCGAAACGTCGGGGCAAAGTGTAAACTTAAATATAAATAGTTTTAATTAGAAAATATATAGCTTAAATAGTAGTAAAGTTCTATAATAGTAGTATAGTTAGAGTTTTATAACGAGTTTTCAAAATTATGTAATAACAGTGTTTAAAGTAAAATAAACAACGCGACAAAATCCGTATAAAGTGTTTAATTTCAAAGTTAAGATATACCTCCAAAAATAATGTTCCAGATCTCGTTATCACTGTTATCCGCCATGAATTTTGCCTCATTCTTTAACATCCAGAGAGCGAAAAGGAACATAAGAGTCCCATGTCCTATATCGCCGAACATTATGCCAAACAAAAATGGAAACGTAATTATCGTGTAGAGGCCTGTAAATTGACATAACAAATGATTAAATATCTGTAGCAAGTTTATACAGGAGAAATAAATGCACTGATGGTCTCTTGGATAATTAGCATTGTCCGCCAGATAAAGTCTGAAAATATGTGTATCACATGGGCATACCATACCCTCTCCTTCTGTTGCAAAAAACCTAAAACGTAGCTGGCGAAATACATATGAGAATAACATATAGCACTCTTGGCGTATATCCGTCTTCTGTACCCACTGGTACCCGGCTGCCCGATCGTGTCACCAATGGTACCACAAATACATTTCCATTAAAAATGATAGCCACTACGCTAAGCATTGTGGCTAAGAGCGCCATAAAGAACAAAATGTGTGATCTACAAATTCTGACCGTTGATTCAATATTTGTAACGTCCTCAGCGACACAGGAATTTCCTAGCACGAGAAAAGTTAAAAATATTTTACAAAGAGAGGGTAAAAGACAGGGCTAAATGCTTCCGTAAAAAGTGTGATCATGTCAGTAATATAATCGGTGGGGTTCGATCACTCGATCGCAGTTCATAATTTTATAATAATGAACTGCGAATAATCATCGTAGCTACATACATAAATCAACGTTAGCAAATAATATTATAGCATATAAAAAATACCTGGATTAAGTTCTCTATACACAGAATCGCCGTATGCATTGATTAGAACTTGGAAACCCTTGGTAAATTTATTTGTTCGATGTAAAGTTGGCGGTTTCAAATTATGTTCAGTTACTGGACTTATGAATGATTCGACATTCGTTTGATGTGCTTGCTGAAATAAAATGTAAACATACATCCAATAAAAATAGACCTTTCTAATTTTCTTTGCTTTGCTTTTAGACTCAAATATTAATATCTGACTCTCCGTGGACTGACTGTCATTTGAACTTCGTAATATAAAGGAATTAATATTCAAGCGTTAGATCTGAGCCTTTAACAGCATGCAAACATATTGCAGATGATGTTGATGAACTCAGAACGTACCCACATTGACGCTGTGTCCTGCGAGACCGACGAACATGACATGATGACAAGTTTTAAGTTCGGTAGCGTTTTATCGCAGACTGCTTTATAGTTCGCAAGCAAGATATGACGACTCGAGTCATGGGCATCGAGTCAAGTTCTCTTGCCTGCAGGTGTTGGGTCACGCAAGGCACGATGTAAACCATAATTGTTTGTGCATACTCGATAGTAATGCCGTTATTTTCATCAAGAATTTGCACCGCTGGCCCAGTAGTGCCGAATGAAGTACAACGTGCCGATGCGTCAAAAATTAGTTGAAGTCCGTACACCAAATAAATTCGAGCGGACTTGCACATAACTGAATTAACGCTTAAAATGTAGATGATACATCGGGTTAACATTTCTGCGTAACAAAAAATGTACCAGCCCGAATATTATGTATATAATCTCTAATGATGCAATTGTAAGTGTATTTCTACAGCTGCCCACAATTTTTCGTCACACTTTACGTTTAGTACCTACATTTAAATACAAACACGATCTCACCGCAATAGCTTACTAAATCACAGTTGTACCACGGCTCGGTAGCCCTAAGAAACCTAAATAAGCTTTTAATATAAAAAAAATTTCTTCAGGAAATATACCCTATATTTCCTTTCCCTATATATCCTTCGGTATAAATTGTTCTTTTCAAATACTTTGGGTCGCGTATACCATGAGACATGGCATCATAATATAGTACATAAGCATTACTGTCGAGTTTCGCTTAAGCTGACGGCATTCTTATTAGTGGCACCATTATATCAAAACATGATAATATAAAATGGAAGTCATTCATCAAGTAAGTAAAAGGCAGCAAAGATAGACTGATATGGTTGTTTAAAAAAACGCTAAGGGCAATGATATTATATACAGAAAAGAAGCAGATATGTCAATAGTGCACGTAAAGTCAAGACAGGAAAACGTGCCAATTAAGACGCTTTCCTATTTGTATCAAATAAATATCAGGTCAACAAAATCTTAGCAAAACACTTTATACAGTAGTTATTGTTCAAATGATAGCTAACTCTTTTACGTAAGCTCATATATCCTATATCTAATACGCTTCTTATAGTTCAAATTATCAATACACGTGTACTTTATAATAATAAAGTCGGGATCATATTGTGGACATCCATTTCTTTACATGTACATATCTGGGCGTCATTAATATTACGTCCGTTCACAATTTTGTTTCATTTTATATTTTTTTATTTAATTATTTCAAGGAAAACTGCGTAAACAGGATGATAAAAAAACTTATAACATAAATAAAGCCAATTACAAGTTTTCACTTATAACCTAATTAAATAACTTAGAAACTAATCAACATGCAACAAAAATAAATATTAAATAAAATGGTCAACTGCGATTACTCCCAAAAAACTGCTTACAAAATATTTGTTTTAATTTGGATACAGAAGTGGTAAAT
This sequence comes from Catocala nupta, assembly GCA_963675205.1. Lineage (NCBI taxonomy): Eukaryota > Metazoa > Arthropoda > Insecta > Lepidoptera > Erebidae > Catocala > Catocala nupta. Next base: position 28,093,943 of record OY776078.1, on the reverse strand, counting down.
AGGTCGACATCAGCATTCCGGCATGTCACGTTGCACATTCGGCTCGCCCTAACTAAGTATGAGTTCTGTCTATAATTTGTTCTCACCTCAGGAATGTATACGAGATTCGATGTACGTAAAAAAGCAAATGGTACGCGTAGACCAATTTTACTCACAAACTCTGTTATCAATCAATACATTCACAATATTCAATAATATATTTTATTGAATAATCATTACTACCATAATATTATTCCTTGTGGGCAATGTTGTCACTATGAAATAAACGTTTTAGTTCTTTGTGTCAGGCATAGTTACAAATAGCGTAAATTCACAAAAAGGCAATGATAAAAATAAGACAAACTTACACAGCACGTAGCAATTGTTGTCTTAACGTAATCTAAATCAGTGTTAGGCACCCAGAACCGACCGATAAGAACTTTATTGGTTATGTCCAAATTAAAGTTATTCATATTATGATATATGGCCTTGGATTTTCTTATTGTAGCCAGCCAGCCCACCCATTGTTTGCTTATAGTCCTTAACGCCTTGCAGCGTAGATATCGCGACTTTTTCAATACCTATAAAAAGATAATCTTAAAAAATATAATAATTTCATAATTTGTAAGTATTTGTCCGGTTTTAATGTCTTGAACGTCCTTAGATTTTTATTATAAAGGTATGTAATGAAAGAGATATTGTGAATTTTATACTCCGTTCACAATATTCATAATACTAAAAAACCTGTCTGACCAGGTATTCGGTCTCAAGCCCTTACTGAGCACGAAAGCATAGGTTCAATCTTGTTCCACCGGACAAAAGAAGGCAGAAGTTAGTTGAAAATTAATATGAATATCGTGATAACATCCATTTTTCTCGTGGCGTCAACTACGTGCATCTCATAAGTGTTAATATAGGATATGGTCTATCTCCATGTTTTATCAAAGTCCGTTCAACAGTCAGGCATGCGTCTACCGACATCAAAAAATTTCCAACCTTCACATTTAGTATATTATTACTATATGGTCTTACCTCTTCAAGGTCAGAAACTCTTGTGCTCAGTCTGTTGGTCAGCTCCATTCTCTCCTTGTAGGTGTTAGGACAAGGATACGTGTTCACTTTATAGCCCATGCACACCTTCTCCACACGGGTCGCTAACTGCTGTCCTTGACAAATTGCTAGGAATGCCACCTTCCTAATTTGGTGGTACTGTAATCAAGCAAATATGAATGGTAATATTAATCATTTTTTAAATAAAACATTAACAAGAGATATCCATTCTCTAGTTCCATGTGAGGATTCTTCACACAAGGGTCTGATAGTTCTGAACCGAGGGACATATTGAAGTCTTTAGTTGTCGATTCTCGTCCCAAATATGTATAACAAGTAGGACTTTAGTAATCTCAACTAACATTATAAATGCGAATTTGAGTTTGTTTCTGTTACGCTTTCACGCCTTAAGTACTCGACTGATCATCATTTTATATATATATTTATATATTTAAATTTTACCGTGCACTCAAACATATATCTCGTTGAAGCAGGTATGCTGTACAATGTTGTACGTTGGTGTGCTTGTTAAAAAAGATTTAAGGATTTTCTGCCAAGAAATCACAGCAGCCGAGAGTTAGAAAATTGAGCAGCCGAGAGTTAGAAAATTGGCGGTGTTACACAGTCCCGTGCCTCTGAAATCATGTACAGCCGATGCTCCAGTGGCTGGATTGTTCTCCTTTCTTACGCTTGCACGCCTTAACTACTCGACCGATCATGATGAAATATCGTAAACACGTTTTCGGGGATAAGGACGGGATAAGGACAGAATAAGGACATAGGCTGTCCTTCACACAGAAAAAGCACTGTTACTAATCTAACACAATCTTCTTTTACGCGAGCGAAGCCGCAGGCAAAATATACTTGTTCAATTAAATACTTTAATTAATCGAAGTATAAAGGAAAAACGGTTATTAGCCCACTCTGGCTTCCCTACCGTATCAAAGGTCATTGGTGATCACGCTCGAGTCACGCGCGGTGGCGATACGCCCTGGTAACAGGAAAACCCCAAAGGAATCTTATTGCAATATTTACATAATAGTTTTGTTTGTGATAACTGATACTGATAAATGAGTTATATTTTTGAGTTTAATTCTATTACAATTTTTTTTTTTAAGTTTTATCACGTACTTAAACATATCTATCGTTGAACGAGAAAAGCCGTAGGTACTGTTTTTTGCTTGTTAAAAAAAGTTATTAGTATTTTCTACTATGAAATCACAATAGCAGCCAAGAGTTAGGAAATTGGCAGTGCTACACAATTCCGTGCCTCTGAAATCATGTAAAGCCGTTGCTCCTGTGCTTGATTTTCTCCGGCCGTGACGGATTGCCGTCTCATCGGATATTGAGAGTTGTGTAACAGAGTGCACATGTGTATACACATGTGCACTCTGTTATATACAATTAATATCTCCTACTTGGTAGGCCAGTCCGTCAAGATTTGCCACTTTGGACGTAAATTCGGTTTGCAGGACATTATTATTATTTACAAAATTTTGCCCGCGGCTTTGCTTATTAAATTTTGCCTATTAAATGTAGGCTATTTGCAGGTCACATGAATTTACTATCCCTCGGAGTCATTTTCCTGGGTGAATGGTAATCTTTGTCCTTTTCTGTACCCCTAATAAATAAAATCGTTGTATTTACTAGTATATTTTAATTGTATGTTATTCTTAATTAGATTTCTTCCACAATAGGTATTACTTCAGTGCCGCGGGGGCTTTTATAAATATTCATACAACGGACCAAGAAGAAGCCAGACCCGGTTCAACAATTTGTGGACCACACAGATTTTTACGATCGTTCCCACAACAGTCAGCACTTTGACAGTTACACCGCAACCACTTAAAGAAAGAAAGAACTGACTTTGCAAATAATTACCGTTACAGGGTCTATCAGAGTTGTATCTTCATGCGCTTGCCTGTAATGTATCATACCGCGCGACATCCTCCACAGCAACATCTCAAAGGAGAAGGCATTGAGGCGGTTCACCACACCGGTGATAACGAACAAGCGCCCTGTTTCAACGCTTATATCGCCTGGAACATCGGTAATCACTGCACCCTTTCTGTTAAAAAATACTAAAATAAGATCGATGCTCTCTAAATGAACCCGGTTTCGTAGACGGCTAAAGAAATATCACGTAAATGATTATTATCCCGTGTGGGAATCGAACCTAAAACACTAAGCGCCATGAGAATGTTGAGGCGACCAGTTATATCACTACGCCATCTGCACATTCATATTATAATTAGCCAATAAATTTTAAAATCATTACTTTAGTTAAGGTGCAAATCTGAAGTTCAACAAGACTATAATGGGTGAAAAATACGCGTTATCGAATGTGACTGTGTATTGCCGAATATGCACTCATGGCCAACCATGCTTGCAACCATGGCTTTCCATGTGTTCTACGGCTACTATCGACTGAGGAAAATGTACTGAGTCTCAAAGCGATGCGTTAAATAAAGTATAGACAATATAAATCAAATTATGTTAGCTGGTTGTAAAAACACCATTGTGGCCCTTAAGGGCTAATAATATACATATACATATACCTAATACAGTCAATGTGTTTGAGGCTATTTTGTGTCTCCTATAATATGTACAAAATATAAGTAAGCCCTGTATATAAATGTCTCACTGCTAGGCATATGCCTCTTATTACACTAATAAGAGGCATATGCCTAGCAGTGAGACATGCTGGCCATAGTCCACCACGCTAACCTAGTGTGGGTTGGCAGACTTCACAATTTCACATATCTTATCTTGTGTGGGGGCCAGTCAGTACGGACCGGCGACACTTCGACCCAGTGGGATCTTTTGTGTCGACTTCCCCAATAACAACTGCCATAGATGTTAATGGCAGCCGGGACCGATGGCTTAACGTGCTCTACGAGGCACGGAGCAGGCAATAATTGTCAATCAATACGCACATAATTTCGAAAAGTCATATAACTTCCGAAAGTCAGAGGTGCGCGACGTGGGTTCGAACCCGGGACCCTCTGCATTGCAGTCTGTTGGTCTCCCTACTGAGCTATCGCTGCTCATATAGTTTTTTCAATTTCACATACATATAGTCGGGCACATTATGAACAACTATCAAACATGGTTTTCTCACGGTATTTTCTTTCACCGCTAAAGCGAGCAATAAGGAACTATTTAATTCGTAACTTCGAAAAGATAGAAGTCACGCACGTCTGATTGAAATCGAACTCGAGACCCTTGCGTGGCAGTCCAACGATCTTCCGCTAGCCTATAGCTGCTACAAGAATATTTGACTTTAATTAATAAGCCCAATTTTATATATTGCGTACTATAATAGTTGGCAGACGATCTGCCGTTTTCCGTGAATAGTACGATTAGTTCGATTTGACAGAGAACTCACATTTTAACCTATCGTGTCCAGATAGTGACTTCCATTTGAGATCTATACTAAGATACTGTATTGTAAATTAAAGCTAAAGAACGGTGCGTGAAAACGTCCCCCCAACTCTTACATTGACATTAATGACCAAGAGTTTTCTTCTTTTTTCTATGCGACATAATTATCTCAAAATTGCGGGATATAATGAGAAAATCATGTCTCAATATTATAATTTATGGCACAAAATAACAGTCTGTGTTTCAAAGTATTATTATAATTACCTAGTATCTTTGTTATTTCTATATTTGTTGTTTGTTTATAACATTGCATACTTTTCAGCAATAAATCAGTAAAATAAATACCTACCCCAGCATCGTCATCGTATTTACTATTTGGTTGTGGCGATGTGTATAATCAGTTTTCGTGAGTGTTGTGCATGCTCCTGTAATGTGTTGTATAGTCTCAGGCTGCCTGTGGCATTTACGACATCTATCATCTGTTAAATCTTTAATAATGTGTTTTCTGTAATTTCTAGTATTAATTACTTGGTCCTGAATTGCTATGATAAACCCCTCGGTTTCCGGGAATAGATATCCGCTCGTGAGCCATCTGTTTGAGGCTTGTGAGTCTACATGCGATTGTTGTAAATCGTGAGGGTGACGACCATGCAGTACTTTGGCTTTCCATTTTTCTATCCTATCTTTTTCGGGATCTGTCGGTTGGTTTGTTATCTGTAAGTTGTTAGGTCTTTCTGCTAAGTTAAGAGGGGTGAATCTAAAATCATTGCTAACAATTGCTTTATGACAATTGCTTTATGTAACTCACTAGTGTTTGCTTTATTAAAGAAGAATGACCTGAGATTAATTATTTGCTTTTCCCACAGCCAAGATATATCAATTAGGCCTCTACCTCCTTTTATGCGACTGAGGGACATTCGTTCTATTGCTGATTTTGGGTGCAAATAATTATTTCTTGTCAGTGTTGTGCGGGTTTTTATTTCAAGGCTCTTTAAATCTGTTTTAGTCCATTTAATTATTCCAAATGAGAATGTTAGTATGGGGGTTGCATAGGTATTAATTGCTTTAATGAGTCTTTTGCCTGAGAGCTGTGATTTACAGATTTTAACTAATCTATTTTTGTATTCTTCAGTGAGTGTCTTTTTTAAGGCTGTGTGATCTAACTGTTTTGATTGATAATAGCTATTATTATTATTATTATTATAGAATAACAATACATTTTGACTACACAACAAATGTAAATCAGGGATTGGTTTGGTTACTCAATAAAGCCTGTTGAAATTTGATAGAACAGTAAGACAAAAGCGAGCGTGCCACTGTTAGGAATCTCTTTTATTCCCGTACCTAACAAGGTAGATGCAAACGATCAGATTACGAGCGGTTATATGTAGAGTTTTCAAACAAAGTGAATGAAGCCCTACATACCTTTAGGAGCGTTTAAAGATTGTCGAAAAATCACAATAGGCTGTGCATCACATCACATCGTCCTTCTGTTATTCTCGTCTTTTACTATTCCATACCATTTATATATAATATACATATTATAAAACAAAGTCCGATAAACTCAAAAACTACTAAACGGATTTTTATGCGGTTTTTACCAATAGAGATTCATGAGTAAGATTTAGATGTGTAATTTGTTAAGGTTTAGTACTACTCGTGCGAAGCCGTAGCGGGTCGCAAGTAGAACATATAAAGGAGTATTGGTGACTTCGTTTGAAAATCAAATATGTGATGGTGTCAAGTTTAAAGACACACCATACATACTTCTCAACTAGATAAAATAAATAATAGGCTGCGTGGATGGCGCAGCGGGCAAGCTTTACCGCTGGCACCCCGCTGAGAATCTTCCGTTCGAATCCCACACGAAACAACAATTACTTGTGTGCTCCACAATCTGGGTATTCTGCTTTCGTTACTTAGTTGTTTGTTCAAGTTCCACACAGGGCTCTAAACAAAAGGCGTCTTCTTAAGAAATGTATACCCGATTGGATGCACGAGTAACAAGGAAATTAAAGTTTTCCTTACATAATGTTATTGTTAAGCCATGCACAACTTAATAATAAATATATTTAGTTGTAATAATATTATCTTCACTGCTTGTGTGTACTGCAAACTTTAAGATCTTTTTTTAGCAAAAACTTTCGAGGATATCAACATTGTACTTTGAATATGGGTGTTTTTTAAAATGTATTATTAATTTTTAATAAATCTCTTTGGTTAAATTATGCAGCTTTGTTTGCATGAGTTTAATAAACGCTGTAATTAAAATAGAATAAATATTTTTAAATATAAACAGTAAAAGCAAATATACACTCATTAAAAACTAGGAAATGATTTTAATATACCAACTGGTTAAATTCGATAATCGTGCTCGTACGGGAAAAGCCATAATAGAAACACTACACACTTTAGTTTGTTCACATTTATAGTTAATCATTAACGAAAGGTTTTCAAATCCTTCTGTTTTCTTTAATAGGACAGAACAGACAGCAGCCATACCTGACTAGCGAAGAACTTTACTAAATTTTTAACAACAGATACAAAGAGCACCTAATGTCGAAAGAACTATTTGCGGAGTATTTTAGATTCACGTAGTGATTCTAATCCACAAAATCAATTGACTGTGCGCAGCAGTATTCTACCGTCCACTCACTAAAATCAATTGACTGTGCGCAGCAGTATTCTACCGTCAACTCACTAAAAAGACGTTAATCCATATGCGTTCTCACATCATGTGAACGGTGAACGGTGAAGTGAACGGCACTATTAGCGTAATGACCACTTAAACCAATGCGCTATCCGTGCACTCAAAATATATACATGAAAAGCGTAATGCGAATAAATAAGTAGGAGTGTTATGCTAAAAGGAGGTCGTAGCAAGTGGATGTATCAGTATTCTCTAGCAATAAATTGTTTCGCCAAATTAATTCTAGATTATCCTACGAACAGTGTAATATGGACTTAAAATAAGCCGTTATAAATATTGAAATATTATTACTTATCTTTCGGTGGCTTTTTTGGAATTTCAGCTTGTCCCAGCAATGGTCCAATGTACTTTAACATGTACAACACCTCCGTCAACTCTAAATAATTCTTCATTAGGCTTTGCTCGTTCTCATCAATCTGCTCTAGGTCATGCTCCCATTTCTCTATCACAGCCTGGATACATAGAATGCCTGTATATAACATTTTAACACCAGTAACATGTTTATTAGTAAATGACATAGGTAATATTTAAAAGAACGCATGAAAATGAACGCTGTTTGTATTGGACCCAATACAATATGCGTTTTTCAGTTACTACCTATTTTTACGTTCTACGATATATGGGTGAGTCTTAATTCTTATATCCAAACTCTACGCTGTTACTCAAAACTTCCTTTCAGAACAACAACGTCTAATCCGTAATACAACAACCCAGAAATCCTGAATTCAATATCCGCCCAATTATTTGACATTCAATGCTAGGAAATAATTTTCTATTAATTATATACACTTCAGAACGTTGGGACAACTACCATCTTAGTCGCCCCGTGAACATGGCTGCTGTAAAGCAACCGAAACGTCGGGGCAAAGTGTAAACTAAAATATAAATAGTTTTAATAAGAAAATATTTAGCTTAAATAGTAGTAAAGTTTAATAAAATTATGTAATAACAATGTTTAAAGTAAAATAAACAACGCGACAATATCCGTATAAAGTGTTTAATTTCAATTGATAACAATTTTTAATCATCATATCAGTCGGTGCTAATTTTCTATTGACATGGATTTTAGAAAATGTCCCTGTACAGTATCTATCAGTTACTGCACCAGACAAACTAAATTTTAAATATAGTTGAATAGTGTACTTCCTTATAGTACCTATATGCTGATTTTTAATATAATTTTGAACGTTGGTAAAAATACAATTGCAATGTGCGTAAAACTCCCTCCATTTAGAGATAACGAGTATTTGTTTACAAATACTGGGTGCCTTAACCTTCCTTGTCACGCGTCCCTCCTCCCTGCACACTTTTATACACCCGGCAATATGACATTGATTCATTTATTCGAATTTTGTTAACATCGTTGCGAATATTAAACAAGATTGAGTAACGCACTTTTCAAAATACCTTGCCTGTGTTGCGTCTTGTGCAGTTTATTATACTTTTATTTGTTATTTATATTATGTGTATAGATGATTCCATTTTTATGTTCTTATGCTAGGATAATTTTCTCTAGTATCCGCTCTGGTTGCTGTAGGCTATATCGGAAATTTAAAAACAACATCAAGCTATCCGAGACACAGGTAATTTTATTTGCGCCAGGCCGCAGCTAACGTTATTAGGCACGCAGGCAAGGCAGCTGATAAAATTAAAACGCTCGATATAAGGTTCGCTAAAATAATGAGATTTTATGCACATACCTCAAACGCCATGAGTTCATGCACCGGCGCTGCTTTAGGTTCTTCTTTTATGTCGATAATATTTATATTGTGCAATTTCATTTCTGCCTCCATGAAGCGAAGTTTACGTTCCATTTCGGAACATCGACATACCTCTTGGATGAAATACCTCTGGAATATTTGTAATTCCGGATGCATCTAGAATTGAAACATTTCTGTATGTCCGACTTAATCATCTGGTATGCGTTATGGAAATTATTATTCTAATTAAAAATAATATGTATTGCATTAAGGTAATGTTTATTTTGGAATGCTAAACCGTGATTTAGGAGCAAATGTGGCATATAATTTACTAATTGAGATTAAACAATGATGCTCCACAATCATAATATGGCTCGCCTAATAAGCGGTTATCGTAGCCTATAAACCGATCTTGTAATACCAGGAGTATCATTTTCATCTGGCATTGGCCCGTTGCCTGCTTAGCTCTATGTTAGAGCACAAATTTTGGTAATTGATCACAGCTTCATAGACATCATCATCATATCAGCCAAATGATGTCCATTGGTAGTAGTATTGGTAGTCTTAGTCCACCCACATCCAAACGCTGCCTGCATCCCTTACCAGGACTTGGGTTTTATTTTTGAAGCAAACGAACAGATATATCGCCTGAAGCGATTATCGCCGCCCATGGACACCCGCTATACCAGAGGACTCGCAAGTGCGTTGCCGGTCTTTTAAATTTGCTCCCTCCCCAGGGGAGTAGAGGGTGGGGCCTCCGGTACCCTCACTGACTTGACGAAACAACATAAGAGCTATTTCACGCTGGCTTTTTGTGAGGCCATGGTATCAATCTGGTCGAGCCAGACCATTCGTGCCAAAGTGTGATTCTCCCTCGGTTAAATCCACTTTATTGTTGGTCCACTTTATGGGAGCCTACCCCTGCTGCGTCTTCCCTTGCATGGCTACCACTCCAAAATCTTTCAGCTCCGACGGCCATTGGTTTTGCGCGCTATTAGAACTTTTCCGATTTTGTATAAACCTAATAGACTTTTCCCTCACCAACAAACCCTACAAAGTCTCGAAACACCTATCTGTAGAAAACACAATGTTTTGTCCCGTGTGGTCGAAACCATAACACTTGGTGAACTAGCAGTAACGAGGCGTATATTTCCCTTTAATCAGTGGCGTGCAATTCATAAAGACAAAAAGACACTGCCTACCCTAACTCCTTCGACTCCTCTCTAACTCAGATATTTATTATATAATTTATTATATTTTATTTTGAAGTCCTATATTTATATTTATCGACGAATAGTTACATAATTTCCATAAACAAAATTTCTCAAAACCTGTATCATAATATCAGCGCCAACTGTCGCGTACCGGCTGCACTAGCGCTGGCTGCAATGCGCCTAATTCGACGGAATAGACATGAACTAATATTGCATAATTCTTTGCATGTGTGCATCGAGACGGACACAAAAATATCTATGTGCGTTCCTATAAATATTTGTGACACAATGTTAAAACGCACACAAACGCAAAAAAAGAAGTGTCTTTATTAGGTATATGACGTGTTCGGTGGCCTTCGTACATGACGAAAGTTCACGGGAATTGCCGAAGTACGACAAATGTTATGCAACCGATTTGTGATTTTTATGTGAGTTCTAAGAAGTCGCCATTGTTAATATTTGTTCTGTTTGTCTTGTGTTGTCAAAGTCAAAGTCAAAGTCAAAAATAATTTATTCACTTAGGTCACAAAGTAACACTTATGAACGTCAAATGGGTTAGTGAGTTTATTATATTTACTGAATTTACATTTATGTTAGTTGCAAGGTTCAGGCAAAAGGTTGAGCCTATGAGAAGATACCTGCAAGAAACTCAAGGCCACTCTTTTAAATCGCCATCAACTTATAATTTCAGTATTTTACAACTCATTTATGTACCAGGTGTTGCAGTCATTATGCCATATGTCACTGTCCATATAAAACTAAATTCTAAAATAAAGAAAAGTTGGTAATATTATGTAAAAAGCATTTGAGATTTGAAATCATATTTATCAGTACGTAGCCATTTGTAATAGACAATAGTATGGCATGAGGACGCATACACTTACACTTTGTGACATGAAAAGGTAGTTCGTGACTAAATGTAGTTAAAACAAAATTTACGTTATTACTTATAAAGTTTGTTTAAAAGAAAAGAAAGATACTTTAACACCACCAAATAAACACGAAGTACCTTCACATAACTAAATTGACTTATATAATACATACATTGTTTGAATCCTGTATGAAACAAGCAACTAGTTCCATGAGTTTTTATCATTTAAGTAATCATTGATTGAATAATAGCCCTTCCGGATAAGCTGACTTTTAACAGCACTTTTAAATTTTAGTAAAGGTAAATTTATAATATCAATCGGTAGTTTATTAAAAAAGCGTATACTGAGTCCCGCAAATGAATTGTGAACTTTATGTAAACGATGATACGGACCTACCAACTTATGCTTATTTCTAGTGTTTAAGTTGTGAATATCACTATTCTTATTATATAAGTGAATATTATGTTTTATAAACATAATATTCGTAAATATATATTGCGACGCAACAGTAAGTATACCAATTTCTTTAAAACGCTCTTTCAGGGAAACTCGTGGGCCTAAATTATAAATGCTACGTACTGCACGCTTTTGAAGAATGAAAATTGTTTCAATATCAGCTGCCTTACCCCACAATAGTATGCCATAGGACATAACGCTGTGAAAATAACTAAAATATACTAGTCTCGCAGTATCTATATCAGTAAGCTGTCTTACTTTCCTAACCGCGAATGCTGCTGAACTAAGTCTCCCTGCAAGACACGATATTTGAGCGCCCCACTGAACTTTATCATCTAAAGTAATGCCTAAGAAAACTGTGGATTGTACAAATGTTACTGTTTCATTATTTAAATTAACGTTTATGCTAGGACTCTTTATATTAGGCAATGTAAACTTAATACATTTTGTTTTTTTTGAATTGAGTAGTAAATTATTCGCCGTGAACCAGTCCAGGACTTGCGCGAGTGAAGAATTAACACCCTGTAAATTTGGTGTCTTACGGTCTACTTTAAAAATAAGTGATGTGTCATCAGCAAATAATACAATGTCGCACAAATTCTGTACGAAGAACGGCAAATCATTCACGTACGCTAGAAACAGAAAGGGTCCTAAAATTGAGCCCTGTGGCACGCCCATTGCGACTGGTAATCCAGAAGATCTACTTCCGTTGATTTCAACGTGTTGTAATCTATCGCTTAGGTAAGAACTAACGAGGTCGAGTGCAGCATTTCGAATTCCATAATGCCTGAGCTTTCGCAATAACGTTTGATGTTCAACGCAGTCAAAGGCTTTTGAGAGATCACAGAATACGCCAATGGCATCTTGCGAATTTTCCCAAGCAGCAAAAATATGTTTTAAAAGTGTAACACCCGCATCTATTGTAGATCGACCCTTTCTAAAACCATATTGTTGAGTATGAAATAAGTTGTTTACGTTAAAGTGGCTCTCTAATTGCTGTAATATGATTTTCTCAAATATTTTACTTATAGCAGGTAATATAGAAATCGGTCTGAAATTACATGGATCACTTTTACATCCATTTTTAAATAATGGTATTATTTTGCTACATTTCATTAAATTTGGAAAAATGCCCACATCAATGCATCCGTTGAATATTGCAGCTAGGTGTGGCGCTACGTTATCAATAATACTTGTAATTAATTTCATAGAAATACCCCACAAGTCAGCTGATTTTTTTGAATTAAGTGACTTAAATACTTTTATTATGTCATGCGGATGTACATATTTAAAACTAAACAGGACTTTACACTCCACCACGCTATCCCTAACCAAGGATTCTGCTTTTACTGGGCAAGACCTTAAGGAACTAGTTGTATTAACAGGTATCTTTGCAAAGTAGTTATTAAATGTTTCAGCTACTTGCAAGTTATTTGAAATTATCTTATTATTTACATTAAGTTTAATAGTATTATCACGCTGCTTGGTGCGTCCAGTTTCATTATTAATAATATTCCAAGTAGCTTTAATTTTATCGTCGGCATTTCGAATTTTGTTTTTTAAATAAAGGGACTTGGCTGTAGCACAAGCCTTTTTAAATAATTTTGAATAATTTCTAACATATTTAATAAAATTTGGATCAAAATTATATTTTTTTTTTTGTCGTAGGTCGTTTAACATTTTAACGTTTTTATAGAGTGAAAAATGGAAATTCTTCACTGTGAAAGTTATTCAGATGGGGTGTGTATACAGGAAATAAAAAGTGACGCGTTTTTAAAACTATCTTTCAGTGATAATTAAAGAATTTGAATTGTTTTTGGATACATTCAGTTTCAAATCATTTTTGAACGCGTAAAAAGTAAAATTTATTTCAAGCGAATTTTCATTGAAATCGTAGATAATATATCTAATGCATGTCGCGACCGTTATAAAAACCTAAAAAAAATTAAAGTATTTTGAATTACTATCGTGCGAAAATTTCACTAATTATAATGTCAATTTACCGGTTGAATTAGTAATAGAGATGGGTCGGGCACGCCACGATCGTGGCGGTAAGTCTCGTGTTTCAGGAATGGCTGGAGAGGTGGCATGGCGCCCTCACCTTCCGGCTGACACAGGTTCTGACTGGCCACTGTTGTTTTGGTCGGTTCCTGTGTCGTATACGCCGCCTGGGTATCACAGCGCTGTGAGTTGATCGCGGCAGTCGGATCGGTTGCCCTCTCGCTCCCGGCCGTAGTTCAGTCTATGGTCCGGAGTGAGAGGTCGTGGAACACCGTCGCCTCCTTCTGCGAGGAAGTAATTTCCATCAAGGAGGCGGCGGAGCGGGAGAGGGAGCGTTTAAACCCTCTCCCCAACCGCAGAGCCGGGCGCCGGAGGGCGCGAGATGACCTCCAGCCACCCTGAGGTTTGACCTGGGGGTGGCGGGCTTTGTGGGCCTGCCCGCCATCCGTTCAGCACCAGGTCCGAGAGGCGGCGTGCGTGTTCCCACGCGCGCCTCTGTCTCGAGTCCGTCTCCCCTCTAGGGGGGGACAGTAGGGTATATTATAGAAGTGAGTCCTTTGGGTAGGTATCTTCGCGTAGTGGCCTGCTGTTTTACATGGCGGGCCGTAACCTCGGCGGGGTCGCGACCGCATGCGAAAGCGATTCGCGCAGGCCCGTCGATAGTGGTTTTGTCGAGGAACACCGTGGTAGGTTTAGTCGGTATTCCGGGAGGTACATTATCTTTTCAACATCTTTCTTTTACCCCGGCGAGTCCGACATAATCCCTCCGCCCGCCCCCGCGGAGGGATATGCGTCACTTCATTCCCACACGTAAAAAAAAAAAAAAAGTAGTAGAGATGGGTGTTAAAAGTTATAACAAATAAATAAACATGTTAAAATAAAATTATATATCATTAGCATTGTTAAAATAAATAACATCGAAATAATAACATGTAGTATTTTTTTTTTACGTCAGTACCTTCATTTCTATACAATCACCATACGATATATACGTCAATGGCATCTATCTTACTTTCGAGAAACTGATTCAAATTATTGATTCAAGGTGACGTAAACCGTTTGTTTGTCAAATAAATAACAAATCCTGCGCTAGGTGGCGTACATCACTTTCGTCTTCGTGTCAAACGTACGTGGAGCATTGCTTTCGAAGGAACTGACACCTGACATTGAATATTTATCTTTAAGCATGAAGATTAAAGTCTATTTTTATTTAAATGATTACGAATTAACATTTAATTTAGCAACCTATAGTAATATCGATCTTATTTGACATCTAGTTCGTAAGTTATAAGGTTCATTTTTATTTGGGAACAGACTTACCTGGAAATTTTAATTTTATGAAGACGAAATTTTACTTGTTAAAAATATTTTTTATTCTTTTCACGGCTCTGGCGCCGGCGCCTTGTTGGTGAATAGAGAGGTTATGTTATTGTTTTAATCGACCCAGAACCGTTCTCTTTTTAAGTGAATTAAGCTTGTTTCTTTTTTAAGTGTATATAATATAAGTGGGCTAAATACTTGTTAAGGTCATGGCACATTATGCAGGCACCGTAACGGCACCGCTCCAACCCAGCGATTAACTTGTCATTTAAATTTGATCATTAAATCGTATGTCGTATAAAATATTTCATAACGTCAATATAAAAAGCCAACGGCGGGTTGTCAGCGAGCTTGTCGCTACCTAAAAACTTCGAGTCGTTAGGTAGTGGCCCGCGCGCTTCAAGCGTGCGGACCGCACGCTTACAGCCCGCCGACTAGTGTTGAGTAGGACTTACAAGAGGCATGACATTTGTCCCGTACAAGACGTACTAATGTAAGAGCGGCTCAACATTTTTTCATGCTCCGCTTCAAATGTTATGTCGCGTTCGTCGCGTATGACATGAGCGTAGAGTGAGTGAGAGAGAACGCGTCACATGCTTCATTTTAATAGTGCATCTTTTTATTCACCAATTATAAACGTCAGCGAGTGCGACAACGATATAACGCTTTCGTTCACTTTCGTCGACTTTTTATGCTTAGAAAAGTTTGTTTGATTACATATATTTTATGGTTTTAAAGCATTTAATTTGTATTATTAGAGTTTTGTTACTGTTGTTTATTATTTAAATTTATGGCTAGGTATGCATAGTAGCTACTTTTATGCCTTCGGAGGCTCGCAAATATTACTTTTTTAATTTAACATTAATTATTTTTAAATAAATCGTACCTTCTCTAAAATCAACTTATGTTATTGCCTATTTGGTAAAATTAAATATTTAATCAAATAATAAATATGTCAGGTGCTTTTAGTTGCTTTGCACAAACAACTAACATTCGACACGTTTTAAATGTTACGAAAATATTATCAATTGTCCTAAGACATTCGTTTCTTATACTTTGTAGTTAGTTTTACGTAAATCACACTTTGTAAGGTTCTAGATGACATAAATACTCCAAATGTACCGCTGTGCTTCAAGACGCGATTCGCCTCATTTTGTAAGGTACTTACATATCAAAGCAGCAACACTAGTACTCATAACTCCAAATGTACCGCTGTGCTTCAAGACGAGCCTCGCCTCATTTTGTAAGGTACAATCAACACAGCAACACTAGAGGACAAAATTACTCATAACTTCAAATGTACCGCTGTGCTTCAAGACGCCTCGCCTCATTTGAAGTGGGACATTGTACTGGCTCAGTACAAAAAAGAGGCAACTCTTACAAACTCATTTCAAATTCATGTCCTACTCAACACTACCCGCCGACTGCGAGCCGCCCGCCAGGCGCCAGCGAACGAAACAACGCCGCATCGTCGCCCGCGCTCCGCCCCGTCGCCCCCACGCTCGCTGCATCGTTCATCCGAATCAAATTCAAGACAGTACGTTTTACTACAGTCTACTTTGCTAAAATGAATAAAGAAAAACTAAGAAGTCCGTATATACCCATATCTTTACGATCCTTGTGATAGTAATTACAGCGACACAGTAAAAAGAGATCAAGCGTGGAAGAATATTGCTGGCGTTCTGTCTGCGACAGGTAAAATCTACTTAACTAATCATATTTTTATGTAGATACCTACATAATTTTGAATATCTATTATAGCTTGTTATGTTTTTGTTACCCGGCTGCGGCAAAGCCCAAGAAGAATGTTATGTATTTGACCTGTATGTAAGAAGTATGTATGTAGGTATTTATGGCCGTTTCTTTGTTCCCTTGTAACTAATAAACGGATGAACCAATTTAGGTACATTTTAATTATTTTTTTATTTTTTGGGGAAATAAAATGAAAGATAAATAATAAAACTGTAATGTAACAATTCAATATCTAAGGAAAATACACACATTTTAATTCTGCCATGGAACTTGACCTTGAGGAGACAGAAAATACGATGAAAACTCATCGCGGATATTTTTTTTTTTTTTTTTTTTTTTTAATTCTGCCATGGAACTTGACCTTGAGGAGACAGAAAATACGATGAAAACTCATCGCGGATATTAAAAGCATTATATGAACTGTTTTCTTCAATGTATGATAGTGCTTGTAATCTCTGCTCGTTGTGGATGATCGGTTGTTCGATTAGTCGTTGATCTCTGTCCTCATTAATTTTGATAACATAATTCCGCATTACATTGTGTAAAATACATGTTGCAAATACTAAAGTGTCAACATATTCCGGCATCAAAGTAATATTTTTATTATATATACCAAACTTTTGATATAATATACCGAACGCATTTTCCACTACTCTGCGTGCCCGTGATAAACAGTAATTAAATATTTTTTAAGCATCAGATAGAGATTGTGAACGAGGATATGGCCTTAATTACTTAAAGGGAAAGCCTCATCACCTAGCATAACATGAGGCATTTCTCTGTCACTCTCAGGTAATGGTTTGTCGTTCGGAACATTTAGCGCATTATTTTCAATGGCACTTACAATTTTGAGGAAGTGAATATGCCACCATCGCTATTTCTACCGTAAGCGCCTATATCGACAACTCTAAATCTATATTTATCATCGACTATAGCCAAAAGAACAATAGAAAAATGTTTTTTATAATTAAAGTATTGGGAACTACTGTTAGCAGGTGCTAGTATGTCAATATGTTTTCCGTCGATTACGCCGGTACAGTTTGGGAAATTCCATTTATTATTAAATCCTCTTGCAATATTTTCCCATTCTGCGGTGGTTGGTGTGTTCATGAAAACATTCTTCATATTATTTATGATTGCATTACACACATCTCGTATAAACAATCGGATAGTTGACTCCCCTAATCGAAAACTTGACCATAAAGTCCTTACTGGGCTTCCTGTTATCATATATCTGCAACAAATAAAAAATATGCTATTATAATTAACCGGTTTCAATAATTTTTTTTGCAATGCTTTATAACATCCAAGTTATACTCTATCTATAGGATATAATTTTTTAAACTTGTGTTTGTCTCTTCAATAAACTATTTTTTAATAATATTTGTATTTCAGCGCCAGAATGCAAGAAAGTGTGGATAAACTTGAGGGAAGCTTATCGCAGAGCTTTAAAAAAAAAGAAGACAAGAAGTGGTCAAGCTGCTTCTTCTTTCAAGAAATGGAAATACGAAGAAGAAATGAGTTTCTTATTGCCATATTTTAAACAAAGATCAACCTTAACGTCAGTAATGGATAACGAAGAAATTGATACTATCGACGATGACAGCTTGAGTTTGAATGACATAAATTTTTATCTAATGAAAATAATTCTCAAACCGGAACGAACACTTCTGCAGAAGATATTCGTCCACAATCTTCGCGCTTGGATAGCGCACCTACATTAACACCACTCAGACCGGTAGGGTCAAATCCTAAATTCTTTGCTAACATTATGAAAGCGAATAAAAGACAGAAAAGATGACACTACCTCTGCATCGGGTCAGTTGCTAAAATTTTTATTGGATGAAAACCAAAAGAAGCCTGATGATGACGACGAGATTGATAAATTTTTCTCTAGTATAAAAGCCACTGTAAAAAAATTGTCCGCCTACAATCAAGCTGTCTTGAAAACTAAAATATTTAATTTAGTGTCCGAGGCAGAAATCCAAGAAATTCAGTAGCAGAACTATTACTATAATAGTCCACCTACTGGCCCTTCTGGCTACAATACAGGTTCAGGTTTTCTAATTATAATACAGAGAAATCAAAAACGAAAAAGTCAGAAGCTCACGAAGATACAAGTTTAACTGATTTGTAATTTGCTTAATAAATAAATTATCTCTTTAATAAATAATTAAATTTATTGCATGTGGGTTTATAATGACTTACCTACCTTAATGTTACTGCCAATTTTTCCTCTGCTGGTATCGCCTATCTGAATGTTGTATTTTTCTTCGTGATATATTTTCGAATAAACGATAATATGTAATAAAATAAGTATTTAGGCACATGAAAATATATATAAAATTTTTCTTCATCGTCAATCAAATGTCTAATATTCTTCCAGTATTCCCCTTCTGCTAGTCTTTTTTTAACATGTTATGCACCCAATATCTCTTTCTTCTTCTGCTTTTATTGTCTTGTTCTTCGTCCAAAGCAATAGCGATTATTGCTAGTTCGCGCAATGTAAACTGAGACATTACAAAAACGTGCAAGTCCTAGGTGTACTCAATCGCAAATGCCATATAATGTGTGTTACTCGCGGTGACACGAAGCTTCCACCTCGCGGCCGGCGCGTGGACCACGCGCTTGCAACTCGCGGCTGGCGCGCGTACTGCGAGCTTGCACCTCGCGGGCGAAGCGTGGTTAGCACGCTGGCGGCTAGCGGTAGCCTAAATTCGACAAAACGCTGTGCTGCAGCTGTGCGGTTACAGTGCTTGTGCAGTGTGCCATGACCTTTAGTTTATAACGGTGTATATAAGTAGTATAGGAATAAGTGAAATTAGTGTGTTGAAATAAACTTTAAATACCTAGGACTTAAGTGTAAATAAATAGATAAATTCAGAGTCCGAGCCTGTAACAGTATGAAAGAAATTTCATTGATCTAACTAATTATGTCGCATGTTAAATTTATATAAGCACTTCAACAAAATCACGAAAAAGAAACATGATAACATTCAAAATTTTAAAATCATGTAAGTCACAAGCTAATATGCTAACATGACTAAAAGTTAAAATGTATAAAACACATTTATTTAACTCAACAATTAAATCAACGTATTACGTATACGTTTAACTATTTAACATGTTATAAGAATTAGCACTTTAAATAACATGCAAATTTTTATTTAACATTAGCATTTAACAGTGTAACGAAAAATATCATTTTAGCCCACCGCTAATTAGTAACGCAATTCGTAGATTTATAAATCATTCAATTTTAACTTAGACCGCCTTATCAATGAGCTCAAATGTGTTTATACAACCGCCGAATTCAAAAGCCTTAGTATTTATAAATTTTACGAAAATAACTTAAATACAGTCTTTCCCGAAGTACTGCGTTTGGCAAAATTAATTGTTACGGTTCCCGCGAGCAGTGCTTCAACCAAAAGGTCCTTTTCGTCGTTAAAACGTATACATACTTATTTAAGGAATACACAATGCCAGGAACGACTTACAGATCTTTCGATGATATCAATAGAAAAAACCTTCTTACTACAATAAAACGCGTTCCTAACTTTTACGATTCCGTATTGCAAAAATTCTTACTGAAAGATAGACGTGTAGATTTATATTATAAATATAAAAATAAAATATAAACTTTATAGTTCCGTATACGCACAATATACGACCGACTTTTTTTTTGTTAGATATTATTTATTTTGCAAATATAGAACATCAGACAAATGTGCCGAAAGGCCACTTCGAATATCCGCAAATTGATATGTTCATAAATTCAGTCAATTTATGTATATTTGAGGTGACAACTCACACACATTATTTATTCGATACGACGACGAACCTAAACCAATATGCAATGAAAATTTTTGGTAAGTGACCTTTTAAAATTTTCTGCCTACCCTGTCTTAAAATCCTGTGCACGCCACTGCCTTTAATAGTATAAGTTTGCCTTTATTACTATAACTAGCTTTCGCTTACGGCTTCGCATGGAATCAGTGACTATCTGCATGAAAAGTATCATATCTTTTTTTATATTCCTGACAACGTGTATGCGAAGTTTCATAATGATCCGTCGAGTAGTTAACGCGTGAAAGCGTAACAAACAAACAATCACATTCGCGTTTATAATATTAGTTAGGATAGCAACATTCATACTTGCTTACTTGTGTGTGTGTTTGGTGTTAATACTTACATCAATAACCTGCACACAACCCATTTCTCCAAGAGATGAAAGAACATCAAATGCAACCTCGGGTTGTAGATACACATCGCAAAGCGTCATTAGATCGCTCCTAAACATACAACCCATCTTGAAGCACTAAAATAAATATTTTATAAGTTAATAGCTTGAGTGTAATACGTTATTATAATTTTACCAAAATGGTACTACAAATATAACCAAAATGGTGCTATAAATATAACCAAAATGGTACTACAAATATAATATAATATCAGCCCTGTATTAAACTGTCCCACTGCTGGGTACGAGCCTCTTCTCAGCGTGAGAAGGGTTCGGGCATAGTCCACTACGCTAGCTCAGTGCGGATTAGCAAACTTTACATATCTTCAAGAACATAATGGAGAACTCTTAGATATTTAAGTTTCTTCACGTTTCCTTACGATGTTTTCCTTCACCGATTAAGCGAGCGATAATTAACTATTAAATACGCACATAGCTTCGAAAAGTCAGAGATGACTGCCTTGGGATCGAACTCGAGATCCCTGCGTGGCAGTCAAATGGTCGCCCATAGGCTATTGCTGCTTTTTCAATTACAAATATTATTTATTAATTAATTACCAGATATCTCTGACGTCTCAGATTGCAATATTATATTTCAGACCCAAACAAACAAATCCGTACGTATATTGTGCGGCATGACTGACAAATTCCAAATCCATTTTTAAATTTGACATTCTACCTTTATGAAATTTAAATTGTGGACAGCAGTTTTATAGAGTAAACCGTGCAAGAAGTTTTGTATGCAATAAAAGATTGGTCACGGACATATACATAAGAAGTTGAGCCTGGTCTACATGACAGAAGTAATACTTGCGTCATCGGCGAAAGAGTTGCAGGAGATGGTAACTATTATGTATGGTGCTTTTGAGAGTAAAGGAATGAAAATAAATGTAAGCAAGACGAAAGTAATGGTATTTGAAAAGGAGGCGTGCATGACGATGTGCAATATTATGATTGATGGAGAACAAGTGGAGCAAGTGAAAGAGTTTGTATATTTGGGTACTTTGTTTACAAGGGATGGTACACATGAGGGAGATATTGAAAGGAGAACGATTGCTGGCAATAAAGTGAATGGCGCTCTACGCGCTTTTATGAACAGTCGAAATGTATGCGAAAAGGCACGTGTGGCTGTTTATAGAGGACTATTAGTGCCTACACTTACATGGAAGTGAAAGTTGGGTATGGCAAAAGAAGCATGAGAGCAGAATAAATGCTGTAGAAATAAGACCGCTGAGAAATATACGTGGTGTGACTCTCAAAGATAGAATAAGGAATAGTGTGATTAGAGAGAGATGCGGCATAAAAGTGGATATAGTGACGAGAATAGAAAAGGGTATGTTAAGCTGGTTTGGGCATGTAGAAAGAATGGACGAGAAAAGACTGACTAAGAAAGTTTATAAGGGTTGTGTGAATGGAACAATCGCAAGGGGAAGACCTAGGCGAACGTTTCTTGATCAGATCGGAGACGTTCTGGATAAAGACTAGGTTAAGAGCACCTTAAACCGGCGAGCATGTATGAGGAATGTTATGAAAGTGAATAAAGCCAGAGAAGTGTGTTAGGATCGAAGCAAATGGAAATCCGTAGCCTCTGCCTACCCCTCTGGGAAACAGGTGTGAAGAAAAGAATCACCTACGCCAGAGTCAGTTACGTAGCTTAATTACTTTGTGTAGACAATCTGACCCATATTATTAGTTGCTGTGAAGATAATATAAGTAGTCTCATAGCCTTTATCCCCGAAGCGATAGGAAGACGTATATTACACTCACCAGCCAGCCATATTTTAAATCTACGTAGAAACATATATTGAGAATATCTTGACAGAAAAATAATAATTTGTCCAACTTGGTAATATAACTCACCGGAGAACCTCATGCACAGCTGTTGCAAATACTTAGGCAGTATGTATAAACACAACAAATTTTTACCATTGGTTTAATATGAGAATTGTTGGAATACCAGACATAATTTAAAACTTATTGTATCTGGCCGCCAGTTTGCCGCTGCGAATAGTTTAAGAATAATGCAGGTAACCCAACTAGTACTAAAATGTACTTAATACAGCATTTAACATTAATAAGTCAGATCAATGCACTAGACTACTAGACCTGTAACGAATGATAAGGTATTTATTACCCGTGTATCGCAAAGCAACAAATCAATGAACCCTACTTCAATCGATTACTCGGTACCTTGTGCTACCTTCTCTTGCTATTCTTCGACTCCCGAGAGCTTCGCAGGCAGTAGAATAATTTACTGTTTCCCAACTTAGTTTTGAGGTGGGCCCGCACCTCCCCAGGGGCCCAGTGCCTATTTTCTCCTCGTACATTACAGTCAATTGCGAACATTACTTTGAATAGAAAAGTGAAAATGTTTTCTGAGTGGCATTGCGCATAAAATTACAGTTTCATGTTGTGTTTTATTAAGTATTTTAAAATAAAGTTTATAGCTGAACGCCTTAGATATCTTTCTCGAAGACTATAAATGAATCGCGTTATGGATTTTCAGTTGATTTTGGCAAAGTTATAAATAAGTATTTGTAATATAATAGAAATTTACATCGTGCTTAAATATCACCGCTGACAAGATCAAGTGATTTATTCAGTGGTTCCCATAAATGATATTATAGAATGTGCTCCATGAAAATTCTTGTCGTATGATCTTGTTTTATGCGGTTAATATGTGACATATCTATATACTCCTTAAATGAATTCTAAAACTATGTTGGTAGCTATTCTACCAAAAAAGTTCTAGAATATATTTATTAACAAAAATGGACCAACGCTTTAGAACAAATAATGCCATGGTTCGAGTTAAAATTGGGCATCCAAATACAAGTAAAAATGGATTGCAAACTACAGTAGAATGCGAAGCACGCATAGAATGATTCAATTGTGTGGAGTTATTTGAACCCAACACGTATTTTCATTCTTTGATTCTTCGCAAAGCACTATAGAGGGAAAACAGCGGAAAATTAAAAGCGACATAATAAATTCACTTTCTTCTGTTACGCGATGAAATGGAATTAAGTATATTTATGAAGAAGAACAAAGCACATCTAATTTAGGAAATAATTTATTTAAATTAAGAGATTTAGGATCTACTGAACATGTAATGACCATAGAAAAGCAAGCGAGCCAGGTAATATAAAAATTGCGTTTGGGTCTACTTCAGATAAAGGAACACGCTAATTTTGTACTAAATACTACTTTTCTGCCATAATCTAAATAATCTAAGGATTTTAGTGACAACTATACAGACGACACATTAAAAACATGCCGCCCAAACATGGTGCCATGCCTAAACATTGTCCGAAGAAATTAATCATTTTCGTCTATAGTAGACGCATAAGACACAGTACAACGTAATTCGTAGTATGTCCTATGATAAAAGTATTATAGGACCATGAATGTAATGCGTATACAGACAGACAATTGATTAGTCATAGTCTCTACGCTAGACATAGATGACAAGATTATGTCATAATTCGCCGAATAACATAACTCGATGAAATATTCATAGTGTAGATATTCACCGAGTGAACACTGCCAGAATCTCGTGCGTAGTTTAACCTGCAAGCACAGCGTCGCCGCTACCTCTCTTTAAAACGTAAGCGCGCTTGAAACCCTTTACACAACACATCATGGCACACACCCGACTATTAAATCATGTAGTTGTTAGTATAAATTTAACGGTAGTTAATATAAATTTAACCGGCTGTAAAGGTAAATGTAACTCTTTGTAAAGCTAAAGCCAGCTAGTCTGCTGCATCAGAAATTAAATCTCATTATAGTGAAATACTTTTAACAAAGAACGGTAGACTTTGAACTTTGTTTTGCATAAGATACTCTTAGGTGGCAGCGATAATTGTAGACTAGCACCGTAGTAAACGCACCAAGCGCCGGTAAGCATTTTCCGGATATAATGAGTCCTAGGGCGATAGATCGACAGAAGTTCGACGCAAAAGTGCCAAGCTAATATTTTAAAGCAAAAGCTTATAGGATATATATATAAAATTGCTCTGATTAACTACGTCGTAAATGTAACAGGCTAATAGAACCCGCGCCATATAATAATCGAGCTTATAATGTCTCTGATTAAAACATACCCTTTATATTTCAAAACTTCCTTATTTAACAAATGGGTAGGCTCGACGAATTCTCAGAAGGCTCATATTTTAGGGGTCCCTAACATTTTATTTTCCCTTTCAGTCCGTAAGAGCCCGTTAGGGTGGGGAATTTTATTAATTCACTTCTCTAACGTTCACGCGAACTAATTACGAAGTCTCACGTTACGAAAACCTGCTGGGTGGGATGTACGATAGGTAATTTGAGTCCAGAAATTAAAGAACCCTGTATTCCTTCCTACACCGCCAAATTTTATAAAAAAGGGCGGACCAAGCAATCTGGTCGTGTCATATATGTACTAACTCGTATTATGCCGATAACGTATACTTGTGGGTGTAGGTAGTTGTCTTTTGCAAAGTAAAATATATGTAAAAGACATAATAATATATTTCATTAGGTTATTTTGGACAGCGCAGGTAATGAGACTTTTGTGAATAGTGAGATAAATGAACATATAATTTTAAGTGGTATAATAAAAGCTGATAGCTATTTATGAACACGAGTACAATTTCTGCGATGACTTTGTACCACGTGTTAGTTCTGAGGATTCAATAAGTAATCAATTCTTTCCGATAAGTAACGCGATAAAAAAATTCTGCCTTTTAGTATTTACGCTTTCAAAACTACTTCTTACTTTCCAATGTTAAAACTGCAAATATGAGTTTGTTTGTTTGTTGTTCATGGTTTAACTACTCGATCGATCATATTGTAATTTCGCATACACGTTGTCATGAGTACAGAAAAGGACATTGGGAATCCAATCAACCAGAGACAAATTTCCGGGGATAGAACCATTTCCCTGGATAAAAGGTATGGTAGATTGGAAAGGTATGAAGGATAGAAACTATGGGCTTTGCCTACATTAAAGTGAGTGAAACCGTGGGCAAAATCTAGTTGTTTATAATATGAAATCTACTTCAAATTACCAACTTACTGTTCCGGATACTCACCAGGGCGAGCGAAACGAGCCCTAACACTATCCCACAAACTGAACATTTTTGAGGTACACTTTACTGAAAAATTATCACGCCTGTAGATTTGTGCTTTAACATAGTAATTTAAATTCATATCTAGATGTGTTATCTGTCAAAAAATGACATTTAATAACCATTTAAAAAAAGGAAGATTAACTATTTTCTCTTCATTGGATAGAATATTATTGTACTACTAACGTCATCTGTTAGAAAACCAAAGAGTTAACATCGCTGCAAACAGAATGTTATGAATATGAATATGTTTTAAATATGATCCTTATTGCATTGATAATGAGAAATGTTATAAGCAACAAGTTTTATTACATGTTGCTTGGAGACAATTGATTGACCTAAATCCAGATAATGATACTTGGAAAATTGTGCATAAACGTCATTTCAAGAATAATAATCATGTTTGTAGTTCTGAATTGGATCAAATATAACACAATTTTGAAGATGAATAAGATTATGAAGAAGTTAATCAAGTAAAAATTGAACAACAACATGATTGGATAGGAATAGCTTCTGCAGCGAAAAATATTGATCAAGAAATTGATTTAGGTACAAGAGAAATTGATATTCGATACAAATGGCATTGCATTTCAAGTGAAGAACAATTAAATTCATTACAACATTTTATAGAAAATGAAAAGATTGCAAGATATCAAAGAAATTCTGTTATTAGTAATCAAAATTATTTGCCAAATATAGAATTTTTTGATGAACAGAAAGATGTAATGATTTTATTTGGAAAGCAACTTCGTTAAAATAATCGTTGTACAAGGCAAAGCTGGTTCTGGAAAGAGCACATTGATCAATTATTTAACTTATCGATTGAATCAAATGTTTTTTATATTTATTTTATATTTTATTTATTTGGGATGTCCAACAGAGAATATACACTACAATGTACAGAGAATTTTACACATAAGTATTATGAATGCGTACCTCTTCAATTATAGGAGACCACAGCATGCAATAACAGACAAATTAACAACTAAGATTAAAGGGTTAAAACAATTTAAAAATAATGTGTTTCATAACCAAAACAGATATAAAGAGCAATATGAACAAATAAATAAGACATATTAAGGCAAGATGACTAAAAAAATTCATTTAACTGTTCCTTGAATTTATATAAGGGTTCACAAATGTCAATTACATGGGTTTTAGATATGTTGTTGTAGTGCCTACAGAGTCTAGGTATTGCAGCATGATGACCTAAATTTGTTTTTGAGGTGTGTACGTCAAAAAAGTTGTACGTATTTTTTTTTTGTGAATTTTATTTGGTATTGAGCTCAATAATTGACTGCTTTCTTTAGTGCCATTTTAATATTGAAATGTTTCAACCTATCGGTGCAGCTAGTGCATTTTCTTGCTATATGATCTCTATAACACAGATGATACAGAAAGCGCTTCTGGACACTATCCAAGCGTTTTTGTACACGTCATAGTGTGGATTCCAAATTATGGAGCCATATTCCAGTATCGGTCGAACTACAGTAATAAAAAGGTTTATCTTCGTAGATGGTTTTATAAAGTCCTTGCAATTACGTATAACAAACCTTAGTACTTTGAAACCTCGTGCAACAGTTTTCAATATGTGTACGTCGAACTTTATTGCATTGTCTAATTGAACACCAAGATCGCGAATTACATTATCATTTTTTATTCGAACTCCTTCTATGTAGTAATAATAATAATAATAATAATAACTTTATTAGCATCTCAAATTACATGTTACAAAAATAACGGTGAAACCACACTAGGCAGAGCCTGTATCGTGGCTATCAAACAAAAACGATTGCTCTAATAAAAGTAAAATAAAATAAATCTGCATTTATCATTCCCATGAGGTTGAAATACGAGTGTATTGTATGTATGTGTATGAGTGTGAAGTGTATGAGTAAGTGTTTGAGAGAGTGTTTTGTGTGATGTGAGTTATGTGTGTCGTGTATAGCGTTTGATGAGAGTGTTAAGCGTAATCCCTACACAACTGAGCGTAGCAATTGTTCCATCTGATGATAGTTCATGCCGGTGAGTATTTTCCTAATTTTAACTTTGGTTTCACGAGTCGTGTTATGCTGGAGCTGATATTTATTTGCAATTTTATTGTACAGGTATGGAAACATAAACTTCTGTGATCTTCTAGCAAAAGATGTTTTACATTTAGTGCTAGTGATTTTATAGACTCTTAGCCTCAGCATGTCATTGTAACTCGTCGAATTTATGACTCGCTTATGAGTGGAGGTATTAATTGTTATTAATTGCAGATTTATTTCGGGAAAATTGGATATGGTGACATTTATTTATATTTAACTGCATTTTATTTAATTTGCACCAAACTGTTAGACAGTGTATATCGTCTTGTAGTTTTTGTATCTTCTTTACTCTGAATGGGCATCATAAGCTTAAGATCATCAGCAAATAAGTAAACATTTGAATTTTTGAAACAGTGGACGTTATCATCTATAAACACGTTGAATAAAATTGGCCCAAGATACGATCCTTGCGGAATGCCAGTAGTTGCTACATAGTCAGTAGAAGAGAAGCCATTTATTACTACTTTAGACGTTCTATTCTAGACGAAACTTTAATCAAGTTGCTTAAATCATATTTAGTTAAATATGATTTAAGCAATTTGATTAAAGTTTCTTCTATGCCAAAATCTCCCAATTTTACAATCAGGCGGCAGTGGTCCACTTTATCGAATGCTTTACTAAAATTTGTATAGATCGCATCTACTGGTATTCGTTTGTCGAGGCATTTAGATAGAGTTGATGTAAAACATAGTAAATTAGTATTTGTGGATCTGGATTTGACGAATCCGTGGCTCGAGTGTTGGGCTTTTCATCTTATCAATTGCTTGCACCAACTGGTGCTGCTGCAGTTAATATTAATGGTTCAACAATTCATTCTACTCTTTTATTGGGAATAAATAAAACATTTAAAGATCTCAGTTTACACTCGCTTGCTCAATTTTAAGAAGAAATGTATGGGTGTAAATTTACATTTATTGATGAATTGAGTATGATTGTGTGCAGACTTTTAAGGAAAATTGATCTACGTTTACGTCAAGCTTTTCTTTCCTGGCAAGATGAACCATTTGGTGGATTATTTATATTTTTTTTTTTGAAGGTATTAATAAGTTGCCACCTGTAAATGAGAGACCACTTTACAGTAATAAAACTGAAGGAAGTGAATTTCTTTTAGAAGGAAAATTATTATTTACATCAATATTCATTTTTTTTCTCTTTATCGTCATCGTTTAGACAGAATGAATCTCATCAAGTTTGCCGAGATATACTTGACAGAATTATTAATGGTGAATGTACAGTTGAAGATTATGAAAAATTAATGACATGGAACATACATACATTACCAATGAACGAGCGTATTTTTTTAATGATGTTGTTAGACTGTTTGCAACAAATAAAGATGTAAAAGAATTTAATAACTAAAAGTTAAAAGAATTACGTCAACCAGTTACTTACATTCCAGCTCATCATAATTGTTCTAAGGCAAAATGTTAAAGCACAAATCTACAGGCGTGATAATTTTTCAGTAAAGTGTACCACAAAAATGTTCAGGTTGTGGGATAGTGTTAGGGCTCGTTTCGCTCGCCCTGATGAGTATCCGGAACAGTAAGTTGGTAATTTGAAGTAGATTTCATATTATAAACAACTAGATTTTGCCCACGGTTTCACTCGCTTTAATGTAGGCAATGCCCATAGTTTCTATCCTTCATACCTTTCCAATCTACCATACCTTTCATCCAGGGAAATAGTTCTATCCCCGGAAATTTGTCTCTGGTTGATTGGATTCCCAATGTCCTTTTCTGTACTCATGACAACGTGTATGCGAAATTACAATATGATCGATCGAGTAGTTAAACCATGAATAACAAACAAACAAACTCATATTTGCAGTTTTAACATTGGAAAGTAAGAAGTAGTTTTGAAAGCGTAAATACTAAAAGGCAGAATTTTTTTATCGCGTCACTTATCGGAAAGAATTGATTACTTATTGAATCCTCAGAACTAACACGTGGTACAAAGTCATCGCAGAAATTGTACTCGTGTTCATAAATAGCTATCAGCTTTTATTATACCACTTAAAATTATATGTTCATTTATCTCACTATTCACAAAAGTCTCATTACCTGCGCTGTCCAAAATAACCTAATGAAATATATTATTATGTCTTTTACATATATTTTACTTTGCAAAAGACAACTACCTACACCCACAAGTACACGTTATCGGCATAATACGAGTTAATACATATATGACACGAAAATCTATAGGCGTTTTCCAGTAAAGTGTACCACAAAAATGCTCAGGTTGTGGGATAGTGTTATGATAAAATAGCTGATATAATATTATTGAAATGTAAACTTTAAAGCCTATGAATGTTTCCGGTGTTAACAGCTTGTGAATAAAAATGTGAATCCTATTTTTATTTATTAACCCAAAGCACGTTTAGCTAAGGATTGACGAGCTATAAATTACAGGTACCGGTGCAAGAGAGCCTGCTCCCCTGGAAACATTTTACCTTCATACAAGTGGTTACTTGTTTATTTACCTAAAAGTAGCACTATTTGTAGTCAGTGTGTAGTCACTGGCTATACACGTACCTTTTCTATTCCTTTCATGTTATTCTAGGATCAGTGTCTCGTGATGTCTCTAATATTTCTAGCAATTACAAGCAACACTAACCGCACATCACTGACAAATGAAACAGCACGGATGGTTAATTGGTTTAAGCGGTCGCCTCACCAATGCCTTTGTGCCGAGTGTTGTGATTTCGAATCCCACCCGGGACAAAACTTTGTGTGATCCACAAATGGTTGTTACGAGTCTGGGTGTTCTTTGTGTCCGTTGTATGAATGTTTGTAACGTTACCCGCGACACAAGATTTTTTCCTACTGCGGGAGTTGTCTTATTTTTTAATACAATAAATGAAGCAATTATTTCTAGCAATTACAGACAACGCTAACCGTACATCACTGAGAAATGTGTAAGATTATTTGTCATCTAAGTAATATAAAAAAATAAATGTGAACCGCGCTAGTTTTATGCTCCGTGGCTTATACATTTGGCAAGTTGTTAAATTACTTCAGAATCAATTACGTATTTCAACAAACTGAAACTATTAAATTGTTGTTGCTTTAAATTGATGTAGACGAACTATTTGAGACTCTGAATAAGTTGATTCAGCAATTCTACCACCATTTACGTATCTAATAACCGAAGTTGTATCTGAGTTTAGATCTGAGTTAATATTACAAACTAAACTTGCTGAATAGTATGTTTAACATACACACGTACATTATGCTGTGTTGAAGTAAAAGCTCCTGCTGTTCTAGGTGCAACCAACGTTAGCTTGCAATTGTTTGGTTAGTTCTATTAACACTAATCATTTTTAGGTATCATAAAGGTATCTGCCGCACTGACGATATTCTGTGTTACGTAGGGACTTACCAAGTATTAGAATAATAGCGGCGGTAGCCCAATAGAATATTTATTAAACTTACGCTCAAGAAATTACGGGTTCGAATCGCACTCGTTGCATTAGGTACCGACGTGAACCCACTCGTAACACAGGCTTTTTAGCTTACCTGAAGGGATTAAAAAAACAATAATACTAGTAGTTTAAAATTCTGCGATAAATTTCTACAAATCTTGTTAGGTTACAGTATTCGAATTCACCTTGTCTAACCATACGCCTCAGCAAATCAAATGTCCAATAACCACAATAAGTACAAGTAGTATCAGTCGCTGGCGAAAGATAGAACGGTAGTATACAACCGAAAATATTGACAACTTCAAAAATCATATTGGTAGCTTAACTTTTTCAGAAATATATAAATCTACAGACATAAGCTTATAATAATTTTGTACATTTGTTCTCACTATTTTATCTACAGTGCTTTCCTAAGCTGCATATTATAGTAAATCTTGCATAAAATACAAGATGAATGTCACGTGGTATAAAAACTTGCAGCAAAAAAACATAGTTTAATATGGCAGTAAAGACAGCAACTTAACAAACACAAACAACAACAAAAATCTATTTACCTACAAATTATTCCAAGCGTTACCGATAAATAAAGACATCAAATAATAAATCAAAACGACCTGGTAAATAATAAATTGTACACAATTGTATATTAAATTGTGTACATTTTATTATTTACCAGTGAATCATATAAATAAAGTTAAAATAAACAATGAAATTATAAATTATACTAAAATATTTTTTAAAACTATTTTAGGCTCAGTTATAAAGTTACAAAAGACATATTTGCCACAGGCTATACTGAGAATTATTTTATCACTAATAAATACACATAAATACATAATGTAGGATATGATATCTCCACCAAGGTAGTCAAAGCAGTAGCTACTGAAATTTATGGGCCATTATGTCACATAATTAACTTAAATATTAATAAAGGTGTATTTCCATATGCTCTTAAAATCACAATAGTGAAGCCTCTTTTTAAAAGCCAGACCGGAATTTAATGGAATTTTAAGAGCGAATTTCATTAATACCAGGCTTCCAGCAAATTTTAAACGTTTATTTATAGAGTACTCAGTACATCCATGGCAAAGGAAAATACTTTATGTAATGAACAGAAATGCTTTAGACAAAATAAGATTATTAACATGGCTATTTATGAATTTTTACACAGTGTTCTAACAAATATGCATAAAAATACGCCAG
This sequence comes from Catocala nupta, assembly GCA_963675205.1. Taxonomy (NCBI): domain Eukaryota; kingdom Metazoa; phylum Arthropoda; class Insecta; order Lepidoptera; family Erebidae; genus Catocala; species Catocala nupta. The sequence continues at coordinate 28,061,437 of OY776078.1, read as the reverse complement.
CTTGTGCTAACTTTTGCGACATGACGCAGGCTTTTGATTATGTTTAACATGACATACTACTGCAAAAGCTTGAAAAATACGGAGTTAGAGGTAATGTCATAAGCATGTCTGGCTCTTTTCTCGAAAATAGGAAACAAATAACATAAATAAATAGATTAAACGCTATATCAAAATTAGAAGAGATATTTTCATCTAGCGAAAGTTTGGAAATAATTAAAATAACATCACTGAGACACCTATCAAAATTATAGCACGGTAATGGTGACAATAATAATTTAAAATTACTATAACTAAAACAAGGATTATGCATTTTAGCCAATGGCCATTGACATTTGATACTAACATTAATTATAATAGTAATAATATTGAGGCAGTTAATTCTACAAAGTTTCTTGGGCTAATTATTGACAGAAATCTTAATTGGAAAGCTCATTTACATATTATATATAAAAAAAAATTAGTAGTGCTTTCGCTTTGTACTCCCTGTCTCGAATGTTTAGTATAGATGCGCTTCTTACAGCATATTATCGACTAGTTAAGTCCACTCTCCGATACAGAATAATATTTTGTGGAAATGCAACTAATAGAGACATCGTATTCAAAGCTCAAAAAAGTTGCTTAGGAAGTATGTTCAATTTGCTAATAACAAACAGCTGCGTGCCTTATTTTTTAAAATATAGCCTTTTATCTTTGCCTTCTCTCTACGTTCTAGAAATCATAATATTCTTCAAGTGCAATACTAATCTGTTTCCTCGCATGGCAGACGAAGTACCAAGAAATAGGCGTTATAATAATTGTAAGCTCCGCTTACAGATCGCAAGAACTGCATTTATGCGCAGAAGCGTTTATGGTATGGCTCCAGTAATTTGTAATAAAAATACCTAAAAGCTGGCATGAGTTACCTCTCGTTACTTTTAAGAAAAGTAATATCATTCTTGGCTGAGAAAGCGTATTACAATGTCAACGATTTTCTAGAGGACTTGTTAGTCTACTTTAAAAAACATGACATGACATTTTCATTATATATATTTTGTTTGATTTTAATAAATGTAACAATATAGCATTTAGGTAGATATTAATATTTAATGACATTTTTAAGTGTATTAATTATATTATTATTTTAATTAAACAACACATTTTCATTGCCTCGATTGCGTAGTGGTGTAACCAACTGCCACGCCTGAGGTCACGGGTTCGATTCCCGCACAAGTCAAACATTTGAGTGCATGGACACAATGTTTGTTTTTGTCTGGGTGTTTCTATGTATAATATGTATGTATTTACAAAAAAATGTATATATTTATGTCTATCCATTGTCTAGTACAAGCTCTGCTTATTTTGGGCTAGATGGTGTTGTGTGTATGTGATACAATATTATATTATTATACATATATTCAATTTCGTTTGTATTTTTAATCTTCTTTTTATTATTTAATTTTTTTAACGACATGTACCGCTCTACGAATATGTCCTGTGTCGCGGGCGACTTTACAAACATTGAAACAACGGACACAAAGAACACCCAGATTTGGAATAACCATTTGTGGATTACGTCATCAAGGTTTGTCCCGTGTGGTATTCAAACCGATAATACTCGACACAATGGCAGTGGCGAGGCGACCACTTAAACCACTACCGCCAGTCATCTTGATTTTTAGTTTACTTTTAATTTTGGTTTAGTTTGAAATTGCATTGATTATTATTTTTAATATTAATAACTTATTAAGATTTTAGGAAGTTTTAATTGTTAATACAATTAAAACTTCCTAAAATCTTTATTATTATATAAATTTCGTTAGTGATTAATTTCTGTAAAATGTCTAAACCAAAGAACATTTGCACGACACTGTGTATGGCAAACATTTAAGAACAATAAATACCCTGTAACATCCTACATGCCTGAAATGTATGTATACAGATGTTTATCTAAATAAATATTATCTTATTTTCAAACCCTAATTGCTAAAAGAAAATCGGCGTGAAATAGCGCTTGCATTGTCTTTTGTCGAGTTAGTGAGGCGACCTCAGGTACCCTAGTACCGGTGGTCGCCTCAGCAATCTTGAAGGTACGGACCTCTCCATCTTATAGCTCCGTGTAAACAGCGACGACCATCCCCGCGTCTATGCGTGCCTCTATTGGTCCCATAGCGATTACACCAAAACTGACCAACTCATTAAGCACATTTAGATGGCTTCAGACTTTTGTTCGGCTGCAGTAAATCCCGTCCATGGAGATCGTTTTACTTGGCAATTTTAACGCCCTCCACGCCGACTGGCTCAGTTCCAGTAAGACCGATCATGCGGGGAAATCTGTTCATGACTTCGCCTTGGCATATGATCAATCCCAAATATGGCGAACTAATCTCCTTCACTGTTGGACCTTCTGCTGACTTGTCATCCGGATGGCTTCCAAGTATCTGTTGGCGCCCCACTTGGTTCCTCAGATCACTGTCTTGTCCGGAGTACAGTGCCTCTCACGTGATCACCGCAATGGCGTGCCGCTCGCAGCCGCCGTGTGTGGCACTAAAAGTTAGCAGATTGGGATGGAATGCAGTCCTTCTTTACGTCCTACCCTTGGAGACAAGTATGCTTCTCGCCGGATGATTCCAATGCGGTTGCTGATTCTGTTACTGATGTGATGCTATAGGGTATAAGGCTTTTCATTCCATTGGTGGCAAATTCGGCCTTGGTTTGGTCCATCTTCCAAAAACGCTTCTTGCAGGAAGCAGGAAGCTTACCAAGACTGGGCTGATGCGGTGACGGCATGTGATGTAAATACCAGCATATTAAAAAAAGCGTATAGCTTTGTCTCCAGGTCCTTTAAAAAAATACATTGCAAGGGCGAAGTTGGAACACATCGGTAGACTTGGCGGGAAGATTGAGCGTCTTCCTTCGGGAACTGGCGCATTCTGATCTCTTGCCAAAGCTATCGAAGGAAATTTCCACAAGCCATCCTTTCCAACCCTACACATGGGAAATAATTCGTTGGCCCACGACGCAAAAGAAAAAGCCGATCTTCTGGGCAAACTCTTTGCGTCTAACTCGACTTTGGATGATGAGGGACAAGAACCGCCTACCATACCGCGGTATGAGAGTTGTATGCTGGATATCTCATCTCGATCCCAAAAAAAAGCGACCGCTCAAATCCGTCCAGCTACAGACCGATAGCCATAACCCTCCTTTTTTCAAAGATAATGGAATCCATTATCAACTGTCAGCTCTTTCGGTATCTAGAGAGTCATCAGCTGCTTAGTGACCAGCAGTACGGCTTCCATATGGGTTGGTCGGCTGGTGATCTTCTAGTATACCTGACACATCGTTGGGCATAGGCGATCGAGACAAAGGGGGAAGCCTTGGCAGTTAGTTTGACATAGCGGAGATCTTCGATCGTGTCGTGTAGAAGCGCTTCTTTAGAAGCGCCTTTTCTATGGGCTTGACGAGAGATTATGCGAATGGGTCACTAGCTTTTAAGCAGACAGAAGCAATAAGGTCATAGTCGATGATGAATGCTCTAACTCCATGTCTGTAAATGCTAGTATCCCGCAAGGCTGTGTGCTATCGCCTACTCTGTTCCTCATCCATATCAATGACATGTTGCAAATTAGTAGCATTCATTGTTATGCGGACAACAGCACGAGCGATGCTCTCTATACAGGCCCCGCAATCATCGCCCAGAAAAACGACATTGAGACCTCTTTGAAGAAATTCTCGGATTCGGGTGGACCTAATTTGGCCCGATTTAACCCCACAAAGAAACAAGTCTGCGCGTTCACCGCAAAAAAACTTGCCATTGGTCGTATCTCCTCGTTTTAAAAACATACCCGTAACTGCCTCAGCTATTGAAATTATTGGTGTCAACATATCGAGCGAAGTCCAGTTCTGCGGCTATTTAAAGAGTAAGGTTAAATTAGCTTCGAAAAAGCTTGGCGTGCTTTACAGATTTAGACAATATTACAGGCCCTCACACGGACTACTGTTCTTATCTTTGGGCAGGAACACCCCAGTACCAGCTTCTCCTTCTGGACCGCATTCAACAGAGAGCGACTTCAATCATCGACTGCTAGGATGTTTAAAATCGGCTAGACCCCTTGGCACTGCGTAGACATGTGGCCGCGCTATGCATCTTCTATCGCTTTTATTATGGGGAGTGCTCCGAGGAATTGTTCAGACTGTCGCTTTTTTTTTCGCCATCGTCCTTCGCGACAGCATTTCCATCCCCATAATTAAGATGGTTGGCAGTGCACAACTGTGCGTTTCTCCAGAAATTTTCTGCCCCGCACAACAAAACTGTGGAACGAACTGTCGCCTGCGGTATTGCCAGACCAATACGATCTTCAAACTTTCAAGAAAAGAGCGTATTCCTTTGTTAAAGGTCGGCTGGCTAACGCACTTGTGACTTCTCTGGTCTTTGGGGTGTCTATAGGCGGCGGTAATCACTTACCGACAGACGAACCGTCTGCTTGTATGCCTCCTACAACGTAAAAATAAAATTAAGAAAATATGGACACACAGAACACCTCGAGATAACGTAACTATTCGTTGCCTATGTCAATATTTATAAACACAAAACGACGTCACCATAATGATCATTGCTATATCTGTACACTCAATAATCCAATAAATTGTACTAGCAACGTAAACCCACTAACCTAACACAAAAATGTAGCTTAGCTGGATTGGTTAGCAAAAATACTAGTAATATGTAAACCCAAATTGCTAATAAAATGCTATCTCAGAAACGTTATGCAGCGATAGATGAACCCGTCATTGTCCTGCTTAGGTCATACGAAGTCATACAAACTTATTCCTGTCCAAGCACAGTTCCATGGGAATCTTTTTAAGGAATTAATAAAATAAAAATACAATGTCCTTCCAATTATACTACTCAGTAGACATGAAGTGACATTGGGTTTATTTTCAATATTTTCAATGACGATGTAAGAAAACATTGTGATTTCAATTGTATAAACAATTCTTATTTAAATAATTCTCTGTATAAATCTAATGAGAGTGTTAGCTCCTAGATCTCCAGAAAATCGTAAATGCCAATGTTTAGCCTATTGTTGGTACCATTAGTACCGTGAAACACATAAAGTAACGCTTTGATCATCTTCAAGCTATAATATAGTGATCCGAACAACGGGTTCATGTTATTTTGAAAGAAAGCAAAATACAAATATGTTTCGTAGAGACATTTTAATGGCATACCAACTAAATGGTACAAATAATATTCGCTGTGAGGAACAACACATGAATATATATAATCTGATCCATTATGGAGTTTCAGATAGTGTAAATTTTCGGTGCGAGTAAATAAAGAGAAACACATAATAACAATAAATAACGTACATATTTTAGTATCATGGTCGAAGTCTTTAAAACAGAGTAGTAGACTTAAGCAATATATCAGAAAGATGAAGAGATTGATATTATTTGACAAGCTAATATGCTATGCTATGGCTATGCTCGTATCTTTTTGTCAGATTAAAATTACCCATGTTAGTGAAATTGCACGATGATCGGTCGAGTAGTTAAGGCGTAAAAGCACATAAAACAAACATACTCATATTCGCACTTATTATATTATTTTGGATTCACTTACATAGAGTACGTAACAGAAGACGGCCTAATCAGATTCTGTGCTGGTACTGTGAATTTTGTAATAGATAATTCCAATAGCGCTCATTCAAACACGGGGCACCACGATCGAAAGCAAACACGTCAGTTCATCCCTTCGATGATAAAATAAAGTACATTTGTATTACTACACTATTAAATAATCCATTTGTATGTTTGCAAACCTTTCACAGCTTAACAATGCAGAGACACATTTGTGGACACGTGCGAATATTTATCTAGTAGTGAGATATTCGCACGTGCCCAATAGTAATGCACTATGCAGTGTGCATGCCCGAAAATATTTTTATTAATTTACATTCACATACGCATCGAATATTATCATTGCGTGTTTTGAACATATCGTAGAACAGCAATGACTAACTTATCAACATTAATGATCTAAAACATTTAAATTAATGATTAGCTGACAATTTCTCTATAATAAAATAGGTGTATAAGAAGAAAAATATTGGTAATTGCCGGCAACAATAATAATAATGTCCTCCAGACCTTTTGGTCACGGCTTCCATAGTCTGGTCATCTGGGCAAGAGATATAATAATAATAATAATACCCCTCTGGGGCAGTCGTTATCTCATCATGAGACCGCGATCTCGGAGGGCATAAGTACTTTTTAGCTTTAAATATCATCTTCACTTTGTGGTATAAACAAAAAATGTATCACTGGGTTTACTTAAAGTGCACACTGCGGTCCTGAATGCCTCAGAAAAATAGGGCCTCGTCCCTGGCTTGCTTTATTGGATGGTTGGGCTGGAATTTTAAGAGCACCTGCAGGACTCTCAACTCTGGCTTACCTTGGTCGGCTGGTCAGAGGAAGGGCGCTAGAGTTATATGTTTGAGGGTTGGCAGTGTCATTTTTAAGGGCATAACTACAGAGAAAACCGCTTCGGGTCTCCGTTGCCCGTGATGATGGAACCGGCGCCACACCGCTCGATAACCACTTAAACCGGTGTTGCCTTCTGCTACTTTTAAGACTTGTATGCCTATGGAGGATTTTTAGGAGCCCATCTGGTGAGTCGGCAAGTCACCGTCTGCCAGGCCGACTTTGTACTGAAACAGTATATCAGGCAGACGCCGTTTTTTATCCATAGCTTTCATTATACCAGCCCATCAAACAGCTACCTGTATACCTGTTCCATATGTAGCAATAGCCTCCTACACTTGCCGAGGCTAGTGTCTCGCTAAGTGTCCTAGCTCATTCTAAACTAAAACTCTCGAAAGGCCTCTGCATGTTGCACCCATTTGCCCGTGTAAGCCTCCCAAAGGGCCAAATTTCCCCTAAAGCATTAGTAAAATACCCGTGAAAGACAAACACATAATAACAATATTTTTTTTTTTAGTTCATATAATACAGTTCCATTCATTACAGGTTTTTATAAATAATTATGATTATCAATTACCATAACTACCCGCACCAGGATGAGCCTGTCCTGTGGGCAGTTCAGAATTATTATGACAGTTAACAATATATGTAATTTGAATGTGCTATTAAATACTGAGGTAATGAACGAGCGGACGGTATATCAATTTATTAACAAGAATACTAGGAATTTGTAAACCAAATTACTTGTGATTCTTTTACAAATCCTACAACTACGTGATTAATATGTGGGTTCAAATATATAGGTCCAATAAGTTGTTGACTTACATATTATATAACTAGTTGTCCCCTGCGGTTTCACCCACGTTTATGATTACTACTCCGCTCACGTGAATCGTGGCAAAATATTATAGCATATTACTTTTCTTAAGTATTGGGCTAGCAAATGCCAATAAAACTTTTCAAATCCGACAGTTAGTTTCGAGGCCTTTTATAGACGTTCAAACAAAAAACATATACGGTCTTTAGTTTAATTATATTAGTACTTATAGAATTACTGTAACAAAATTTGCTTTACTTAAATAAATAGCTTTCGGATCTTTCAATACGTAGCTGACAAGCCACAGCCCACAATTCGCAAACAACTAAAATTTTTGAAAACCTCGCTATAATAAATTTTATTTATTTTCACATTTAGATTGCCTGTTAGAAATTGTTCTTCAATAATTACTTAATTGATAGTTTAGTTACCCAATTAGAGTATTATAATAGCTACTATTGCATTATTCCTCTTTAGATCTTTCTATTAATTGACTTTGTGTCAAATCATCCCCTTTCTCTACGACTATCTTAGTTTATGATATAGCTTTCTCCTACACCAACCGTTAGGTTATATTAGAGGAGCTGCTGTACCTTCCAGCGCCCGAGAGCACCTTCCGGGACCAGTTATAGACAGGTCTTGTCCCCAAATCCCGACTCTCCATCTTAACCTCAGAGATCCGGTTCTCGTAAGCGAGCTACCTCGTGCCCAAGTGACACTACATATTCTCCAGATAGGTACCGGAGCAATAAAGCCGCTCACTACCTGCAACTCTGGGAGTTGCTGATGAAAACCTCGCTGAAGCCGACGGAGAAGCCGTCTCCCATATCTCCAGTATGGTACCGGAGCTGTGTAAGGCACGCTCACTTCCCGACGTACATCCATACGCCTACCCAAATAGGCCTACAAGCCGGGTGTGGCCCGAGTCACTCCAGCTATGACTCTTACTTGCTTAGCAGGCAAGCGCCCGAGATGCGTTGCGGCAGTGAAACCACACTGCCACTTCGCTAAAGACAACTCCGTGCCTCGCGCGACCGACTGGTTCGGACTAGCCGCGCCTGAGCCCGACGCACGAACGCCACGTGCTTGCCGAGCAACGAACATGTCGTCCTCAGCGGCTAACCACATACCCCTGCGAGTCCAACACCAATGTCAGGCACCGCGCACTCTAATCAACGTGGTCAATAGAACACGCCTTTCGAGGCGCAGTGGGCTTCTTGACCCCGCAGTACCCTAGTCCAAAGGGGGAGACCCGTAATTCTCCTCCCAAAACCCTATCTACTCGGGACCTGAAGATAGGGACGTTAGGTTAGTAACAGTATTTTTTCTGGATGAAAGGTATCCTACGTACTATTCTGTTTCCCTGACTACATGTATGCGAAATTTCATGATGATCGGCCGAGCCGTAAAAGCGTAATAAACAAACAAACAAACTCTCATACGCATATATAATGTATGTATAATGTATGACTGGTGCCTGTGATAGGTATTTTAACACCTGTGTTACGGGTCACCAGGTCCCCACTTTACTGAATATTAATATTTAAATTAATCAGTCGTAGAATACGCTTAGATAAAGTTTAAAATTCGTACATAAATTAATAGAAAAAAAAGCAATTACATTTTAAGGAAAAGTATATTACTATAATTTATAATTAGGTAACATAGATTAATGGCAAACTACATACAATTTCATGAAATTTTAAAATTTAAGGTACTAGTGTTTGTGAATGTTCAGGTTGTTTGTGTAATATGTGGGTTTTGTGAACGTTTTGTACGTGTATGTATGATTGTAGTGGATTTATGAGTGTGTATGTGTACATTTGTAAGTATTGGATTGTAAATGTGCGTGATTATTGTGTTAGTAAGCCGTGTATGAATCAATGCATAGTGTAATTGGTAGAATATATGTAAATATGCTTTTAGATTTGTTGGTGTAAAAGTGATTCCGTTTCTTCATAATTTAGCTGTTTTAACCAATTTGTCACATCATTTTTACAGTGCGTAAGGAATTTTGGATATATAGATAGGCGAATATTGGCTTTATTATATAAGTATCCACCCAGATAACAAAAGAACCTATGAGAAAGACTCGTATTTAGGGTTCGTGTCTGGCAGATTTTGCCTTTCCTGCGCTTGTCATTATTCAGATCCGGATTATATGTCAGCTGGCTGTGTTTTTTGAGGATTGTATATAGGACAAAAGTCTGCCTAACTGACAAGGTGTCCCATTTCTTGTGGACATCTACTGTGGGGTAGCGGAATGGAAGATTGGCACCAACCTTAAGTATGGCCCGTTGCGCTCTTTCCACTTCAATTAGATGGGTTTTTGCTGAGCCTCCCCAAGATATAATAGGTAATTAATGGGTAACATAGAGCAACATATATCATTCTAATTATCGATAAATCAGCTACATGTCTAATGGTAAATATAGATAAGCTTACGCATCCTCGAGACTAAAACATCAATATGTGGTTTAAAGGTAAGTGATTGATCTAACACTACTCCTAGGTACTTTATAGTATCATTCCTTTGGAGAGCTGGGCACGAGCAAATGTATGTGGTTTGTGCGCAGATGTGAGCAGTGATTGAGAAGTTAGTGGGAGCAACCAGGTGATTCCTAGCAGCGAAGGTAATATATTTGGTCTTGGTCGTGTTAAGAGTCAGGAGATTTCGTTGGAGCCATGTGCATAACTGATTAATAACCAATTGAACACTTTTGAAAACTGCTTCCCATGTATCACAATAAAAGAAGAGCGCAGTATTGTCAGCGAACGTAAGTACTCTTCCGTTTTGCAACTAGAGTTGGCACAGATCATTAATGTAGACCAAAAATAGAGTCGGCCCAACGATGCTACCCTGAGGAACCCCATAGTTTATAGATACCTCTTCACTAACCCAACTATCTATCTTCTCGCTGGGGTCTACCACTTAAATAATCTTTAAACAGATTTAAAGGCACGCTTCTTACTCCAATTTTCTCCAATTTCCGTAATAGGAGGGGTACAGAGACTGTGTCAAATGCTTTAGTGAGGTCAAGAAAACGCTAATGCATTTCTTCCTACTTTCCATACTTATCATCTAAGTTGGACGCGATTGAGTTCACAAGCTCAAGTACCGCCATGTCTGTTGACTTGCCTGCGCGAAAACCAAATTGATTGTCAGAAAGCAGGTTATTATGTTCGAGGAATTTCGTTATGCCTTTGTTCTTTCTAAGATCTTTGATAAGGTAGGCAGGACTGAGATAGGTCTATAATTATTGACACAGTCTCTAGCCCACTCTTAAATATGGGTTTAATTTGTGCCAGTTTGAATACTTTGGAGAAAACGAAGAGATTGTAAGATCGTTTAATTATCAGACCTGATATTCGGTCTACTTCAACTGTGCAGTCACTCCTCAGGCCATTTATTAGTTCTGTTATCTCATAATCGTATGTGGGTAACAACGCTAGCGAGTGCCTAGACTGAAAAGACAGGTCCGGACTATCAGAATAGTTTTGGTTATTTAGTATTTCTTCAGCAATCTTTTTACCTATTTCAGCGAAGAAACTATTAACTTGGTTTATAGACTTTTTGGGGTTGTTAGTGGATATAAGATAAGATGAGTAGTCTTTTGTTTTGGTCGAGCCACTTATATTTTTAATAGCATCCCACAATTTATTTCTGTTGTGTTTTGATTTTAATATTTCTTCTCTGTCGTATTGTCTCTTCAGTTTCCTCAATAATCCATTGCAGAAATTTCTGTATCCCTTGTAGGTCGCTTTTAGAACTTCATTTTCACGGTCTTGTTTGTGTTTTTTAAGCAGATTATCCCTATTTCTCATACAACGTAGCAAGCCAGTGGTTATCCAAGGTTTATTCATACGTTTCCTAGAGGGTACCTTGCTTGTTTTTGTGTTGGTTTCAATAGCCAAGCTCTGTTGCTACATTGACATCGTTACAATTCATCATATATTTAAAATCTAGACTAGTAAACGAAGAGTCAAGGCCAAGGCCCTTGTAGTCAATTTTGGTGTATGTCATATGAGTGTTGAGATTTTTTTCAGTAATGCTAAAGTTGACTGCAGCTGCATCATGATCTTATAACAGATCATGCGTGAATAACAAAACAGGTAGCCTGCAGTTTTGTTTCCAACAACATGACGTGGTCTAGAGAAGTGCGAACATGCGTAGGAATAATATGCCCGGGGAGTACACCATGACTGGCTAAAACATTCAGGTATTCAAATGATCTTTTGTCTGGTGAGTTATGTACAATATCAATATTAATATCACCACAAATTATGATGCTTTTTAATTTAGCTAAACTAATTAAGAGTGAATCTAAAGCATTTACAAAACTACCTGTATAATTCTGCCCAGAAGGACGGTATAATGCAATGATGCAGATTTCAGAGTCAAATTTTATTAATAAACAATTAACATCACTTATAGGAAGTTCCTCAATGGACACTTTTAGGTCTTGTTTGTAATATATAACTACACCTTCGTTTTGAGTTTTATGAATCTTCGTAGAGGCATACTTATTAATTAACTAACGCAGGTATGTACTTTGCCGAGGGCAACCATAATTCAGTTAACACGATAATATCCCAAGAAACGTTAGACCTGTGTAAAAGTGTATTAAAATTATTCATGTTGCAGTTTATGCTTCGAATATTTTGCGACAACAGGCTTAACTTATATTTTTAGATGGTAAAATATGACATCTGACTCCTTCTATATTGCAGGTTATTATTTTAGCTAACTTAAGTGTGTCGAGGCCCTCATGTATAGGGACAATATTATTCAACGGATCGAATTGGAGAGTGTGAAACGCATAGTATGTATTCACAGATAATGTCAGAAATGTATTGTAGAAATTGGTTGATTCTGCCGGATGCAAGTGCATCATAACAGGGCATAAGTTTCTGTATTCCAGGTTATAAATGGGTCAATAGCCCCTTAGCGCCTGTGGTCATTAAACTGGCGGTTAAGATATAAACTATATGGGCTTGGTGTATAAGTATTGATGAGGAATTATTCGAGAAGAAGACTGGGCGGTACGGATGTGTTTTGTTAGTGGTCTGTAAGTGTAAATTGGTATATAGGTCTGAGTAACATTCAGTTGCATATTTATGTAGTTGATGTAAAAGCAGCTCATATAAAACTAAAACTAGGTAAACAAAATACAATAGGTGGATATAAAAGCAAAAAGTACTTAATAATAATGTACATTGCCTGGAACTTTTTGAGGCATGACGTAGATTTGATATGATATGCTTGATCACCCTCTTGTTTTCGAAGAAATAACTGTCCGTTTCGAATCCAACAGAATTTAAAGTTATTGGCCTTCGCAAAGTTACGAACGTCATAAAATAGTTGTCTCTGGGAGCCAGGGATATGTTCTGCAATAAAAATAGGGTTGCGTGTTCCAGTAATTCCGACATGCCCTGTATGTAATTTTTCATTGATTGGGCGTTCTTTGTTGAAAGCTCGAGTCGCATCCAATACCTTGTTCTTGAGAGGTACAGTAGCAAACTCGCAGACTATCGGTCTGTTCATCCCTTTCTTTCCCGGCATGCGGTACACATCCCGAATCTCAGTCTCAGTAACTGCTGCCTGTATACTTTTACAGGTATTGAGGATTTTAGTCGTGAGCTCACCAGTAGTTTTGTTTTCCCGGTATGGCATATTTCTTATTTCAACAGCTGATGACCTCGAACTGCGTCGTAAATCTTCTACCTTTTTAACAAGTTCCGCAATGGTCTCGCGTTGCTCGATGCGATATTTTTCCAATTTTTCTCTCAGCACTCTTATGCTCTCATATTCACTGTTAATATATTCAATGGACTTTTCTATTTCGCTATTTTTTTATTGAATTAACTTATTTTGTTGTTTGAATATATATCGGAAGTTATCTTTTTCAGTATTGATTCCTGGTCTTTCTTCCAAGTGTTGAGCAGCGTCATAATACGATCCTCGAAGGAAACGGTCCATTCACCGTCAGGAGAAAAGTCAGGTCGAAGCCGTTTGTTCCTCTAAGTTATGTAAGAGTTATCGGAATCATATAACGTAGTTGCCATCTCCGGGATTGAGAATACTCGTTGCTTTTCTGTGATTGGCATAGGTGGAGGGGACCGCTCAATTCTAGACATGTTTGTTTTATAGAGTAGAAACAAGATGCACTATAAATTTTATGTTATGGAATCTATAATCTATTAGGTATTTGTAGAAGAATATATAAATAACAACAAAAGTTCAAAAACTGCACTCTACGGGACATGAACCTGCTACTCAAGCGTACCGATCCGCCGAACTACGCGCAGAGCCACCGACTCCGCTAAGTAAATAGTTGAAATACGTAATTTATTGTTACTTTCTCGCAATAAGCTCAAACGACCGACGGCGATCGTTATTAACGTTCAAGGTTATATATTTTACTGTTGCACAATATTTTAAAGTTTTAAACGGTAAGTTTTAAAGTTATTTTATAGATATCACTTGATTCACTGCACACTTGTTCGTTTTAAAGCACTGGTTTTGGGCTTCTGAGTTAACTTTCCACAGTCTTTATAAATTTGTACAGTTCCGTAAACTTTATTCACTTATAAGAATAAAATCAGCGAGAGGCTCTCGTAACACGACCGATCGCAACGATGTCAGCGCGAGGGGCCTGAAATGATAATCTTATATCAACAAAACCTACAGAGCAAATTTCACCACATACTCTGTTTATTGTCTCTAATTTGATGGCGCTAAGTGACGCACCCGTATCAACTAACCAATTATATGACCTGTTACCAAGTAACCAAGGAATAGAATTATAATTATTATAATAACAAATATTGGCATGATTATTCTTACTGATCATGAAAAAGTTGGCTGTGTTGGCTGGTGTTAGATTCAGTTGGAGTACTAGTACTGTTATTTTGTGTATCACGTACCATAATCGAAGTTACATAGTTTCGTCCGCGATTATTACGCGCATAATTGCTATGTTTGTACATACCTCTAGAGCCTCGGTTACCTCGATAGTAGTCGCCTCGCGGCTGCGCACGCGCTTGAGTAGGGTGACCGTAACTACGTGAAGGGAACTGGCCCGCTGGTTATTGTAGACACCGCGTGCCTTAAAACACCATCCTCTAAATGCCTAATTCGTAACCCGGTGGCAAATCGATTTATAGCCATTTTCCCATTTAATGGTTTAATTACGTCATACTTTTTTGTATCCCCGTCGGGTTGCGAAATGGTCAAGTCAGTAAATAAATTTTCAATTTCCTTACCATAGTTCTCGATGCTCCGCTGATTTTGTTTACAGCTGTGAAAGGCTTTTTAGATATTAAAAATTTTTCATATCATTAACAAGGAGTTGTACTGTATCATAATGCTGGTCTAATCGAAATTTGGCGCCCTCAGATAACCTGGTTTCCAATATAAAATTGATAAGAATAGGTTTTAATTTGTCATCAAGTAGAGAGCTATACAACTCTATGGCAGAAATTAGCTGTTTTGTAACATTTTCCTTATCATACATGACTGGAACTAAGGCTACTACCGTTTTCATACAAAAATACTCTATCTAAAAATATTTTATCAATCACTACAGATGAGTTACACAAAATTGTAATCTCTTCAAATACCTTTTTTATCTATTCCGTAAATTTATTTATTAAACTAAGTTCAATCTGACTGAATTTATTTATCTTACTATGTATATCCAATAACTCTCTATCAAAACTGTATTATCCAGTGATAGACCTGCTAGGAATCGATAGATGCAGTGGAAGGCTTTCTTCTAACCCAATCTAGCAACAATTGTGGATGATACTTTGGCCACGATTCATGGCTCTAAATAAAAACAAGAGAAAATTACTAACCTCAAAATTATGTTCTTCAATTGATGAGCTGCTGTAAGTTAATGGGATTAGCACACTTGATTATCCATATCTCTACAACTAGTCCAGTTTATGATATAGCGTTCTCCTTCACTAACAGACAAGGTTATATTAGGTGGAGCCGCTGTACCTTTCAGTGCCCGAGAACACCTTCCGGGACCAGTTCTAGACAGGTCTTATCCCTAAATATCGACTCTCCGCCCTAACCTCAGAGATCCGGTTCTCATAAGCGAGCTACCACGTGCCCAAGTGACACTAACTATTTTCCAGATAGGCACCGGAGCAATAAAGCCGGTCACCACTCACAACTCTAGGAGGCGGCTTCTTCGTCGCTGAAGCTGACGAAGAAGCCGCCTCCCATATCTGCAGTATGGTACCGGAGCTGTATAAGGCACACTCACTTCCCGACTTACACTCCAGCTATGACTCTTATTTACTGAGCAGGCAAGCGCCCGAGATGCGTTGTGGCAGCAACCATGCCGCTACTTCGATAAAGACAACTCCGTGCCACTTGATCAATAAAACGGATCCGAATTAAAGTCAAAAGCTCTCGAGAAAGAGAAAGGCTTTTGGAGATGGGATGGAAGAAAACTCTTAGGACTGCCAGCTTACTGCAAATTATTAATAATTATGTAGTCAGGCCAACAAAAGTTATTGGGTGTTTCTGCCAAGAAATCTCAATAGCAGCCCGGCGTTCGGTATTTAGCGGTGTTAAACACCCTTGTGCCTGGGATAGCTCGTTAAGCTGTTGGTCCTATGCCTGATCTTCCTTGTGTCGTGTTGGATTGCCGTTCCATCGAAATCTAAGATTCAAGGCACAGAAAGTGCACTTGTGTTTGCGCACTCAATTATTCAGTTTTCTAAAACCATTTATTTATAATAAAATAATGATATAATTATAATAATTTATTTATTTTAGTATAAATTCTTAGTTTTACATTTGCATCTTAACAATAACATAAAGTGCACTTATAGATATTTGCCCGAACTAGGTTAAATCTGTGTTTCGAGCGACAAAGTGCAGCTTACATACTTCAGTATAAATAAATTTACATTATAATAACTTTTATAATAAACTAAAGGTAAAAGTAAAAACAGTTGAAATAAGTTCAATTTTTTACTTTAAAACTAAATTAGTATAATTTTATTTACAGATTGCATGTATCTGCTCAGTTTTGTCATATGACAGAGTTTGAATATAATTAAGTAAAAATTAAATTTTTACAGCTAAAATGAGTTAATTTATAAATGCTTAATTCTCTTTTTAGTCTATTGTACAAAAGTGGCTCTAGAAAAGCAAAAAATCTATTTGTAAAAATATGTTTTGAGCATGATTGTATGGTGCAGACTTAGTATGATCGCACTCTAATGTGCTGTAGTCGAAGTTTCATTATGCATATGACACAATGCTAATATTTTAAATATATCCTAAATTTACTCATATAATAGACGAGTCAGATCTCACAAACCACATTGACACAAACTGAACTGCAGTAAAAAGCACTTCTGTATACCGCAGTAGAAAAAATGAACACTATTAAAGCATTCTCTTCGTCACCATCAAGGTCCAGTACATAAATTAGAGACTGTCATGTTTTACTAATATACAGTCAGTGATACGTTTCTTAATTACTATTAAAGCGTATGATAGTAATCTGCAATCGGTGACCCAAACAGCAATCGAAGCGATGTAATATTGGCGTTGTACAGCGTGAAATGCCCTAGGCGTAATTTTAAGTCTCAATCTGTATATCCTATCACAGCACACACAGTTTGTGGGCGATACTAAGAAACAAACTAAATATATAAATTTGTACATGTCAATATTGACAGGATAACATATTACGGAAACTAACACTGAACAAATCATACAACGTCTGTTATGTGATATTGGAAATTGACTACAACTCAATAAAATATCGCTTACGTATCAATGTAATATCAGTTGCGAACAAAATTGGAGCTCAATAGAACAGAACGTCTCGCAATCATTACGGAATTCATCTATCTCGGCTGCCTTCATATTCAATACCAGGCATTGAATGTAGAGAAGGATAGACATAGCCAAGTCTCAGAGATAAGTGAATGGAGAGTAGCATGATAGAAACATTTGAAATGCAATAAAGGCGAGGTTCGTCCTTAGTCTTATATTCTCCATAATATGTCTCTTCGGTTTGGACCTGGACGCTTAAACCAAAAGACCGCGGGCTAGTGGATACTTTGAGATTTGGTATTTTATAGCAAGAAAAAAAAAATTGTATTGTATCGATAGTCGAGGAACTAAATATGTCCATGGTATATTCGATCGATGGTCCATCTGCCTAAAATACATTGAGTATTTTGGGCGTCAGATAGCATGCAAAATTGAAATTGGCCGTAGTCCGATGCGATGGTCCCATTGCGTGGCAACATTTACCTGTTGCTACGTAGCAAATCTAGAAATAAGAACTAATAGGAAAAACGGCCAAAAAACTCACGACCACGGATTCTTCTCTGACAGTGTTGCATCATCTGGATCTGTTTTCATCAGTGTTATTATACATGAGTATTTAATGTCGTGACTTATATATACCCAGTTCAGAAATAACTTAATACTAAAATAATTATTTTCTTAGCTTACCAGTCTATAAATAAAGGCGGTAATAGTTTGAGTGTTACGGTCGGCGATAAACTAGTACATCTGAAGGTAAGGTGTGACAATAGCCATTAAACCAGGCATATGACAGGCGTCTTACTAATCCTGAAGAAAAGAGAATTGCTGCGCTTTCAATGTCAAGAACAAACACCTCCCTCACTGCATTCATTACAGAGTATTCTCTTTGTACTTGAAATATAATTAGTTCAGATTTGCAACGTAACCTACATTGACAGTTTTCTTATTACGAAAAATTTGTATATGACATTTCTAGTATCCTTGTTAACTATCTAAATACCTGTGTTAGGAATAGCCTTACGTCGGTAATACAATGGTTGGGAGTCAAATATCTAATTCATTACAGCTGATTCAATATTAGATTGTTCATCTTAGAACAGCTTCATATATATAATATAATATCAGCGCTGTATTAAACAGTCCCGCTGTTGAGCTAGGTCTTTTCTCAATGTGTCAAGAGTTAGGCCATAGTCTGTTAGCTGGCCCAGTGCGGGCTAACAGACTTCATATATCTTCGAAAATATTACGGAATACTGTGGGTTTCGTTATGTTTTACTTTGCCGTTTAAAGCGATAATTAACTATTTAATACGCATAACTTCAAAAAGGCAGAGAAGCGCACCTTAGGTTCAAACTCGAGACCTATGCGTAGCAGTTTAATGATCTTCCACTAGGCTATGACTGCTGATACAAAAATAACCAACCTAAAATCCATATAAAGTATGTAGTTTGATTGCCATGGTATATGATAATACAATAACTGCTCAGTGCTACAGCGTTGAATGCTACGGCTGTGATTTTCTTTTCTAAGAAGACAGCTCCCGAATTGTCCAGCGATCTCTCACTATGCTATCGCTGCTTATTATAACACTTTAGTAAATTGTTAACATATCCTGCTTTATTTTTTTATTAGCTAAATATGGATGACATTAAAAAATTAACCTTATATTTATAAACTAACCTAAATATTAAAAGCTTACTCGTTTTTATTTGCGGAAAATATTACCAATAACAACGTTCGTAACAACAATAAAGTCCGTGTAAATCAGAATATGTAATGATTTTTGTATAATACCTGACATTAACAAAAATAAACTGAAACTTGAATAAAGCTCTGGGTAGAAAACCATCGTTCTGTCCTTTATCAAAACAATCCCAAAATCAATTTGAGTTTCGGGCATCATATTTGGTATCGGATTTGCTTTAATCTGATCTATTGAAAACGTTCTAATCTGAATTGAATTCGTTTGTATATATGTGGAAACTGGTTAGTTCTGCAATATTGAATGGTGTTGATAGCATTAATTTACGTGACTATTATACAATGTTGCAAATATTCATAGTCTTTATGATATTATGTAAAATTATACTCTTTTGCGCTTCCTTGACCATATTACCTATACCTATAGACATTTTATATAATAAGACATGGGCGTAATTAAAACTATAAAAGTCAGTAAACATGACGTAAAGCAAACTATAATCGGAGGTTTATAAGTATGATGATTTAGAGCTTATAGTCTGCACGATGGAATATAGTCCAGCAAATCGATAACAAGAATCAATCGTAGCGTAGGACTCACTTTCACTAAATGCACACTATGCTCAGACAATGTAGTCGTATAAATAAGTCAGTGGGTATCTTATACCTCGTATGAGTTATAGGATAAGTCTATATCATGGAAAAACTGTTTCATACGCAGATGATACTGCGCTCCTTTTTTTCGCTGACACCATTGCGGCAGTCTATGAATATGCAGTGCGGTTTTAATATAGTAAACAAATCAATTCAATATAACCTACTCACCTTAAATACTGAAAAGACAAAATTTATTAAATTTTGTATGCATAGACACGAACCTCATTTAAGTTACATTAATTTATGTGAACATTACTGTAATAACATTACCGCTTGCACTTGACCTGTTATCTCTAACACTACTAACATTAAATATTTAGGTGTTATATTAGATGACACACTCTCCTTTAAAGAACACATAACTGCTTTAACTCAACTAATTTGTATAAGGCATTGTGTCAGTCTTTAATTCAATATGGCATCACTTCTTGGGGCGGTAGCGCAAAATCCTTCAAGTTAAACACTGAGCCGGCACAAAGAGTGCTTCTAAAAGTAGCAACCCACTGACCCTACCGCTTTTCCACACATCTTTTGTATTAACTGTCCGACAGCTTTTTATAATGTACACCGTACTTAACAGCACGCTTCACTTACGTATAACATCAACCTTACTAACACTAAAAGACGGAGAGATATTGTCTGTACCACACTTTCTGAATCAAAGCTTGTTTTAACAAGATAAATAAACGAACATCTATACAGGGTAAATAGCACGACATACTGCAGGGGGTAATAGCTTGGGGTGTGTGGCCAGAGAACCTCCCCGTGCGCTCGACGGCTGCTGGTCCTTTCTACATTTTTAGTGGATTGGAACGTCAGTCGTTGGGCCGGTACACCCCGGGCAACACGGGTAATAATGTCCTTTCGGGGGCATTATTACTCGTGGCTAATACTCTGGCACGCGCGTAGGGAACCCGAGGCAGTTTGTCTCGGGGTTATCGGCCCGCGAGGGCCGCGTTTGGGGGTCTCTCCACGTGTTCCTCTGATTAGCAGAGGACACGTGGATGAGATGGGGGGGTTAGAGGAAGAAAACCTCTATAAAAAATTACCAGTGGGGGCCGTCAGGCCAGGGTTGGGAGCGTAGGCGTCCTGCCCAGTCGGGCGGTCTTGGGGCGGGTGGATCGGTCCAGCATGGACCCCCATCCGGCCCAACACGGGGGCATAGAGGAAGACAACCTCTTTAAAAAATCACCAGTGGGGGCCGTAAGGCCGGTGCGGGTCGCGTGGCGTCCTGCCCCGTCGAGCGGCCTTGGGGCGGGTGGATCGGTCCAACATGGACCCCCATCCGGCCCAACACGGGAGGGATAGAGGAAGACAACCTCTCTAAAAAATCACTAGTGGTGGCCGTTAGGCCAGGGTTTGAAGCTTAGGCTTCCTGCCCAGTCGGGCGGTCTTGGGGCGGGTGGATCGGTCCAGCATGGACCCCCATCCGGCCCAACCCGTAATCCTGAACTGACAGGACCGGGGGCCTTCGGGCTGCGAGGAAGAAAACCTCTATAAAAATTACCCAAAGCTCAAGTTTTTGGTGGCCCGGCGAGGGGCTGTATGGCTGGGGGGAACCCAGTCATTAGGGCCACCCAAAAACCAAAATCATGATGTCGGTCCAAGGCAATATACTACCCCAGGAGGGTACCAGGCGCCCCGCGCCTGGAGAATCCCTCACGGAGCCTTCTGGCTCCGTCTGCCCCTCGTACTCTGGGGGGGGCAACCAACATCTTGCCAGCGTAGTGCCGCGCGATATATCGGGCACAGAGAGATTCGTGGAGTCAGGTGCTGACTCTGCGGTAGGTGTCACCTTGGGCTTGGGCCCGAGCAAGGTGAGGATGGAAGGCCCCAAAAAGGCGAAGGCTGGAGGGGGTATGCCCCCTCCGTCAGTCCGGGATAGTGTGCCGGCCGTGCCAAGGACCCGGTCGAGGTGTCGGGCGGCGGCGCTTGCACGCAGCGACTCCGTGTCGAGCATGTCTGGCGCCGGCACCGGCACTGATATAGATGTCGGGTCGCGGGCGGGCTCGGGTTCAGAGGCCAGTCGGCCTCAGAGCCGGTGCTCGTCAGCGGCACGACGGGAGAGAGAGGAGGGGGGGGATAGCCCTGCTTCCCTCACCGTCAAGTTCTGGGGTGCACCCGGCGCTTCTGCAAAGCGCCAGAAGACGTCGCACGATGCGCTGTCCGACTCTGGCTCGGACACGGAGGTGGAGGTGGTGAAGGGGATGCCCTGTGGAGGAAGGGCCGGTTCCCCGATGCCACCTCCCTCCGCGGGGAAGCTCCTCGGGCAGCCTCTGCCTGCCCGTCGAGCCATCTCGAGGACGGCTGGGGTCGCAGATGCGTCCCCCTTGGGAGAGGACTCGGTTGCCGACCTCAGGCAACGGTTCGAGGCTGGCGCCGAGACCGTCCTGAGGGTGGCGGCCCGGTCCGGCAATTTGAAGGGGGGGTTCGTCCGTGACCTCAAAGTTGCAACCGAGGACATGAGGGAGGCCTTCTTCGGCCTGTGGGGACGGGCTTCCTCCGACCTCCAGAGACGCTGGAGGTCGGAGAACGAGGGGCTGCATAGGCAGCTCGCGGAGCTCCGGGCTGAGGTGGCGGCCATGAAGGCGGCCGCTGCCACTGCCGCTCGGGCCAGCGCCGCCAAGACGCCCTCGGCCATCGCCGGGGCGCCTGCCGGGAGGCCGCGGGATGAGTTCCCGCCCCTCCCGCGGCGCACAGTGCAGCCCCTCACTCCCGCGGAGGACCGGCGTCCCGCCTGGGCACACGACCTAATGCGGGCCACGGTGGCTCAGGCGCGCAACGTTGTGGAGGCGTGCCTGGCCAACTATGGCCTAGCGCCCGTCCCGACCCCGGGCCCTCCACTCGGAGGCCGCCCCCGGATGGTCGGGGGCACGCCGGATAGCCCACCGCGGCAGACATCTGCCCCCACACCGTCGGCTTC
Organism: Catocala nupta; assembly: GCA_963675205.1. Lineage (NCBI taxonomy): Eukaryota > Metazoa > Arthropoda > Insecta > Lepidoptera > Erebidae > Catocala > Catocala nupta. The sequence continues at coordinate 28,039,066 of OY776078.1, read as the reverse complement.
CTCCTTCAAGGGGAAAGGGAAGGGCAAGAAGAGGGTGACCGTCACTGTGGCGCCGCCGCGCCCCGCCACCCAGCCTCAACCCGCCCCAGTGGCCTCTACCACGGCTGAACAGCCGTGGACAGAGGTCACCAGGAGGAAGAAGAAGAAAAAGAAGAAGAAGGCCTCTCGGGCTCCCCCAGGAAACACGAAGAAGGGTCCCCGCCCGGCTGACCTGCGCCCCCCGCGCTCTACCGCCGTTGTGGTGGAGCTGACGGAGGAGGGGCTCCGGCAAGGCGTGAGTTACGCGGGCGTCCTCCGGCGGGCCACACAGGCCATGAAAGGAGACCTCGCAGAGATGGGCCTTGCCGGAGGCTTCCAGTTCAAGGTTGCCGCTACTGGGGCTAGAATTCTGGAGGTCCCAGGTGCCACCTCCGGCGACAAGGCGGATAGGGTAGCCGCAAAACTTCGGTCCCTTTTCACGCCTGAGGAGGTCAGGGTCTCCCGCCCGGTGAAGTCCGCGGAAATGCGGATAGCCGGGCTGGACGACTCGGCCTCCTCCGAGGATGTCGCCGCTGCGGTGGCACAAGCCGGAGCCTGCCCTCAGGCGCAGGTTAGGGTGGGAGAGATGCGCCGCGGCAAGAGTGGTATGTGCACCGTGGTGGTGCGCTGCCCCATCGCCGCGGCGAAGAAGGTGTCGGCCGGCCGTTTGCTGGTCGGGATGGTCTCGGCTCAGGTCAATCTCCTGGAGCCGAGGCCTAGGCGGTGCTACCGCTGCCTCGAACCGGGGCACGTGAGGCAGCAATGCACCGCCGAAACTGACCGCAGCGATTTTTGTTTTCGCTGCGGCCAGCCCGGCCACAAGGCCGCCGCCTGCTCCGCAGAAAAACTTTCCTGCAGCATTTGTTCGGCTGCAGGAAAGCCGGCGGAGCACCGAATGGGGAGCAAATCCTGCTCCCCACCCAAAAAACGTAAGGCCAGAGGGGCGGTCGCCAGGACTCCGGCCGCCCCGGCCCCGTCCCAAACAGGGAGCAGCAGGGAGGCGATGGAAACCTAATTGATTATGGCCCATCGCCTCCTACAGGTGAATGTTAACCACTCCGCCAGGGCGCAGGATATCTTGCTGCAGCACATGGCGGAGTGGTCAATAGACATCGCCGTGGTCGCCGAGCCTTACTGCGTCCCCAGCCGACACAACTGGTTTGGGGACCTCGGAGGCTCGGCGGCCATTGTTTCGTCCGGACCCTCGCTCCTGGTGATGACAGACAGGGGCGAGGGATATATATGTGTGGATTGGGAGGGAACCGTCCTGATCGGGGTGTACTTTTCTCCGAACCGGCGCCTCGCCGAGTTTGAGCGATTTTTGGGCGCGGTGGGCACCGTGATTAATCGGTACCCATCGCGTCCGGTCGTGGTGGCGGGGGACTTCAATGCCAAATCATCGGCTTGGGGATCCCCTGTCACCAACGCTCGCGGCAACGCGCTGGAGGAGTGGGCGATTGCGACCGGCCTCGTGGTTCTTAACCGGGGGTCGGTCGCCACGTGCGTGCGCTGGCAGGGCGAGTCCATCGTGGACATTTCGTTCGCAAGCCCTGCCGTAGCGCGCTACGTCCGGGACTGGCGAGTGCTGGTCGAGGCGGAGTCGCTGTCGGACCATCGTTACATACGGTTCGACATCTCCGCCTCGCCGGCGATCCCGGACGATCGCCCGAGGAGAGTTCACACCCCGTCGTCCCCACGATGGGCGTTGAAACGTGTCGATGTAGACGTGCTGGTGGAAGCCTCCATCGTCCAGGCCTGGACCCCGATGGGTGAAGGGCCTGTGGAGGTTGAGTCGGAGGCGGAGTGGTTCCGGGGCGCGATGACGCGGATTTGCGACGCGTCGATGCCCCGGGCCAGTGCTCGACCTCCAAGGCGTCAGGTGTACTGGTGGTCTGACGACATCAGCCAAAAACGCGCCGCGTGTATTGCGGCGCGTCGCCAGTACACTAGGTACCGCCGACGCAGGCGGTACCGTGACGCGACCGTGGAGGCACGGCTGCGGGGCGATTACGTACAGCGGAAGTACGCCCTGCAGTCCGCCATCAGCGAGGCCAAAGCCCAAAGATGGGAAGAGTTCCTGGGGACTCTCGAGGCAGATCCGTGGGGCCGCCCGTATAAGGCGGTCAGGGGCAAGTTGCGCCCCTGGGCCCCATCGGTCACCGAGAGTCTCCAACCCCGGCAATTGGAGGAGGTGGTCTCCGCTCTCTTTCCTTCGAGAGCGGAGCACACGCCTCCCGTAATGGCGCCGCCCGAAATTGAGGAGGGCGGTGCCGATGCCGGGGTGCCAGTACTAACAATGGCGGAACTCGGCGCGGCAATGGTGCGGCTCCGGGGCAAAAACACCGCTCCGGGGCCGGACGGGATTCCTGGCCGCGCCTGGGTTTTGGCCTTTGACGCCCTAGGGGACCGGCTCCTCAGGCTGTTTAGCGCCTGCTTGGAGTCGGGACGGTTCCCTTCCATGTGGAAGACGGGCAAGCTGGTCCTCCTGAGAAAGGAGGGCCGCCCCGCGGACTCTCCCTCCGCGTACCGCCCCATAGTGTTGTTGGATGAGGTGGGCAAGCTTTTTGAGCGCGTGTTGGCTGCCCGCCTCTCCAAGCACCTGGTGCGGGTGGGCCCCGGCTTATCCGAAATCCAATTCGGATTCCGGGAGGGCCGATCGACGATTGACGCGATCAGTCGCGTCAAGGCCCTCACGGAGGAGGCGGTCGCCTCGCGCGGGGTGCTGTTGGCGGTGTCCTTGGACATCGCCAACGCGTTCAACACCCTGCCGTGGGCGACTATTAGGGAGGCGCTCCGATTTCATGGGGTGCCTCCCTACCTGCGCCGAATAGTCGGGGACTACCTGCACCAGAGAAGTGTATTCTGTGTGGGGCGGAACGGAGAGACGTTCCGGAGGGAGGTGTCGTGCGGTGTTCCACAGGGATCGGTTCTGGGTCCGCTCCTGTGGAACATCGGTTACGACTGGGTGCTGCGGGGCGCCCTGCCCCCGGGCGTCGGCGTAACTTGTTACGCCGACGACACGCTGGTTACGGCCCGGGGAGAGGACTACGGGGCAGCTGCCCGTCTTGCCACGGCTGGAGTGGCTCTGGTTGTCGGCAGGATTAGGATGTTGGGACTGGAGGTGGCGCTGGAAAAGTCCGGGGCCCTTCTATTTCACGGGCCTCGGAGGGCGCCGCCACCAGATGCCCACATCATTGTTGGAGGGGTCCGCATCGGGGTGGAGCCGAGTATAAATTACTTGGGGCTCCACCTCGACGGCCGCTGGAACTTTCGCGTCCATCTTAGCCGCCTGGCCCCCGGCTGATGTCGGCGGCGGGAGCGCTTAGCTCTCTGCTGCCGAATATCGGGGGGCCGAGTGTCATCTGCCGCCGCCTCTATTTGGGGGTGGTGCGGTCGATGGCCCTTTATGGGTCGCCCATTTGGGCTGGCGCCCTGAATCGCCGAAACGTCGCCCTCCTAAGGAGACCTCAGAGGGCGATGGCGATCAGGGTGTCGCGGGCGTACCGCACCGTCTCCTATGAGGCGGCGTGCGTTTTGGCGGCATCGCCGCCCTGGGATTTGGAGGCGGAGGTCCAAGCGTCAGTGTATTACTGGCGCGCTGACCTCCGCCTCCATGGCGAGGAGCCCACGCACAGGGCGGTGGAGACGCGAAGGTCCCAGGCTCGACTGGTCCTGGAGGCCAGGTGGAATGAGCGACTGGCCCAGCCCCGCTACGGGGTGAGGACAGTCGAGGCTGTCCGTCCAGTACTAAGAGAATGGGCGGACAGACGGCGCGGACCGCTCACCTACCGGCTTACTCAGGTGCTCTCCGGACACGGGTGTTTCGGAGAGTACCTCTGCAAGATAGCCGGTAGGGAGCCGACAACCAGATGTCACCATTGTGAGGTGTGTGACCGGGACACGGCGCAGCACACGCTGGAGGAGTGCCCGGCGTGGGCCGCGGAGCGCTGTGCCCTGGTCACCGTGATTGGCCCCGACCTTTCGTTGCCGACCGTCATATCCAAGATGGTCGGCGACGACAGGTGCTGGGGCGCAATGAGTTCCTTCTGCGAGACTGTCATCTCGCAGAAGGAGGCGGCGGAGCGGGGGCGTGAGGACGATCCTTACGCCCCGGACGTCCGCCGCCGGAGGAGAGGGCGCAGGAGACGCGCTTATGTCGCTCTCCTGCCCCCCACCTAGGGGCTCCGGGTGGCGGGGCCTCAGGGGACCCTGCCACCCGTAAACTAAAAGCCCCGAGAGGGCGCGCGCGGTGTTCCCGCGCGCCTTTCTGATGTCGAAAGGGGAGAGCAGTCAGGCTCTCCCCTGGGGACGAGAGGTGGTCGGGTCCGAAAAAAATGACCCGGCCGGCACCCACACGGGGGGGCCTGCTATGGTTGAATCTTTTAAGTTCCCAACTGGCCCCCCCCATTGGGTGAGAGAGGGAACACCCCAGGTTTTTTAGTGGGTATACCAGCGCGTCTTCTTGCTGGGAGTCCCACACGCCCCGCCGGTGCCGTCCCCTAGCCGGCGGGTAGTGCATGAAGCATTTTTCCTGGGTATCAAAAAAAAAAAAAAAAAAAAAGGGGGTAATAGCTTGGGTCAATACCTACCAAAACAACACAATATATGTTCAGCAAAATCTTACGGATTTACAGTTTTACAAAATTTTCCGAAATATCGAAAAATCTCTATCTTGAAAGAGATTTTTAAGCATCTCGTAATGAAAAAATCCTTTCCTAGTTTTTTTTTTATATCAAATTATTCGTGAACAGTTACTTTACTCATTGATACGTCTTTTTCTATCAAAAACAAGAATGTTTTCAAGAAATAATATTTTTTGTTTACATTTTCACAGAACGATTTTCTTTTCGCATAACTTTAACCTACAGTGGTGAAAAATAATATGTGGCAGTTTTGTACAACAAATTTAAAAGATAGCTTGTTTAATGGTGATTTTGGAAAGAAACAATGCTAGTGCATTTTCATTAAAAAATACAAAAATATGCTATTTTAGTTCCAGATATTCCACGTAATTTTGTCAAAAACCACTACTAAAATAAGTAATAGCTGCTCACTTACGCGAATTATTATAAAACTAGTTGTGACATGTAAAATGCGACATGCACGCGTAATGGATAAAGGTTTTTACCTGCTCGCCGACTGAACCGACCCGGTTACTGTCTAACAAAAGAAGCGCATGTACTATCCCGCTCTTTCTTGTATTGTGATGTTGTGTCTCACTCTCTCAACCTTATTTGCGACGCTTGCCAGTACGCTACCTTAAAACGTGCGCAACGCATCTCTGTATTCACAAATTATTGTTTCGTACTGACGACTGTTTTGTGCCTTGGACCCCGGACTTTGTTTGCCTTACGATTTGGATTTTTTATTGTGATCAATACGACGACTTGGCGACCACCTGGACTTTTTTGCTGTATAACATGGCCAACCACCGCGTTTTTCCGAGTTACACGCAGCGAGAGTATGCTGAGATGCATCTTATTTACGGAGAAGCTGGCCAAAGTTCTAGAGCTGCTGCCACCTTCTACAGGGAAAGGTTTCCCGAAAGGAGACATCCACACCACGAAATGTTTACCAGAGTGCATAACTCCTACATGGAAGGTAGACTCCGTAGTCAACGTGGTGGTGGACGGCCTCAAGTTGTTGACGAAGACATAGTGCTTCAGGAACGAGAACATGACCCGACAACTTCGGTTAGGGCGATACAACGGCGCACAGGGATACTGAAGTCCACAGTTCATTCAGTGCTCAAGAGGTATGGATACCATCCATTTCACGTTCGACGCTCGAAACTCTTTTAACTAGAGACTACGTGCCGAGAGTTCAATTCTGCCATCGCATGCTTGAAATGCATCGGGAGGACCCAGACTTTTTTGATAAGGTATTATGTTAGCGATGAGTCAGCCTGCAGAAAGGACGGCTACTTGAATTTGCATGATCTACATAGTTGGCAATTAGAAAATCCGTATATGTCAAGAGAAGACAGGTCCCGGTACCAATTCAAGATAAATTTATGGAGTGGAATTTTTAATGGCTAGATTGTGGGTCCCGTCGAGCTTCCACCTACATTAAATGCCAATAATTACTTGGAGTTTTTACGAGAAATCCTACCCACGCTCCTTGAAAATCTTCCGAGTGAGCTAAAAGAGGTGATGTGGCTTCAAAATAATGGGTGCCGTGCTCATTATGGCCGGGAAGTAAAAGCCTACTTAGACGAAGCTTATCCAGGCAGGTGGATTGGGCGACTGGGACCGATATTATGGCCACCTAGGTCTCCGGACCAGACCCCATGGTTTTTTTTATTGGATGCCTTGATGTATAAAGTCTATGAAAATCCGATCCAAAATGACAGTGAATTGAGAGCAAAGGTAAACATTGCAGCGAGAAAAATATCCGAAATAAGCCTGAGAAGACTCAGAAGCTCATTTTTAAGAAGATGTCGAGCGTGTATATGGCCGCAAGGGAAGCAATTTGAGCATTTATTGTGATTTATTTAAATGAATAAATGTTTATTGAAGTTAACTCCCTGTTTTTTTTAACTATCACCTTATCCTTCGAGATGTCATTTACAGAGAGACCGGCTGCTCGGCCGTAGATTAACTATTATGTAATTCGAATCGTAGTACGACCTTACTACGATTCGAATTCAAAGTCACATTACTTGCATTTAAAATAAAATGCTCTTATGAACTAAAATAGCATTTTTTCGTATTTTTTTATGAAAATGTACTAGAATTTTATCTTTCCAAAATCACCATTAAACAAGCAATCTTTAAAGTTTGTCGACACTTGTTTTTTAATAATTCGCGTAAATGAGCAGCTATTGCTTATTCTCGTAGTGGTTTTTGACACAATAACGTTAATTATGTACATTTTCAACAAAATCAGCTTCTCTGGAACTAAAATAGCATATTTTTGTATTTTTTAATAAAACTGCACTAGTATTATATTTTTCCAAAATCACCATAAAACAAGCTATATTTAAATTTGTTGTACCAAACTGCCACATACTTTTTTTCACCACTGTAGGTTAAAGTTATGCGAAAAGAAAATCGCTCTGTGAAAATTTAAACAAAAGTTACTATTTTTTGAAAACATTTTTGTTTTTGATAGAAAAGAAAACTTATCAATGAGTAAAGTAACTGTTCAGGAATAAAAATTTGTTTTTTGTAAAACTGTAAATCCGTAAGATTTTGCTGAACATATATTGTGTTATTTTGATAGGTATTGGCCCAAGCTATCACCCCCTGCAGTATGTCGTGCTATTTACTGGACACCCTGTATTATGACCTAAGTTATGTAAGATCTAAGTGGATAATCTGTTGGTACTTACAAACTTTAAATTATGAGGATACTGAAGATTTGTTGATTGTTGTTAAGTAAGTAATATCAAGTTCAATGATAATAATTATAATCGTGGCTTAATTTTGCACATATTTATATAATAAGTATGGTTAATGTAATACGGCACTTCAGATTCCATAAGGTCATACTTCAAGGCAAGTTGCTGATGGACAATCTTGGCTATTTGGTTGTGTCTATGCAAATACTCTCCATTAGCAAGACGAGAACAACCGGAGATAAAATGTCTGAGAGATTCTCCAGGCTGGTGACATGCCCGACATATGTCAATCGTCCCATCCTTCAGGTTATATCTCCGGTAGTTGTTCGTCATGACAACTTCGTCCATAATTGCACAGACAAAACCTTCGGTCTCAGCAAAGAGATTGCCGAATCATAGTCAGGACACCGATGACTGAAAATATATGTCGGGCCCATTCAGAGGCCGGAAAAAGCATCCATGCAGCTCTTTTCCTTTCCATACATCTCTGCGCTCATCAGTTCCAAGTATAACAGGTTTGCGCCAGTTCTCTTTAGCCAGAGCAAGCGGGGTAAAGCCCGTATCCACTGCGACTACATCGCGATGCACGCCCACATCAGTTCGCAGAAAATATTCTCTGGGTTGTACACCTCACGGTTATGGAGGATCTTGGCATTTAAAGAACCGTGACCCCCACACTTTCGCGGGATGTACAATGTCATTACCGAGGAACGCGGGTGGTGCATTCGGTATGCAGTCAACAGTGTACGGACCTTTCTATCCAGGGCATCTAATTCCGTTTGCGTCCATCCGAGTATGCCAAAGGAGTACATAAGGTTCGGCATGGTCCAACCGTTACAGGCGCGCACCCCGTTGCCATCCGAAAAAAGATGTTTCAGTATTTTTTTAAGTGGCCATAGAAGCGCTCCTGCAAGTCCCGTTTCATACCGTCCTCAGTGATACCTATCGCCTGTGACATAACCAGATATTTATAGGTTTTGTTTGCAGAGGGAGATCTAAGTAGTGAAATCTGGGAGTTCAATGCCATCAGATTCCACAACCCGCCTCGCTTTACATACATAATTGCACATTTGTCAACACCAAACTCCATCCTGATGGAGTTTCTGAAGGTTTCCGTTACCTTAAGTAACGCTGTCAGTTGGGGTCTGGCGGAGGCAAATAGTTTTAAGTCATCTATGTAAAGAAGGTGGGATATAACTTGACCATCTCTCCGCAATCGATAGCCCAGCCCTGAACACTCCAGTAAAGTACTAAGAGGGTGCAGTGCTAGACAAAACCAACTGTCTCAAACTGTCGCCCTGGAAAATACCTCGCTTGATTTTGAGAGATACACCGCTTTCCCAGATCTGTCGACATCCTGGATAGCGTAAAATCGTTCTCCATTGCCGCATACATGACTTCAAAAAAGTGCAAAGAGTTGCATCAATTTTATACAACTCCAGCTCCTCAAGAGCCATGCATGTGACACAGAGTCATAGGCTTTCTTATAATCTATATAGCATGTCGCAAGATCTTTCCTAAGGCGGCGTATCTGATGAATGATGGTCATGTCAATTAGGAGTAGCTCTTTAGTACCACGGGCCCCACTTCTACATCCATTTTAAGATACAGACATGATGTTGTTTGTTTTAATATGTAGTGAAAGTTTAGATCTCAAAATGGATGTAAGAAGTTTGTAGACCGTCGGTAGGCATATTATCGGTCTATATTTTTTTGAGACCGTGGCACTACCTGATTTGTAGAGCAGATAGGTGGTGCCAGTGGTCAAAAAGTCAGACAGCGATCCTGATTCCAAAGATGACTGGAATAAGGATGCCAAGCATGCATGCACACTGTGAAACAATTTCAACCAGAAGTTGTGCAGACCGTCCGGTCCCGCTGCTTTCCAGTTTGGTAACGAACGAACTGCATAAGAAACATCTTCTGGTTATACAACCAGAAGATGTTTCTTATGCAGTTTGCCATTGACATGCGTCAATTGGCTCTATTTGTGGTATAGTGTCACATGCCCGCCTAACAGCCCCAAACCAATCCCTCTCTTCGTGGTCGACGGGCGTCGACCAGATACTCCGCCAAAAAGCAGCCGTGGCTTCTGTATCTGGTAGACAACCATCCCCACTAGAATCAGGTCACTCTCACCTTCTGTATACCCACCTTTCATCTCTCTGGAACGCACGATTTTAGGAATATCGATCAGGTTTTTTTTTTTAATCGTCTCACTCGGCTTGCCCACGCACAAATTTTCTGTTTCAGGAAGTCGATGCGTTCTGTAATCCGGGCGACATAATCTTGGGGACATACGTCGATACCCTGCGAGCGCCCGAGTCACGTAACGCATCACTCTCGGTCGTGTATTACCCTCCCTGAAACAGATAAGCTTGCCGATAAGTACCCTGTACTCAGCGATATGACGCTCAATCCTGCACTGCCACGCTGGCGTAGTATTTCTGGGTCGATCAGCTGTCATTATGTCTGGATTTTTAATACCAGCCACTCGACATGCCGCAGCAGCCGCACAGTATAAGATTGAGTGTGCATCGCTAAGACTTTCACTGTCCACTAGGTAAGTAGGCAGTAATGAGTCCAAGGCACACACAAGCGCAAAATTTTTTTTGTACCTAGGCAACCTTCGTCGTCCTGGTCTATTTTCTGAATAAACGTGCCGATATTCTCGCAACGTGCACTCCAAAGTACTCCTTAATTGTTCATTGTACTGGGTACTTACGTGTGTAGCCCTGCTATCCACCTCTTCACTAATATCATTATCATTTGGCCTCGGTGCCTCATGAAGGCTTTTAGGCATTATCTGGATAGAAGAAGTGACAGGAGGGCTGCTCCGTACGGTGGAGCGTAGCCTCACAAGTGCGGCATCGTCCAGCAACCGGCAACACACTTGGTCCGATAGTCTTTGAGCCGAGACGTTGACGGCCGGTTCTCCTATAAGTCCTGCAATAGAGGCAGCATTCGATCACGGTACGCACTGAGGTTGATTCCCCCTTCTGTTGCCACAAAATATGCCCGCATGACATTTTCGTTCATAGATGTAATAAATTAATTTTCTTTCTTTCTTTCTTCTTTCTATGTAGTCCACTACATGCGGCGCACATTACAATAGACAGCGGAGGCCCTGTTCGAGGTTGGTATGTCTCGGGGGACGCAGGACGGTGGCCGGCGTCTCTCCCGCCGACGGACAGGTGTTGGCGACGACGGCGGGGAAAAATACTCGTCGCTCGAAAGGCTCGACACCTCATTGCACGTCGGGGTCGCAGGTGCAAGTGCCGACGTCTGCGAGGCGGAGCTGGGCGACGAGTCCGGTGATCGTTTTTGTGCTGCGACTCTCCTGGGTCTTGTTAGCATGTCATTTTATTTCGATTTTACTGTATTATTTGTTTTGTTATGCATTTTCTTTTTGACGTTTACTGCCATCTTGATGTGTTTTCTCATTTTATTTATTTATGGATATGGGTATGTTTTTATTGATATTATTTTATAGGTTGGTAATGTGAATTTGTAGCTTTATTTATTAGATATTGTAGATTATGTTTAATTGTAATATAATGGAAAAATAAATAAATAAATATTTATATACGAAATGACATGTAACTTGTCTGGTGTTGCCAGATTTTATTATTATCATTATAGAATATGTGAAATCACTTTAGCTCTTTAATTCTTTTTAATCTTACTATCAAACTCACATCCGAGTCGGCTGTTTATTTACTGTAACAGTATACATATACAGTATAGGTTACATAATAAAAACGTAAATAATGCTTACCCTAAAAAAGAGAGGAATTGAGAATAGATGAATACGTTTTAACTCCCTCTGCGCATACTATGTCTACTCCAACTACAAGCAGAATAGCTATATATGTGCGAACAAGCAGCCTTAGTAGATTATGTAAGACGTGCGATATAGATTCCTATTTTTCTTGTAGCATGATTACGGTGCGAAGAACCTTGATAATAAAAAATATCGTTTTTACAAATAAAGTAATAATTTAAAAAAATTTATACTCTGCAATATTATGTAACCATTTGTGGTCTTGTTACCATAGAATTATTTTATAAATGTATACTTGGCTTGTTTCACTTGGTTTAATGTTTCTATCAGAGAAATCTTGTAATTAGCTTACTAATGTTATTTAAATGTTATTACACTTTGTCAATAGCTGTAAATTTTATTAACCTTGAAATATATATAACTAATAGTTGGTTAAAATGGTTACTGGTAAGACAACAATCGATTTCGAGATGAGTTCAACAGAATATCATAGCAATTTACAATTAGACCAACTGGCTAAAATTAAAGATTTAATTAAGTTTAATAATAAAGGTTAAAATCGGATTATTTCTGTTTAACGTCAAGTACTAAATTCATCTGCCTCCGAGGCGCAGCTATAGTAAATGCGATTGCTGTGCTTGAAGTCGGGTTCAAATCCTGGGTCGAGCCAACAAAAAGGTATTGGGTTTTTTGTTAAGAAATCTCAATACGAGCCGAAGTTAGGAAGTTGGCGCTATTAGGCACTGTTAAGCACGGGGGCGTGCGCAGATGTAAAGACGTTGGTCCTGCGCCTGATCTATCTCCGGTCGTGTCGAATTATCCGTCCCATCTGATCATGACGCCGTGATCGAAATTCGGTCTAGCGGACATTCTTAAATCGATCAAATTTAATCTTTCTTTCATCGATAGAGACATTTATCCATTGCAAGTGATCTGAGCACATCTCTTGTTGGCCTAAAAGCAAGTAATTATAACAAGAATTTGCACCCTCTTATATGGGTCAATACTCTCGATCCATATTTAAATAGCAAGAATACAAACATGACGCTTCGTATGTTTCCCGGAGGGCTAGACATAGACTACGGATTGCCGCTTGCTACGATCCCGACACATCTCGCTTGCTTATTTCACTAAATTCTTCATGTTCGCTTCTAACTTTAGGATACAGGGTACACTTAACTTAACTCCTTTCTCCAGAAGGCGTAAAATCTATTCAGAAAACAATTGTCTATGTGTGTATTCAGATTTACTTTAGTTAAATAGCATAAAAATACCCTGCTTCATAATAATAAAAATGTTAAGGCTTGTTTTACAAACTTACTTATGGGTATGTGTATATGTTTTTTTATGAAACTAGAATGTAATCAATTTAACTTTCACATAGTCAGGTACAAAATTTCTCAAAGCACTCGCTGTAATCACAGGAACTGAGCAAACGATCTAGTGAAGCTCCATAAGTTTCATTCATTCAACGACGGTAATTAGAATTCCATGAAAGGTTCTCATAATTTTATATCGGTGAAAAGGAAGCCTAAGGCTAAGGTATGCCAATTACATTTTAGTTTCTGAGTGCATAATGTTCGCTTTGCTTGTTTGAAACAAACCAGATCATACACAGAGAACAATGTACTTAAACAATATATTCAACATTTTTGTTTGTTATTTCCAAATTATACGGTGAATACTGATTATAACTTCGAGGTAGATTCATTTCAAATGTAAGCTATCATTAAACCAAATGGAAACAATCCAAAGCGGATGAACCGTAATTGTTCACGCGTATTTTTCCAAAACGATGAAGTGTTGTTTGTGTTATATGCAATGTTCGGATTTTACATTCGTGATGGAATCAAACAATTTGCCGTCGTAAATCAAATAAAAATTTAATGTCATTATTATATTATAACAAGCTATTTGATAATCAGTAGTCGAGTCATATTAAATAAAATTTACCCATGTTAGGAGACTCCAGTCTTCACATTACAGTATAAACTGTGGTATAGTTATCACAAGGTTTACGCTACGAGCCTTAGCTTTTTAATGATATATTTTACGTGACTATGAAAATCCTCTTCTTCTACGTCACCTGCATTACATTTGCACAAAGTATCTGACTTGAGCGTTTCAACCGCTACGCACAACGTGTAGTATACACACATTCATACATTCGACAAAATTGTTATCTAGTACAATTCTGTAATTGAACCTATTTCAAATTGACACTAACGTCCAAACTAGTCCGAGACTGTACCTTAGACGTTAGTTCTTTCCCGTGGATTATGTAGCAAATGTTTGATAGTAATATTAGACAGCGAGGATTTTTTTACATGGGATTGTTATGGCAGTTTTAATATAAAACAGTCTTTTAAAAGCGATATTTAATTGAAATTAAACTGAATTATCCCCGACGTTTCGGTTCCCCGTGACCATAGCTGCTGAAAAGCAACCGAAATGTCGGGGCAAGAATAAATCCAAATATAAATAGTTTTAATAATTTTATTAGCTTGAAAATTACTAAAATTCAATAGTAACAAGTATAAGTGTAACAGTTACAAATTATCTGATACAGTGTTAAATAAACAACTCGATAAAATCCGTATAAATGAGTTTAATTTCAATGAATAACATTCGCGTAAACAGAAGACAATAGCGATATTTAAGATTGGGAATAAAGATTGGGTTCCAAGTGACAGGTTAAGTCAGCTGTGCCAATTCTAAATGTCAAGTTTTATGTTACCTAAGTCATTCAACTAACCTAATTTTTTGTGTTAGGGTCAGATTTACGTCTGTAGTACAATGTCTGCGAACTTTAGGCAAGAGTTAACAAACGCAAGTCAAATGTTGTAGTCATATAAAAAATTAAGAGCGTATATAATAATAGCAATTTCATAAGAAAAATATCAGAAATCAACTGAGAACGTATTATGACTTCTTACGTAATATTAGAATAGCTTAGTTTGATTTATTTTAAAACAAAACTCAACAACCGTAAGATTACGAAAGTATGTATTTCTTTGCGAAATAGATTGCGTGAATAACTAACCCGACTAGGTAATCAAATCTGAGACTTAATTATCTCTATAAAACTTATGCATGACAATAAGAAATATTTTAATTCCATTTATAAGAACTGGAGATCGAGTATCTTAAATTTACCGTATAAAGCAGTAAGTAACCCACCCTGTGTTGATTAAGCTGACAAAATTAAAAAGTAATATAAGATGTTAATTTATAGACACCAATTATTGTTCATTTTTCCTACTTCGCCAATCATTCGTGTCATTTACTGACAAATAAAACAATTTATGCTTCTTTTATTGAGTTAATGAGCAATGATCAAACACGAATCATCGTTACTCATTAAAGTCAACAAACGACGCACCAATCGTTGATTAAACATGTGGCTGTAGATATATTTTGGCCGCGGTATCACGTTTCGCATGGTTCAAAATACAGTTTTCTGGTTATAATAATATTAGAACTGCCTTATTATTAAAACTACCTCACTGTTAGGCACGAGCCTCTTGTCAGTTTAAGGTTAGGCCGTAGTCCACCACGCAAGACAGTGTGAATTGGCAGATTTCATACATCATATATGGAATAATATGGAAATTTACACGTGCAGATTTCCTCACGATGATTTTCTTCATCGTTGAAGCGAGCAATAAATAATTAATTTGACTTGATGCAAATAATGTAACGAATAATAGACTACGTTTTGCGCTTTAGAAAATTGCATTACATTACTGAAGTTGGAGTAAGAAATCTTATACCTTTGGCGAAATAATTAAAACGAACGAGACCCAAAAACCCAGGATTCAACCTCTTCGTCTTCACGTGACCTTTTTCTTTTCATCAGCTTTTTGTAATGACCCACTGCTGGGCAAAAGCCTGTCCCTTGGACTTCCAAATCACTATGTTGGTGGATATCCCCTGACCTTGTGACCCTTATATCTCAGGGATGTTTTGACTCACAGGGCCCAAACTCGACCTAGGGATGACCCCAGTGGTTCAGGAGCTATGCCTGTCACTAACAAACTGTCACTAACAGACAGACACACAGATCCACATATTGTTTTCATTAACCTCTTCGAAGAAGACTCAGACGTTAATAACTAGATACTTGTGAATCTTTTATAAGGGTGGAACAGGCCGTTAAACTTGGCTAGAAAGTATGTAACGTACGTAAAATTTATATAAAGCATAATATCAGAACTTGTTAGATATCGTTGTAGCGTCATCTATCTACTTAGGTCAATGAATAATTAAGTCAAGGTAAGGGTTTTTGTTATTAGCATATTAATTATTAAATCAAATTCACGCAGGCGAAACCGCAAAAGAAAGTCTTAACAAAAACATCTATTCCAACTTATTTCGTATATTTATAGACAAGGACAACGTTTCTACAAATACAATATCTAAGAAGTAAATAAATAAGTATATGTTTTATTATGTGCAAATAAAGCTCTCTAATTGGATATATTCAATTGACTCAATAAAAATAGTACATTTTCTCGTTTCGTAATAAAAATCTATTCGTGATTAGAGTAACAGACATAACAGATTCCAAATTTAAAACCCGCCATACTGGTTGCCCGACAAACAGAAAAACGTTGCACCATAAAGAAGTATTTATTAATATAAGCACGGTACCCTAGGACCTAGCTAATCAAAATTCCAATGCCCGCGTATATTATTCTGTCCAACATATCAAGTATTAATTTGTCGTTTAATATATTCCCCTTATATATTCATAGACAGTTTAGTGCATTATACTTCATTTGCTACGATTTATTCGGATAAAAGGGGGCTAGTATTTACAGGGTTTTATTTCATGGATTAGTTGAGATAAATTCTGTTCGTTCAATGAAAACTGATGTAACTTGAAAATCATGATTTTGAGATATTTAACGTTGAAGTTTAAAAAAATTCTTACTCTTTTTCTTCATTCTAAAATACGAACTCATTAATGTCAGTGATAAACAATACTATTGAACATGTTTCAGTGTAAGTAAAATTCATTAATCTATATAGTACTTTTATAATTAAAAAACAACATCAAATTGTATCAGTTAACACAACGAATATTAACGTATTCGTTTTATGTGTCAATTAATTAAAATGTTGGTACATGGACCACTTAACACATTGAATATTGGTTTGGTGGCAGAAGATTTATATTTCGTATTTTTGAAGGTTTATACTTTAAGGGCTTAATAAAACAAAAATATGTAATATAATACTGTTGTGTAATTTGATACAATTTGAAAATACTAAAGTATTTATTGATACAAGTGCCGTATAGATACAATAAAATAGTAATAATTTTGTTAATTAGAAGAAATAAGTAAGTGGGTATTCATTTGAAAAATTAAACAATATTTTATTTTTTTAAATAGCCGCCATAGTACATAAAACTATCCAACTTAAACTTTTCTTAATACGTAACGGGAATCTTATGAAATCAGTATAATTTTTTGTATATACGTTATAGAGAAGCATATTCTATAAACTCATAAATCAGGTCTTATTAAAAATTCAGTTTCAGATGCTGTACTGCTTATTATATATAAATTTTCTTTAATATTTTGTTTATCTTGATCCTCTTGTTCTAGTGCGTTTAATTTCACTGCCATCCTCTGTCCATTCCTGTCCTCTTCCTCTATCATGCTTACTTTCCATTGTACTTGATCTTCTTTCTGCATCACGCTTATTATTTTTTTAATTTTCTCTTCATCCTGATTCCATTTTCTGGTTATGGTAACAATAACTAATTCTTCCGTCCAGTTCATATCATTTTAATCTTATCGATTTAATTTCTTCACATTACCTTCGTGCTCTTTTTTAGAAACAGCTTCACAATTTTATTAATTCCCGTTTTAATTTTTGTCTAAGGAATAAACTGTAATTAAATTATTAATATACGATATCAAATAAATAATACCGGTAATTAAAACTAAACTACTCTATACGGATATTAACGCTTTGTTTATTTAATATTTATATATAATAAAGTTTTCTACATTTTAAGTTTATTAAATTAACTATTTATATTTGAGTTTATAGTTTCCCCAACGTTTCGGTTGCTTTTCAGCACCCATGTTCACGGGTAGGCTAAGTTGATAGTAGTCTCAATGTTCTGAAGTGTGGATATTTCAAAGTACCCGAACATAATTTAATCATTGGTGCTTCTATTTCCGCAGAATGAGTACAAAGTATCATGAAGTCTAGCTGCATTTTGCTTCTTATTGTGTTTGACATTTTGATTTACTGGATTTGACTTTGATTTTTTATTTTACAATTGGAGTTTATGATACAATTGGAGAGAGCCCAACGTTCAGTACTAAAAACTATGCTCAAAAAACCCTTTAGGTATCCCACTACACAATTATATAACGATTGCAAGCTACTTAATGTGCGTCAGTTGTTTATATTAACAACATTCGTAAGAGTACACCAAAATGTTATTCACTCAAAAGAGTATAAACATCTCCTTAATCGCCGAGTATATAGAATCATGGTACCTCGAGTTTTTACATCATTTGCGAGACGTTTCGGCCCACACAAAGATAAATACATCTACAATAAAGTAGCAAAATATTGTGACATAAAAGAGTGCTCAGTAAAAGAGGCAAAAATAAAAGTATCCAAATGGCTCAATACAATGACATATGACAGCACTGAAAATCTTCTTTTGCACTTTAGTTAAACACTATATAATATATAAATAATATATAGATATATAAGTATTAAATATATAATATACATTCATATATACATACAAATATTCATAATTACACATACATCACCCGCGGTTATCGTAAATTATATTACTTACACTTTCTATTTTCCCCGTAAATATGTATAATGAATAAGTGTTAAATTTTAGTTTAATAGTATAAAATTTTCTCATAAACGTTAACTTCAAAAGATGTCGACCGAGCAATGTGCCTCAACGTAAATTGTAATCGTCACGGTACCCACAGGACAGGCTTGCCTAGTGTGGGACCAATGGATAAGACCTTACATTGTAACATTTTTGGTAATAAATATTTTTTAATTTTTTTAATTTTAATTTAAAATTTAATTTTTAATTTTGATTTAAATAACCTCGCGAAGAATAATTGTTAAGAATCGGTGTTCTTTTGAAAAATTTACTTGTCTTGGTTGGCGGCTTAAAGTATGTATTGATTAAAGATCTCTTCATTGGTGTTTACCATCCATCAAATGCCAATTATCTTTACAAGATGCAGGGGTCTATAAAATAGATTATGACTGTAAACTCTCATACGTTGGTCAAACCAAGAGAAGCATAGCAATTCTTTGAAAGCAATCAAAAGAAATTATCACTTATTTTTTTAATCTTCAAAGATATTCTTGTTTTTCTCTATTGTGTTACCTAACATTTTTTATTCATAATCTAAAGTGCCATATTTTTTTTGTTCTCATCATCATTTGTCCGAATGATTACTTGTCCGAATTTGATGTCACATAATATCACATCAAATCACATGCCATTAAATTAAAATCCCCAAATACAATATGCCCTAAATTTGTTTGTCATAAATATTACAATCAATAACATACAAATGACATAAAACCGTTTACAATCAAAGTAATTAGTCCTAAATTCAAATTATTAATTGATTATTTATCTTGATAATGTTTTTAAAACTAGTTTATATTACAAAGTTTAGCTTTTGTCACAGCTCCGGCACGGCGGCGCTGCGGATCTCCGGCCGTCCCACGCGTGGTAATCGTCACAGAAGGCTCTTGCTTACCACCGCAGCTTCGGCTTGTCTCAGCCTCAGCCGCGGCGGCTCGCTCGCAGTCTCTTGCTTCTCAGCCCGCAGGCCGCCTCGCCCATATGCACCTACGCGATTCTAAGTTACACTCTAGGGATAGGGCAGACTGCATGGAGTCGGATTCACAGCGATTCGTTTCTGTCAGTACAACCAAATTTTAGCAAATGTTTTAGGACTAACAATTTTATTATAAGTGAACATTCGGAATAATACACATTATATAATACAATACTTAGGACTTTATTTCATGCAAAATTAGAAGATTAAATTATTAAAGTACCTACTTGATATTATGACAGAATAGTTTTAGAAGTAAAGATAATTATGTGAATCAAAATTTAAAGTTTTTAACATCATCATTACTGATATTTATAGCAAACTTGTTATGGATAATGATTTTCGGACAAACAATTTTAGGAGAAGAAAGGGAGTAACTATTCTTATGTATGTTTTAAAAATTATTTTAATTTCTATTTAGTTCGAAAATAAAGCTTGGTATTGTGTGGATTTCGCCACTGACGAATGTATAACAAGAATATTATCGCCGTAATTCTTTGTGTAGGTTGCAGATAGAAAGCTATCCGGATAGGTACGACAGTTAAATAATGTATATGGTTACATAAAATACCAAATTTTAATCGTCGCAACAAATGCAACGTAATTTATGTATAAGTATGATAATATTGATACAGATTAAATCAGAATCAGATATCACGATAAATTTGATTTAAAAAAAAATGTAAGTTGATATATTAAGAGTTGCAGTATTATACACATTTATTTTCATAATAACATCTACCTTTTTTATGATGTAAATATAATTGTGCCGGTTTCCACAAAGATGAATAGGAGTAATTATAAATGTTTATTAATACAATTGTAATTATATCAGTTTGTACTAATTTATGTTTAAATATTTAGATCGTGTAATAGGATTTACTTACATTCGTATTAATTTACACTAAAGTAATAAAAATATTTGTGCAGTTCACTTTGATATTAATAAAAATGTATCTTATACACATTGATAAATGTAAAAAAACCTTAGTTAAAGCATTTTACACCAAAATTATCTTGCTCAATTTCCTCCTTTTAGAGAGACGTTTAGACCAAAAAATAGCTAATTTTGTACTGTATAAACTAGTGTGAAAATATTAAAACTGATATAATTCAAGATATATCACTTTTCACTGAAGGTACAGAATTTTGTCGGTTACACACGATGATTATTTAACGATTAGCATTGAGAGACATACTATACGTTATTTTTCGCATTTTCTGGTTCTAGGTTATATATATACATATAAATCTAAGTATGTTATGACATACTTAGAGTTATAACCTAATTTGTATTAGATATTTTGTAGCAAGTATTTAAATAGTTCAGAAACTGTTGTATATTCGTTGTTTTTTATAATTATATATACACAGACGCGTGCCTATATTCCCAATGGGCAATAAATAGGTTGATAGATTGGTATCTTCATTGAATACGTACATCGTCTCACCGGGGGTAAAATCAATAATTAATTGACCTGCAGACTTATTCTCGTTTCATATTTCACCGACAAAGCTGTAACTTGCTATCCTAATTATTATTGGAAGCAGTTAACGCAGTTAAAATAAAAAGAACGTGTTTAGGCTCAAAGACTTAAATGATAGATGCGGTAAACTATGCTTCAATGTAATATGTGACTGTATGAAAAAGTTACAGTACTAGAAACATAGGTATCTCTCTCATCAATCCTATGAATGGCACTTGTTGATTGTATTAGTGTTTATAGTATAAATAATCCTTAAAGAAATAACAAATGGTCAGCTTGCCAGACGTTCAGTTATGATCGGATACACAATGCCAACAAGACATCTGAATTATAATATAGTACCTATTATCACGCTCACTTATATTGCCAATTGTACACTACCATTCTCTATCATGTAGAGACAATGTTTAAGCTCACTATTGTTATTGTGGACACATTGTCGTGTAATCTAAGGACGGCCAGATCACGTCTATTAATTAAATCTTTGTTAAAAACGATTACTATTTAAAATTGCAATCCTCCGCTGCGTTTACTTCTGCCTTCAATGCTGAGACTTTCAAGAGAGATAAAAAGGACCCCTCCCTCCATTCGTCCTCCGTCAATGTTCGCGTGAGGACATACGTGTGGAGGGCTTCGCTCGTGGACAAAATGACTGCTTACCATCAGGCGCAGTGTAGTCATTTCGACAGTCAAATAGGCTATAATGACAAAAAAAATGTAATTTGATCCGTCATCAGTACTGCAAACTAACCAAAATTAATACACATGTGTTTTCGATAGAGATGAGACTTGGAGCACTGATCATCTCGTCACTTCTCATTATTAGACAACCTCTTTAACTACCGATGTGTATTTATTATCTACTGTTCCACTCTATCCATAGCAGATCATATCTCTCAGAGCTATTATGTTTGCTATGTCCTGTTGTACTGATGACTCGAGTATGCAACATCGGCTCCTCAACTCATGGATACCGCACATCCTATCCCATTCACGCTATTGGTATCCTATTCTTAACCCCTTCTCCAATCACAAGTACTGGATCCTGTAGTAATTGCATTGTCTCACTTAATGCCTCAAGTGAATAGATACCACCACGTTAGTTAAGGCACAGGTACTGACTGAATACTTGAAAGTATGTAATGTTATAACCGTGGGAGAGCCACGCTT
The DNA here is from genome assembly GCA_963675205.1 of Catocala nupta. Taxonomy (NCBI): domain Eukaryota; kingdom Metazoa; phylum Arthropoda; class Insecta; order Lepidoptera; family Erebidae; genus Catocala; species Catocala nupta. The sequence goes on along the minus strand of OY776078.1, from coordinate 28,017,403 downwards.
CAACACGAACCTCGATTCGGCCTGACCGGAGTGATACCACGGCCACACAGATAACCGGCGTGAAATAGCATTTGCGTTGTGTTTCGTCAAGTGAGTGCTGAGAGTCTGCCGGTGTATGATACATGATTCTGTTAATATCCCGTTTCTTTGATATAAATATGCTCATAATTCGATCCTTAATTACTAAACTGCCTAATGATGCCATAACAGTGTTACTTTTTTGAAATTTATTAATTGTTACTTGGCGCGGATAAGCTAATTCTATGTCTTAAAACTTTCAAGGCTGAGACCGCATCTTTATTTGGATAGATCGTTATTATGTATATCCATGCGATAGATAAATGACTACTTTTTTAGGAAGCCACTTCAAACTTAATTCTAACTAAAATTGTAGATGCGCATGTGAATTCGTTTGTTTTTACGCTTTCAAGTCAGAAACCACCACTGTCTTAAAATACCATTCAACCATAGAGCAGGTACATAGAGTCTATTCTACAATAAGACAATGCCTGGAAAAGAAAGAGTACTGTTCGGCTGCCTTTCTCGATGTACAACAGGCCTTCGAACGGGTTTGGCATAAAGGACTGCTCTACAAACAATTAAAAAGTACCTTTCACACTCCTATTACCTGCTGATGGTCTCTTATCTCAGTGACAGAAAGTTTCAAGTCAAGCTCCGTGACGCAAGATCTTTTCTTTATAGCTGCACAGCCGGAGTACCCCAGGGCTCCGTACTTGGTCCGGTCCTTTACAACATATTTACTAGTGACCTACCCCAGTAACCCGACACAACTGTGGCAACCTTTGCCGATGATGCGGCTTTCCTCAGTTGTGACCGTGACCCAAATGAAGCGAGCAGATTGTTGCAAAGCCACCTCAATGCCACCAATGTTTGGTTGACTAAGAGGCGCATAAAAGCAAGCGCTCCAAAGTCTCACCACATCACATTTGCTCTAAGACGTGAAACTTGTCCCCCGGTCAATCTAGGCCCCGACACACTGCCGCAATCAACCTGCGTTTATACCTTGGATTCCACCTAGACCGGAGGATGACATGGAAAGACCATATAAAAACAAAGCGCAACGAAATCAATCTAAGATTTAAAATCCTACTCAGGCTCCTCGGTAGACAGTCTGCCTTATCCCTATCCAACAAGTTTAGGGTATATTGTTCCATAATAAAACCGATTTGGACATATGGAATCCAACTGTGGTCGACAGCCAGCAAATCCAACATTATGTATCTGCAGAGAGCCCAAAACAGTATTCTAAGGGTGCTCTCTTCGGCGCCCTGGTATGCTCAACTTGGAAATCCATGAGTATCTGGAAATCCCAACCATTTTGGACGAAGCAAAACGATACTCAGCCAACTACAAGGACCGCTTGACAACTCACCCAAATCCGTTATCCAGTATGCTCCTGCAGCCAAATCCAATTAGAAGACTCAAGAGAACCGATGTGCTGGCTTACTAAGGGGAGATGGAGTAGTCGCTCTACCTCGCCAAACTCCAACCTCTTTCAACACACCTTATTATAGTCTAGCCGACTGATCGCAGGTCCAAATACAGGAGAAAAAAATGTCTTAACTACTTAACCGATCATCATGAAATTTCGCATACACGTCGTCAGGTGTACATAAAAGAACCTAAGCTGACCCACATTACAAACCGCGAACAAAGTCAGGTTAAAAATAAAGTCCTAACAACTCAAGATCTATAGTGAAAATCTATAGTATTCGACAGGGCCCTGTGTGCAAAGCTTACAATTTTAAATTCAGTTGAGGTTATACTTTATATATGTATTTAATAATTTACGAAATTTATTTTCATCTAATTTAAATATTACAGTACCTAAGTAGAGACAGGTCTGTAGGTCGAATAGGTCGGTCCCATTGGATTCGATTGCTAACCGTACATGGTCACCAGCGTTAATTGATTGATGGAACTGCATTCGACTACATACATCCTTCATTGTTAAATTAGTTGTGGCCGGAATTTGAATATAATTCGAATTGAAGATAATACAGCTTACCATAGTATTTTTACATTGAGTAGGAATTTCTTAAATGCTTTGCAATTGTCGTTTGTGTCCTATATCTAACTTTATCGTTTCTGTACTAAATGCAATGGTTATGGTTAGAAATCATTTATTTTGCGAAAATAAACTATATATATTATGAATAACAATTATAATTAAAAATAAATGTCAATAACCTTTTATACAATTTGTATTTAAAGTTAGATCGCATAGTGTATTCGTTGTTTTGTATTTGTTTCAATTCGTCATAATTATATGATGGTTGATGTTTTTGTTAATTCTAAACAAATTATAGTCCCTAAATACAAGCAATAACACATGAAAAACAAAGGGGTTTCAAATTGACCATTAAAAAAATGAAAACCACAACCTTACCGATTTCCTTCATACAAAACGACAATCTTATATCTAAACCTCTATTGCTTTAAAAATAGATTAATAATAAAATTGAATATTTAGCACTGCAGTTGCATTCTTTACAGCTTCTTATACCTGAACTGTAGTTTTTACAAGGTGTCGGGTTCAATACCCGATTCTAACAAAGTGGTATTGGGTTTACTGTTAGGAAATTCTCTATTTCAGCATGGAGTAAGACAATGTGCCCGGGAGGCGTATATTGAAAAGCTACTCCGGTTCATCCCCGCTAGACAGAATTAGCATTTCATAACGATAAACACGCGTAAATGCTGCTCCACGTCTCAAAGGTTGATGTACTATAGTAGGATTTCTAAGTTAATACACATTTAGATGTACCTATTAGATGCCATCATCGTTTTTGTCAAGCTCGCGTGACGTATTGGCGTAGGATTTTAGTACTTGAATCCCAAAATTGTCTTAGATACGCGATACCTCTCTCTATGCAGATATTGCTATCATACGCACACAGTATGTTATTGCGTATTTAGTATCTTGCCCTGCGCGCGCCGATCATCACTGCATGCATAACACGTGCGATATGCTTATGTCCGTAATTAGCGAGTGCAAAACGATAACCTCAATTGTTGTAATAACAGGGGAATATCATGAGGACCGATGATGATGTAATTTTGTTTGTTTGTTTGTGTAAATAAATTTGTTTCTAGCACTCGCCGGCCGCTGCTGCGGCATGCTCACTTCGCTCGCTCGGCTCGTGCGTTGTGTGGTCGCAATTATAACCTAACTTAACCCACTATTTTCTTTTCTGGTACCCTTTTTTCGTACTGTATTTGCTTTATTTATTATGCTACATACATACCTACTTTATCTTTTGACCAGAAACTTATATAGTTAATTCTTAGCCTTCCTTTAGTAACAATTTCACGTTGACGAACGGAATAAGGATACAACCTCTACTTTGCGGCGCGTTATAAAACTTGAAACCTTACTGCAGTACAACACCCTCTGAGACGTGTTGGAGCAGCATATATTACGTGTGTTTATCGTTAGAAAATGCTAATTCAGTTCAGCAGAGAGGTACTGAAGTAGCTTTTCTATATACGGGTCCGGGAGATGGCAATAGACTAATCTATATTTTTTTGGTACTTAAAATCATAGCTTGCAAAATGAGCGTGTAATGCAGCTTTATACCTTTGGAATATACAGACGCGAGTCTATGTGTGTATGTAATAATATAATATATAGTCGACATTGCAACACCTTCTTTGTAAACATAATTCCTCAAAAACATACACCACGTAACTATAATACCAATAAGAAAAGCGGTATAATACCTCACTAATATGAAATTTAAGCTATATTATTTCAATCTGTTTTCATGTTTACTCGTACAAAACAAAAAGGCTGACTGAAATGAAACGATAACACAATACAATTACAATTGAATAAATATGAATTGAAAGCGTAAACCCAAATCAATTGCCACACATAGGTATGTGTGTCTAATGTGAACAAATATATTCGGTCAACCAGTCCGGTTAATCTATTTCGGTCGCCGAATTCGGCCACCGACCTAATGTAAACGGGTAATTATCTTTTTCTCGGGCATACAAATCTGCGCACTGTAAATCATTATGCCTAATATATTTTTAAAGGTCACTGTTTTCAAAACAAGTTTGTCTATATGATTCACATGAACTAATTAATAATCTAATACTATTTTATAATAATATCATTTAGTTTTGTCAATATACAATTTTGTATTTAATAGTCAACCATTCTGAGACATACTTATCTAGTACAAATGTACATCCACCACAAGCATTGAGAATGCTTAGCGTGCTTAGCTGGATTTAATAAGAATTCTAGTAATTTGTAACTTATATTTTATAGTATTACTAATACTATAAAAGAAAAAACCACAGCACTCTTGTATAATTAATATAAATAGTGTTGCTTTTTTAAGTGAAATTATAAAAACAAATAATGTTTAGAATTATTTGAAGACTTCTTATTGAGGTATTAAGACACTTCGCAATCTTTTGAATTCTATTCATATTTTATCTAATTAAAAGTCGTGTTTACTTGCTTAGATGTAATACCATTAAACAATATTTAGATCACAACCAAAGCATACATTAAATAAACATCAAACCATAATAAATAAACATCAAATCATAATAAAACAAAGCCAGACAATAACATATTGTAGAAATATGATTTATCTTTTTTCATACAAACAAAATTATATGATGCAATAGTTAACAATCTACACGGAGTTTTCTTTCACTTGTCACAGTCACACGTTGACACGTTAGAAATATTAGCGAACGCGTAAGTAACACAGCTCAACTAAATTTGTTAAATTTATAAACGATTATAGACTTTATCGTCTACTCGGTACGTTACACAGCAGACAATAATAAACACATCCTATAATATAGTATGTGACCTAAACTAATCACAATGTGGATAATTATGGACATGATGTTGTTGTTAGGTTCCCTTGAACATCCATGCATATAATTTTAAACATCAAATACTGTAATATACGTAATTTATTCGTAGTTTTCCATAAGGAACATCTATTAAATGAAAGCAATCCACCAATAACGAACAACTGATACAAAATCCATTATAAATAATAATCAGCGTTTGATATAATGAAACGTATTTATCGTGTTATTTATTGCATAGCGGTCAAACCTTTTACTTGTTGACGGCATTGTACGCGGTTTCAATTAAAATGTATCGTTCTATTATTCTACATATAATCATAAATAGTTATTGTACCAGGACCTGTGGCTGACGTGACAATGTATTAAAATATAAATAGAGGATATTGTATTAATCACTGAATAATGGGTCGCTTGTAACGAGTGTGGATGGGGACGATGTATACATCGACCTGCCATGACATCGACTTAAAGTGCAATTGAAAAATATTTTACCCTATAGGTAATCCAAACGGCGCCGGTGTATTGCAAATTAAGTAGCACCGCTTTGATAATGGAAATCTTTTTCTATTACAGCCCTTATTTGAAGGAAAGGATTTTAGTGGTGATGTTTTCGTTTTGTATTTTTTGTCGTATCTATAAAAACAGTTATTTAAAAATATAATTTCTTTTTGGGAAAGGATTTGTTTCATTTTATTTAATAAATTTATTAACTAAATTCCTATTTAGCTTAGTCCTAGCCTTAGACTTCCCAGTTCCATTGCTTCAATTCACCATACATGATGGTAGATATTTTTAATAAGTTGATACAACCTATTTTACAGCAAAAATGGTACAAAGAAAACAGAATATATAATAGATTATGGTTGAACAATCCTACAGTAGAAATCTTCTGAGGCACCTATATTTAAAATTCTCTGTATCTGATTTTTTGGAGAATAACGAAGAAAGCCGGTCACATAAAGTAGGTACACGTTCAACAAACATGAAGTGTGTAAACATATCGAATCCAGTACTGTAGCACCCAATTGTTTGCATATTTGTTTCCCCACTTTTGTGTTTACTTATCCCATGTTTGTTTTAAGCTTTTGTTACCGGCGTGAGTTGAACTCTGAAAGTGGTGCTTTAACTCATTCATATGATACTGAATACGAGTAGGTAATTATGAGCTTAGTTCTATTCAAATAAAGGATGTAGTACGTTCCTCGGCCAGGAGATCTATTCAGTCAACTAAACTCAACTGAACTCGGTTTCGTTTTGCCCCTTGGTTACGAGCACGACGAACTTTTGGTTACATTCAGAAAACTTAATTTCATAAACGGTATGAATTCACTTACGCCACCTCCGAAAACGAACTAGAAATTGTTCCCTCTCAATTCAGCCGGATCACTTATACACACTCACACTAGAAAGCTACTGCAATCGGCCAACGGCGGTACAACGACGTCATAGCTAGGCATTATGACGTAGTAAAATCAGTCAGTCAATCAGATTTTATCACAAAAATACATAATGTATAATTACTAAAATATTTAATTTATTCATACATACTTCGCTATACTATATACGCTCCTGCCACATTTGCAAGTTACAATATTTTTAATATGTTGGTGTATGTAAATTCATGTGTATGTTCAGTCCATGTTACGGAATTAGAGGTCATGGGACGCCGTCACCTTCTGTGAGGAAGTAATTGTCATCAAGGAAGCGGTGGAGCGGGAGAGGTAGCGCTTAAATCTTCTCCCCAACCGCAGTACTGGGCGCCGGAAGGCGCGAGATGACTTCCAGCCACTCTTAGGTTCTACCTGAAGTTGTTGGGCTTCGTGGGCCTACCCGTCACTCAATCAGCACTAGGTCCGAGAGGCGATGTGTGTATTCTCACGCGCGTCTTTGTGTCGTGTGTCCGTCCCTTCTCCTCAGAAGGACAGTAGAGATTAAATTAGTGGTGCCTAAAGGGTAGGTCGATTTGTGTAGTGGTCTGCCAGTTCATACAGCGGGCCGAAGTGTCGGCGGTGTCACGAATGCATGTGAAAGCGATTCGCACGGCCCCGCCGATTGCAGTTATGACGAAGATTATAGGTTAAATCGATATTACCTGCAATGCAATCCCGAACGTAAAAAAAAACAGATAAAAAGAAAATGCATACCTATATGCTTAAATTATAACAGCCAATTCGTATTTTAATTTGGTAAACATAATTTGACAGTATTGCATAGCAGGCCAGAGACAGCCCGACAATAGTGCATCAAAAACATAGAACATTATAAGATCAAGAATATTATAACAGTAAATAAAGCAAGTGAGATATCCAAGGATCGGCGGTAATGGAAATCTGTTAGCATTGATTTTCTTCTGGGCAACAAGCATGAGTCTTAAATAAGTCTGTGTGTATGTGTTTTAAAAAGTAAATTACTATATTAAACATATTGGACCTTGCCTCAGTCGCATTGCATGCCACATTGGCAGCTAAATGTGAAAATGATTATTCAACATGCACTTAAAAAAGATTATTTTAAATCAGACTGTCAAACAGAAAGGGCGGCATCGCCAACGTAATACCTATCGTTCATGTTATATATGTCCACAGGCTAGTAGCATAGCCAGCAAGCTGTCTACTTATTTGCCAGTTGGATAGGTCGCCCTTCCTCCCCCTTGGCAATATCAAACTACGTACATCTGTAAACTAATAAAAGGCAACAACTTCACTGACTGACTGTAGCCTCAAACACCATGGGAAATTACAGAAAAATTATGAATGTTCTTTTGAAGGGATTAAATAGAACGTTGTCGAAACTTACAGTGTGAGAAGAGGCCAGCATATATTAAACAAGAAGGTATATATATTATATAAACGAATACAGTCTTACTAACTTAAAACATGCCTAGAGCGGGTTGGTAGACTTCACATAATATCCTCGAGATATCCTCTCTTATTATGGAGAACTCTTGGACGCAGGTATTTCTCATGATATTTTCTTCACCGTTAAAGCCAGCGATAATTAACTAATTAATATGCACATAACTTTAAAAAGAGGGACGCGCTTTAGGATCGATCTTTCTCGACCTCAGCGTAGTAGTCCAATCTACCACTAGGATATCGCTGCTAAACCAATAAGATACATTTTTGTAATACAAGATTAAGATACAAGGTATAAACTGGAAAACCAAACACTAGTTACACAGTACTGTAATGCATCTATACTAAAATGACAAATGGGCTCAAACATACGACAATAAATAATTTAAAAATGAGCCTGAAGAGCTTGCGCTTTAGGCGTACTGCAAGCAATTGTATTATATGGTGGTGTGGTGTTGTTCTAAAAATAATGGTCTACAAGATAGTAATCTGGTACCATAATTATTATAACAACACCGTGTTTTAGGAGTTGTCTAGTTGAGTTGGTATTAAACCTTCTTCTCGCCCAACTGACATCGATCGATTGATGAGATAGTTTGGTACTAGTATCTTCTGACATTACTGGAGTAATAGTACTAAGATGTCAAAAAATATTAAACGACTCACACGACTTCTGAGCATTGGTATGATTAAGCACTTAATCATTCCGATTTATATACTCTCCAGTATTATTATCTCTAGACATACCAATAGTTCTCGAGCTGAATAGTTAAGCAGTATTCAAAATCCTTCAACTTAAGCTTAAGAAAACTAAAAATTTTATTTTCGTAAAAGCCAAATTTTGTTTGTTTAACAAACACCCTATTCCTCAATAGTTAACTGACTATACTATACCTTTCCTTTAAACGTCAGATAAAGGTGATCATGTTACGTTTGAAGGAAAAACGGATATTTCTTAGTTGCTTACATAATTTATACATGCGTACAACTGTACGCATGTATTATTATGTAAGTGAGGAACTCCTTATGCTTAAATCTCCAAAGAGGTAGGCAGAGGACGACGACGAGCGAGCGGTCTAACAGGTACAGTTCTAGACTCAGTACCGTTGTTAAGATACCCTGGTGAGAAAATCCAATAAAGATTATAAGACCCAGATATGGCATCCGAGACCTAATGCACAGCCGTCGCTTTTACTATTACTGCTACAGAAGCTAAATAAGGTGTATCTTAATATATTCAAATATATAAAAGCATTTTGTGACTTACTATGTAAAAACGCTATGATAACGCGTAATAATGACAACCATTCCACCTAAAACAAGGCTATTGCCATCAAATACATTAAAATTAAATGCCATTTACTAAACTATTATTTAAAAGGTTTCGTAATGCATTTCAGATCTTTTAGTTCAGGGCTGCTACTAAATAAATTATTCTAATATCCGTGGAGTTCTTTAAAAGGTACAGCAAACATTTCACCTTAGCATCGCCCTTTCAATCTGTCTGAAATGCCATACATCAAACTTAATACTGCATTTCCCGCTAATCTCCTTGAGATCGGCATTACCTCGTCTCAGAACAAGCAAGGATCTATTTTGTAGTCAAGTCGCCCTGTCGCCGCGCCTACGACTCGACGTCACCGGAATTATGTTTAACGCTGCTCTTGCGGCTTGCTATCGACAACAAGAAGGTGCGCCGTACGGTTTGCGTGCACCTTCTCAAGTATATTTTGCAAATCTTTGTCGTTAGGCTATGATACCTTGTGATGAGCCATTCAGATAATATCGTCGCATTGCATTGTTGATTCATGACAAGGTGACGAAATGTGGAATGTGCACTGAATGCCGATTAATTATATCTGCACCAATGATGTCATATGCAGAAAAAAGGAAATCTGTTACTAAAGTACGAGAAGTAAAGTCTAAAAACTTTCCAACCTAGTCGTTTTTAATATTTCTAATAAACTCGAAACAAAATCGTTTTAATAAAATTCCTTGTAAAACAGTTAAAGCGCAATTTAATTCTACACATAAGCTCTTTTATCATGCATAGCGTTGATTATTTGGTTAAATTTTCAATACAAATGCAGTTAATAATAACAAAATAATATGGATTTGATTTTTTGAATTGGAACTTAATTAAATGTAGTGATGAATTGTGACAGATATCATTTTTCGTATTGAGGAAAGATCCGTGCCCAGCAGTAGGATATTTTATAAACCGGGATTATATTGTTTTTATTACTGTCGCTAAAATTTAATTTTACACCAATGGTCTAATAAACAAATATATTTATTTGGTATCAACATTGTACATTTCGTCACCAAGGCAAAAATTTCTATAACAAAATAACACCAAAATTATATATTATTTTTTTATACGAATATTTATGTAGGTACTTATCTATAAATATGATTACTGCGAAAAAAAACGTAGGCACTACAATATAATACACACAAATGCTAGGCTGGGCGATAAGAAAATTAAAAAAGTTACTCATCGATGGATTTGTATTGTTTTGTTTTCCAATGTCAAGTGAATTCACTTCAATACCAGCAATATAAATGATAGAACTTTTAAATTTTTATAACTCCAGGAGCGATGTTCAAATACTTATACAAATTTTATTGACAAGTATACTTGTATTATTTTCTTTATTTTCTTATAGTAAATAACATTAAAGGGTCCATATTGGCTCACATAAAATTCTAAATCCTATTCTTTAATATTGTCTTCTGTTTACGCGAATGTTATTCATTGAAATTAAACTACTATATACGGATTTTATCCTATTCTTTGTCTTACTACAGATTTGTGTTTATAATAATCACTCTTCATAATTTGATTTTTCATACCTTTTTTATTCATACATTTTTATTAGTACCAACGGCGCTCATAACAGTTAGTGATCATACTACCAATAACCCGTTTAAATTTATAATATTTTTCAGATCTTTTTCTTCATTGAATGTTCAATGATCATATTGTTTTAATAAATAATATTGTGTCTGTCTACTTTTCTATCAAAAATTAGTTTCTGGCGCTTCGCCGGCCGCTGCCGTGGCACACTCGCTTCGCTCGCTCGGCTCGCGCGTTGTTGGGGTCACAGTTCTAACCTAACGTAACCTACTTATGAATATTATAGTTATTTATTCGAATGATTATGAGTTTCGATCATTAGTATAAACAAATATGTATATGAAAACATATATTAGTAAAAACTAAGTGTGTAATTAGTGATATTATGAATTTCAATTATTATAATTTTTGAATTGTTTATGAAGAATGATCATTATGATTTTAAATGGTATGAGAAATATTTTCGGACCTCCGATGATAGGAGTTGAAAAGTTATGTAAGACAATGCGCACCCAACTTTAAACTTGGCAACACGTAATTGACATACGTATAACGTAACATGCAAACAGATTTTCTATATAATTGAATTCACTATTATACATAATGACTGGATGCAGATACGTGAATATACGCAAATAACGGCATCTGCGAGACAGATTAGCGCACGTCTGCCATCAAGCAGATTACCTGCACTGTTTCAAAGGTAGCATAAAGGCTACTTAGTGCTTGTAGATCATCCACGCTTTGCATTCGTATAGCCGATCCTGCTAATAACGCAGCGATAATTGCTTTTTAATAGTATAAACATATCCTTTGATATTTGAATTCCTCATCAAAGAGCGGATTTACGTAACTTGTTTTTAGTGACGATTTTATCATTGGCAATACCTGTAGGTAGGTAAATTCATGTGGCAGCCAAAAAGTTTGTAATCTTTAACTTGATACATTTACTGAGCTTTCACTAAACATTAAATAAGCACTCAGAACATTATTTCATAAGACAATTGGTTTTCTATAAATCATTGTCAAAAAGACTGATATTCACCACCTAACATCACTCGAGTCATTGCAGTAAATACGAATAAATACAAAACTCTTCACTGCTTAAATCGTTTTCATAACAGTTTTCAGTCACGAGCATGAAGTAATCAATTTCTATATCAGAAATCTGCAGTGTTGTAAGCACCGCGCTCTTCAGTAAATAACTTATTTCCGCCAATAGATTCTTGGTAAACGATTTGCAAAGCAAAATATATTATTTGTATTTTAATAAAATTTCTGATCTGTTATTTCCTTTTCTGCAGCAGCTCTTATCGTATTTAAATAGACTATGTGTATGTAAAGTCATAGGAAACATTTGCATAAAAACGGATTTAGATGCAAGTCGCCAGGATTATTTTCTATTTGTATAGGCAAATACACAATATTAGGCTAAATTAACAATGAAAACCATAATAATAGTATACATACCATAATTATAAATGCACATGCTTTTTAATTTCTTTTATAAAACTTGGTTTGACTTTCTATTTACCATACATAATTATGATAATGGCGTGGAACTATATATATTTTCCAAATATTTTATTAATAACGTCAGTCTTTTTATTTGTGCAAAGTCACAAGCCGGCTAAGTTAAAAAAGATTATGTAATCCATATTATGTAAGGTTTTGTGTATTGTACTACTGTACTTGCCGTTGAGCCATCATGTTGCTTGCAACTTGTGGTGTATAAAAAATACATATATCTATATAAGAAAAATACGTTTAGTATTTGATACCTGAAAGAACACTTAAGCTCGAAATAAGAGTGGGCACCTGAATTATTTGTCCAATTTAAGGATCAAAACTACAACACGTTATCCTAGGGAAATGTCCTAACAACAACTGGTAGGCAAATAAAATGTAATTCTTAGAGACTTCCATGAATCTTCAGAAAGTTATTAAGCAAAGGGAAAATAAGACATTCACAAACACCATACCTACGATCTCCGAAACATGTTCCTATTAATAACAGTCGTTTTAATAACAGTCATGTCAATGCTTGCCTAAAAGGAACCTATTAACTCGCGACTTAAAGACGCCCAGATTGTGATCATCGGGCAAAACAGACTTGGGTAATGAATGTCATCAATCCTTTGTTATTTGTCATTATTATAGTGGCAGCACAGGGTTTTGTCCGTATCTGAGGCATGACCACCATGGGGGCTATTTGTCGGGGCGTCTGCAAGTAGAATGGGGAAGGAAGAATCAAAGTATGCAACTCTTCTGTAAACTCTTCGAAATGTAGCCAACAAAAAGAAGTGCAAACCTTACGACGATTCTCCAAGTTATGCATTAACCAGTTAGTCATCACTGTTAAGCCTCTACGCCTTTTTCTCAATTGGCTCCAAAGCCGCTAAATGATATTTCGCGGAACTATCTCAGAAGTGAGAACTGGCACTTATTAGTCTAAGTATGTTAGTATGGACTTCTATTTTTAATTTGGTTCCCATTGAATCTAGAAAGCACTATGAAACAGATAGATGAGTATCATATCCACATTTGGTCAGGTATGTTTTAATTGCTATGTAATAGTTATCGAGCTAACTGGATTCTGCCGAACACATTGCTAGTCTACCTGCTACTACTAAGATTGTTTTGACCTAATAACCCAATAATAGTTTTCTCGGCCTCATGCACAGTAGACGGCTACGGTCTCAACCTCATTCCTATTAAGTGGGGACCTAGGAAAACAGTAAGCAAGACGTGGGTGTGTCCTATGTCTTTGTCTTAAGACTTATTTAATATTGACTGCACAGATGGCGTATTGTATTAAGTGGTCACCTCGCTATTGTCTCCACGTCGACAAAAAATTGTATAATCCGGTAATTATCGTTCCGGGAATTGGTGTTCTTTGTGTAAGTTGTTCGAGTGTTTGTATAAACCCTGCGACACAGTAATTATACTAGGTACCGCAATTATATGTTCTTTAAAATAAAAACAATAAATCAAATCGACTTAAATAGGTCACGAGACACATTACGATATGCACATAAATTCCCAAATATAGCACAATACTTTTAGTGCATTCGTATAGAAGGACTATTGACAGAACATGATTGATGATTTGACCAAATGGTTTTGGTGTGAAACTTGCGGTTGAGTGAACCAAAATCCAACTGAACGATTTCATAAATGGTAAAAGTTTACTATTTCTCTTTACGTAAATACGTAGTTTAATTAAAATTTTCTGTCTTCATATAAAAAGCATGGCAACAACTAGAACTATGTGAAATAAATTGTATAATCCTTTCATATTATTTCTGTAGATCTTTTCATTTGAAATCTTTTCAATACATCAAAAGAGACTTCCGTTTTATATATACTTGTTTAGTAATCATTATACGGCGACACAAACTAAGAAAATAAACGTGGTTAGCAAATAGTACGACTAAACATTTTATTGTTTTAATTTCTTCATATGTAACGTTACGTGAGGTCTACAACTATAAATATCTAAATGTGGATGTAGTATACATTTGTTTGAACCTTCGGGGATATAGAATAAATCTCTCAGATTCTTACAAATCTTACGTAATAGGTTGCAAGCATATTGGCGTATACTGGGCACAATGCTAGGCTACGTGCTTTTAACGTGAACTTTTCGACTTTTGTCAAAAACCTCAATAAATGTAACCTGTGCTCTTAAGCACAAAAGTCGCATTCTCTGTTTTTTCATCACTATTGAAATAATGTATTGTAATTTTTACTAAAGAAATGCAGCATAGCGTTCTTAAATTGTTTTCTTAAATCAAAGTGTCAGGATCCTGTTATGGAGGTAGCGGTTTGTAAAGGAAGTGAAACAAGTGCAAGTTTCGTCTCCTGAGACCGGTAGGAGCAATACAGGCTCAACTTGATACTGGTAAATAAAGAATTGTTTTCTATTTGATTGCTACTGTTAGAAATTAAATTACCGCGCGATTTCATTCCGCAATGCAATTTCAATGTAAATACTCATACTGTACAAATATTTACTATTAATCTTGTTACTGCACCGTTAGAATGAAAATTTACAAAAGTTATAATATCTGACGTCAATAATGTTAGTTTATATTTATTGTATGTACGTTTAAAATAAAACTCTTTAAGTATTGAACTTTTTCACAGTATCTTTGTTCTAACGACTCAATATTTTTGATTACTGTTAAGGGTTAATTACGCCAATTAATTATATTGGCAACCAATTCCAAACGAGTTGTCAAATCACCGGTTAAGCTAGTTTTCGGATTACACCATTTTTTTATGGCATAGATGGGCATACTAGCAGACGAATCGCCTGATGGTCAGCGATTACCGCCGCCCATGGACGCCCATGCAACCTCAAAGGAGTTACAAGTGAGTTGCCAGCCCTTTAAAAAGGAATGAAGGAGGGTAAGGACAAAGGAAAGGATAGGAAAAGGATCATGGTAACTGGGCCTCCAGCTCTCTCACTCACCGATACGAAACGCAACAGTACGGGTACCGTTACTTCACGCCGGTATTCTGTGAGAGGGTAGTACTATCCCGGTCGATCCGGCCCTTCATTCATTCATTCATGCTGAAACCAGCAAAGACTGACGTCACAAATAATAACTTTAACGGTTATACTTCGGCCGCTGAGGATTAAAGGTACAGTTTAGCAAGCTCTACCTTAAACCCTTAATGGTAGTTTAATATTAGCTTCGAGCTGTAAATAGAAAATACTGTTTTAGTTGGAAATAATTGCTATGTATTTAATCACATTTTATAATATTCTAGTTCTTCTTATGAATATAATTTTATAAATAATGAACTCGCTTTGCGGATTAGTGATAGTATAGACTATAGACTGTCACACAAAGTCTGTACGATAATCCACCGAAATTGTCGCATAGATTTCGAATTTCAAAGGACAGCAACATTTTTAATTTTGTGAAATGTGAATATTAAATGTATTGTAGTAAAATAGATGAAGTAGGTAGTACTTATAAATAGCCACAAATATTGCCTTATAATTCTTTCTTTAACTTGATAATATTATTATAACGGTAAAACAGTTAATTTTAACAAAAGTAAAAACTTACTTACTGGTTCTTTGTGCAACCTACTCTTAGACTTTGCCCGGTAGTTGAAAAATATTAATGCCCACGCGTCTGTCAAAATTATTTGTTTTAAGAATATTTGTATAAGCCCATTGGTCGAAATCGACCATTGTGAATATTGAAATTTTGAGGAATACATATATAAATGTTCATTTTAAAATTGCCTGTATCCAAATTGTTTCTACTAAAGCTTGTCCATATATCAAAATCAAAACCAAAATAGGAAAATCGATCGAAACAGATGAGCAAATGGTTCTTAACTGTTTTGACTTACTTACCTATTTATATGTACTAGCGGTCGCCAAGTGGCCGAAATTCGCCCATGACTTAATAAAGGACATCATTCATTTCGTACCGAAAAACAAAAGCGCCGGCCAGAAAAAAAATGTTAGATACTTATAGAAAATAGCATTCTTAACATTTTTTATACTACAGCAAAGCTGTATGTTTAACCCTCCGATTACTACATTAGTTTGAAGATACCAAAATCATTATTGTTTTATACGAAATTAAAATTCTGTAAACAAAAAGTATATTGTATTTTATACGAAATAATGTCCTAAACATGTTTACGTATTACAGGAAAGCTTAATGTTTAACCCTCCGACTGCAACCTGAGTAGAAAAATGCAAAAATCAATATGAGTTGGAATTACAAAAACGTAAAAAGCATGCATGCAAAAAGAAAGCTTTGTAAGTTTTCTATTTTAAGTTTAAGTTTAGTTATTCATCGTTTAAGTAGATAAAGATATAATAAGGTGACAAATAAAACAAAAATAAACATAAAATGTCTTTATTATTAGACAGGTTGCTTTACATTTCAATAGACCTTATTATAATGCTTTCTAAGCCAGCTGCAGGTGGTCTTTCTTATACGAGCCTCGTGTCTTGCAAAACTCAAGTACCAAACCAAACACATTGTATGAGAACAACAACCAACGGTTCGTTTTCCTATATTGCAAGTGCAATAATAATGCGCTATGGCTGCCCTACCACTTGAACCTCTATGCCAACCAATATACACATAATATACCCTAGCCCTTACATGTCGAGACTGGATTCGCCCCCTTATCAATACAATATTTTCACCTAGTTCTCTAATATGTTCAGTTAGTTCGCTTATTTCTATAATAAATTCTCCATTTGGGTTTAAATGTTCGTCATAGTAGCTTTTTGCTTGTTTTAACTGGTATACACCTAAGCTAAATAATATAAAGTCTTCTTCAGTGAGCCTTGGGAAATCTTGGAGCTCAGGTACATAAGTCGGCAATAGACGAAATTGTACTCGCCTTCTATTATAATTATGTCTTATGACTATATCCGCAAGTGAGTTTGGCAGCGACATTAATGATAGATTAAAAGGTTTGTGCGTAAATGTTGTCTTCTATTACCCCGTGATAGGCATTTAATAGGGCAGCCGCTATTTTAAAATAATCGAACATATAATACAAAGAACGATTTACAATGATATTCCGCAGAAGCCGAAAATCCCTTTTAAAACGTCCGTTTACAACCTCGACGACCCATCGGCAAATAGTTACTAGACGAAATTTATTAGCCTGGTCTGTCTTCAATTGTGCTTCATTTGGATGTTTTGATTCTGGCATATATACTGAGTAACTATGCTGTTGCATTGGTATAACCGCGTCTCTAAAACCACGGTCTAAAATAAAAACATCACCACTTCTGTAAAACCTATCTATTATATTGTTCATTATTTGAGCGTCAGATGTAGAAGCATCATGTGAGCCTGACACTTCAATTATATATCCATCACAGCATACCAATAGGAATGGCTTTATAAGATTTCTATACTTATGATTACTGTAAGATATTCTTTGGAAAAAGTAATTAGAACTCTTTTGAATATAAATGTATGTGCCGTCACAAATTGTTATTGGTTTCCTTTCTTCAACGGCGCTGTTTGGATTACCGAAGAGATGTTCTGGCACAGTTAGATTTCTTCGAGCTACGTCTTCTCTGTTTAGATGGTCAAATGCCCAAGTGCCTCGGGACAAAATCTTGCATTAGTGCAGTCCGACCAGTGTTGAGTAAGCGGGCGAAAGAAGACTCGCTTATTTTAAATATTGATGCCAACCTAGCGTTAGAATCTCCTGTCCGTAATTTTACCAGTACAGCTGCCAATATTACATTTTTGTTACTCCTATTACAAAAGCTTGGAAGATTAGTTTGTAAATCAGTAAACTGGTCATGTGTAAGGCCAACCCAGGTACGAAACTCGTTCGGACTTATCAATTGGTATTGTCCAAAGTTTAAAACATCTGTAGTGACATGCGCTTGTAATAGAGACAAAGCTCTTACAATCTGATCAGCTTTAAATACGGTAATATTGTTTTGCTGCACGGCCAATGTGTGCCATAAGTCTTGCTGTAAATGTTCATTACAGACACGACTGTTTTCACATATAAGTAAATTATATCGACACAACATCCGCAAAACAATGTCATCTGGGATACGATGTCTTGTATCGTTATCGCAATGTTGGAAAACACAACTGCGCCTAGTGTCCGGTGTTCGCACATACCCAGGCAAATTAATCTGAGCTGGTTCTTCACCTGCTACCGGTTCCGTCTGAGGAACATCAGCATCATCATCTTCTTGGCGTGTTGCCCGTATATTTCTATGGTATGTTCTTTCTGCCCTTTGCCAACAAGGTCGACAAATAAAATCTGTTGGCTGGAGCTGTAAAATAAAACAGATTTGTTTATTACTCATGTCGTTCCACTTGCTCCTACCGAGCATTATATAATACTATGCTTTATTTTAGATTTTGACATGGTCAGATATTGAGTTCCCTAGAACATTATAAACGTATTTTCTATGACGAATTGTAATTATTGTTATAATAAAATCACTGCGGGAACTGGAAACCTTATCAATTAAAACAGTGTACGTATTATTACATCTAATGAGCTAGTAAATTGTAAGACAAAACTAGATATCAAAACATAATAACTGATGGTAGATATTCAATTCAACGCGCTATTATTAAATAAGACGAGATAGAAGTAGGACCCATAACCTCAAAGATTACATAACTCTAGCTCCAATATTTCTTGAATAATAATCTGCGCTATATCAATGTGTATTTCTTCTCGAGAAGCCCAAGTGTATCGCCTGTTTACAACAGACTCATGACACTGAATACACAGAAAGTCAGCCATTTGAAATATTGTTAAATAAACAAAACACAATCACGCATACGTTTGTAATAAGCCGTCCGATGTAACAGGAGTTGCTAACTATTTAACAAAATATTTAAAACAGTGCAAAGCGATTAATGTTCGTCGCGCAGGGAGAGGGGAGTACGGGACGCGAGCGGGCAGGGAGCCGAGCGATGGGTGCTTGTGCGCACACACATAACAATAGCAGGTAGCTAGGTTGTTTATGATTACTAACTAAAGTAAATAAATGTGTGTCTATTAGACAAACGTTGTACGTAAAATAATGATTTTTGTATTTTAATCACATGTTGTAGGCTTAAATTTAGAGGTTCACTGTAATAGAAAAATGCTTAGAGACATATTTTCTACAAAACTGCAGTATTTTTTTTTCTGGCCGGCACTTTTATTTTGGGTACAAAATGTTCGAAGCTTTGAATGATGTCCTTTGATCGTTATTAAAGTTTTATTGTCTATAACTTAATACCCTTGCAATCACATTGCATTTAGTCGTCTACTACACATATCTATATAACCATAGTTACGAAGCATTCTACGAAGTCAACCGATCAATGCCGAAATACTATGAACGCGATTCGACTGCTTGTGTAAAATGCATGGTTGTGTGCGTGTAGTGTTTTCCATTAATTTAAAGTATTTCTAATGCAAAATTTATAAAAATATTAGGATTCGCTACTCTTCTTTATATACATTTTAACTGTGCCAAATTTCGTACTCCTTTTTACGCGCAATTTTCGTAAAAAGGGGTACAAAGTTTTTGCTTCACGTATTAATATATAGATTTAGATTTCTATGAGGTGGGATTTTAACTTTTTACATGGTTTGTGAGTTAATAATACAGTGTAATTGTGCATATATACTCTTAAATTATATTGGTAGTTAGGATGAGCAATATAATCAATAGAAGTACCAGTTTTATATAAAATTATAATTGCATAAGTGGAAGGATGCATAACATCAGGCTACGAGCCACGGAACTGGAGCAGTAATCATAGCCATGGGTGAAACTGAGACGGCCAGTTAGTATTTATATTGTAATACTATTAGGATTTTTCATTACAAAATGATTACTACCTTATATAACTTTAAATATTATAATATTTTATGTAGAAGACATACCATTGTGCGGCCAAGTCTTATTTAGAGCGCATAGATGGCGCAGCGAGAAAGCAGTCGTTTCGTCGCTGTCACTGCACCGGATATTGTGAGGTTTGAATATTATACAGGACAATGCCTCTCTTTACGACTAATGCAGTTTATGATATAGTGTTCCCCTACACCAATCTGACGGTTATAATATTGGGAGCCGCTGTATCTTCCAGTGCCCGAGAGCACCTTCCGGACCCAGTTATAGAGGGATTTTGTCCCTAAATCTCGATTTCTGATGCCCCTTACTCTAGAGATCCGGTTCTCGTAATAGCGAGCTACTTCGTGCTCAAGTGGCACTACCTATTCTTTTATACCGGAGCTATAAAGCCACTCACCACTAGCAATTCAGAGAGTTGCTAACGGTAACCACGCTGAAGCCGACAGAGAAGCCGCCTCCCATATCTCCGGTGTGGCACCGGAGCTGTATAAAGCATGCTCAATTCCCAACGTACATCCATACGTCTACCCAAATAGGCCTACAAGCCGGGTATGGCTCGACTCACTCCAGCTATGACTCTTACTTGCTGCGCAGGCAAGCGCCCGAGATGCATTGTGGCAGGTTTAAACCCGCTACTTCACTAGAGATAACTCCGTGCCTCGTGCATACCGACTGGTTCGCACTAGCCGCGCATGAGTCCGACGCTCGAACGCCACGAGCTTGCCGAGCAACGAATATTGCCGTCCTCTGCGGCTAACCACATAACCACTTCAATTCCAATCTCAATGTCAGGCACCGCGCTCTCTGGTCAGCGGCCGATAGAACACGTCTTTCAAGGCGCAGTGGGCTAGCCTGATCCCGCAGTACCCTGATCCTAAGGAAGGACTCGTAGTTCTCTCCCCGAAATTCTATCTACTCGGGTTCTGAACAATTATTATTTTTGTGATTGACATAATTATAGTTGCTCTAAGTCAGTGTGTATTTTAAGGCCGTTAATTATAAAATCAAAATCGAAATCAAAATAAATTTATTCAAATTAGGTTACAAGGTAACATTGAAATTAAACACTTTATACGGATTTTATCGCGTTGTTTATTTTTCTTTAAACACTGTTATTACATAATTTTGAAAACTCTAACACTACTATTATTAATATAAGGTATGGGTGCACAATATCAATCGGTAAACACAGCATTTACGGTCAACATTCGGATTTAAGTATTAACTCAGATCAGATTATAAGAAAATAATGATGTTACAATATTTCAGTGAAATTTTGGGATTTTAAAATAAAATAAAATTAATCACACAGCTAACAAACACTAATATACATACAGTTATAATATACATATATATACTAAAGTTTATAAAACTTAATAAATAATTAACGCAGCTTAATTTAATTAGGTAACTAATAGTAATTAGTTCTGTTGCGAACCTGGCTCTTAAATTTATAAAGACTAGTACTAAGCATATCAACTTGTTTATCGAACTTATTATAAAGTCTGCTTAGTCTTGGTACTGGGGAGTTGAAGCCGAGAACTGTTTTGCGTGATGGTGGGTATAATAGATTGATAGGATTTCGGGGATACTTATGAGGGACATTAAAATTTATTGTAGACAATAATTGAGGGCAGTCAATAAAATTATTTACCAGTTTATATAGAAAAATTTGGTCGAGTGATTCTCTTCGTGTTTCAAGCGATATGATATTGAAGGTTTGTAGTCGCTCAGTGTAACTTCGGGTCCTTTTTGCGATACCAGTGGAATAAGCTAGATGATTTAAAAACCTTTTTTGAATGCGTTCTATTTTAAGAGTATGCGTAGCATAATGTGGACGCCAAACGACCGAACAATATTCAAGAATACTGCGAACAAAACAGTTGTACAGTAATGTTTTAGTTTTGGGTCTGTGGAACGGTTTAGCGTTGCGAATTACAAAACCAAGCGCTTTCGACGCCTTTTTGATAAATGTATCAATGTGAGGTATAAAAGTCAGTTTTCTATCGAGAATAACGCCAAGATCTTTAACAATATCAATATCATTTATATTTAAGTTTACACTTTGCCCCGACGTTTCGGTTGCTTTACAGCAGCCATGTTCACGGGGAGACTAAGATGGTAGTTGTCCCAACGTTCTGAAGTGTAGCTAGTTATTTTAAAGTACCCGAACATAAATTAATCTTTGGTGTTCCTATTTACGCAGAATGAGCTCAAAGTATCATGAAGTCTAGCTGTGTTTTGCTTCTTCTTGGGTTTGACTATTTGAATGACTGGATCCCAAGCTGGTGGTACATTCCAACCATCCTCTCTATTGAAATTAGGATGTTTTTTAATTTCAATAGCCTCGCGAAGCATCCTTGGTAGGAATCGGTGTTCTTTTGCGAGTATATGTGGTTTGTCAAATCGTAGGTAGTGGTTGGTCCCCTGTTGCACATGTTCACACACAGCAGACTTCAACGAGCGTTGGTGTTTAACATCAGCTATATGTTCTTTTAAGCGGGTACCTATGCTTTTCTTGGTTTGCCCAATATATGAGAGTCCGCAGTCACAATCTATTTTATAGACCCCTGCATCTTGTAAAGGTAATTGGCACTTGACGGATGGTAAAAATTGACTTATCTTCGTTGGCGGCTTGAAGTATGTGTTGATTGAAGCTCGCTTCAAGATGTAGCCAATCTTGTCAGTGACACCCCTTACATATGGTAGTATGGCAGGCTGGCGCTCGACTGTGGCTGGCTTTTCTCGGGATCTGTGACGGCGG
This sequence comes from Catocala nupta, assembly GCA_963675205.1. Taxonomy (NCBI): domain Eukaryota; kingdom Metazoa; phylum Arthropoda; class Insecta; order Lepidoptera; family Erebidae; genus Catocala; species Catocala nupta. Next base: position 27,994,664 of record OY776078.1, on the reverse strand, counting down.
CGCGGCTGTTGCAGCTTGTTGTCTTACAGTACTTGCTTGACATGTTGAAGCTCGGCGTCCAGGTGTTTCTTGTCACAGATCCCGTGGGCTCTCTGAAACAAAGACATTCCCACGGTAGCTAACTGTTTAGGATGGTGGTGAGATTCACCGTTTAAGTACTTGTTTGTAAGGGTCTTTTTCCTATACACAGTGTGGCTCAAAGTATAATCAGGATTCCTGATGACAAGTACATCTAAGAAAGCTAATGAATTATTTGCCTCTAATTCCATAGTAAATTGGATGTTATTATTAATGGAATTAAGATGTTTTAGGAATGCTTTTACACTATCTGTTGGTAATATTGTGAAAGTATCGTCTACATACCTCTTATAAATCCTGGGTGTGATGGTGGTAGTCTGCAAAGCTCGAGCCTCGAAGTCCTCCATATATATGTCGGCAACACAGGCGATACTGGCGAGCCCATTGCCACACCATCCACTTGTATGTAGAATTTATTCTCACAACAGATAGCCAGTTGTTAAGCAATGGTTTAGTATTTCTGCATATTCCTCAGGCATATTGTTCTCTATTAGCTTTCTTTTAGTTATATCAATACAGTCACGAACAGGTATGCATGTAAATAATGACTGCACATCAAAACTAACCATTGTTTCTTTGTCTGTGAGACGTTGGTGTTTAATCTCACTCACAAATTGGTATGAATCCTTCACATGTGCTCTCGAGTTGCCTCTGAGTGGTGAGAGTATCTTCGCTACGTGCTGAGCCAGTCTGTAAGTTGGTGTGTCGATCTGACTCACAATAGGACGTAGGGGAGCGTTTTCCTTGTGTATTTTTGGTAACCCATACAGCTTTGGAGGTTTTATGCAGGCTGGTATTAATTGTTTTACGTCTAGATTTAGTTTCTCGGAGTATTTATTGATGATATCTTTGGTTTGCTTTACTATCTTGGTTGTAGGATCTGTTTTAACCTGTTTATATGTAGTTTCATCCGAAAGTAAATTTTCAATTTTATGTTTGTAATCTGACGTATCCATTACGACCGTAGCGTTTTCTTTATCTGCACGGAGTACTGTAATTTCTGGCCTAGCTCGCAAGTTCTTCAGTGCGACGAATTCATCTTTGGGAAGGTTCGGTTTGGGCACTTTACTTCGACGCAAGACTGATGAAATGTCCTGACGTATAGCCTCCAAATCTTATGAATGTCAAAGTTACACGTAAATTTTTCTGTGAATTTACATTTACTGCCACGTTCAGCAAACCAAGGTAGTAGGGCTCATGAGAAGAACGGGCAAGAAACTCATAGCCACTCTTTTTAATCGCCAAGTGTACAATAATATTTCGTTTACAAATCATAACTGTAAGGTGCTGCAACCATTTCTCCATGAACTACTACTCAACATACTCAAGCATTTGATAAAATTTGATGGTAGCCTCTAAAGCAGCAGTATGGTAAATAGGAGTATCATACATGTACATAAATAATCAAGACAAGACGTGATTATAGTCCGTAGTTTAATCTAATTGTTTAAATAAAATGTAGTAAGTAAATTATCGAATTCCACGAAACCAGAATTCAGAATAAGGCTCAAAAGAAAGCTTAACGGAACTGTCCATAATCACAAGTTGTCTTCATTGCACATTCTTCTTGATTAAAATACGACTGAATGTAACAACAATGCAAATTCCAGCTTAAACAAGGTGTAAAATCACAAAAATATATAAAAAATATATACATATATTTAAAAAACCATAAGTGTTAGTATTTGTCATTTAATATCTTGTGATCTGATGCAAATATTAGTGCCATGGATGTTTGTTATTTAAATAATCATATGCTTTAGAAATTAAGCAAGTTTTAATTTTAACTTTAAATGTATTCTCTGGTAATTCTAGAATATTACTCGGGATTTTATTATAAAAACGTATACCAAGACCCAAGAAGGAACCATGAACTGTATGTAGACGGTAGAATGGAACACATAATTTATATTTATTTCTAGTACTGATGTTATGTATGTCACTATTTTTTATATATAAATATATATTTTGACGGACATGCATGATATTAAAATAAATATATTGTGATGCTACAGTTAAAATACCTATATTCTTAAATTTTTCTCTGAGCGAGATTCTAGTTCCTAATTGATAAATTGCACGCACAGCTCTTTTTTGCAATATAAAAATACTTTGTATATCAGCTGCTTTTCCCCATAATAATATTCCATATGACATAACGCTGTGAAAGTAACTAAAGTAAACTAATCTAGCTGTATCAACGTCAGTTAATCCACGGACTTTTCTAATGGCGTAAGCGGCCGAACTAAGTTTCGCTGAGAGATAAGATATTTGCGCACCCCATTGTAACTTTGAATCAAGTGTAATGGCCAGAAACACTGTGGATTCTATTGCTTCCAGTACCTCACCGTTCAATGTTATGCTAGGATCAAGATGTTTTACATTAGGCAGTATGAATTTAACACATTAGGTTTTTTTGGGGTTCAGTACTAAATTATTTAAAGTAAACCATTTTGTTACTTGAATCAATGCACTGTTTACTTCGTCAAAATGGTTTCTATTCCTATTTACTTTAAATATTAGAGAAGTATCGTTAGCAAACAGTACAACGTCACAAATATTGTTCAAATAAAAAGGTACATCGTTTATATAAATTAAAAATAAAAATGGGCCTAAAATCGAACCTTGCGGCACTCCTAGCTTTACAGGTCAGCTATTTGATTTCGAACCATTGACATCTACACACTGAATCCTGTTATTCAAATACGACGTAATTACATCCAGTGCACTACTCTGAATACCGTAATGCCTTAGTTTCCGTATGAGCGTATCATGACAGACGCAGTCAAATGCTTTTGAGAGGTCGCAAAATACACCAATAGCATTTTGTGAGTTTTTCCACGCTCTGTATATATGTTTGAGTAAAGCATCCGTTGTTGAACGACCCTTAGTAAAGCAATATTGGTTGTCGTGAAAGAGGCTATTTAAGTTAAAATGTTTAAGTAATTGCTTGAGTATTAATTTTTCAAATATTTTGCTAAATGCTGGTAGAATTGATATTGGCCTAAAATTACTAGGATCAGTTTTACTACCGGATTTAAATAAAGGTATGATTTTACTATTTTCCATCAAGTCTGGAAAAGTTCCCGAATCTACACACCTATTAAATAACCCACTTAAATAAGGACCACTATATCTATATACTTTTTACGACCTTAACGGAGATACCCCAGAGATCCCCCGTATTTTTAGATTCCAGAGTTTGAAAAGCGTTGATAATATCAGTTGCGTTAACATAATCAAATCTAAATAATACTCTACATTTTGTTACGCTGGAATGTAATAAGCTCTCTGCGTCTATAGATGAAGAATTTAATGCGCTCGTGGTAGTAATCGGTACACTAGCAAAGAAATTATCGAACACGTATGCTACATCGGCATTATTTTTGATCATTTTATTATTATCCATCAGACTAATGCTGTTGTCTCTTTGAGTTATCTTGCCACTAGCTTCGTTAATAGCTCGCCAGGTAGCCTTAACTTTATTAGAGGACTGTTTGATGTTGTTACTGACGAACTTGGACTTAGTTAAGTTGCATAACTTTTTAAAAACTTTTGAGTAATTCTTAACATATTCAGTAAAAGTAGGATCAAAATTATATTTCTTCATACTATATAACTCATACATTTTCACTCTGCTCTTATAAATACCTACGGTTGTCCATTCATTAACTGACCTAGTTCCTTTAATAACTTTTACTTTAGACCTAAACGTATTATCAAATTCTTTCTTAACAATACCAAAAAAGCTGTCATACTCCTTATTAGGAGATTTATCTTCCCTTATATTGAAGTACATATTACATGAAATTTTATTTCTAAAATGTTTGAAGCGATTATTTGTTAAAGGCCTAACAAGTATCTTTTGTTTAATATTATTATTATTAATGTTTGGAAACATTGCTAATTGTCCACAGTGATCTGAGGTTAAGTCAGTGGTAACTAATTTGTATGAAGCGTTACAATCACTGAAAATGTTATCTAAACAAGTGGAAGACGTGTCAGTTATTCTTGTTGGTTCCAAAAACAAATTTGTTAAATTAAATGATTTAAATAAGTTAATAAGTCTATTAGCCAAGGAAGAGGCATCTAGTATATTAATATTAAAATCACCGCATACTAATATGTATTGCCTACTAGTTCTGATTTTAGTAATTACACTTTCATCACTGATTCAAACAGATTAAAGTTACTTAATGGGGGGGCGATATACACAAATAATTATATACCATTCAAGCTCAACACAAGACAGTTTTATAGTAAGCTCTATAGACAGACAAGTTAAGTCTTTACGTTCCCTGCAAGTTATTGTGTTTGCAACAAGTATTAAAGAACCACCGTGAATGGCTTGTGTTCTTGAAAAGGTGCTATGTACCATATAATTCATGCTATTTAAAAAACTTACTTCATAGCTTTTGAGCCAATGTTCTGTTATACACATAACCTGAACATTGTGGGTCTCTAGAAATAAACTTAATTCTTAATCTTGCCGGATAGTCCTTGTATGTTTTGGTGAGCAACAGTCAATTGATAACCTCTATCCTTTGTCCCAACCTTAAGTTTAAATCAACTTTGTCATTATTTATAATAGAAGAATTGATTGAAATAGAGTTATTTACAGAAATTAAATTCATGGATACAGGTACCTGTGTCATTTTGTATATTATATGCTAATATTTTAGCAAGTTGTCGTTTGTAATATAATGAAAGATACATATTATCTTTTGTCAAAATAAAATTACTAATAAATATATTAGTATCAAAGCATAAAATGTCCTTATATTGACATGTCAGATTATACTCGTACATACATAAATTCATGTCATGGATATATTTATTTTCATGATAATGAAATTTATTTGAGTAAGGTAATGCACATGTTATAAATTTACATCCTAATTTATTTTGTATTGACAACATTACCTCTGTCAAATTGATAATATTCTTTTTTGTGACTAATAAGCTATCTCCATATAGAAATATAATTGTGGAGTAAATATCTAAACTAGCTGTATTTAGTTTATGAATAAGTTTGGAGAAAGTCATATTAGGGAAACAGAAGTTAATTATCTGCTGTTTTATGTGACTTTTAATTAAGCTACCAAAACACACAAAAGAGAAAATATATACCTTTTCAATATTACTATTTACCACTGACAAAGCAATTCCTATCTGATCAGAGACGGGACTGCATATTCTAGATTCAATATATATATCTGTAAAGTCTACCACCACACAGGGCTTGATCGGTAGTGCGAAAGATGGCATTTTATTTTAATATATAATGTGAGCAAGGTATCTACAAGTCTTCAACTACTTTTTTTATTTGTTTGTAAATACTCTCCTAGACATAGGCTGATAATTCAAACCTATTGGTTGAGAGAGTATGGCTTTAGAACCCACGTTATAAAGACAAGTCGTTGAATGTACTTAGTCTGGCCATAAATACAGTTATGATTTAAAAAAATTATATTATATTTGAATTTGGCATCTGTCATTTTTATATGAATATTTTTGTGTTTTCTCATTTTCGCACCAACCGGTGTTAAATATTTCTGTGATATTAAATGCTGTGATAGCATTACACAAAGTAGGTATGCAGCCAAATGTAATTTGCGAAACCCTCCATCCGCTTGGTATTAGCCGAATATTTGTGTACCGGGCTATTGATAGATACAATGAAACCTCCTCTATTTGTAACAGAAAAAGATCTAGCCGTCCACGTAATATTCGTACTAAACACGCGATCAAAGTAGTGAAGGAAAGAATTCGAAGAAATCCTGTCCGAAAGTAAAAGATTGTATTTTAAAGCTGACTTAGGACTTTATTGATAATTTGCAATGAATAGGGTAGTAAAATCAAAACAAATTCTTTTAAGGGGTAAGCAACGGGATGTCACAGAAAAAAAAATTACTGTCGTATTAATATTTACTTGAAGTAAATATTACCTATACAGTAAAAATGTTTGATGGTTTGATAGGGTGTTAGCTACCAAGGAGGGACTGAGCCATATTTTTGTGGAAAAGGTGTCAAAACATCGGCACAAGTGTAAGAATAAAGATATGATTCTTAAGAAGATGGTTAAGTCTCTTAACAACACCCTGTTCCATAACCAAAAATGGTCCTTTCAGTAAGACTCAGCACCAAGTCAAAAAGCTCGATCCACTCAAGTGTGGTTGGAAACGAACGTTTCGGACTTAATCAGAACTGAAGAATGGCTGTCATCTAGTCCCGATCTTAATTCCCTGGATTATGATTTATGGTTAGTTTTAGAAAATATGGCATGCTCTAAATGCCATGATCATTTGGAGTCCCTAAAACAATCCATAAGATTGGCAGTAAAGAATTTTCCCATAGAGAGAGTGCGTGTTTCTATCGGTAACTGGCCTCAACGTTTAAAGGACTGTATTAGCCAATGGAGATCATTTTGAATGAGCTTCATATATTTTTAATATATAAACTAACACACATTACAGAAATAAATGTTCTACGCAATAGAAAAAAAAATTTTCCTTGTTACAATATTCATGGCAAGACTAGGTAGTTCCACAATGCGGAAGCTTGCTGCTGGAAATTCTTTAATAAAATATCTCTTAGTCCAAACTGACAATTGAAACACATTTTTGGCTGCATGGATGAAATAGTGGTGTGATCGACTCGCCAGTACCACACTGCCAAGTGTTGATGATTCAAATCTCACACGTCCGCTGTTCAAATGTTTGTAAAGTTCCCCATTACAAATAGTGCGGGAGCAGTCTTCTAAAACATAAAAATAATAAAAAGCAGTAGCATTCAATATCGCTGTACCACTTATTGTATTATGCTATAACCACAGCATTAAAAGTACATAGGTACTTTATACTGTATTCATATCGGTTTATTTCTAAACCACTTTGGATTTGTGGTAATTTTTAAAATTTAAATTTGTAATTTCCTCGATAATTTGGTTATTTTTAAGCAGCCATGACCACAGGGAGACTAAGATGGTGATCGTCTCACTATCTTTAAGTGCAGTTATTTTAAAGTAGGTACTCGAACACAGAATTTATTTAAACAGGGTGTCCGGTAAATAATGGATAACCTGGAAATGTCTTATAGTGGAACTGAAGGCCGTTCAGAAAAATATGAAAAAAAATCTATCCTAACTACTACCTTACTCATATGAGACATGTGTTTTTTTTTAATTACCATGTATAACTTTCTTTTATACTACGACCATAAATGAATGAAATCCATCGGTTTTTTGTTGTTTTATTATTAAACACTAATTATGCTTATAGATAGACAGTCAAAAGTATGCTATGCTAATATAGCTAGCACTTTTTAAAATACTTTGGTATTTTTTTTTCTGAACTGCCGTCAGTTCTACTATAAGACAGTTCAAGGATATCCATTAATTACCGGACACCGTGTATACGTCTGTTAACCATATTATACGGTAATTACCTAAACGCGCAGGTGGCGCAGTGATTTTGAAGTGAAGTGCTCAGTACTTACAATGCATGTACCGCAAATTTCTACAATAATCTGTCTAATGCAAAAATAGTTTGTCTAGCTTTAGAGGTTTCATGAGCCTTTGCTTTACAATATTTAAACGTCTGCTGAGTCAATACCCTGAATACCTTATTAGAAACACATTATAATAATGAAGTTTTATATAATTCAGTTCCAGTATTGATCTTTGTAATAATGCAAGTAACATAAAAACCACAGTCATTCGTTGGTACACTTGAGCACAAAGTAGGTACAGCATATAGGGCCAACAGGACAAACTTGCTAATTTACGTCTATATCCCTCGACTAGAATGTGGCTCGACTTCACTGAGCATTGAATAGTTCTGTCGGGTCCAAGTATGTTTCCATTATCCTTTATTACTCAACTAATGTTAAGTAATCACTGTTGGATAATAAACGTTTATTACAATTTCTGTCCTCCCCATTTATATGGCAACTTTAGAAAGTAATATTAAATGTGTGTTCAGGGTTTATAACAAAGTAATACATAGTAGCACAATAAGTGTCAGACAAAGCTTGTGGTTGAGAGGTTACTTAAATATATATTTATGTCAACACTAAAAAGTATTGCTTACAAACACTACAGAAATATTTTGGTAACAGACAATATATGGACAAAATTCAAACTTTGATAAAATAATGATATTAGTTATTTATTTATATTAAAATACTGACCATAGTCTTCTTATATACATATATGAGAGAGACTTGGAGCCGTACCACCATCCGTGATAACATTATAATTGCGTTTATGGGAACGAGAAAGCGCGTTACACTGCACGACTTTAACTCAATTTCGAGCATACAACATTGCTATATGAAACGCCAGTGTGATCCCAAGTCCTACGACATACACGTTAGCAAAATGCATTATGAGAAACTTTCAGTATGGTATATTCCTTAATCTTTAAGCGATCATTACCTATTTAACACGTCGATAATTTCAAAGTCAAAGGTGCATGGCATACATACCTCGCCATGATACTACTACGTTCTTGTATTGACTTAAGAACACTATCTCCTTGCCATTTGACTAGCAACAGACTCGATTATTTCTGTCAGTTGTGTGTTAATTCAAGCAAAGTTAATTCAATAATATAATTATATACTGTCGTTATGCCAGGACAAGTGAGTAGGTTCTATTGACGTATACAGCTCAGTACAAATTGTTTCTAAAAGAAATAGATGCATAGCAATCATAATTTTACATTTGTTCGTTTATCCATAGTGTAAGAACACTCAATGCTTTTAAACATGAAAAGCATCGAGCTTCAATGGAAATTAAAATACAATTTTAAAGTGCAGTTTTCGTGCTCACCAGGGGTTTTTAAATGATCACTGTGAAGTACTATTTGTTTTCAAAAAACCCTTTTAGTTACAATACATTAAACGTTGGAACTCATATAATATGAATAAAACTGTTACCAAGCACTACTGATTAAATATGAAAAGCTGTTGCGGTAATAATTATTGTTGTCCCGTTGCGTAAAATATTCACGCAAGGAACGTTTTCATTACATATGCTTAGTATTTTTTCGTTTCATAAACGAAAACAAATCGTATCGTTAAGTGGCAGATTACTCAATTATAAGGCTAATGCAAATACCCAAAAAGCTATTTTTGTTGATACAATATATATTACCTATTTACTTGCACGTTGCATGCGATGTATCTATAGTAAATACAGGTAACGAGTACGGATCATGCTAGGTACGCAGCTTTTTAAAACTCATGATGACGCAACTAAGTTGCGCTAGCCGTGATCATAAGCAGACTGACTAAGCGCGGTAAAAAAGACGCGTAAGTACCTAGCATTACCTATAATAAAATTATGTACCTTGTTTATAATTAGGTAATTCTCAAACCGTTGTCAGTTGGACAATTTATCTCATCACAATTATGCGTGCGACGTATGACACGCGAACACATAATGATTGCTCAGTATGTTCTATCTAAACTATGGCGCTAAATAGTACAAACGGTACATATGTGACGTGAATATCGACACGGAAAGTATGTACGCGTATAATCAAGTTTATGCCACAACATGGGCCACGGAACGCATTGCATCGCTTGCAATATCGCATTTGTCGTTCACATGTCAGATTGCCTTTTATACGCTGCATCTCTAGTACCATTTATAGTAATCTTCTATACCTGTTATAGGAGGACTACTATTGGTGCAAGATTTCGTTTAGTGTGTTCATTTTTTTATCTTCTTACATATTGTAGTATATACATGCATAGATATCAACCGAAAGTCTTACTGTACTTGTGAATGTTTATAATTGAGGTTATAATTATTGTACAAGGGGCTGCATCCTACTTATTAGTCATAAGTGTACATTGCGTACGTGAAACAGATGAGTCTATTCTTAGCTAGAAATCACACGCTCAGGTGTTCAGGAATGCACTTGTTATTTTTAGTACATTGCATGTACAAGCGACAAAACAGATAACTTCTTGTTTTACAATTTATTAGCTGTATATGTATATTTTCTATTTGACTTATGCTGAATATATTTTTTATTAGATTCAATAATTAAATAAAATGGTAAACGACAAAAATAATCATTAGACATTAAAATCTCAATTTGGAAAATGATTTAAATAGCATATTCGTCACTAAACTATCAGAGACTCCACTCATGGCACTTATGTATATTAATATACATACTTATGTATATTAATTAAAATATAATAATATAAATAAAAACGTGTCTACATAATCCTGCAATGAAGCATACAAAATATTTAAATATTCAGAAAGCAAAGTAAAGCCAAAGCTTTTTAATCAAAAAATTATTAATCAAAAAATCTGTTTTATATTTTCAAGTGATATGCGCAATAATATAAACGCAACACTGGCCGGTTGTAACATTAGTCAATTACCAGTAAACGTGGTTAAAACTGTAGGACACCGCCTCTGGCACTATGGCCAATGAGTTTAATCGTCTTATCATTTTGGTACTGTAATTACATCTCAACGACCACGTCATAGATGGGAAATGCAATAGGCTCAATTATCGTCATAAAAACACTTTTAAAATAGACCATCGCAATATGTAATCTGAAATGATAAAACGTTTATTTTAATTTTGGAGAATAGTATATCTGACATTTAAGAACAAGACGAAATTCTGTAATTTGAACATATTTTATTATGAGATTTGGCTTTGACCTGGCAGACAAACATTATATATATAATAATAATAATACTGTCCGACAAAAACCAACACGTTTTTAGACAGTACCTATCTATTAATTAGACCGGAACTAAAATACTATTAAAATAAAATTCAAGTCGTACTTTTATTCCAAGGACAAAAAATATAAGTATCCTCTTATATTTTTGGAAATGTGTATCCGTTTACATGTGGTAGAATAAACAAACAACAAACAACTTAGCATCGTCACAAACTTCCACATTTATAATATAAGTAAGAACTGGGATATAAAATTCGAATTAAATGATCATCCGGCTAAACGCTAAGCTACTAAAGCTTAACCTACAGGATCACAAAACTCTTTCCAGTCTAATCCAGTATTCCCATTTTCTTTACTATTTATTATATACTTAAATTGGACAATATTTTTCCAGAGGTAATGGATGAACGGCAAGTTTTTGACAGTTGTATAGACTCTAAATGGCCACTAATGCATTGTGAGTTTGTTGGTAACATTACCTGTAATGTTGCTTTAGGTGTTATCTGTTTATATGAAGTGACTGCCTATCGGTACATTTTACAGTGACTACTACACTTATTTATTACAGTTACTGCTTTATAGCTTACAGTTACTGCTATATACAGTTTACTATCATGCTGATTAATAGACTTATGGCCGAACAGTAGATGTCCTAACAGTCAACATTGTCATAATTAATTGAAATGGCATCTTAAACTGGTGGTATGCAGTTAGATGAGCATCACTTACGAGTTGCTCATACAGTACGTCAACATACCTATACTCAAGGTTCGTCTTAATAACGACTCGAATGGCCTAATAAATATAATATTCTTTTTGTAGAAGAATATTAATAAACATAAGTATACTAACAGTCAAACAGCAGTAGGTACTTTACTTATAAAAGTCTTATCTCCTTTCTAAGTAGTACGTTTACCTCAACTGTCAACTAATGCTTTTTTTATTCAATCCATCAAAGTTTTTAAACGCCAATTTGACCTTGCTGTAAACTTACCCAGCGTATCTAAAAGAAGCCAGACTTTGGCATTCTATAGCGAGAAAATTGCCGAAACCATACAGCAGAAACAAGACGGGTTTCTTTAAATTTGTGTAAACAAAGGATATTTGGATTTCAATAATATTGAATTAAAACAATAGAACAGTAAAGACTTACACTAAGATAACAATAAATTAAATATAACAATAATAGTTTAAATAAAATATTACACGTCTGCTTGCTGAATACATTTTATATTTAAGGCTTCACTGTAATTGTAATGTATTTGAGCAAATGAATGATCTGATGTGATTGTTTAAACAAATCAATTTCACACTATGCATAATTATTTTGTCGTGAAGGGACATACAATGAAACATGGACGCAAAGTACACTGATACAATTTGTGCATCGCACAAATATGTGTGTCCCATGCGGGTTTAACTGGCAACACTAGAGGCCGAGTAGTGGCCAGTTGACCTGATAATCTAATATGCCATTCGTGCAGTCTAATGAAATCCTGTTCGATTATAGTACACGTTCATATGGTTAGTACAGAATTACGAGCATACTCATTTAATCAATGGTCAATAACATCGTTTTGCAGCATAATCGGCCTTAAACAATAAATAAACACAAGAATTATATATTGTCTAATATAGGTTACGCCATAAATAAGCCATTTGGCTAACCTGTGAAACACTTTTCATTCCAGCAATTAATTTTGCTGATACATTACTTTCACGTCTTTTAAGATTAACAAGAATCTCTTAATTAAACAAAAATTAAGCACATCTTGAGAAATAATTTATACAATGAAAAACAAGGCACATGACTGGGGTAGTCGTGTGCCTTGTTTTTATTACATTTACTTTTTACCACATCATTAAATAAAGATTACACGTTTATATTGTTTTAATTACAAAATAATCATATACACAAAATGTATTACGACAACGCCGTTCTATTACCCACGGGTTACATGTCCTAAAGTAATAAAAGCTGTTTTTTTAAATTGAATTAACCCTTTATATTATGTAAAACAAAACCCATTCGTACCGTAAGACGCATTGGAAATGTAGAAATTCGTTTATTATTCCTAAAACAATAAGGCAGACATAGCATTGAAATCGTGTGCCAAGTGACGGGGGTATTGTGTAATGGTCATTTGTCTGAACCTCCTGCCTATTATCTCTTGATCCCCATTACACCACCTTAGCTAAGTAATCGATGGATATTGAAAGGGCAATCAAAGATAGCATTTTCATTTTTGAGCAATTGGACAGGATTCTTATTGTAATAGTCCTTTTCGGGTGAATGTAAAGTGAATACGCGTATCTAAGTTCATAACTGATAATTTTTAATGTTTTAAATAATTATATATCCATTCTATTACCAATATAATAAAATAACCATATCATTAAGCTACTTATTTAAAGATATATTTTCACTAAATAACCTCTTGTTTTATTATGTATAAGCTGACTAATTGATCAGAAAGGAAGATGACGTACGGCTGGAGGTTCATTCATTACGTCTTTCTCTCTAATTGGTTTGTTGACATAACGTGAAAAATGTAAACAAAAGCAAACTGCGTTACATTTTGCATTCTATATTAAAAATATTGTAATAATTTACTTCGATACTGTTCAACGTCATATGTTTCTACGTTTATTCTCCGGCCCTAATAAATTATGTAGTTCAGTTTTATTGATATTCTGTGCTAAATGTTTAGGTTTCTTGATAAAAATATCTTTCAAATGTCGAGAATCATATAAAAATTAATACAACGTCGTAAAATGTTATAAAGCCGAATATACTCTTCGACAATCTTATTGTGTTAGGTCCGTAATATAAATTACAGTTTAATCCAAAGAAGCGAATATAAACTGCATAAATGTCAATATTGACATCCTATTTTAATGTCGGCCTCGATGGCGTAATGGTTAGTGTAACCGACTGCTACGCCTGAGGTCGCGGGTTCGATTCCCGCACAAGTCAAACATTTGTGTGCATGAACATGGATGTTTGTCTTGGTCTGGGTGTTTGTATGTATAATATGCATGTATTTACAAAAAAAAAAAAAGTATATATGTATGTTTATCCATTGTCTAGTACCCATAGTACAAGCTCTGCTTAGTTTGGGCTAGATGGTGTTGTGTGTATGTGGTAGAATATTTTAATTAATCAGCGACATCAGAAGTTTAATCTCCTTTATGTTTAAACTATGATTAATACTATCAGCTTTAATAACGTAAATATACTTCATTCTGTTTTTAAATTAACGGTTATAAAGTTTAAATCAAGAACTAAACATTGATTGGTTACGATAGAAAATATTTTATCAATCATGTTTGCAGTTATTTTGATACTTTCAACTGATTGCCAGATTAAACCCGCTCTCTCTCTGTAATAAGCATTCTCCTGTCTACGCCACACGAACTCGAGATCACAATTGAACACAGACAGAGGGGGCTAATTAACCATACATATACATACATACCCCTGCGCCGGCGGATTCTGTGATTTGTCGCGAACTGTTTAGTGTAAATAGGATTTACTTGTGTTGGGTAAAGGAAATTGTATTGTATCTACCTATTTCCTTACTCTAAACTATTATAACTCTGTAATGATGGTATGTCTATACATTGGAGGTAACTTTGGTTAAATAAATGGGTTAAAAGTCAATAAAACATCTTTTTAGCACTTTTATCTATCCGTATGTTTGTATTCAATAATTCATTATCTTTTGTTTTAATGGTGAGGGAAAATATTGTGACGTAATCTGCATGTTTAAGAGTCCTCCACAAAGTTCTTGAATATGTATTAAGTCTGACAACCACACTGGGCTAGCGAGGTAGACTACGGCGTAATCCTTCTCACTCTGAGAAGACGCCCATGCCCAGCAATGGGACGGATTATACAGGGCTGGTATTATTATTATTAATCGATTTGATGCTCTCTTCACAATTAGGTAGTTGAGGACTGAATTTCTAATTGTATTTAATATAACTGGCGATATAATGCGTAGACTGATTCGTGTAAAAATAATCGCGGGCGATATATACTTCATACAGACAAAGTCATGAACAAAGGCTGTTAATATATAAAACCCTTGTGATGTCAGTAATATCTTACTAACACAACTCTTTTTCCCTTCTACGAAATACAGATGTTATATTGATTATTATAATTATAACTGTTTGAACATACATCGCTCTATTGAGTTTGGGCAATTTAATGTTTGCCATCAATGTCAAAGTAAAGTCAAAGACAAAATTATTTAGTCAGTTAGGTGACGATATGACTATCAGAGATTGTGATTTAGATATTTAAGACTGCGCCGAGCGTAAGACGCGGTTGGACTGAATGACAAAGCTCGATATTCAAATCACGCCATAGAAAAATTGTATGGAGGATTTGAAGAGCTTTTTTGATAAATATGTATCTTTATTGTCAACCAATAACTTTAATATTTGAGACGGACAAATTGTAATATAACTATTTATGTTTTGTTTAAGCTGTAAAATAGGATAGATTTCTACTGTTATAATTTAAAAATCACATAACACGTTACGTTTTTGCATTTTTCGTGCAAATTTACGTAATTTTATAGGCGAAAATATTAATTATTTTAATTTTGTTACACGGAGTAATTGTAAACACATTCATTGTTATGGTAAATGTATATTTTATATTTGTATTAAACAAAAAGTGACGATTTTATCAACTTAACTGTGACCGCCTGTTTTGGCACATTTCGCTCGGCGCAGTCTTAAGCGAATGTATTGAATTAATTAATTGATAATTTTTTAGTGCTCGGATGGCGTGGTGGTTTATGTGCTTGCCTCGCCGCTGCCACTGCGCTGAGTGTTGTGGTGGACTCGTCGTTACCATCCCTCACGGGACATAAATTTGTGTGATCTACAAATGTTTGTTCCGAGTGTGGGTGTTCTTTGTGTCCGTTGTTTGAATGTTTGTAAAGTCCCCCGCGATGCAGGAATGACTAGAGAGGTACATGTTCTTTTAAAATAATTGTCTTTATGTACTACCTATGAAATTGCTGTATTGTATGAAATAAACATCAATTATGTTGTCAATTTCGTACAAACTATTTCGTATAATTTAATGTAATCTCAATTCTATCATTTTTGGTACGTACCATAGCTTGACTTTAAGCAAACTATAATTTGACTTAAATGGTCTATAACTGTTTTGTTATCATATACATATAGTGAATTGAAAACTGAAAAATACCTTACATAAAAAATAAATAGAGTAAAATTCATTAATGTAATACGAGTTATGTGATTATACCTATATACAATGCACGTAATACAAGTAATGTAATTAAATAACAATTTCAAGAAATAAAACAAATATTTTATAGATACTATTAAGTATAGAGTGCAAGATTTACAATAAAATAAAGCAATTGCATAGATCCTATTATATTTAGATAAGTTGCTAGGTTGTTAATTATTAACTGTGTGGACTGATTTGATAAAATGGACATAGTTTGAAAGTTTTGAAAAGAAACGTGGGAGTAAAACACTATCCTATTAGATATGTAAGCGTAAGATATTTTATATGTGTTATTATAAAGCAGCATTGTTTTATCTATGTTATTTTTAAGCAGCACCATTTATTACGTTACCGGTACTGCTCATATCAGTAAAGCTCAGAGTTTTCATCCCCAGTGAGTCTTGTGTTGTCTACAGCACATATGAACTAAATCTATATTAAATTTTATTTATTATAAACTAGCTGACCTTGACAGTCGTTATCCTGTCAATCTATACAAAAATGCATTTCGCGTAATTAAATTCAATATTTTGATTATAAATGAAATTATGCAAAATGTTGTTGTTTTTTTATTGTCAATATTCATTCATTCAATTAATATAAAATTTCCATTTAAATTTTCGACATTTCTTGAATATTTATTGCAAATTTGCGTTCATATAAACCTTGTCTAGACGATTACAAACACAAAAAATTCAGCTAAATCGGTCAAGCGGGTCTTATGTAATGCTTCGTCATACATGTGGCAATTGATTTTTATTTATATAGATGCGAATGTGTTGAAATATAAAGAAACTTGAAATAGAAACAAAAAAAATATTTAAGTAATATTTAAGTAGAGTTTGACTCATACTCAACATTTAATTCTCAATTCAGAAAACAGAGGTAAAGAATAAAATAACATACATTTTAAAACAATAAAATATTTTCAATTATACCTATCAGATAGAGTCGATAAACAAGGCACGATAAATGATTAATTTATATGTCAGTATTTGTGGATGCAATGCTCGGCTATCATGAGTAAACATTTTTATTCAATTTGCATATCCATTACGGAGCAGTGTTTCTTTCATGTTTACGAAAAACATTTTCTCTTTAATTTTAACAAACAACGTGTTACAAATGTGTGTGTTTGTATTTAAAGTGTAGGTACATGGTAAATATTTCTTTTATATAGCAAAGGTGGATAACGGATCTGTGTTTCACCTGGTGATTAGCAGTAACCTTAGCTAATCTTAGTTGGGTACGGATGATACACAAGTGGCTTTAGATTACAAGAGATCTCTCTTGCAATACTAATGTATTGCGCATTGCTAACCATGATAATGGATTTATAGATAAAAACTGATAGCCATAAGCAAAGTTATAGAAACATGAGCTACCGGCATGCGTAATAACGTCGTAGAACACTTATTTATAAATAATTAAAACGATACAAAACCATTTTAGTCGGCCTCGATAATGTAGTGGTCAGTGTAACCGACTGCCACGCCTGAGGTCGCGGGTTCGATTCCCGCATAAGTCAGACATTTGTGTGCATGAACATGGATTTTGTTTTGGTCTGGGTGTTTCTATGTATAATATGTATGTATTTAAAAAAGAAGTATTTATTTATGTTTATCCATTATCTAGTACCCATAGTACAAGCTCTGCTTAGTTTGGGCTAGATGGTGTTGTGTGTATGTGATAGAATATTATAATTATTATTATTTACATTAATTGACTTAGAAACACTGACACAATAAGAACAAAATTACTGAAAATAAAGTTTATAAGAAATAATAATAACAAAAATGGACTAATAATTACACATTAACATGAGACTGTAGATTCCCTAGTATATTCTCAGAACAGACATTCTCGCATGATCTTCTTTCATTCATCCGCAAACAGTTCACCCTTAGGGCTGGTGTATAGAA
Organism: Catocala nupta; assembly: GCA_963675205.1. Taxonomy (NCBI): domain Eukaryota; kingdom Metazoa; phylum Arthropoda; class Insecta; order Lepidoptera; family Erebidae; genus Catocala; species Catocala nupta. The sequence goes on along the minus strand of OY776078.1, from coordinate 27,976,661 downwards.
GAGCGTAGAACACCTCTAAAGTGCGCCACACTGAGGCCTTGGCTCTGTCACGAGTGTGGCTTGTCACCGTGCGAACAATCCTTACCGGTGACTCTGACGGAGTACAAGGTATGTATTTGTTGCACATACAGTCTACGGAATAGGTCATGAAGTTTTGGAAACTTGATTCGCCCGTGAAAGACTTTACAAGCCTTCTCACCTCTAACATTCCTAAAAGCTAGTTAGTCGGATACATGTATGGAAACAAAAAGTAAAGCCTTTTATATAGGAATCTGAGAAAAGTCTTTTACACCTTTTTGAGTATAAGAGTCTGGGAGGCTGTATAAGGATTTCAAACACAGGAATTAATTTTAGGCTTATTTCTGACGAGGGTTGTAACATGCAGTAATAAAAGCATTACAAAGTATATAATACCGGTTTTCTAAAAGACAGTGATTTCCCTTTTTCAATTGTCAATGGTAAATGTATGTAAGTATCTGTAGGTAAGGCGGACAATTTCTTTATATGCTATGTTTATTTTGTTGTTATCTTACGTGTAGGTAAGTATATAAAAATATCGTGTCACGGTGTTTGTTAACGCACTCCTCCGAAACGGCGCGACCGATTTTCATGAAATTTTTATGTATATTTGGTAGGTATACGTAGATATAGGTCGTAAAGTATACTTTATACCGCTAAGAAATAATTTATATGGCAGATCAACGTTTGCCGGTTCAGCTAGTATTATTATTATTATATATAATATATTATTATATATAATACATTATTATATATAATAAAATGACAACTGTCAATATCTGTACAATATTAGACATTTAAGACAAATTATCTGAGCTTTCGTCTGATTGATGTGTTAATACGCGTATCACGCAAAAACTAATCCTCGAAATCAAAGGGGAGTTTTCAAAGTTCTATTGCAGGCGGTCTTACAGGAAATCCGTTGCATGTTTGATATTGATTCACCGTCTAATATTATGTGTGAAGATCAGATTTTTCTTACGTGCAAAGATAGAAAAATATAGGTAGGTACAGTGGGTGACCTATCCTTATTTTACATACATATATCCAATATGCCAAAATATTGTATAATCTGTTATGTCAAAACATGATATTTACTGTAACTTATCAATTCTAAGTAATTATCTGTTCCAAAAATTTCTACACGTGGATGTTTCATAAGTATGTATACCTAATATATGAAGTATGCATAGTCCAAAACATTATATGCAACTTTGTCTTATAACAAATTATATCAAATATTTTGGCACGTTGGATGTAGATATTTATAATGGAACATTGTTTTGTTTACATCTTATTGAGGGTGACTGTATCTACTTCCAAATAGCGTACGAAGCCACGGTTAAAAGCTAGTAAAGAATAGTAAGAAACGAATGAGGCTTGTGTACACAGCAACACATCAACCTAGACTGTTTGGACTTTGAACTATTAGTAGTTGAACGCTGCGAATCGTGCGAGAAAGTGCGTTATATTTTTGTTACGCTCTATCCTTACCATTACATCGGCACCACTATGCACTGTCCCTTTCCGACAATTCTCTATTTTGTATGTAGCGTAGTTATGCGTATATGGGGTTTCTTACTTGATGTGTAGCCGTGTGTACGTGACGGAAGTAGCTCGAGCAAGAGCTTTCTTCCAATTAATAACATGTGAGTAGAAAACTGATTTGATAGTAACTGGCTACTTTCTACCACAACAACATATACAAAGCACAAAAGCATGAAGTGGTGTATGTAGGCGTCAGGTGTTCTAGTTATAAATTAAATTGACTTTACCTGAACCGTCAAGTCCACGAAGCCATTTTCAACAGCACAAACTTGTGCCACTGAACCACAAACAAATAACCTTGATAGCCTCAAAACCTCTAAACAGTAAGAATAAACACGAGTCACAATATTATTTTAACTCATAATTATCTCATCGATGACATAGATGTGCCGTACTACGTTTAAATAAGGTCACCTTTCTAGACGTACCTAAGTTGTCATCTGGCACACATTGCAACATGACATCTTAATGACAATATGTATAGTACTATTACTAATTTTTAAACTTACATGAGTAAGACAATATGAATTAAAAATAATACTCTAACAATCTTATCTAATGTGTGAGGAATCTCTTCTTTGTATGGGCACTTTTTCGTCAGATTTAAGGACGGTGAGGGCACATTTATTATTTAAATCTTAGTTGTAATTATATATTTAAGAGGCAGTTTAATGGTTAAGAGGTATCGATCGAATGTTCGTAGATTAGAATTTTATTTAAACATTAATGTGAACAGGCTAAGGCCATTAGCTATAAAAATCTCTAAACATATAGCCTTAAAGTCTTAATTCCTATACATCATCATTATCATTACCTATACATATATCGCTCTCATAGGGCTTAAAGCCAGCTAGACTGAACCAAAAAGAACGATCGCTTACTAGAGAGACTATAATTGGACTGCCACGGAAAGTTCTTGGGTTTGATCTCACGGCACCTCTGAGTTTTCTAAGGTATGTGTATATTAAACACATAATATCGCGCGCTTTAATACTAAATTTCCTTTAGCTTCAAAGTGAGCGATCATAAAGAAACTATATAGAGCTCTTAGACATAAATTGTATGTTTGAGAGTTCTACACAATATTCTTGAATATGTGTGAAGTCTGCCAGCCTGCATAGAGCTAGCAAGATAGACGGTGGCGGACACCAGACTTGTAATACTGAAAAAAAAAACTCATGCCCAGCAATGGCACAATTTATATACATAGCCCATATTATTAATAAACTAAAATAAGATTAGACGAGCCATACTTACAGAATTTCTTTTAGTCTGGATAAGCACACGATAGGGATTTGAACAACAAGTGAAAGACTAGTGGAAGACCGTAGCACTGCCATGCCTGATCGAGTTCGATCCCAAGGATCAAAGATCCAACCACTGTCTTTTTGAAGCTATGTGCTATTAAATAGATAATCATCGTTCGCTTAAACAGTGATGGAAAACCATCATCGAAACCTGCATGTCCGAGAGATTTCCATAAAGTTCTCGAAAATATGTGGATAGACTTTGGATTATAATCTAGCCGTTGACACACTAAAAAGAAGCCCGAGCCCAGCAGTGGGATAGCTTATATACACTGGTGATATTATTAATTTATATATTGCCCCTATATAGATTAGTGTCAAGTAAAATTGCGGTAACTCAATGTAAGCCATTCGACTAGCGAACAAGGGGTTGTGGGTTTGAATTCCACCCAATGATCTATCTACCGATGTAAGCCCATTCCTAACACAAGCTTACTAGTTTAGTAGAACGGCTTAATAAGAAAACTAATAAGCAAATTGCTAGCAATATTTTTTAAAGGAACAATTTTTTTAGTTTGCACCTCAAGAAAAATATCAGAGTTAGCGAAAATGTTTTGATACCTACCTAGATATTTTTATACACAACCGCAGTGGCTATTAGGCATAGTATGCACGCTTATTATACTAGGAAGACCAGCACGAGCGTTCCCAGGCTATAAAAATTTTGGCGGCACCAGGGCCAGCAACTACTGGTCACTGTACCTTGGCTTTACCTTAAGAACCCTAAAATTCTAGACCCCACAGCAACACAACATAATTTTGTTTGTCTGCCATCTTCTATATGATTTTGCCCAGCCGTAACAAGTCTAGTAAGAGCGAAAGCGAGCGAAAAATCGTTATGCTCGTCCATTTTCAAAATTATATATTTTTGCATACAAAAATAAAACGGTAGCATTTAGTTTTTTTTCAAAGATGTTATGTCAGCCCCAAAGCCTAACTTGAACAAAAAATCCATTGTTGCAGTTACATAACTACACTTGTTTCTCTACATACATAGTCTAATACCATTATCCCCGAAAGAGTAATCAGTGGTGTATTACATTCAAAAGTGACAGCTATAGTTGTTTCAGCCATGTGATAGGGCGCAGGCTATTGCCGTCCAGTGGGCACATTTCCAAAGACTGTAAAATATTGCAAAAATTTATTTAAAGAAAACACAAAATCACTTTTTCTCGATCCGAGATTCGAATCCATGACCTCATGCAAAGCTGTAGCATCTACAACCGTTTCACCAAGGCATATCACTATATTTCTATACGAGCAAATAATTTATAGGCCAAATTTAATGTTCAATAAATAATAGGTACACAGCAACAAATAATATGAATAACCTGAATACGCCACCGGTTGGAATTTGAAAAATACGATTTCAATAGGATCACATCGGAATAAAATGTGTGCTCTAACCGATAAGTCTGTTTTTACGACCTAGCAAAACACATAAACTGCTTGATATATGTACTATTATGTAGGTATAACCTAAACAAAATCGTAAAAAATACACCTTAACGTAGGCACGTGATGCCTATTTAAAGTAAATAATACGTTTAATGCTACACATCGCAGTGCTGATAGCATATTTTATTACTGACAGGATTCTTTTAGTAATATGCAAGTAATAGAATACATGCGTATTACTAAAAGAAGCTGCTAGCGTAGTACATGTTAAAACGTAGGCGACATGCATTACACCTCCTCGGAAATCCGCGATTCGTTCCGTTCTTGCGTTTGTCACGGCTCGGTTTTCGGACAAGGAAATCATACGGAACAAAAGTCAGTATATTTCTGTGTGGCTCACGGTTAAACATAGTCTCGCCCACGCTGCTCACACATCGAACCGCCGCCGCTCGACTGCCCAGTCCCATCTTCCTTCTCGCCGCCTATACACGCTCCAGGTTAGTACAAATTTTAAGTTTTACTTTCAATGCAACAGCAGCGAAATATGTCAATCATTATTTTCTATTTGCTGTGCGATATTTTCAATTCAATCTGGCCATTGTTTTATTTTTTACAACAAATTATTATTAATCAATTCAATTTTAAACTTTTATCTTGGATTGGTTATCGTTAACAAGTGTTCGAATTCCAAATGCGTGATTATTTTTAGCTATGCCGTTTAGCGTTCAACGAGTGCATATTACAATACCTCGTGTCCGACCAAAAACCCGGTTTTCGTTACTAAAAATATCCCCATATCGAATGTTTGCGAATTCTATTTTGAATTTGTTCTACTGTTCGACGCACGCGTCGATGCTCGAGGAGGATAATCCATCAGGAGCGCATGATCGATGAAACAAATACCACTCCAGTCACCGTTGATACTGAATACATAATTTATTGATTGTGCGTTCGCGTCCATTCGCGTTCGTAGTAGTAAACATATGTAGATATTTATGTTTATAAAAATTCATTGACGATTCTCATTGATATTTTTCAATTCCATGCCAGGAATCGGGACTTACGCATGAGCTTAACTATGTAGAAGTATACAAGGCTAACCATTCGTCTTGTTAAATGAAATTTACAACTGCCTCTATTTTTGTTTGGCTGCTGTAAAACAGTTTACAAAAACCTTTAATAGCCACCAAGCGGATATTACGTATTGTTGCCATCGCGCCGGTGCCGCATCTGATTTTAACGTCTTCAGAACAGAAGTAGTAACTGAAAGTTTTTACAAAGAACTTGATGTGCCTGACACGTTATTTATAAAATATACACACTGAAATTTTTATAGTCTTACAAACAAACTGTGTGCGCAAAATTTTCCGCTGAAACATGTAACGTTAACTTATCAGAAATATTTTAGTTTTATACGACACGAATATGCCCGCTGTTTTTACCTGATGGACCGACGAGATGCTGAGACTAAAGTGATTTAATTACGAAAGACTATTAAAATACTACTTACACCAACAGACAAACATAGGCAACATAACAAAGAATATTATACATAGAGAGCGATAACGGTTTTAAGCTTTAAATTCAATATACAGGCAACACCACGACCTCAGATAATGTATATACTAAATTACAATCTCACAAAACAAATGGACTATTTTAAATAATATGATATAATCAGATCTGTGTAAAGCTGAAACTAGAAACATATGAGCGTCAACAATAGTTTCGTAAATTTTCCTACATCGACAAGTAATTTAAGCGGATTAAAAACTCCTTGCGTCACACTACAGCTGTCCAGACTTTATATCATTTATTCTTAGTATTATAATCATTATTAGTTTATAAATAGTTAACATTGAATTTTTTTTATTGACAGTATTGTAAAGTTGTCTACTTATAAGTGGTAATGTTATTAATTTATTGACAGTATTGTAAAGTTGTCTACTTATAAGTGGTAATGTTATTAATTTATTGACAGTATTGTAAAGTTGTCTACTTATAAGTGGTAATGTTATTAATTTATTGACAGTATTGTAAAGTTGTCTACTTATAAGTGGTAATGTTATTAATTTTCGATTTATTATTTGATCGTTTCATGATTTCTTACCTTATTCTAACGTTGCAGTATACCTAGATTTTTGAATTTAGCTGCTAGGAATGTTGTATCCTTGGGTTGTGCTTTGTAAAGCCGTATTATAATATCGTCAGTAGTAGCATAGGTAACTAATTTAAAAGACAACACAATTTTAGGAAAAACATACAAAAATTATTTAAAGTGATGCATGTCACATTTTAATCAACTAACAATTATAGATTAGAAATAAAAAGTAAAATAGTCAGCCATTTTACTTCATGATGGGCAATTTATTTATAATATTCATCAATACCGGTCAAATAGGGTATAAAGGAGGACCAAAGGCAATTTTCCGATTAAACGACCAGATTTAGCATTATTATAATTTATATGAAAATTTGCAAAATACACATTTTATGCTATTTAATCCATCATAAGCATATTTTGTATGTTTTATCCCATAAAGCAATTGTGCCAATTACTGATGATATAGGTAGCTATTCATTAAATTTTTACTAAGCTTTCCTGTCTATTCTTCGTGAATATAATATCTGGTATCTAAAAATAATGAAACCACTTTCAAGCTATTAGTGAAGCCAACCTGAGTTAAATAATGACAGCAAAGTAGAATTCGCTTAATTAACGTGATCCCTTGACGCCAAAACGTAGAAATATAAAGTCTAATACACATTAGAGTATGTTATGTTAATTGCCTTGCCCTAGGCAACGTCTCTGCACGGCATGTAATTCGATAAGGGCTACAAATCATTCATAATAGGGACGCTATGCATTGGATACGTACCACGACATTAAGGACCGGGCTTAAGGCGTGGCTAGTGAAGCACTAACGTCGTAGTTCTACGAATATAGTTGGTTACTAATCGAAACCCCGTCGAATGCCAAATGTAAACAAATAATTCAACAAAGCATTTGATAATAGCCACCACTGTAAACTATTCTGAAACAGAAGTACTTATAGATTTACTGCGATTAAATAGAACAGACAAGGAAGCAGCTACATTTAAATAAACCCACGAAATGTCAAATACCTAGTTAACAAAATACCAAACGTCTGCAAAGACGAAACTAACGCGTTAGCTTTGTGTAGAAATATCGTCCAGTGAATTATATTCCAATACTGAGGTAATAAATCACAATACTCTGGCGTATATCAGGCTGTCACTTCAACCACACCTCTCTTAGAAACAGAAATTATTACACATTAACTGTAAATATATATTATTTCAGCTACATAGTGCTTATGACCGTAGTCATTAGACTGAAATTCGCAAGGCAATGATACAAGCTTTGGTGTTTTTGTATCCGATCGTCACGAACGAAGGTAAATAGTAAGGACAGTGCGCCCGGGGCAAGAGGACCATGGCTACGGTTGGCAGATCAAAGTTTGATGTATTCAAAGCTATTGCCACTATCGAGATTGTACCCACCGTAGGTACTTAACATATTAAATAGTGACCGAATGGTGGCGTTGCGAATGGTCTTGTGTACCGACATCGTGCAGGCGGATATGAATGGGGCTGCTTTGTGATAGTATGCAGTCAGTTTGTTACAAAGCACCTTTGTAACGCGGTTTACGAAATACCACACTATCAAAAGCCGACGGTTGGTCTCAATTTGAACTAAAATACGTCACTAAGAAGGAGGTTAATTTAAAACTTATAACAAAGCGCATGAATCTGGGTCTGTCTTGGTAGAAAACTAGGTCAAAGATAAAACCGTTACATAAATAATAGAAAAGTAAAATCAAACTTGGAAGCTACCAAATTTTCAGTTGTTAATGTCACTAATGACAGGGCAATGAATAACGTATAGTCTAATAACGGAACTCGGTTTGTTTATTCATTTTCTTTAAAATATTTTTGATCTATTGACCTAGAAATGACACTAACAGACGAGTCGAGAAAATCACTAGCTAGGCATTTCACAAAAGATCTTGTTATGAGACATTTTCGAGAAACTTACACATCGAACTGCCGCCAACGATACACCAAAAACATTTGATTAGTAGTAACTTCTTTTTATTTCTGTATATACTTATGATGTAACCGCAATATTTCGATAGTAACATAGTAGCGTGTTTTTGTTTTGGTTTAAAATATTGTAATAAAAGTTATAGAAAGGAGCTGCTTTTACGTTTTAATCATCTTTAACACATTCGTAATCACATGATCATATTATTATCATGTTAATGGTGGTGTTATTTATTAGACACTACGCTATTTTCTTCCCAAACATATATATATATATATATATATATATTCACAGGACTTCAAAATGAGCCGTGTAGGAAGAACCCGACGCACTCGTGTCTACGACTGCAACTTCAATAAGGGCGAGAGTTATTACCGCCCAGTCCTCGACAGGCTCGATGGCAAGGTCCCTGCTGCCCGCACCGAAGAGTCCGACCGTGACCGCATCCGTGCTGATGTCGAGAACCGCATCAAGACTGCTCTTGACGAGGTTGAGGCGCCCGCTGCAGACAGCCTATTCGACTCCAGAGGCGCCAGAGTACAAAGAGGCAGACCGCTCTCCTCTGCTTTCGACACTGAAGAGCTTTCTGATGATGTAAGTAAAAGATATATCATTTTATTTTAAATTGCTTCGCTCTCCAGAAAGACCTAAAGATAACAGACATTCCGCAAGTTCAAAATACTTCAGTAGCTGAAGCACGCCAACATAAGCAGAATACCAGGGTGACGGATTTCAAAACCATGTTCAAAACAAATTACCAAAAATAATTTTTGGTCGTATTCTCAGCGCAAACAAAGAACACAAACTTTTATTTCATGATAAACCTCTATAGAATGTAGTTACGTAAAATACTCTATCCATAAAAACATAATGGTTTTAAGAATGGTAATTAACATTAATGCACTTTTGTTATTCATTGTATCAAAGGGCAACAAATAACAATATTAATGAAAACAAACTACAATGCACTCGTAAATTAATAAACTTTCGGTGAAGTGGAATTGTGCTAAATGCCATTACATTATAAATTAAAATAATGTTCGATGAGTACCCACTGCACTGATATTGGTTTAAAATATTTCAATATGGCAACTTTAAGGCTCGTAAATATCACAAAGCCAGTGTCTGTTGATAAGATATAGAGATAAGATAAGTTTTACAATATACAGAACAAAAGTATGTTCGTATTAGTTCAAAACTAGCGAACAATATGTAGATACAAAATCTTATAATAATACTCGTACCTGTTGGTAAGATATTTGATATAAACTCGGAACAAAGGCGTCTAGCTGTGTTGAAATCCGAATAGTTCAGTGTCTTATGTATTGGTTATTGCTTTCAAAGTTGTAGGTGGGTGCTAGTCTCGAGTCGGGAAAGAGGAATTTTATAACTTTGACCTATGCATTGTATCGAGCTGCGAGTGAATGTATTCAAAACAGATTTTAAATGTACCCATCACACGTCGAGATACATATATCCTTGGCCTAAGTTTTAAAACATTTGTATGAACTTCATTATTTCCGAATGAAAGCACATTCGCGCTGTATTATTGCACATGACAGAGGTATTCACTAAATACTTTGGCTATGTAAGGCGTGTAAATAAGTTCACGTGATAACGATGTGAAAACAAAAATGTGGTATCAGATCGTCTACACGGTTGGCACGTTGCTCACAGTAGACATTTCGACAATATGCGGAGGCTTATTGAATTGAAATCCACGTGAGGGAAAACCTTTGTTATACACTAATATTTGTATTATCAAAAGACTAGGTGTATCACAATATAAATATGTGAGCCCATTGTCACCTGCTACGGACATTCCCAGCTTATGTTAAATAAAATTCCAATAATTTGCCGAATGCGAAAAACATAATTAAAATAATATAATATTATAGTACGAAAAACTATTTAGTTTAAATTACATTTATGAAAGAAGATAAATAACGATTTCAGTCAATCTAATTGAAAAATATTACAAATCTGAAATGGAAACTGTCATAACCAATCAGTATCGAGTATGTCAACAGAAATTGATATTATAACTAACTAAAAACAAACTAAACTTTAATTTGTATTTGAACGCAACAACCCGTTTGATGATCAAAGGATTTGATACTAAACACAAGTTTAGTGAAGGGGACTGGAGAATGCTAAGAATAGGCAGCAGAATTCAAAAGCGAATATTGCAGCTTTAGGGCCTATTCACACAGCGCCACAGGAGCCCGCTCTGACTGACGGGAATAAATGAGCATGCATTTTACATAAGTCCCGGCGACCACATAGCCGCCGTGTATAAACAAGTTTGGACAACGACGCGACAGTATTTTATTCCGTCATTGTTAGATCACCCGGTCAAACTCCCAACACAAATTATTCGTGGAAATATTCTAAAAATAAAGTATATGCTATAAACTTCGCAGTCACAATGTTTCAATTCATATGCTGATAAGAATACATTACCAGTATAATCACTTTATATACATATTTTCGTGTTTATATTGTAATATGTTATGTATACGAAATTAGTCATTCCCACGAATAATATACTTTACAGTTTTCTTAAATAACTTCCAATGTTATAGAGGTGCACGGCTACTACGGCAGCGTCAATCAAAAATGACGCATGAAACGTTTCATTGCTGAATAATCTCGATTTATGGTATTATCTGTATCTTTCAATAGATGCCAAGAATTAATTCTAATTATAAGCCCCGACATCACGCCACGTGTGTGATTTTATTCATTTTAACCTGTAAAATTATAAATTGGCATAATACGTACGACTGTCTTCAGTCCATTAACATTTAGCACACAATTAGAAACAGTAAATCAAAAACACATTTTTAAATTTAATTCCCCTCATATAAGTTTTTGGTACGCGTTCTTACAATTTCAAATATAAAAGGTAGGTACTTAACTGTCAAAAGCATCAAAATATTCAATATGGTAATTTTGAATTCACAACAGCATTTTGAAAATGGAAATAACCGAGTTTATCACTTCCTACTGTGATGTTCAATTTTTATATCATCAGTACCAGTTCATAAACTAGGGATGGGCATTTTTAGCTCTGTTTTTAAATTATTCCCTAATGACACTCGACTTATAGTATACTATCAAATGAGTTCAATACTCGGTCGAAACGAAATTTTATGGAAATTGCCGATAGCCGAGACGTGTAAGTTCTTTGTATCCGTTGTTTTAATCTGCCGTCATGCAGCCACAGTGGGGTTTCGGGGTCGGCTTCGTATAAGAGGGGTGTGTGCGTATCGTCTGGTTAAAAAAAAACAGTCCGACGACAAGTCGGCGGATCGTTGGCGTGGCACCAGCAGGCAACAATACAAAAAAAGTTTAGCCCACATAGCAAGTGGGATAACCGACAGATAATTTTACGTAACACAACCATTATTTATATTACATTTTGTCTAGCAGTAAGAACTTCTAGCTTATGAATTTCCTACCAGATTTTTGATGAGGATTTACTTTTTATGCGTAATACGCGCATTTATAAACATCTAAATAACGAACCTAAAGAACTTTTGGAACACGTAAGTCGTCTGCGTGGTGATGGCATTTTTTGGTATATGGTTTTATTATTGCCTAAAATTAACTAGCTCTGCCAATTAATTCGCTGCACGTCATACAAAACCCAGATGCATTTAACCAGAATAAATCGCTCGATACATAAAAGTTTAAAAAAACACTCCCATTATATGCTCAATGGACAACAGCATACATTCAACATTTTTTGTGTTTTCAGATGCGATTTTATTTCGAGCTACGCTTTTCCTGTCACACCTTTGTTTCGTATATTGCTTTCGATATAAATTGTTCTATATAAAGTTAGAAAAATTTGCGTTGTAGCCACATTGTTAACTATTTTTAAATTTTCATAGATAAATGATAAACGGGCTGCAACAAGTCAATGATATTTGGAGCTTCGAAGCAATGCAACAAAATCCAACGCAATCGTTGTATTTTGTTGCATTGCTGCGAAGTATGACTGTTTGAAATCAAAAAGTAAACATGTAATTTGTCGAAATATTATGTTGGAGGACGATAAAAAATGTTTGCAGTTAATATTTATGTTGATAGAATGAGATAAATAAGAAAACAGTTTTAGTAAGAAATGGATTTCTTTAATTTGTCCAACAACGTATGGACGGCGGCGTTCAGACGCAGTACTTTTATCATTACGTTTCGATATGGTTAAGATGACATCTCAAAATAGACGGTTCTTAAAAAATCGAATTTGTATCGAAGATTTTAAAAAGGAAGAATGTATGTCTTTAATCTACAGTTAACAGTAATACCTAATTACACCTAGCTCCAACTAAAAACTGCAATCAGAATCGATAGTTGTGCAAGCTCACATTTACAAGAAAGTAATTTTAAATATGAACGTAAGACAAACTTATTCATCGTTCGATATAGAAGTTGATTGTACTTCTTGCTATTTAGAACGATTACGTTCTAAAAGCCCATTCGTGTTTAACTAAGTCTATCGTCGATCAAAGGTATCAAACTTGATTAGAACATCTAAACTACACGAGACGTAGCTCAAACTTAGTAATTATTTTCTAATTTGTAATAACGCCTAAATTAACGTAGACAATCGAATTCAACTCACGTTTTATCTGAGTGTAACTGTTGACCGTTGTTGTAGCGCACTACTTATTAAGCAGGCAACTATAGTTTTTACCGTCATGGCTATTTCTATAAGAAGCCATTCCTAAATTTACATCCTTTGTTAGTTTCATACCTGCTTCTTCTCGTGAAAGCTATACTCCTCGAACAGGCTTTTTCAATGCAAAATTTTTATTTCTGTTTCATTATTATATTTTCATTAATATATCTTATATAGTTAAACGACGTGTCCAAGAATTTTGTGCACATTTTTATGGAAATAAAGATTGTTGACTTTGATTTTATGCCATTTTGTATATCAATGATAGACTCAAATGTACTGACATTGGTCTGTCTTTGAAGTTATGTTATTATAGCCGCGGTCAAATTTAAGTCGTGCTTTGGTAATACTAGTATCCAGGCTTAGATTAGTCTAGAAAATACCCACTCACTACTCATAAACATTTCATTTCTATGTATAATATGTAAGTATTTACAAAAAGGAAAGTACATATGTATGTTTATCCATTGTCTAGTACCCATAGTACAAGCTCTGCTTAGTTTGGGCTAAATGGTGTTGTGTGTATGTGGTAGAATACTATTATTATTATTAAACCTATGTCTCCATTAAATAGACTAATAATTATTTGAGTAGGAACCATTTTATTCTTCTATCTACCTGTGCTAGTCTTGTGTCTCAAGCGTTCAGCCAAGTCCAACTGATTCTAAGACGACTTAGATTCATAGGCAAAATATTACTCTGATTTTCTATCACGTTAGCCTAAGCCCAACTACAGTTGATCGTGAATCGCATTCGTATCGTACTAACTATATCTTATATTTTCTTTAACTTTTAATAGCTCAGACGCAAAAGCTGTGCACGTCTACCGCACATAGGCCTAAAGATCTCATCTCCTACTAGAAACGACATGTATCTAAACGTGAGAGGTTGGTGAGGTACACCTGCCAGACAAAATACAGACATATTATACAGATATATTTACGTAACAAATTAGTAAGCCAAACAAACGTGTCAACTGAATCTAAATCAAAGTGACGTTACGCGTGCGTCAGAGTACATCATAATAGTGTTAGTAAACATTAGTCATAATTTTAAAAATATGCACTTATACACATGTCTACAAAGTAATGTATTGGACCTGAGCCGACAATTCGTATACGTGCATAAGACGTGACACACACAGACATATGACACATTAAAATTATTGCGCGATACCTTGAATGTTGATGCTATATTTAACATTGTTTAACCCTTACGTAGGCAATCTATAATGGAAATAGCCAAATAAGATCACTGCAAACATAACGCTGAAATAGAAAGTTATATTTAAATGGTGAGTCGGCCTAAACAGGTGTTTACTGAGCTGTGACGTAGAGATCTACATTTGACTTGTGAAAACAGACATTATTCTTACAAAGATACGTAGAATACAGCTACTTACGTTATTACTAACGCTGCCATCGAAACGGAAATAAAATCGTAGCATATTTGAATCCGTGTTCTATAATAACCTTACAATACTGACTTTATGTCTGGAGCGAGCATCCTTTTATAACAATGAAACAAACAATTAAGCATTTAAATTACGAACGTTGTGTGGGATTTCAAACATTTCGTGTAAAATATATTTTACGCAAGAAAAATTGATATAAAACTTTATATTGAAATAAAAAAAATATATAATATTGGGTTTTGTATTATGCCTTGCTAAATGTGTACGCTTTGAGAAAACCCTTACGAAATGTAAGCCTGTCTGAGACCGAACGTTTAATTTTAACACTGCACTTAAATATGTACCGCGGAATATAATAATTTCATAGACGCCGAATAATGACATACCATACAATACGTCTTTCAAAATCACCACTAAAATAGAAATGAAGAACAGCAATCCTATCGTCTACAACGACGAGTAGAATGCTCAAATAGTGCAGCGTGCTTACAATCGACGAGTCTTCGATTATTTATTTTATTAAAAACTTCATGCACAAAACAATGCATTGGCGGATTTAACGCCAAGCGCATTCTCTACCAGTCAACCGTAGGGTGAGGCAGAGATAAAAAAAAGTAGGTGCATAGGCATACAATAGCATTATAAAAATACATGTATTTAAACTAAAGAATAACACAAAAGTAATGATATTTACATTATATAGACGCCTACATACATAACTATATACATACATACGTAACATATTACTGATGAGATGGAACAGATAAACTGTCAAGGAAGAGAGCATGTACTTTTAACTTGAAAGTGCAACAGTTTGTGGACATCCTGACTTCATGAGAAAGCGCATTCTAAAGTAAAATGGACTGGACGAAGAAGGACGAATGTAGGAAACCAGATGTATGAAAAGGACAAAGTAAGAGGAGGTTATTGGAAGAACGAAGATTTCTATCGTGATTGGATTGGTATTGGAAAAGGTAGGCTAAACAAGTGATTGATGAATTTGGTAAGGTTAGAATAGAAAATGATATTGTAAGGGCACGCAAACTACGGCGTTGACGAATAGGTAACCATTATAAAGTGGATCAATAAGATATCATATTTACGAAGATTATAAATGAATCGAATGCAGTTATTTAAAAGTCGGTCATATTTATTGAGTAAATCTGCATTAAGGTCATAGGAACACACATCACCATAGTCAATTAAGGGAAATATCAAAGTCTGCACAAGCATTATTTTCGTCTTAGACGGGCTAAAATTCTTTAGGGGGTACAAGGCACGTAGCTTTCTGATTACACTCTGACTGACACTAGTAACCCGAGCTTGCCAATTTAAATTGGAGTCAATGAGCAAACCCAGATCCTTTACAGTATGACTGAACGGTATAGATGTCCCATCATATACAACAGGCGGTAAAGTACTTTGGCAATGTGAGCCCAAATAGAACAGGAGCTTTTAGCCGAATATGCTTGCAATACTGTTGATGGTTTGGAACTGTAAATTATCTGCTAATTTGTTAACACATGAACTAAACATTTTACATCCTTTTTGGGTGGGAGGTGATGATAGGTGACGTGAAAAAAAGACCGTACTTCTGGCAAGAGAAAACATGACTGTGGTAAATGTTTGAAATGAATTACTATTCATCTTTTTTAGAGGCCATGAATTTATTAAATCTTTTCAGTGCCAAAACTAAAAATGACTTTTTTATTGAATATTTTTATTAATGATATGTTTTATAATCATAAATTCAGTACCTATTTCCAAAGTTTTTAATACAAACAAACAATATTTACCTCTTATTTATAAAAATATACGTTGTTTTATAATTCTTAAGTCAAGTTTCTTTATTGACATGATATCTGGTTCAAAAGACTAAAACTGTGTCATATTATTACTGAAGCTCATTTCCGCAGAATTACAAATTAGTTCTACCTTTATACGTATCCACTTTTATATGCTGATGCGCGCTACTACAATTATCACTTCATAAAACTTTAGACAAACTCTTCATTCCACAATTAATACTTCATTATATACTATATCATATAATTCACACGAATCATCGCAGTGACATAAATTGAGGCTATCGCTATGTACTAAAATCATTTGATTTGATTGCCACCATCAACGTATACTAGGCTTCAGCTATATTTAGCAGCCATCTTGCAAGCTTCACATATTATTCCACATTCAAAATCATTAGCTTTGACGTTAATATCATTAATAAAAAGTATGTGTGTAATAAAGTTTCTATGGTGAATAAATTGTTTTTATAATTGGAGAACATTACATTGGTGAAGTATTCGTTGAGTTTACAAATAAATTGAGAAATTTTATACACTACATAATTATATATAAACTCTAAAGTCTTTATAGTTATTATATTATATTATATTTATGTATTTATTTATTAGGATCTCTTACAAAAAAAACAATTTCTCAATCAATAAATCTTGATAATTAAAATAAGGTCTCATGTTTTTGTTTTAGGCACCGTCTTGTGTCATACAATATTATATTAAAAGTTGTATTCCAAAAATGACAGATTCGATTTAGAGGTTTACTCATAAAAACGTCACAACTGACATTTATTCTTTTAGTAAGTATAGATAGTTTCAACTAGCATTGTAATATCATTTTTAAATATAGAATAACCATGTAGCGGAGTCTTGAAACTACGACCTTCTATTCTCTTATCTATAAATACAAAAACCAGCATCAGTGGGTAATTTATTGTTTAACTAAAGACGCGTAATCTTCATCAGTCGTATTATACAGATGTTATGTTTAGCGGATGATCTAAGGTTAAACAAGTCAAATTACATGTAATCTTACCAGCCAGTAATGTTCTGCTGTAAAATAACAAACTAAACACTAAAAAGGTTATAAATACAATGTGTTCTGAATGTTACCATGACGCTGCGACGCTATTTATATTTCGAACAGACAGATGATTTTTGAGAAAAAGAATCATTGTTTTGTTTGTTTTCTTTTCTTTTCATATGAAGATTAGCCTATATATACAATAACAGTATTACAGTGACTTTACAATAGTAAAAGTAAGAAACAACCCGGACCTAAAACGGTTGTCTATTTGTATACTAATTGTATAGAAATGTTTACTCCACGCAGGCATAGTATAGCTACTTTATTTAAACTACTGCATAAGTATTAATCGCCTAGCCTACCCTTTTGCTAAATAAAGAAATTAATTTCACCTTCAGTAAGACATATTATATCGTTCTCATTAAGAAGACGTTCAATTGCCAGCTAATTTAGAAGCGACGGCAAAATATACCTACCTATTTCAATAACTTAAAATAACTATGCTTACTTGATCTTCAGCTAATCAATCGTCTCCTTTATTTTACTTTTGAAGTCTCTAGCTACGTTGCCATAACAACGATCCCTTAACCCCGAGCGTGGGTCTAAACATGTGGGACCAGTCAACAAGCAGTCTGTTAGAAGTTTTTTACAATAGTAGACTATAGGAGTAATTGAAAGTAGCAGCTAATGAAACGATAAGCTAGTACTTGCTTCAGCTGTCTTGCTTCGCCGCCTTCTCTCCCCACTCTGCTATTTATGTATAAAGTATCATCAGAAGCAGAATGCACGGACTTGAACTTATCCTGGTAAAATATCTGCCACAAAATACAGTGACGTTAGACAACAAAAGCACTTTACCTATAAGTTTGTTGCGTAGTCTTAGCCATTGAAATTCTCTGAACAATATACATGTGTCACAAGGAACTATGTAGTACATTATATCAATACTAAAAGCCACAAGTTTTTCTATAAAGTTCAGCTTGAACTTTCTACCCGCTATAGGTCTACTGTCTTGCGTATAGTCAACTTATCAATGACTAAACAAATAAATATTGCTATTGCCATCTACACCGATTTTCACTTTCATCTTACACCTTCTACTTTTCGTGGGTATAGATTTCTTAAATACATGAATTTTGCACACTGTCACATTGAAAGAGAGCATCGTGAGGAAATCTGTGTTTGGCAGCGCACTGTAATATTTCTGAATGTAAGAAATCTGCTAACCATCATTGACACGTGTGTAAATAGAGACAAAGATTATATTAAAAACAAATATGTGGGCAATAAATATCATTTAAAATTAATTATTAATAGTACCCAATTAGGATTAAAACAAAGTTAAAACTGATGTTCTTTATGGTTATGTAAAATATTTATATAATAATACAATCAATTAATGAATACATATCATATATAAATTATTATACACTTTCAGTAACACGGACTAGAATAACAATAACTTATTTGTAAAATCAAAATCAAAGATACAACATTCATAATTTCACCAACATGCCATTGTTTGTTGCAGACTGTTACACAGTCTGTGTTTAAAAAGCGTGGCTTCAAATTACCTATTGTTTGTGGCACGGTCACACAGTTGATGGAACACCTAAAACAAACCGACCCAGACTATGTTTGCTTTTGTATATTTGATATTGGCGATAATTATACGGCCGAAATCACTGGACAAGTGAACAAACACACGGGGCAATAATAGAGAAAACAATCGACACCCATCACAGAATGAGTAAAATAACAATACAGAGCGTTTTAATTAACTCACTCCGGCCTTTCTGGTGCAATGATTATAGAGTAGCCGGCAGATGTTATATACCGCTCACTACACGCGAATTCAATATACAACATATACGCGCGGTACATATGTCTTTTCTGATTATCATGCGTTTTATCTAGATATTATATTAATTATTATAATTACCACGTACATTGATATATTAAATTATGGTATTAAATTGATTGTTGTTTGATATTTTCAAGTTGTATAAAATTATTTACAATTCGGCACACTCTGAAACTTTAAGACATACTCTTGGAACGTCATCTTGGTACGATCATAGTGTCTCCTCATATAAATAAATTGTAAATTATCATCGTTGAAGTATATACACAGATTCGTAGATTTGCAACGTTGCTCGATTTGATATAACGGCGTACAAATGTCCAGTCTGCCAGCTCGTTTTATCTTTTCCTGCGCGGAGCGTCTAGATGTTCTTACGTAGAGCGGCATACCATCACCATCGACGATATATAAACCGTAGGCAGTTCCCCTTAGGACCTTATTCCTTCAAACGACAAGAAATAACTTTTTAAGCTGATGAAAGAAGTCATTCAAATGTGTTTAAAAAAAATGCTTGATTACACTGAACGAAGGGGCAACACAAGTTTTGCAGTACAGGTGCCGGCAAACATCTTGAACAATAATAGGCATAGTGGGGACAACAATAATAATAAACCTAATTGACCAATAACGCGAATCCTTCGAATGGGTGATTGGCTCATTGACGCGCCCCGCCGTATTGACCCGCTCATAACGCCACGGATGCATTCTGCGCATTTGTCAACATGTTTGCCAGCATGTATACTTCAATACTACTATATTTTAAATTATTTGTACTTTATAAGAAACCTTTAAATATAGCAATGTGTTTTGTTACATAAGTGAGCCTTCTAAGAATGGACCTGCAGAATAATACTTAATCTGCGTGATTTCATTGTTTTTATAATTTAACGACTTCCAATTTCCATTTTCCATCTTAATAATAATAATTTTCATATTATGTGTACTTGGCAAACTATCGTTGTCTCTTTTATAAATACTTGCCATTATATTATTATATTTTGTTACTATTTTATGCCTAAAGCTCTGTTTCAAGGCTTGTAATCCCAAATCGCGCGGTCACGACGGAAATAGATTTGAGGTACAGAGTATGAGGCAGACATCATCGGTACTGTAGCTCGTGTATAAGCAAGGGCTGTCGCTCAGGGGTTGCGCTCTTGTAATATGAATACAAGCCAAGTGCACCGCCCCTAACCAAACTCAATGAAGGTATTCAGTATATTGGATTCCTTACTCCTTTGTTACGAGCGCCGGTTGAATCTCAGAATTTCAACGTGAAGGCAAAATATGTCTAGAGAATCGATGTGAATGTGTCTTCATATTGTTTTGTAGCGTCAGTATCTGTCACGAGCTAGTTTTTATATTGAATGGTCTTCGATACTAAATTTGTCTTTGTGTCGTCTACAATGTTATCAAACCATTGATTGTTAATGTGTATGAATATATTGATACACAATCTGCCGTTTCCCTTTTAGACCGATTAAACGGACAAATTCCCTTTAAAGTTATATTTAGACTGGTGTAAATTGCCGTGAAATCAATTTGTTAGACGCGTTTCAGTTTTCATCTTCCAGACAGCGTATTCTGACATGATAAGTATACGCAAAATTTCGCTACTTTTACTGATTTTATAATTTTA
Source organism: Catocala nupta (assembly GCA_963675205.1). NCBI lineage: Eukaryota > Metazoa > Arthropoda > Insecta > Lepidoptera > Erebidae > Catocala > Catocala nupta. The sequence continues at coordinate 27,955,888 of OY776078.1, read as the reverse complement.
AAACTAGCTGAGCCGGCACTGTCTTGCATTTTAATGCATTAGAGCGTACTTATTTAGTATGGACGGCAATATCACTAGTAAAATTTGAATAATGAATCAAAAGTTGTTCAACTGCTAGTATTTTTAATGTAGTGTTTTCACATAAATATAAACTTGGCGATAGGTATTATGGATTTCGTTTGATTGTCATCATAGAGTTAATAATAATTTGTCTGTTGCTATGAATAAGTATTATTAAAAAAGTACAATGTACATAGCCTTGCTTACCGTTTATTTATAGATTGACTACATCTACAATGCTATAGCTATATGTTAAAAGCACTACACTTTATTTTTAACTTTAATTAGACTTTCTCTGATCGATATATGTCGCGCTGCATAGCAATGCTGCCGCTTATGTTCCATGACTTAACACTTTATATGTTTACATGTAATCACAGATCACGAAACCTCAAGTCAGTACCTGAGTCAGGAAATGTGTAATTAGACATTTCTGTTACAAGTATAGTAGAATAGTAGTAGTAGTATAGCGTCTGGATATGTTCACGTAGACAATTTTATTACATGGAATCAAACACTTAGTGGCCGAAACGTGGATGTAATGCATCTTAAGTGTAGTTATTTTGTTTATAAATTATATACCCAAGTGTGTAGGCATCTAGGGATGGCGTGGTATATCCAAAATCAAAAATTGTTTAATAAAAATACGTCCATCTATTGCAAAACATACATTATCATATATATATATAAGTGGACAGATTTTCCTTTGAGTTCTCAAGAAGACAACTATGTCTTTGATCAACTATAATAAACACTATTCCACTGCCAAGTGAGGTTGTTGTACTAGAAAACGAAGAGCGACGACAGTTTGAAGATAGGTACTTGCCAAGCCGAATAGTTCTCTGTAAAAATATGAAGTGTAAAGTCTTCTCTCTCTCTCTGTTTGCTCTCATGGTGAATAATAGTCGTTTTGTATGCGTATTGGATTTACAGAATAAAGCATTTTAGCTTTAAATACCATATAGACATGTCTATAATATATGAGAGCAAATTTTAAACGTAGTTTAGTATACTTAATATCTCTATTAGCGCACTATTAACCTATATGTACTCGTATAATAATGCCTGAACATGACAAGTCAAAATTTAATGCTAGATGATACAATATTGTTGAATAAAACTTGTCGGTCTGGCAATATTCATAATTAAAGTAAATATATAATTTTGCTATTAAAAGTAATAGGTTTCTCGAATATCTGTGTTCAAATTATATAAGTGTAAAAATTATGATTAGGCTGCTAGGTATCTTCTTTGTTTTTAAAAATACAATGTTTGATTTATTAAGATGAAGAAGTATTATTAATCGGTAATATACCTAATGGAACTTGCACGACAAAAAAATATTTTATTACTAATTTTTAGCAAATGGAAATCGGTAATATCTACCCACCCACAGAAAACATTTGCTAATTAACGTACGTCTTCTTTAAGTGATAGAATCTACGCATAATCAACTTATGATTATTAAGAATAATCATCAGAGCCATTAGTCAAAACTGTGTCGGTATTAATACATTCGAGAACCGTGTACCTACCACAAATAATTTAGCCTTGGCCTAAAACTCATTTTAGGCCAAGTTATATAAGTACTTACTGAACATCACACACAAACGAACCCAAAAAACGAGAACATTTAAACTAATATTAGATGTCACCATACCAAGACGGCATTTGTTCGGAATTAATTATTTAACTAATATTAGTTTAGTAATTTTGTTTAAAACAAGTCACTGGCAACTCCGATGTGAGACGTACTTAGTCTAGCAGTGCATACAATAACTTTAAGAGCTTTCGGCAACTTTAAAATTCATGAAAGCCATACGTCTGGGAAGATGTTTAGAAGCCAAACTTGTTGTCCAATTCTATGACTGAAAGTTACCAAGAAACTACACAGAAGGTTTCTCTTGGACTTTATAGATTTGTAAGACAGAACATTTTCTTAATTAATTATAGGTACTATTCATTACGCCAACCAATACATAAATGGATACTACTCAGTGTAAGCATACATAACTATGTCATAGATAATACTCGTGATTTATAAAGTCCTGCACCAAAACTACCGTAGCTGTAGTAAAATTAGGTAACTTAGAATTGCTATATTATGTGGATCACACAACAATACTACGACATGACTAATTAAGCGAAAGCGCTATTAGTATAATCAATAAGTTTCTAAAATTAATTCAAGTCATCACATCTAGTTTATTACCCATATCTTTGTATCATGATATGATATTTAGTATGTAATTATGTTAATTATTTTATTCTAGCCTTTGCCCGCGACTTCGCTCGCGTAAAAGTAGATTAGGTAATGTTAGTAACAGTACTAAAATTTAGCCTATGGTGATAAAATAGCTTTCTAATCGTGAAAGAAGTAGTAAAACAAGAAAAAACAGTCTAAACACAAAATGCTTATAGCTAATTTGCGCTAATATTTCCTGCGTAATATTTATATATATATATATCGCCAATACGGCTTTCGGGCTAAACGATCAACGGGTGATCTTCTAGCGTTCGTCACGCACTTCTGGGGTGAGGCTATGGACAAGCACGGCGAGTCTTTGGCTGTCAGCCTAGACACAGCCAAAGCTTTCGATAGAGTCTGGCACCGGTCTCTTCTTTCCAAGCTTCCGGCCTATGGCTTGCCCCCTCAACTGTGCACCTGGATTGCAAGTTTCCTGCAGAAGCGTCGTATTCTGGTCCATTGCGACGATCGCACTTCCAAATTTATGCAGGTCAATGCAGGAGTGCCTCAGGGGTCCGTCTTATCCCCTATGCTCTTTCTTCTGCATATCAATGATATGTTGAATCTCGGCAACATACATTGTTACGCAGACGACAGTACCGTGCATGGGCGATATCTCGGACGTCCTGGGGCCAAACAGGCTGAGGTTGAGGGGAAAAGGCAGGATCTTGTCGTTGAACTTGACCAGACCTTGAACCGCATCTCTGAATGGGGTGCCAAGAACTTGGTCCAGTTCAACGCCAAGAAGACCCAGGCATGCGCGTTGTCAACAAAAAAGTCTCCGTTCCTTCCCCTCCCTTCTCTGAAGAACACTCCACTGGTGATACGTGACAGCCTTTCCATCTTAGGTATGGATCTTTGGCACTCCCTTAATCCCAAAACCTACTTCGAGAGCGTCATTAAGCAAGCTTCGCGAAAACTCGGAATTCTCAACAGGGTGAGGCGGTTCTTCGCGCCTGGGCAGCTGTGCCTATTGTATAAGGCACAAGTGCGCCCTTGCGTGGAGTACTGTTCTCATCTTTGGGATGGCTTCGCGCAGTACTTGCTAGACGCTCTTGAAAGGTTACAGAGACGGGCTGTCCGTCTCATCGGAGATCCAGAGGTCACAAGTTCACTGGAACATCTGCAACTCCGTAGGGATATTGCCTCTTTGGCATGTTTCTACAGAATATACCACGGGGAGTGCTCTGAAGAGTTATTCCACCTTATCCCGCCCTCCCCTTTCCTGTCCAGAACAACGCGTGCTGGGCTCAGATGCCATCCTTACATGGTGAAGTCGACTACAGTGCGTACCAACAAGTTTGGGTCCTCATACCTCTGCCGAACGATCAAGGCATGAAATTATCTGCCAAGGCACGTGTTTCCTTCTTCCATAAATCCTGGATCCTTTAAGCGGGGCGTGAAAAAGCACCTTCTCAGGCCGTCAAAGTAGAGACCTCAACATCGCCTCGGCTGCTATGAAGACGATGTGGAGGCCACTGCTCTTAGATCACACGACTGCTTACCATCAGGCGGAGTGTGGTCATGTTGACGAGCAAAAAAAAAAATTACCATTTTGAAGCTACACTGACAGTTTATTGAATAAAACTTCGTTGAATGCCCAATATTAGTAGTAGTAGTTGGTATTACGAAACAATACTATTAATACTGAATTGTTTATGTTTAAGACCATAAATAATAAATAGTATTTGGGAAAACGGTCTTTATGATTTTTTTGCCAGACGACCAACGTCTTCCTGACGCGCACATACATATTTAGACAATCAGTCTATAAATCATTATTAAACTTTATATAAACGAGCTTGTCCTTCCTTAGGGGGGCCTTTAATAAATATAATTGCTTGAGAATTTAACAAAATTAATGTTTTGGTTTTGACGTTTGGACCACTTGGGGCTCTCCAGCTGGTATTGGAGCAGTGGGTAAGGGGGCAGCATAGGACCATTTCCTATCGACTAGTGCAGATGTTGTCAGGGCACGGTTGCTTTGGCAAATACCTGCACACGGTCGCTAGGAGGAAACTTGGGGGGCTTGGGCGGTGCAGCGCCGTGAACTCACTGAGGTTGTGGATGAAGACCTCTCGCTGCCGGCCGTGATCAAAGCCATGGTTGACAGCGAGAGGAAGTGGGCAGCGGTCGCAACCTTCTGCGAGGACGTCATCTCGCAGAAGGAGGCGGCGGAGCGGATCCGTGAGGCAATCCTTGCGGATCCGAGCCGTCGCCGGCGAACCGGGCGGTGCAGGCGCGCGTTCGCGCGGCTCATGCCGCCAATGAATGGGGATCTCCCGTCCGCCAAAAGGTTACACTGGCCGTGGTCATAAGCTGACTATGCAAAATTCTCTTAGAAGACGTGAATTCGCATCTCTCAGAATCCTACGAGAACTGACTATATTACTTCGGGGTTAACAGTCACACAGATGGGTAATAAGTCCTAATCACACGAATTTAATTAAAAACATCAACGATATTAACACTCGCGCTCGTTGCTTGTAGGAATTCTAGATGTACATTCTACTAATTTTGGTTTATCCGACCCGTAGCGTAGCTTAGCTTGTAACCACGGCCGGTATAACCTGATCGAAATGACCAACTATATGGTTGCGTTAATACTCATTGTGAAATATAAATTTATATCAATCTTTTTTTACAAACATTCCATTGCTGCATTGAAATAAATTCAACAGATTGTTTGTAAGAAAAGTTTTAGATCGAGATGCCTAATAAAATTCAAGACGTGCCATTGACAGGACATTTTTGAGTTTGTTTCGTTACTAAAACTTTAATTAAATTTACTTTACTTAATTATATTGGATTATCGGCTAATAAAAACAAATATTTATGTTTAGAATATGTTTTCAATTACTTCTTAAGGTTTAAACTTATTTGATGTGAGGGTGATCCAGTCAATATAGTCTTTATATTCATAATCCATTTCGCCATATCACCTAACGGAACTCTTGCCTTACAATAAAAATCCAACTCCTAAAAGTCCATTACAACTCTTGGTAGTCCTTCGACGTCTTTCAGGTTGGTTCTGCATCACATAAATGAATTTAGTCTTTAAACGTGCCGACTAGCTACTTGTAATGACACCAAAACTGTCGACGGTCTTTGGGTCTGTAATAACTAGACTAAGGATAGGTTATTATACAACATAGTATAGTTTATAATTCTTTTAACATAATAAAAATGCATACAGTTCGGCATGTCATGTTTCTTAAACAACTGTACGAGATTCAAAACTGTGATTATCGATTGTTGAATCTCGGGTCCAACTATCGACGGCTGCGGTTTTGTTTCAATGTGTCGCTTTTACGATTCAATTAGTCCACCAACATTAATATATAACTTACGTATGTAATTTACCTTACAAAGAGAGGAATGAACAGTGATAGTTTCGAATGCATTTTATTTGTGTAGCTATGGACTTTTGAAAATATTACATTGGAAATCACTAACAGTATTAAAACTATGCAATTTGAAGAAAGCACAGTAGCAGTACACATTGCTTTTTTATTACTAAGTACGAATATAACTGGCTAAAATCAGAATCTTTCGCATTTTTTAATAAGCTGCTTGCTACAGGCGTGTTCATTGCTGGTAGAATACCCCGCTCGTAACGCAAAATTCGATTACGTCACCATACCAGCTGTATTTTGAACAGCAGACTGCACCAATACAGATGTTTGCAAGAATTAGATTCATTAATATCTGAACGTTGAAAATAGCGAAATCCCTACACTCAATGTCAAAATTAATGAACGTTATTTTAAAAATAAGAGGAATATATCGTATCATTTCACGAAATGGAAGATAAAACAACGAACAATGAGAGATTCCACTGCCTACACGTCGCCGCGTCGGTCCGATAACCAGACCGAAATAGCTTCGTAACCACTACAGATGATAGGACTGCCAATCCACATGACATGAGCCACTCGACTCCCAAACAGATTTTTATTACATGCGGTAATCAAAATGGTTTATACTCGTGTACATACATTGGAAGAATTGGTGTTATTATTTCAGATCATATTTATTTATCTTTGAGTGCACTTTTGGCGCCGTATTGCAATTTATAATAACATCGCTGCTTTTTGTCTTCTATATTTATATTAATCTAGCTAGCGTGCACTTTCAAAATATAATTTATTATTGTAATCGTACTTATCGTTATTTTTCTGCTGGCTATAAATACAAGGATGAAAATATCGCCAAGTCTCAGCTTATAAACGAACAATTATAATAGAACTGCTTCTCTTTAATAATTTTATATAATATTTAAATAACATTTGTCCGGGGTTTGAGAGGTTAAGTATTCGTTCAGTATTCTCGTTTTACATTTGATATTATAATACATATATACAATAGCCATACGATTATTATCTTTAATAAGCTATGTTTAATTAAAGACAATTTAGTTCGACTATATTCTCATTATTTTATTATTATTCTTATTATTAATTAACTATATAGATAAGCTAGTTACAGCTAACAGCCGTAACTAGCTTATCTGCTAATTATAACTTACTAGGAAAATAAATTGCAATTTACAACATATACCTATATTCCTTTTTTTACAGTACCCTGCGAAGGTTTCTCTTTAAGTTTGAAACTTATATATCATGTATTTGTCTCATATTAGACTTCTTTTCCCTAGATGAAGGTTTGAATAATTTTTTTCTAAAATTATTCTTTATCACTTTTCAGATCACGGAGTCCCTCAAACGTCTGCGTGCCAGCAAGAAGGCATCACGTTTCGCTGAGGACATTGACATTGACACCAGCGTCTCCAATCTTGAAAACCGCATGAGGATCTCAGACAAAATCCTTGAGAGCGTTGGCATCGGTCAGTCGGAGGTGAGCGGAGCGAGGCGGGCACTGCAGGAGAACGAGGAGCGTACAGAGAAGCGCATCGCGCGCAGGCTCACTGAAGAAGGTGGGCTCACTAAGTGGACCGCGCTCAATAAGTCTGACGATGAGACAGCAGCCGTAGCGAGGGCGAAAGCGACACGAGCGCGCCTCAGCGACTTAGAAGATGAGATGAACGAGCTTTCGGAGAAGACCGCTGCAAGAGAAAGGCGCGCTGCCCGCCTGCGAGCGCTCGTCGCCGACAACGAGACCTCCGAATCCATCCAATCCGTCTCCGCCTCCAAGGTCACCATCAGATCCGAGAGGGAAAAGAAGCAAGTCACTTTCTAAACAAATGCAGCTCTCTTGTTTTAGTCTCGCCACTCTCTGCTCTAAAATGCTACGTTTCAGGGCACCGTGAGTTCTCTACGTTTCGAGATAGATAAGTTTGCTAGAATGTGTGCTCCTGCATTTGCCTATATATACATTAATGTATAATGATGGAGGTCGATGTTTATTTTATATTTGGATAGAATAAAATGTCATGTATTACCCTGTTTTCTATTTATTGACTTATGAATAGATTATTTTACATTGAAAATATACGCTACTAGTTTGATTTCTTTATTTATCTATCGGCAATATGGAAATAATAGTATCTATACCTGTTAACCAACTCAAAAATATATTATCCAGCTTATACTTGAATAACTTGGTCTTAAGTCCTTATATTTCGATCACTAAGGCTCGGGTTCGATTCCCAGGGCGGGCAAAAGTCATTAAGTTTTGCCGTTAGAAAATTATCTGTTACATCTAGACATGTGCTAAGTAGACATGACGTATCTTCTGACGTGGGACCTATAAATATATCTGATTTTAAATATAATAGGTATCTGTGATTGTTATGTAGCGCTACCCGTTCGAAACTATACCAAGGTATGTGGCGCGTTTTACGAGTTGAAATCATTTATTTCTCATACATTTACAACCACTAAGATGAAATAATATAGTATTTAACATAATAAGATTGTACTACAGAATATCGTTACGCATTGAACCAACGATTTTAGAGTATGTAGGTAACATTTTAATAGTTTAATCTGAGGGTTATAAATACCTCCTTCAGAACTTATAACTACAATACAGTTTTTAATATATAAGTTAACCTACAATACGCTGTAATTATAAAAGTATCGTACATTGCTGTTGCATCAAGTTTAATACAAATTATTATAATACTTACAGACCTTCAAGAGTACCCGCTACTCTGCCTTGTGTTCAATTAAAACTTTGTGTTCCCAAGATCTGCTGCTATACTTAGAGAAGGATTAAAAGTAGACACATGCCTGTTCGTTGAAGAATCATGCGTCCAATTTTACATAAAAACAAAATATTCCTTTGATCTGATTTACTTTGAGTTTTCATCTGTGATTGATGTGATGCCCACAGACTATTTTTCCATGTTTGATATTCACCAAAACTAAAATCTAACAAAAGATATTTCTTCGAAATGTGACATCAAAGAATTTTGTAGAAAAATTGTGTATTTGTTTGTTAAAAATAAATGGGAAATCTAGCATTTTACGTGACTGTTTTATATGAGGTACATGATGAGATTAACATGCGCAAAATGCATCAACGCACTTGAGTGGATGCCTTGTATGCATCGTGTAGACAACTTATACGAGCCACCAGCGAAAATATCTTAGGCATGTGGCCTACGCTAGTAAATTACACATGTAGCTTGGGCAATTCGCTTGCGCGTTTATCCCGCGCAAGTAGCTTATAAATAATGATGCAAGAAGCCCGCTCCAACTACTTGCACCATTATCTATAGACATGCTCAAAGTAATTAATGTTTAATATAAGTTAAATCTAATAGACAGGCTTCATTTTAATCTAAAATGTGTAATGCACCTAATAAATGTCCCGAATATATTTGTACTTTTTACAGTTAATTCTTTAGAGCATTATTAAACATTATTTAATTAATCATATTTTGAAACAAAGATAGATTGTCCTAGATCTTCTTCTGAATTCATTAAAATAAATAAAAAACTCTTGAAGATCTTGAAGACAATAGCATCTACATTATGTGTGTACTTTGGTGATTATTTCAAATAGGTCTCATCGTTAAATATCTTCTAAAATTGGCGTAAAATTTCTAAAACTTCTATCATTTTAATATTTATAATAAAAATTCAATCTTTTGTATAATATAATATTTATAATATAATATTTATTAACTCGCCGCCGGCCGATGCCATCATTCGATGATGGTAATTACTAAAATCTTAATGGTCTTGTAGGAAACCGGCTTAAGATTTGTAACATTTACTTGCTTACACGCGCTGAGTAACAGTGCCGTAGACCGTATATATTTTATTTATATTATAATATTATCTATTATTATATCTACCTTTTCCTTTCCTTTCCTTAAGGTCGATAATATATTTACTAGTATTGTAAGCGTTCATAGGCTTTAGTGACCGATTACCATCAGGCGAGCTCTAAGCTGATTGGCCATTTTGGTACTATCCTAGGAGCTTTAAAAAACCTCTGCATTGCACTGGGAAAGCGTGGTAGACTATGGCCATACCATTTCAGATTGAGAAGTGGCCTCTGCCGAGCAGTGGTACAGTTTTATACAGGGCTGATATTCTTCGTCTTTCATATTATAACTATGCCACCTATATTCACTGTAACACCCGTGAAGCTAAGCTCAACAGTGTTGACCATAGAAAACGCTGAGCTTTGACACTTTAGAAAGTCTCTGTAGAAGCTAAACCGTATTGAAACCCACACCTAATATAATCAGAAGTATATAAGAGAAGTTGGATGAAAGAATTCCACTCGCACATTCACAACTTTTATTATAGTTAAACCTCTACATACATAGTTCTATGGCTGTATATACCACATGGATATAATGTCTATATTTCGTCAGCTATGGCCGCCAGATACCTAAAAAAATACCACGTAATGAAAGCAACCTGAGAAAGAGAACTCAACAGAGTAGCCATTAACCCAACTAACAACCGAATTGTAAAAACAATTATTAATATTAGTTAAAAGGTCGTCAAAAGCATGGTTATTTGTGATTGGCTGCCTGAATTAGCAATAGCCAATCAAATAACTTGACATCGCTTTAATACGTCATTGATTAGCTTTTCAGAAGCAGAAGAATTCTTGGAATATTCGCAATTGCAGCGTATATCCGATATGCTGCAATTGCGAATATTCCAAGACCCAGCGTAGATGGAGAATGCAACGAGACGATTGAAGAAAAATGACTTACAGCAAGATAGTACTATATGGTTCTTTATACTCTGTTTCCACTCTAGACAAAGCCAAAAGTTTTCATATGTGGGTAAAACGAGAATAACACAATTTATTATGATTAATTGTTGCCGATATAGGCAAATATAAGTATATTTTGTTATTTATTACGTTCACTAATAAAACAACGGTTTCTGAAATAGTATGGTATTTCTCTGAAAAAAAAATGGTCTGCATCATATATGTAGACCTATTCTTGTCAATACAGCGACCATACGCTTAATTGAACCATTTATAAAACCGGCCATAACCTAAAATATAATTACGTCCTACATAAATAATCATAAAGAAGCGCTATTCTTTTTGTAGTCCTGTCTAAAAAATAAATTATTAGATAAATTTCATAACATAATAATGTACTACTTAATGTGTGAGTACACATTGTGTAAACCAATAAAACATAAATAATATATTCCAGACCTAGACTCTAGACTAGCATTGCTTTAATATGTTATATCATGTACCTTACGATCTGTAAATATGATCAGTTTCAGTTTATACTCAAGTACTAAATAGGTACATAAAATCTAACCTTACGTTGGAGCGTTGAAGTTCAATATACTTGACTTATTTGAAGGAACTTCGACTGGAAAGTTATATAACTGGCAATCAGTTTATTGATAAAACCTTTGGATAAAACCATGAACGCGTAAAAAGAAAAGTTTTAAAGGAATTTCAGAAAAAGTAATTACTTTTAACGTATTTTAATAGTTTTCTAAATCAGTGAACTTATTGTTTTGATTTAATATTATTCATGTTTAAGAAAGACGCAATATTAAAGTTGTCAAATTCGAAGCGTGATATTACGAATTATTACGCACAAGCTCGAACCGCAGATATTGATGACTGATGATACTTTTTTCGTAGAGGTTCGTCATAATCAGAAAAATGTTTTTCCACAGTGCGTGATTGTATGGATTATCACGGTTGAACTAACAATGACACCCTATTCGAAGATCGTCAATGACGTAGACGCATTGAAAACTTGCAATGATTGTGTAGTGGAAAGAGTTCATCGCTTAAATCCTCGGTGCGTGTAATCTGAATACGCACACACGCTCGCATCTGTAACATCAAGCACTGTGAGAAGTAATTTTTAGTAAGTGAACAAAACAAATAAAGTCGCTTACTTTTTAATATCTATCGAGATACTGAAAAGTGCTTATACAAGTACATAGCTCAAGAAAACGGCGTCTAGCATCCAAATAGTGGCTTCATAACTTCATTCTACTTGTTTATTATTTCGAAATTGTGCTCCACTCGACTCTTTAAATAAGTACGATACATCTACAATGTTTATTAATAAACAATTCGTACAGTGCTACCAATACGCTAAGTATTGCGAGTTTCCTATCGGTGTTGGACAAATATTTTTGTGTCACTCAAGTATTTGTTGCTATTCTGTTCATAAAGGTGTTATTTATGTCCATTGTTTCAATGTTTGTAGAGTCACCCGAGGCTAACGTTATCCCTAGTTAAATAACTGTAATGGAAAGACAACTGACACATTACATAGCTAAATAACTTTTCCATTAATTTTTTAGCATCCTTAACGTTTAATAAACCGTATGATCGCTTGTAATATAGGTGTATCAGCCGCGCTACCGGCCCTAGGTTCAATGTATTAGGAAAAGGACATAAAGAATGGCATGGACGAAATATTATGTCAGTCTGCAAAATTTAGTTTCACTAGGTGAAAAGCAGCAACGGTGTTTGTTCTGACTTTACGGATGGAGTAATGTTTTACGTAGTCTCTTCGCCTCTGTGCCAAGTGTTGTAGTTACAAACCACTTATTTTACTTACTAACTTTTACTCTGCTATAACCAATTTATTGTACTAATATTCTTTGTGAAGAGAGAAATAAATAAAACTTATTATTATTACTTACAAACCAAACAGGTGACAAAAAAATGTCGTTTTCTTCGTGTCCGTTGTTTGAATGTTTATAAAATCCCCCGCGACATAGGTCACCCTATTGCGTAACTTGTTAATCTTAACATAAAAAAGTACACCGGTATTCTATTTACAACTTTGAATCTACACCACTGTGTAGTTTCTTATATAACAATATAGACCTGTAACTGCCTGTACTTAATAGCTCATCAAATATTAATTTTGCTTGTTCTAGAATAGCATCGCATCGGCTCAGCAATACTGTTATCTATTCTGTAGGATCAGAACAAATTTTAACTTGCTCGATCTTATACTCATCATTACGCACACCTGGCAATGATAAGACATCTTTATTAAATTACGAACCTTAAGATTTAGATATGAAGTGTACAATTGTATCTGGCAGCAACCTATAGGTACACATTATGATACTTAGTACGCCTGCCTTCCATAGAGGAAATACAATAATTATTTTATTTTATTGTATTGGCTCGCTACATTTGTTAACACTACTGAGAGTTAAAATAATATTCTTTCATCATAATAATATTCTATCACATATACACAATACCATCTAGCCCAAACTAAGCAGAGCTTGTACTATGGGTACTAGATAATAGATAAACATACATATATACTCTTTTTTTTGTAAATATGTACATACATATTATACATAGACACACCCAAACCAAGACAAACATCTGTGTTCATGCACACAAATGTTTGACTTGTCCGGGAATCGAACCCGCGACCTCAGACGTGGCTGTCGGTTACACTAACACAAAACAAAGTTGTAATAACGTTGTCTAGTGTCGTAATTTCTTACAGGTTAACAGTACCAGACCAGCTCTCTATATCCTTGCTCTTATATTATACTAGCTGTGCCCGCGGTTTCACCCGCGTTTATGATTACTGCCCCATGAGTCGTAGCGTGTTGTTATATAGCCTATAGCCGACCTTGATAAAATGAGTTATCCAACACTAAAAGAATTTTTCAATTCGGACCAGTAGTTCCTGAGATTAGAGCCTTCAACCAAACAAACAAAATCTTCAGCTTTATAATATTAGTATAAATTTCTTATTCTGATCAATAAATAAGACTAATCGGCTAGGCGAAAGGAATAGGTACATATCGTTGGGAAAACACAGCACATATTGTGCGGATACACATAATTAATGACGAAGCAACGCACGCTATCTTGTTCGACAAATATGCACCTATAATCTAATGTAGTATTTACTGATAACGTATGTATGGAACTAATCCCATTCATACGCACACCTACGTTTCTGCTAGCCAAGTTTAGGAATGGTGACATGGGATAACATAAAGTTATGACACTACTCAAATTACCAGGCAATGTTATGACATGACGAATTTAATTAAAAACATGTTTGAGGATCTCTAATAAAATATACACATTTTATTTACATAATATATAAAGAAATACAAACATCTGTCGAAAAGGAAGACAATATTGTATTATTATATTCTAAATCCCACGTAATAGACGTCAGTCTATATAGCCGCAGACATAACAAGATGCAGAGCAACTAATATGAATGTTTTGATAATAATATATTGCGAAAATAAATGCAGGTGAGGTCCGCTCACGATCATCAATAAATAATTAACCTAGCCTTATGTCTCGTGATCAGCGGCGATTCGTTAAGACCGATAACTTAATTTCTGAAATGTTCTGAATTAGATATTGGTGTACGATTGAACTAACCTTTTATCGCCATGAAGTTGTTTCTTTAGTTCAGAACATCCAATGAGTATTACTACATCATATTTCTATGTATTCCTTGTTTATCGAGGTATAAGACGTCGGGGAATACCGTTTTGATAATTTCAGAATATAAAACGTAGCATGCTTTTGGAGCTGCTACTTCTAGCGGTGGACCTCATGAGGTTAAATCACCAAATATAATAATAAATAAGTATTATTTTACAATAGAAATGTGTAGTTATGTCCATGAATAAGGAAAATTATATCAATGGATCAAATAGAAGATACGTGATGGCCTGAAAATATCAGCTTTGCTTATGAATGGAGAAGGATAAATTGTCATAAAATGGGGAGAAGCAAAAATAATATTAGATTTCTTTACTAAGTCACAAGAATCATAACAGGAGTTTATATATGAATTTGTCCCTTAGTACGAAGAAAATCGGTAACACTGTGGTGTTCATACTAAAATTTGATTGCCATTTAAAAATATTGATGATATAGTCATTACTATTTTTGATCTGATGGCTGATTCAAATTCTATGTTTTATCATGCATAGTTGCTTGTATTTAGGCTTCTATGGTTTGTCTTGAATTAACAAAAACATCAACCATCACGTAATTACGGCGAATTGAAACATCGCATACGATTTAAAGTTATATCGCTTCGTGTGAGCACGATATAAGTTTTAATACAAATTGTATAAAAGGTTATTGATAATTTGCATATTACATTATATACATGTTATTTAATTTTATATCTAATAATATCTATTGTCTATTCTGAAAATAATGATGTTTATTTAAAATAACCATTGCATTTTGTAAAGGTCCAGTAAATTAACGGTAATTTTATATTTAAAGACCTAATAAATATAAACACATTATCCGTCTTACTTATAAACTCATCTTAAATATTGACAGATAGTTAACTATTATATAGTTACTGATCAGAAAAAATATTGCTTATAAACGTTAG
Organism: Catocala nupta; assembly: GCA_963675205.1. Lineage (NCBI taxonomy): Eukaryota > Metazoa > Arthropoda > Insecta > Lepidoptera > Erebidae > Catocala > Catocala nupta. The sequence goes on along the minus strand of OY776078.1, from coordinate 27,940,787 downwards.
TTAGCGTTAAGACTTAATTAATCAATAGCTAAACAGTAAATAATTTAAACAGCGCTGAGCCCTTGTCTAAGAGGCAATATGGCAGATTTGCCGATTAGCTGAGATAGATTTGAAATTTACGCCAATCGTTTACGAAAATTGTAATGTCATGGAAAATGAAAAAGGCGGCACAGCGAAGATTAATTTTAAAAAATCGTTAAATTAAAAGGAAGTTTCGCAGTTTTGTCCATGTTGTGTGATTTTCCGAATGATCTAAAATAATTTGAAATATTGCAGCTTGAAAATGACGATAGAACTACTTCCGTAGGAATGAGTAGCCATTCGTTATTTGTAGAGTTGCAAAGCATTACAATAATTTAATGTCAAATGCATTAAAAGTATCATATCTCACACCACATGAAATAGGAATAACAAAAACTTTACAAAAATGTAATCGAACAAGAAGAATCAGAATCTGAAGAAAACAGCTGATATTTCTGATTATTCACTTTCTAAGAAAACATGGTATTATTGTTATTATTCACTAGCTTCAATTTAATTATTTGTGTTACTGTTAATTTATATTCCAAGAATAAAATTATGTTTCATCTTTTTGCCAGAAATCAGCTGAGAGGTTGTTTAAGTGATTATTATATCGGTTTATAAGTAAAGAAAAGTTATTTATTGATTAAGGATATGAGAGCTTCTTAGATTAGAAATAGCTAAGCGATGATTAGCGATATGGTTATAAGTAAGACTATAAAAATATAGTTAATTAATTAAATAAGCATCTGTTACATAATACTGTATCGACCAATAATAATAATAAAAATAGTATTCTATCACCAATCATTCTTATATTCTTCTTTTTAGAATTTACGGGTAGTGCTGCGGCTAAATTATGATTCATGGATGATTGTAATACAATCTTTTATTCCTTGTGGTGTTCGAGCCTAAAATATTCGATCAATACATCGAATATTTTAGGCTCGAACACCACAAGGAATAAAAGATTGTATTATAATTCATATGGATCCATGTTACCATTTATCATAGGTCTTCACATATTATTTAATACAAAATCTATGCTATTATTATAAAACCAAGAGTAACTCTGTCATAAATCATATTCATAATTCAAACATGAAACGAGCAAACAATAATTGTTTATTTGTGTCATGTTTTCTTATAAACTATTGAATGTTAGGGTGGTATGGCGGGTGAACGGTCGCTTCATCGGTACGACCACATAGTGTGTTGTAGGGTCATTCGCACACAGGACAAGTGTTTGACTGCACGAATGGCGTATTGGTTTAAATCGTCTCGCCACTGCCACCGCGCTGGGTGTTGTGTGTTTCATCCCCACAAGAGGCAAAAATATATTTTTTATGATGTAGTTGGCAAGCGAGCATACGGATCGCCTGATGGTAAGCGATTACCGCCGCCCATGGACACCCGCAACACCAGAGGAGATACAAATGCGTTGCCCGCCTTTTAAAAAGGAGTACGTTCTTTTCTTAAAGGTATATAATTGTTCCGAGTCTGGGTCCTCTTTGTGTCCGTTTTTAATATTTTTGTAAAGTCTCATACGAAAAGGGATTTGCCTTTCTCGCGAGAGACTTTACAAACATTCTCGTAAATTAGTGAGGGAACAATATTTAAAAAGCGGGCAAATGCGAGTCGGACTCCGGCCCATGAAGGGTACCGTAGCTTACTAAAATAATGGTTCACGGTTTATGCATAAGGTTTATGTTTATGAAATTAAATGATTTTTTTTATTTTTATATTTGACGTAAATTGCGGTTTACGATTTATGACGTATTAAAAAAAACTACTTACTAGATGTCGTTCAAACCAATTTTCGGTGGCAGTTTGCATGGTAATGTACATCATATATTTTTTTTAGTTTTATCATTCTTTTATTTTAGAAGTTACAGGGGGGGGACACATTTTACTACTTTGGAAGTGTATCTCGCGCAAACTATTCAGTTCAGAAAAAAATTATATTAAAAACCTCAATATCATTTTTGAAGACCTATCCATAGTACCCCACACGTATGGGTTTGATAGATAAAAATGTTTGAGTTTCAGTTCTAAGTATGGGGAAACCCCAATTTCTTTTTCTATTTTTGGTGAAAATCTTAATGCGGTTCACAGAATACATCTACTTACCAAGTTTCAACAGCATAATTCTTATAGTTTCGGAAAAAAGTGGCTGTGACATACGGACGGACAGATAGACATGACAAATCCATAAGGGTTCCGTTTTTTGCCATTTGGCTACGGAACCTAAAATAATTCTAATTCAGGCTTTAAGGCTAATTCATACGCTTTCTAGAACATTTTATAACAAATTACCTAAACTATAGTACTGATAGCTGATTTATATAATTGTACTCAATTCTGTACAAATTAACAGTGATTTAAAGTTTAATCTATCCGCGCATTGCCAATTAACTTCACGCTCTAAATGATTGGCGCACATTACACTTCAACAACTCGTTGACATTATTAACAGGTGCGATAGTACTGTCAAAAACAGAAAGCTTTCATTTGATTGGAATCAATTCGACGCTTTCAATTAACCGGCGACCGATCTAGGCAATAATCCAAAATATGATTAAAGTATATACTCCGAACTGGAAGCCAGACCGCATATCGATACACTGACTATATTTTTGGAATGCAATGATTGTCATTAAAGCATTGCGATCAATAAATCGAATATCCAGGTCATGACATTATGGTTGAGAAATCAATTTAGTAGTAGCGATTGAGTTAGGTAAACTAATAACTCAGTTCCAGCAACCCACCATACAATGCAGCGAGTTGGCACACCGTAGTGGTTTTAGTCGGTAGTCCCGAAGTCTCGGCAGAGCCCAACATAACTCTCCCGCCTCTCCGTGTGTCAAGGCGGCAAGCATCAGGCGCATTTCCCCACATTAAAAAAGGAATAAAAATTTACTAATTACGCTAATATGCAGTCGTCACTGTGTACCGTTCGATCATCACAGGTTCAATCGCTACACGACCAAAATATTTGTCCGATTTATAGGTAATCGCACCGTGTTATACAGTGTGTATAATAAACCCTGTACGATCGCGATCGTTACAGGTGTTATACAGTAGCTTATTATAAGTACGTAAGTGTTAGGGATGAGATATAGGTACCTACTTGCAAAATTCGATACCAAAGCTTCAAAGTACGAGTACGTTTAAATACCAGAGTAGAAAACCAGGTTTTAAAATACTTGAAAGTATTTTCATTAGTTTATTACATATTCGGTTTAAGCATTCGGCTTTCGTCGGAAATACTCGGGTACGGCAACCCGCCGACGCGCCGAGCCCCGCGCTGCTTGCGACGCGAGTGACGTTTCCAGTGGTGGCGTCCATACTTAAAAATAATTGCATAGGAATTCGACCCGTATTCCATGATGTCCTATGATGAATAAGGAGCTTTGAAGTTTATAGTATTTTTTATTCACACACGATCGTGTTTCTTATTTATATTTTGATTTGGATCATTTGCCTATGCAATTATTTTCATGTGTAGTGTTTCAAGTCATACTTGAAAGTATTTTCTGCTCATACCAGGGCGCCGTACTTCGAAGGTAGCACAAATACGTCTCATCTCTAGTAGGTATCATGATTTTATAAAGATTTTATAAATATAAAGGTTGACCGCCGTCGAAGCGCGACACGCGCCGCCCTCTCATTTGAAAAAAGCCTCCAAACGTTAGCCGCCGCGATGCGCGTCGCGTACAAAGGCGCCGCGTGAAGATTTACCTCATTCTTTGATACAAGCCGCTCACCGGCGAACAAGTGCCGACGTTATAGCATAGTAACCTACTGTACGCATCAGCTGATATTGCATTGATTTAAATGACATAGAACGTTTAAATCTTAAAATAAAAATTTCTTTTTATGAGTACTTTTAAGATGACACAGAGTATTCTATGTCCGTATTGCACACGATTGCCAAGGTGTTGGGAATGCTAAACCTTGTGATCTAGAGAACTGTTCCTCATATTCCCTACGCGCAGCTGCATAATTCCATTCACTCCTATTTAAACATATGAACATGTAAAAATATTCAGCGTTTGAATACGACATAGCTAATAAGGGAAAACTTAATGGCGGAAGTCCAAACGAAAGTAATTTTAGCGCAAGACTGAGTACGAAATTGTGGCATTTAACGCGTCCCACAATTTCATACGTGAAATTGTGGGACGCGTTATTTAGAGTATGGGAAGGGAAGCAAGCCATGACTTAAATTTTATCGATATTAGCGATTAATATCGCCATTCAGTGATAAAATAGAATTGAATTGAATAAACTGGCGGGTGCGATCGAGAGGTCTCAGGTTGAATAAAGGAGTTGCGCAAAATGTTATTTGTTTTTGTCTGTTACGTATTTCTCAGAAACAACATGGTCACGGAGTCGGAAAATGTGCCCGGTAAACGTAGTAAAAACTTAGCTGATAAAACGTGGTATAAACATATATGCCTACCCCTTCTAGTATACAGTCGTAAGTCTATGTATATATTCCTATTATTTACTTTAAATTTTAAATCTTCATTGCATTTAACAAATAAATTTCTTTCTTAAAATTTCATCCCTCGATATTTTTATTTAATCGATAGTTACATCTCTCGCGTGGTGTATTTGTGCCTAAGGCGGTGCGTTAGACGGCATTGTTAATTTTTTTATTCATGACCTTTTGTAGAAAAGCCAACGAACTTTAATAGAGAAATAAATGTATCAAAGAAGCCGCCATTTAGTCGATTGTTGCTAGTCTGTGCGAAATTGCCGAAATATGAAGGCAGAAATACTGTAGGTACAATACTGTATTTAAAAATATTATGTAGATGTTTTACGGTGACATAGACTTTTTTATTATTTTCCTAGCATGTTTTTATCGCACAGGGTTTTGTATACATACTGTATATACATATGCGACTTTCTACGATGCTGTCATATCGCTCCTACCTTATTCAGTCGCATTACATTCTTAATGCACACTCATCCACTTAAGATACTTTTTACCTGGCTTTTCCAAAAAGTTGCCGATCAGGTCTTAAAACGTTGAATTTGGTCTTCCTTTTTTCTAAAGCATTCATATCCACCTTGTTTACTTGTCTCAAATTTCATACTTATACATACTCGTTAGTAGTTTTAAAGAAGCCACTTTTGAATTCTGCTTTTGATTGTTTGATCTCTATAAAGTTACATTACTCTCGGTTTAGTTATTACGTCATATACGTAATTTTCTTTTTTTTAAATTACTCATCCCTTTCTTTTAATAATTCCTGTGCCGTGGAGGTCTTTTTAAACATTCAAACAACGGACACAAAGAACACACAGACCCAGGACAACTATTCGAGGATCACACAAATATTTGTTTTTTGTGGGATTCGAACCTATAACATCCCAGGGCAGCGGCGAGGCGATAACATAAACCACTGCGCCATCCGCAGTCAAAGTCTTTGTTAATTTCCGTCCGCGATTATCCGACTACGGTACAAGGTCTCCCTACATGACTAATTGAAACGATCGTGTCGTAAATCGAGAGTGCTCTCTTACAGGGTGCACGTTATTAAACGAAAATGGAAGTATGATGTTCAATCACAAAACTGAAAGGACAGTTTTCCCCTCGATCATAGACCAATCGCACTGTAAAATTGCTTTGCACGAGTTTTAAAGAGCGTAATACTACGCAAGTTGACATAACATGCACTGAGAAATAAATGCTAAATAATATTATAAATGGCTATCTTAGTTTATTTGTTTATTTGTTACGCTTTTACGCCTTAATTAATCGACCAATTAACATGCAATTTCGTACACATAGGACATAGGGTACCCTGTCATCCAGAATCCAAAAGTACTGTTCCCGAAGGATAATAAATATTGACATAATTTACATTAACACGAACGAAGGCATTGGCAAAACCTAGTATAAAATATACGGCACTACCACGCACTGATTTTATATAGATATATTATAACGATATAATTATATTTTTTCAAGTGCCCACCCAGGTAAACAAAGTAACCGCTTATCTAAATACTGTCATGAAAGTAATAAGCAAAACGCCATCAGTCGAATATTATTTATAACTTTAGCAATATAAATCATATTTGTATCAAAATAAACAATTATACTCGTGCCCTTTGAATTTTGTTTAAACGGTCAAAAGAAAACATGTCTTTTGAAGCTACACTAATTAGAAGTCCAACGTTTCGTTTCTTTTTCTATTTCAAAACGCCGTGTGTTGCTAGCTAATTATATATAGTGCTTCCTGTGTCACAAGAAGTGAGTGATCGTTAAAAATTATCTAAGTAAACTACCTGACAGTTATTTGAATAGAATTTCCATAAATAATAGTTTAAAACACTTTAATATTATAATAAGACTAGTACACTAGACACGGATGGCGTAGTGTTTTAAGTGGTTGCCTCGCCGCTATCACTACGCAGAGTGTTATGGGTTCGAATCCCACAAGGGACAAAAATTGACGTGATCCACAAATGGTTTTTTAAATCTGGATGTTTTTGTGTCCGCTGTCTGAATGTTTGAAGAGTTCCCCGCGATACATAAATTATTCCTAGTGCTTGAGCTGTCATTTTAAGTAGCGGGAACATTGTGACCAACACAAGTACAAGACTGAGTCTGCTGGAGAGGTATGGAGATAGCTGTTACTGCAAAAATAGGCCCTTACACCTAACCAAATACTAATACAAGGTGTATTAAGCTACACTAATTTCTAACAAATAAAAATAAGTAGAAGCTGTATGGTATTATGATTAGTATTACTTTATAAAGTTTATAAGGAATAAATAAACCTATTTAACATGATAATACTTTAGTGTTCAACTTGTTTATTATAATAATTATGTAGAAAGAAAGTATCATACGAAACAGTATGCATACCATGCAGATTATTTTTCTATGCGCTTCGTAATCCATTTTCCATAAAGAATACTGTTGGCTCGAATAAAGCTTTAAATTACTGGTTATGATAATATCACGTGAAAATACTTTTTCGACCGACAATGTTGTAGACCGAGGCTTCGATGGCGGGACAACTTAGATAGTCAAAGGAGAGATCGATGCAAACTAGCGCATAACAAGGGATGTTTAAAAGCGAGAGGGTGGCCTTTGTCCTGCAGTGGAGCATTAGAAACTAAAATAACAGTACATCAAGATTATAATGAAGCAATAGGATCACAGGATATATAAAAATATCTATTACTATTTAAGAGAGGAGGTGTGCTACAGAGGATTCGGATTCAATCCCAAGCCTCGCAACTCAGACCTTTCCTGGACCAGCGTTGTGGACTACGGCTTACCCTGAACCAGAAGAGTTAGGATCCTTCTCACACTGAGAAGAGGGCCGCGTCCAGCATTAGTTTATATAGAGCTGATATTATATATCATATATACTAAAGCAGCTTATTGCTATCTTTGACATTAACTCAGAAGTTGATATTTTTGCGGATGAATGGAAGATAAAAGCATTTGAGAACTTATGAAGTATTGTGAGCAGAACGCGTGAACGCAAATATTTTAATAATAATTGGCGTGTCATTGGCTCAGGTCCTTCTATTTAATGTAAAATAAATAAATAGGTATATTAAAGGGTTTGAATCAAAACAATACTTTTTGAATTTTCTGTGGATATGTTCGCTTGTGCTACTGTCAGGCCACTGTGCGAATTTATTGAGCGTTAAGGGTACTTCTAATTTTGTGCTGTTTAGCGTTTTCCGAAACAAAACAACAACAACAGCTGGCAATAATATAAAAGCATAACAGCTCAGTTCAGCTTACATTACTGCGGGTAGATTTACCCTTAGTACATGTTTTAGCCATCCATACGTTCAACAATGTAGGCAAGACTTGTAGAAAAGTAATAGCTAGATGACGTTGCATTTTTAATAATAAGCAATTTGTATGATTGCTTTCTGGCCCGTTATTTACATGGCATAACTTGTAGCCTACTCTTGTCACTGAGCGTAATGTCCACATCAGACAAACTTCTATCTTCAATATACGACATTCATCTCGCTGGCCTCGCGTACAATATTAAAAGTATCTGGTGAAACGTATGGTTTATACATATCTGCTAAGGCACTCAAACAATATTACACTACTGATATATCAATCATATCAAATACTACATTCGCTTACATTAGTTTTTGCATACGGCTTCGCTCGCGTAAATGTAGGTTAGGTTTAGATAGGAACATTACAGTTTTTAGGATGAAAGGTACCCTTTATTCTTATCTTTTCCCCTGACAACGTGAATGCGAGATTTCATGATGGTCGGTCAAGTAGTGAAGGCGTAAATCGTAACAAACAAACCAACAAAATAACTACTCATTCGCATTTATAATATTAGTTAGGTAGTTAGGAATCACCTGTATCAAACAATTTATGGGCGTAGGACCTATCAGCAGAACAGACAAGAATCACTTTACACTAAGACATGTAAGTAACTGCAGCCACTTCGCCACTAACCTACTAATCACAAAACACACAAGCAATAACTAAAATTGAAAAGTTAACCTCTAGTAGTAGTAGAATGGTGTAATAGTAGAATATACTAACGTACCACGTACGTAAACAGACTGAAAACAAAGCTTGATCACACTGTAGTCCAAGGTGAAAACTTGAAATTAAAACTTGTATCAAAGGTTACCCAGTGTGAATATTCGACTAGCATGCATGAATTTTGTATGAAAAATTACGATTGATTATATAATAATACATTAACTTGTAAATTCTTAGAATGCCAGATATCATTGAAAACTAACTGTATCTTGCCGCCAGTGTGCTGCTGGCGCTCAATAGAGTAAGTCCAATAAAGATTTACTGGATTTTGCGTAAAAGTAAGATAGGTTAGGTTAGATTAGTAACATTTCTTTTTCCTTAATGAAATATCCTTTTCTGTTCTCCTGACAACAGGTATGCGAAATTTCATGATAATCGGTCGAATTAAGCGTAACAAAGAAACAAACTCGCATTCTCGTTTATAATATAAGTTAGAAGTTACATCATAATATTTTATTTGTTAAAATACTGGTTTGAAATACGTGTAACAGCACTAAGTCTAATAAGCCAATTAATACTTGCAGATTGAATTTTTCAATGAACCGTTATAAACTGCACGGTTTACCGGCACAGATGACGAGCTTATTAAATTAAAACTCGCATGAGACTACGAAGGAATGGCTTAAGTCTGCGCATCCAGAAAGTTCCGGTAACGAGACATGGCCTTCGATGTTTGGTTTATTGAACCGAGTGTTAATGTCTCGCTTTCGATAAAGTCTACCAGTTGCGTCGAGGAACTATTTCTTAGAGCGTCCATTATAGTAATTGGTAGTGCATCCTTCAGGATGAAGGCTTGTATAAATCAAACTCAAGAAATTCGAGATTCAATATTCTCTAATATGTGTAGATTTACTTTACTTTGGCTTATGTAAGTAACATAAGCCAAAGTAAAGTCATGATAAAAAAATACAATGATATTTTAGTAATATTTATTATTGAAGAAAAGTAATATGTAATGTCTTTTATCCTACGGTTTTACTATGATTATCAGTATTTAAGGTCTACCTCTACAAAAGAAACTTTAAGGATTTTCAACTTACAAAAGAATTATATGAATTAAAAATTGTTAAGCTGGCAACACACAGCGGACATAGTGACACGGTGGCTGGGACGCCAGCGGGCGTAAGCAGGTTTTAACGTACTGTTATATATTTGTGCATCATACAATTTTTGAGTGGGTGTCAATCACGCTACCCTCGTAGCACTGACAGTGACAAAGAAACACATACACGTATTACATGCATTGTGTTCAACAACACGAGGCCCAGCGAATACTTTGTTCATCCCACACACTCAAAAGATCGCCGGTTCAACGCAGACCCAGACTGTTATGTGGGAGCGAGTTTATTTCTCTACCATCAAAGAAATACATTTATAATTATAAAATTCTCAATGCTTTTCCACATGTATGCGTCTAACCCCCAATTAGTCAAGGTCAAATTCACATCGCTCAATAGCATTGACAGATCGGCAGACTCTACGCCAATTAAATATTGCGACGGCGCGCGACGGCGCTAACACCGTTGATATTTCGTAAAATGAAATGGCACAAAACCGATGTCTCACGTATGAACGCGATGCGAGGCATGCGGGTATTGAAGCACTTGCTCGTTTGTCGTAGACGCGAACTACCAACGCAAGTTAGTCGTATATTTATATAGTGCAGGTAGCGTCTGCGATTACCTTATGCATTTTGCCCGCGCCAGCTTGCGTCGTATATCGTATAACAGCTGTAGAGGTATATCATAAAGACACTGTATTGGTTATATTTAGATCCTGTGTGACAGAGCCATCTAGGCTGAACGCAATTTCAGTCCATCCTACTATTACTGAGTAATATCAGCAGGCAATTTATTTTTCAATTTGGAAGTCTTGTTCTTACCGGTCCGCCTAGTAAGTTTAACTATCAATTTTTAGGAACTTTGGTAGTTGCTCTTACCAAATAAATATAATAATACTTTTATAAAAATAATAAAAGTATTACGTACATGTATATTTTGTTGTTTGTGACTCATTTGGTAACACACTGTAGATTGGCATCGACGTAGGTCACCGTAGTGGCCGCATGACTGCAGCCAAATCATCCATCAATATAATATAGTAGGTGACCAAGTCAATCACCATCAAGATTAATTACCAATATTATATGACACTTAAGGCAATTTACTGTTAAAGTACGATTTTATATCGATCTGTACTACTGTTAACCTCTACAACGTAGAATGACCTGCACATATCCAACTACAAAGGAGACTATAGAATTATGTCAGATCACACAGTAAGTATAGGTATCTTAGGATTAATTAGATAATTATGTACAATGCTGATTTTATCTACATAAAATGCTGAAACCTTTAAAATAAAGCTCTGTTAGATTTTACCCACGGATGTTCTGCCTTAGTTCTAAAGTTGTTTCTCATAGGCACCGTGCATTTCATCATGAAAACTTGTAGCATATTTTATAATGTTTACATTAACTGGAAAATATTTATTTTTGACACATCAAGGTGCAGCATTTTAAAAGATTACGTGAGCAATTTGGGCTCGAACTTAAATTACCTACTAGTACACGTTAGAACTAGTTATTATAGAATTATCACGAAGTGTTCATGCCTGCTAAGAATTGGGTTAGGGGTATATTAACGTTAGTAGAACAATGGGTGAAGATCATCTCAAATCCGATGTGCTTTGCATTGGACTATGGACAAATCAATAAAATAATTTCAATTTTCAGGTTGAGCAATGTCACTGAGTTTTCCGCTAACATAAATTCCGTGCGAACTAATATCATAGCTGGCAGAATATGGATGTGTACTCCATTCCAATCCATTATTATAGATTTTTAAATAAACAATATTTTGGTAATTTTATCACATATTTACTCACTTAATGGGATTAGAACATATTTGAAGTCTCAAATATCTCGCTAATTGGAATTACACAGTACACTGCCACGTTGCCTTGTCGGCCCAGCGAATGTTCTAATTCGTATCTTTAAAGTTTTTACTTGATATCTCTACACATTATACACCAATTGTTTTTGTATAACTCCGGAAAATAAAAATATTAACGTCAATTTCATACGACTGGATAGTAATCAATATTTATTATATATTAAAATGAAACTTTTAATATTTTACTTTGTTTATAAGACGTTTGTCCACGTTCAAGCCGAATATGGATGGTCTCCTTTACGTATACGCCCATCTGGCATTTTAATGTATCCATGACTAACTTCAGAGCAATGTAGCCATATTTTTAGTTGCTATCCGACAGTGAGAAAAGTTACCGGTGTCGTGAGTGAATTTTATGGGCAACAGGCCCATTTCAGTTTCACTCTGGTTGGCATATAAAAAAAAGTAAGTACACATATTTAGCAACAAAATTGCTTAATATTATAATTATTGTTATAAGTCTAAGAGTTCTTTCTGTGAAACGTCTGTTTTGCTCAAATCATTGTTATGGTTACGATGTTTTCTTTTAAGACAAAAGGCCTTGATACAATTTGATATTACTGTTAATTAAAGACTTTTGCTTTATGGTGATGGATATTTTATGTAGTACAATAAAAATATATTTTACTAACTACACCAAAGCCGGCCGCACTTTAAATGCGTTTTTGTACGAATTCGGCCTAATAAATGCTTTCTACTACTTACATTTACTATTCAAATGAACGAGGTTTAAAACAACATTGATTTTAACCGCACTTCGCTACTCGTTTTATTATTATTTATACTAAGTTAAATTTTTTCCTATGTCAGTCTTTTTTATGCCTTGTAAATTAGGAAAATAAGGACCGTCACCCTTTCTAAATGCCCACGAGAACGCAATATTCTTGATCATTGTTTCCTATATCTACCTCTATAATTCATGTATTTATTTTCACTTGCAGAATAAGTAATAAATCACATAGAATTTTAAACATGGTTCTTCCTAAAACTAACAATTACAATTATCCATGAAAAAAGAGTAAGTGCAAGATTTGCCTGTACCGAAGATAAGCAAAAAATCACCAATCCATTTAAAGAAACATGATCCTCATGTTTTATACAGCTGCGATGTTACATCTACTTATTTACCCGATGATTCGTCTGATACTAATTGCATACCGGACAGTCAGATAAGCTTTGATCTCGATAACTAATTTGATCACATATATGAAAAAGACTCGTAATGTCCTAAAAAACCAAATAAAGTTGTCGAAGGGACTAGCTCAGATTCTGATGACGACTCTACCTCAAGTTCTGATAGTGATTCTGGTGAATTTTTATCGTACAGAAGATGCTTTTTCATCAGACGATAGCGTAAAAGATCCTGACTATCAAATTAACACTCCAGCCGAGTCAGATTCAGACAATGAATCGATAAGGTCGATTTAAACACAAGAATGTTCACCAAAGCCTGGGACTTCTGGAGCTTGCAATATGCATTCATCGAGTTGAGGTGAACAATAACATTCAGTTTAGACCCTATTTTACGTTATTTATAAGTTAAAATTGGTCTATATAAATAATTGAATCGTTTTTCTTCTATTTTTACAGGTAATATTGATATGGAAGCACTCAGCCCTAACAAACAGCGGTGCAGCATGGCTAACCCGCCAGTGAGTATCAATATTCAGCCAGCCAATGTCGATAGCCAACCATCCTGTGACCTACCGTCCAGCCACCTACCGTCGTTACTCAGACAGCCAGCGTCGATACGCAGCCGCCCAGCGTCGCTTCTCAGCCACCCAGTGTGGAGACCCAGCCATCAAGCATCGGTGCACATTCTCCTTGCGTTGATACAGATTTTTAACACAGGTCTCATAAACGGAAAGCTAATCCACAATTATGGAAGAAAATACAAACAAGTTTTTAATTAAGTCTTCGTATGACGACGCAGAGTTTAAGTCAGTGTCCACTTTGACCAAAAGACAAGCTAAATCTAATATTGTAACAACTACGACACTAAAAAAATTATATGGACAGAACTTAATGGTCCTAAAACAAAAATAACAGGGTATTCTAAACAGAAAGAAAAAATATTATACCAAAATATTACGAAGCTTTTTATTCTAATCTTTAATTAAACGCAATAATCGCCCTCGAAGAAGACTGAGTTTAAAAAACAAGCATAGTAATAAAACTGTTATTTAGTAATTACTTAGAAACCGCCTATTAATAAATATTATACCTTAAGTAAAAATGTTGATATCTTGTTAGTGCGAACGATTTATTCATATGATAATTGCATAAGAAGCTATGATTATTTTGTCACATTTAATTAGTCTGAATGCATGCCTGTTGACATTCTAGAAACATTTATTTTAGATAATTACTTATTTTGTACGCTGATAAAACATTATTCTTGTCATAAAAAGTTAAGTTCTTGATTTTTTTTAATGGCTATGTTATTTAAATGGCCAAGGTAAGATTTTTAAAATATATTATTTTTATTATTTATTATAACATTCAACAAGGTTGTGATGAACATTTTTAATAAAACATTTTTATTTTTTCGACTTTTGGTGTATTCGAAATATTTTTTTACTTGTGGGGAACATGGGGGACTTATGTGCTGCTAGTTGGCTTTAGATTATAGTTACCACAAAGTTAAAATAATCAAAAGCTAGGGAATTAAAATACACATCGAAAGATATATGACACATAAACATTGAAAGTAGAAGTGTCGAAAAACAAATTAAAATAAAATAAAAATTTCAGATTGCATTCTCTAACTTTCATCACATTCCTCATACACGCTCGCCGGTTAAAGGTGCTCTTAACCTGGCCTTTGTCCAGAACGTATCCGATCTGATCGAGAAACGTTCGCCTAGGTCTTTCTTGCGAGTGTGTCATTCACACTAGCCTTATAAACTTTCTTAGACAGTCTTTTCTCATCCATTCTTTCTACTGCCCAAACCAGCTTAACATTATTATATTATTGTAGTGGGAAAGCATAATTAAGCTTGTTATTTTGCCAGTATTTTAGTCCGAAAATATTTCAATAATAATACAAATTAGTTTAAAAAATAATAATGAAAAAGAAAATAAAGGCATTATAGCTACTCAAATAATTAAAAAGAATACTTTCTGCTCTATCGATGTATAGCGATTGTGATACTGGCTTCTGGAGAAATACACACGATGTAAAGGAACGCATTAGTCTAACGCTGAGATTTGCCAGTACCTATTTTCTTTGATAATTTAGACTTTATTATCTTAGGGCTATGGTTCAATATTCGCTATACCAATTAGCATAAAGTAGCAGGATCATGTCCTAAACACGGAGGTACTTAGGCGCATTTGAACGATGGAGGCGTTTTTGAGAATCCAGCTGTGATGGTGCGGTCACATACGGCGTATGAATGTCAATACACCTTCCAAGGCGAGAAGAAAATGTAAACAAGGCGGCTAGAACTTGCGCTATAAAGACTTCTTGAAGAGACATTTAACTTCTTGCGCGTAAATGTAGATCGTAGGTAAGAGTTTGCGTTTAACCGCGGTGCATCAAGACTTTTAACAGAAGCAAAAGTTTTGAATCGTCTTAAAAACCTAGAAGGAAAACGTCAAATACGAAAATATCGCCTAAAGCCCTCTTATGTGTACACGTTAAATAATTATGGTCAGCTTTTCTGTGCACCGTGTAACGACATTAAGAACAAAATTTGCTTTTGCCAGTCTGCTAAGAGCATACGCTACAGGAGAAAATTTGTCAGAGCTGCTGTGACCGGATACGGTGAAAAGGACCGTGATGTACTTAGGAATTTCACCGTTATTTTAAGGGAAAATAGTCAATATCTTGCGCAAAATATAATGCCTGGGTTAATAACGCATCTCCGGCACAAGCACTGAAGCACCTTTGCTCGCAACTTGATTACTTGTTACTAACCGATACAACCAGGCACTCTGGGCTTTATTCTATTTGCTGCTCTGCACAGCCTTAATTAAAACAATTTCCTGTTAGAAAGCCCTGAAATAATTTTCATGTGTGTTTTATGTTTTGCTTATGGCTTCAGTGGTCCTTTGCTTATTACCACTACGCCAAACATTATAGGTTGGAATATCACACGGGAGAAAAATTTATGTGATACTTAAATGAAGGATTTAGATGCCGCACGACGGCGTTGTAGTTTAAGTGTTCGTCTCGCCACTGCCACAGCGGTAAGCGTAACGGGTACTAAGCCAGGCACGGGGTAAAAAAATGTGTTCTACAAATTGTTCTGCCGAGTCTAAATGTACTTTGAGTCCTTTGTTTGAATGTTCGTAAAGTAGACTTTGAATAATACCTGGATAGTCATACAGGAATTATTCCTAAAGCGCCACTTGTATTTTTATTGAAAATAAATATTTAAATATTTCGTAGCAGGAATTAATACGACCATACACATCGTTTACTTTTACTATTTTATTAAGGTTGTTTGTGAAAGTATTTGTAGTTTGAAGTACCACGGGATAGTGAGAGAGTTCACTATCCCGTGCTCATACATGTATATAACTAATAAAATATGTTTTTAATTTTACATATCATTGATAGATGAAGCTTTAGGTCAACTTGCTAGTACGTAGAAATAAATTTTCTGTTTTTGTGTAGTTGAATTATTTTATTAATTATGGGATCCTGACGATGCTACTCCGTCACAATGTTCTCAAAGACGCGACTCGATAAACACCACATTCCTCTATCTACTAAGTCTTATCTGGGAGAAGTAAATAACGGCTAAGTGTTAAAAGCCACTTCTCTAAATGAGAAGCAAAGACGGCTGAGCTCTAGTGCAGTGCTTCATATTTGCCTATAGGAAACGGATATATTGCCCGAAATGGCATACCTTTCGCAAACTGACGTTTTTCAACAGCACCTAAAATTAAAGTTAAGCAATGTTTGAGCGTTATGCTAGCTGTTTGAAGAAGAGATCAGGCTTCCCTTAGAGAACACGCTTATAAAATAATTTTTGTTAATACAATTGGTGAATTTGAAATATAATTTTAACTTAAATCTTTGAAATAAACGTGTAAAATGAGATGTATCACACTCACATTTTGCGAAGCGAATAACATACGTGAAAAAAGGTAAGGCCAAATTTAGTAAAATTGACACCAAATTTAGATTTGAACTCAATTGGGTAGTTGGACCTCACATCTTTCACTGTACTGCACTGTCCTTAGGTATAGTGAATTACCGCAAAGATAATCCTAATGACACAATTTTCAAGTATTTATTTTTTGGAACTTGTCTATTAGATTAACATAGGTCAAAACCTTTGTTAATTTAATAGGTATCAACATAATAGAATCATCATAACAGAAAAAATTACAATAGTACACTTATGCATTTAACAAGAGTGTAATAGGTAACCAATAACGTTGAATCTCTGGTTCCCATGATAATATTTAACTTGTGTTATTGGTACCGGGGCTCGTTCAAAAGGCGAAAACATAATAATAGTGTGTATACAAATGCATCTTTTTTTTATAATAACGTTTATTTGATTATTATTTTAATTTTATTTTTATCTTTCGTTGGGGTAGGTACAGGCTAAATAACTATAAATTTAAAATTTAAAAAACTCCCGATACATAATTAATTTGAATATGGGTACATATTGAGAAGAAGAAAGAAATGTAATTCGCCATTTTGTGGTGGCGGCCATCTTGGATTTAAAATTTATCATAGTGTATAGTATTGTACTAGTCAAATTCTTTCATTTAATACTCATATTGAGGGAGTAGTTGTGAAAAATTGTAATCCGCCATTTTGTGGCGGCGGCCATTTTGGACCAATTTTCATCAAACATAACTAATAACACTCCCGACTGATTTACCTTTTAAACAAAAAAAAACAATATTAAAATCGGTTTATCCGTTCGGGAGCTACGATGCCACAGACAGACACACACACACACACACATTCACGCACGCACGCACGCACGCACGCACGCACGCACGCACGCACGCACGCACGCACGCACGCACGCACGCACGCACGCACGCACGCACGCACGCGCGCACGCACGCACACACGCACACACACACACACACACACACACACACACAGAGACACGTCAAACTTATAACACCCCGTCGTTTTTGCGTCGAGGGTTAAGAACCGCAATCGGCGGAGCCGGGCGAACCACTTTAACATGCGCTCGCGACCCCGCCGAGGTTTCGGCCCGCCGCGCCGTATAAAACGGCAGGCCACTACACAACAAGACTAGGCCAAAACCTAGTGACCAAAGTCACCACTACATTTAAGGCCTGCTGACACACCACACAGAGGCGCGCGTGGGAACACGCACGCTGCCTCTTGGACCTGGTGCTGATCGGATAGCGGGCAGGCCCTCGAAGCCCACCAACTCCAGGTCAAACCTCAGGGTGGCTGGAGGTCATCTCACTCGGTTCTGCGATTGGGGAGTGAGTTTAAGCGCTCCCTCTCCCGCTCCGCCGTCTCCTTGTTGGACATGACTTCCTCACAGAAATAGACGACGGCGTTTCACGACCTCTCGCTCCGGACCATACATTGAACCATATTGACTGCCGTAATCAACTCACGGCGCTGCGTTGCCCAGGCGGGGTAATCCGCCAAACTGTGCAGCGCCGTGTCCTCAACAACGTCGCGACAGTCGCCACAGTGGTAACAACCAGGCGTCTCTTGCCGGCCTATGCGACACAGAAACTGGCAAAAGCAAACGTGACCAGTCATTACCTGTGTCAGCTGGAAGGTGAGGGTGCCATACCGCCTTGCCAGCCACTCCTCAAAATCGGGTCTTACCGCCACGATTGCGGCGTGCCCGGCACTAGAGTACACAAGTTGATTTCTCCATTCTTTCACCAGGACCTTGCAGAGCACGGACCGTGCCGCCTCTAGAGCGGGAGGAGCTGGACATTACATCATACATCAACAATGTTTAAGCATACCTGCCTTAAATGATTTAAGCTTAAATTAAAATTAATACTTAAAACTTTGTTAATTTATAGTGCATACAAAATAAATCAAGTTCAAAAAGGTTATGTATAAGCCTGCCTGAACTAGGATAACACTGTGTTTCAGGACATCACTTAATTACATACACATACACTTATTTAATACAAATATTTACAGTCTAAAGTACATATCTAAATGTTTAGGAATTAATATAAAAGTAATATACCTACGAGACGACCTATACGAGGCACCCAAAAGTAGCATGAGACTGTCACGACAGACACAAGTATCCTTAACCAATAATTCAACTATCATTACTAAGCAATATTCAGGAACAACGGCATTAGTAAATAGAAATAAACATCCAAAGTTGATTTCTCCATCCAGCTTTCCTAACACTTAGTGTACAACACATAATTGTACAACAGATGGCGTTACTGGTCCACAAACGAAGCAAATATACATAGTGGGTGATGATCAGATTCGGTATGTGGCTTCAAAATTACTTTACAGTGTGAAAAATAAGGCCAATAACAATTAAAAATATTTGGGATGGTTAAACCTGGGGCCATGAGTAGTGAAATATTAAACACTTGTATAAATTTAAGCAGTCAACTAAATAATGGAGATATCGTATTACTATCCATTGGTTTAAATGAAAAATATCCTTACCAAGTTATTTTCAAATTTTAACAATATGCTTTATCATTTGCGATGCCAAAATGTTTTTGTTGTAAGCATCCAGCACAACCTTCATTTTAACGAGTAACCACAATATAAAACTGTATACCAAGAATTATAGTAACGCGTAATGCAAATTTTTTGAATTGAATCCTTATAATAATTTTTATTTAAACTATCCTCGTAAATATGCAAATATATTAAGCCGTATGTAGAGATGGAATATTTATTGTATACTGTTAATAATTGTTTTAGTTGCCCTCAATATAAAAAAATCTAGATCTTCATTGTCTACAGACTTTAATCATCCATTAACTATTTATAGTAGAAGAAATATTAAAATATAAAAGAGAAGGCTCATGTATACTTATAAAAATTGTATAGAATTCAAGCCGTTCTCAAGTTTAAACGATTTAGCTTGTAACCATAGTTTTGAATGCACAGGTATAGAGGTATTATCTCAAAAAATTATAATCCTTTGTATTTATAGAATGCCGAACAGTAACCCCTATATCTTTATTGAAAAGCTTGAATAGATGCTGCTACGAATAACACATCGAGCTAAGAAAGTCATAATATGTGGAGATTGGAATTTTGACATGCTTAAGCCTAACAAAAGCAATCTATGCTAAAAATGCTTATTAAAAAAATGTAACAAGGAAATTCACATTAAGTCCCCAACATGACATCTAACATATATTGCTCAGTTTGCTAGGAATATTAAACAAAATATTATTGGTGAAGTCCACCACCTTGCTTTATCTGACCATGAAACAGGCCTTACTTTAACGATTAAAACACGCGTTGAATGTGAAAGGAAAAGTTGGTATGATCAAATAAGAGATTAAAGTAATGATAAAAATGCGAAATTTTGTAACAATATCTCCTCTATAGATTTTTCAGATGTATACAATAATACTAACTTAAATCAATCATTCCAAGAATTTTATGAAATATTGTTAATTTTCTATGAGTTACATTTCCCATGTATTAAAGTCGAGAGAAATAGGAAAATGAAATCAACATTTTGGATTACAAGAGGTATTAGAAAATCTAGTGTGAAGAAAATATGTCTATATTTAAAATATGAACATTACATTCCCGAGCAAAAAAAATGGAGTAACAAAAATCTACAAAAACTATAGTGCAATACTAAAAAAATGCATTCATAAATCGCAACAGATACAGGGGAAAATACATAGATAACAAAAAACACAAATATAAAGCTGTATGGGAAATTATAAACGGAACTATAGGGCAAGACAGAATAATAATAGACATAAAGACAGTCATTACTGAAGATAACATATATAATAATCCAATAGAAATAAGCGAAGCATTTAATGATTTCTATATAAATTTAACAAATAACACCGACTTTACTTTTAACATAAATGACATAAATAAAACCATAAAAGTGACAATTTTAATACAATATTTCTAAAACCAACTGATGCTATAGAAATTTACCGTATAATTAACAATCTTAGTAATACAGCATCCGTAGGAATTGATGGCATTAATACAAAATAATCAAGGTTTGTAAGCACATCTGTGAACCATTAAGTTATATAATTAACATTACTTTTGAGGAAAGAATATTCCCATACGCTTTTAAAAATCAATAGTTAAGCCGTTATTCAGAAAAGGAGTAGTAACCGAATTGAACAATTACCGTCCGACTACATTAATACACATACTCTCCAAGATATTTAAAAATGTTATGTTGAAAAGACTTTATGGCTTCGTTACAAAATTTGGAATCCTAAAAAGAGAACAATTTGGTTTTCGGCAAAATAGTTCCACGACTTAGCATGCTTTGATCTCGTCAAAGAACTAACTGAAGCAATTGATAAAATTAAACCCGTAACTGGCATATTCCTTGATATGAGCAAATCTTTTGATTTCGTTCATCATGAGCTGCTTCTACTTAAATTAAACGAATACGGCATTAGAGGCAAGGCTAATGACTGGCTCAAAAGTTACCTTTCTGGCAGTCCTCAATGCGTCGAATATCAAAAATCCACAACAATAACAAGATGTGTTACAAAGTTACAAAGTTTCGGACGACAGTATCAACAGAATCGGCACTTAGTGCATACCACGGATATGATTCTTATGTTCTTTCGTATGGTCTCTCGTTATGGGGAAATTCATTAGAATTTGAAAAAGTATTTAGTGGACAAAAAAAATGCATTAGAGCTATTATCAGATCATAAATGATTGCGCATGAAACCCATTTTTAAAAATTACGAGTTTTAGCACTAGCTTGTATGTATATAAAGGAAGTCTGTATATTTGTTAAACAACTTTTGGAATACTTTGAACTTCAGTCGCAAGTATCAAAAAGAAATGTAATCCCTCGAAACAAGTATAAATAATACCAACCCTACTGTAATCTAGAAATATTTAAAAGAAATTCGTATGTAAATGTTATCAAGATTTATAACAAATAACCGAATGTATTTAAAGACCTACCCTTGACAATGTTTAAGACCTAATTGACTAAATGGCTTCTAGACAATTGTTTTTATAAGATCAATGATTATACGACAAGCGGTATTTGACAGGTTAAATATACAATATAATTATATAATATATGTATAATAATAAATATTTCATGTATAATAATGTACAACAGTTTAATTATTATTGTCAATTTTCTATCTTAGTAATTATAATTTCATAATTTGTATTTATATAATAAAAGAACTTTGATAATAATATAATTTTCCTGGAATAGACGGTAAATTATAAAATTATATAATAAGACTATTTTGCACACCATATTTATGGTAGAATGTACAGAACCATTATTGTAATTATTGACATCTGTTGTATGTAAGTACTACATTCTGGCAAATAAACGAATCTGAATCTGAAAAGAACGCTAATTATATTTAGACGATACTTTACTAAAAACCCTTAATTAGTATTAAAGATAAATTACAGCTATTTTATACATACAATAAAAACGTTACTAGACTTTTCGTCACAGCATTTGTGCGCGCTAATTACCAAAATGGTTGAATCAATTTATATGTAGTTTTCATTGATATATTAGGTAAGTCATTTACAATCCACAATATTTATTATTTATATTTTTTAATTATCACAATTGGCATGTCAATGTAGACAAAAACCTTTATAAAACAATAAAGATAGAAAAGCTAAGTATTTGAAATACTTGAATTAACTTTAAAGACGCTTAAGTTCACAGGTTCGATTCCTGCATCGTGCATAGTATCATTTGGTTTTTCTGCCAATAAATTCTCTATAGCAGCAGGGAGTCCGGGTTGCAATAGCTTTGCTGAACGATGACGTTTTTAGTTCCCACATAGAACTGACCGACTGAAATCTAAAACATCGACGCCTTAATGTCTTTTTCGAAAACATTAAGGATTAACATTATATTTTATATGGAAGAAATAAAATATAATTTTATTTCTGCCATATCACAATTAAACACAAAAGTACAATGTTATCAATATAAGGTACATGGAGACTGGTTTCCAAGCTAGGTTAAAATCTTTGTTATGGCTACCCAAGCTTCCATTCCACAGAAAAGCCATACTCTAGAACAGTGAAAATTGTATTCAATAGTTAACGTAAACATAAAAAGAAAAATAAATAAAGAAACTAGGATATAAGCTATGGAGTTACGGATAGTTTCATATTTTCAATTTACACTATCTTTTATATAACGTAACATAACTATATAAATATAAACAATAACCGGTAGCCATATCTCTCTTCCCCATCATGAACGACATAGTTTGCTTAGTTATTATATCAAGCTAATACCTATGCAGAGTAAAATAGATAATTAATACAGGCGTATGGTGTACGTAGATAATGAATTAATCCTTAAACTGACCGATGGGTTTCAATACATCAACGTAAACACTGGCTTCCGAACGAGGGAGGCTCATATTCCACAGCCAGACGGTTTTGATTGATTTGAGTATACTTTAATTGCATCAGTCTGTAAACCCTCTATGCCTCGGGTCTGCATCGGCCGCAAAGACAATTTTAGTATCCAAATATGTTAAATGCTCCATGTTACTCGGCACAGTTTATTATTTGAGGAAACTTGCTCTATTGTTTCGGATGGATGCTCTAAGTAGTTGCATGGCTTGGACTTGGCATTACCCTTTGAACTGTAATTTTAATACCAACCACCTTTTGTTTCAGCCTGGGCATATGCTCCTTTAAGTGAAGGTGAGAGGACTATGTCGGGCTTTCCCGAGACTTTTCGGGCCTTCCGACTAAAACCACCACGGTATGCCACCTTGCTGCTTTGTAAGGTGGGTGGGTCGCCGGAACTAGAACTACATCAGCGAACCACCCAGCAGAGCCCAATGCAGAAAATAAAAGGTCTGCGGGCGACGACTCCTGGGCGACTTCCCGGCACGAGATATGGCGTCGCTCCGTTTTAATGGCTGGTGGGCGGGAGATCCCCTTTCTCCCACCTACGGCCTTCGACCTTTACTACGGCGGCATATGGCACGCATACGCGCGCCTGCGCCGGTACGCCGGCGGCGGCATGGATCCACCAGGATATTTTCCTCACGGATCTGCTCCACCACCTCCTTCAGCGAGATGACGTCCTCGCACTTCTTCTCGCTGTCAACCATGGCTTTGATCACGGCCGGCAGCGAGAGGTCTTCACCCACAACGTCCTGGAGTTCACGGCGCTGCACTGCTAACGTACCGCAATTCAGAACGAATTTCGACATAAATATTTTTCACGGTACGAACAGTTGGCCCGAAACTTCGGCATCTACGTTTTATGGTAGGCCATACAGTTTCCTTTGACGCTTTGTCTCTATACGAAACTTCGAAAGAGACACTCTCTGCACAGTCATCACTTCATCATTGGTGGTACTTAGTCATTTTTATTGCGTATTTATAATTAGTGTTTCTCTTATTTTAAATTCCTCTTATTTTTACCCGACAATGGCGAAGCCAAAAGGAAGGGTAATGATTTTGGCAGTCT
The DNA here is from genome assembly GCA_963675205.1 of Catocala nupta. Lineage (NCBI taxonomy): Eukaryota > Metazoa > Arthropoda > Insecta > Lepidoptera > Erebidae > Catocala > Catocala nupta. The sequence goes on along the minus strand of OY776078.1, from coordinate 27,916,608 downwards.
GGTTATGTATGTTTGTATGTTCCACCGTAGCGCCTAAACTACTGAACCGACTTTAATGAATAAGGTGTCAATAGATTCGTAATAATGGCCCGGGTGACATAGGCTATATAAATTTTAAATTCGTCCGTAGTCGGGTTATAGTTCTTAAACTTTTATTATAAGACTACTCCAGCACTTGACATTTTCCTGTTTCGCGGGCGACTTTACGATCATTTAAGTAACGGATATATAGAACACTCAGACTCGAAACAGCTAGTAGTGCATTACACAAATGTTTTGCTTGTGTTGGAACCCACAACATTCAGCAGTGGCGAGTCAAGCACTTATAGCACTACACCATCTGTGCAGTCACTACGCCATCGGGATTTTGTTTATATTTTAATTATTATTCATTGTATAACTGCAATTATATAAACTTGATAGATTACTTTTTGTCATGGTGCCTATAATACAGGCCAGGCCTAGTTTGGGAGGCATGACATGTTGCGCACCAGTTTGAAACGCACCCGTTCGAAGCGTACCAAGTGTATTCCACGCAGCGCACCCGCTTGGTGCGCAAATATTAAATAATAAATTTATTAATTTTCTATTGCGTTTTGAACGGGTGCGTTTCAAACTGGTACGCAACATGGCATGCCTTTAGTTTGGGACCAACGTTATAATGAGTATTTTATAATTTTTTATTATACTATTATTATTTCTTGAAATTTATACAAGTAATACTCGAATAAGTTTCTAGTGATGATTTAGGACTGCATCGGTGGCGCAGCGGTTGTGTATGTGACTACTGTGCACAAAGTTTCCGGTTCGAATCCCCAGTCGGGCCTGCAAAGAATTATTGGGTATTTAGCGGGAAGTTAGCGGTGTTACACAACCCTTGCCTCGGCAAAGACGTAAAGCCTTTCAACCTACGCCTGATCCCTTTTTGTTCGTGTTGGGTTACCGCCCATCGGATCATGTAAGGTAGGGATTACAAGTGTAATATCTTCAGTGCAGATGCCGAGTCACCATTAAGATTCGCCGCCGTGACTGAAATTCGTGCTGGAGGACCTTATTATGATTGACGGTTTTCTATCAGACATTACATCATGGGGTCTTTACGCAGGGTATAAAATGGTTAGTAATACACGAGTTATATGGTGGTGGTTCAATTGTCTTGTAACTAAAAAGGCTAAGTAGGGCTTTAGGAGCCAACCCATAAACGAGCATGTGCTCGTACAAATTTGAAAATTGATCAAGAACTTTTAAGAAAAATGAGACAACAAGGCGGTAAATGAACACAAACAATATACAATTTTCACAACTAAAAAAAATTACAAAAGGCTTACAAAGGCTTGATTCCTCGAAAGGGGTGGCTTCCTTGACTGGGGTGGCTTCACGGCGATGCAAAAATTCCAGGCTGGATCAAAAATCAGGGGCACTTAACTGCCCGGCGGCCAAAGGCCGCGAGAGCTGTCTTCATTTTTTTTGTGAATGGCATTTGTTGGCCTCATATTCTTGACAGATTTACTCGGACCATGGCGGACTACTAAGGACCTCGGCTTGAGGCGTTGTCGGCAACGTGGATCTAAGGTGATTGACGGGATTAAGGTTAACGCGACCTGTATTCTGACCTCGGCGGCGAGGGTGGAACTGCGGACGACTTAATATGGCTGCGCGAGCCGTGTAGGCTCTATCTTGAGCGAGTATAATCCTATCGTCAGGTGCATCTGAAATGTGCCTAGGTTTCCTAACTTTCAAAATCCTAAATAGTGTGTAATTAATCACCATAATTACTAACGGGTTGGGGTGTGTCTGAGCATAGCCGTCCACCGTGCGCCTTCCCTGTATCTTGGGTCAGACCGTCGCTGCGCCGAGTGGGGCTGAGTGGGTGCACGCACCGACGCGCGCCAATTGCGTGACAGTCTATACTGTGTATAGGATATTATTTTATTATTTCTATTTATAAAAAATTCCCCGATGCACTGGCAGTAATTCGTGTATCGCCGCTGACTTCACAAATATACAAACAACGTGCAGAAAAAACAAACATACTCGGAACAACTATTTGGGGATTACAAAAAGTAGAAGCAGTGATAATGTGACCAATTAAACCTATTAAAAAAATTAAGTTAAATTCATCAAGAACCTTATTGCCTTGAATTATGGTACATTTTCGCTTATTTCGACTGTTCAAAGAAAAGGATGACTATAATTTTCGTTATTTTAATTATTTTAGGACAACAAAAATACCTAATAATGTCAGAAATGGTAAACAAAGTACTTTCAGGCAGTGCGTTTAATATGTTACACGTTATATGGTCTACATTGTGACGTCACTTGCACATTCGATGGAAGCACTAGCTGGATCATATTAACATTACTTTCACATAGCCTTTCAAAATCAATATAAACTGTCAATAACCGTGAGCGATGTACTTTCTCGTTACATAATCGGTGAACACAAATCATATTTATAGACGGTATGACGTCACAAGGCTCGCAAATATAATTTCAAAACTTAAAATAATTATGATGGTCCTTTGCTTCAGAGGGCAGATATCTTTTAATCCTTTTACTTAGTGTTAGTAACGGCTAAAATGCTCTTGTATAGAATGCTAGGCTATGAAACCCGCGGATCAGCTGAGCGCCATATTTATAAATAAAATGTTTTATATTTACCTTAGCTTTATTATAATAAATAGTTTAAGAAGTCTGCTGTAATCCACAAACAAATATAATGCACATGGCCACTGCCCTGACATTAGCTAATGTATTGTTTTAAAATATTAGTAAAATATTGGTGTATATGCTGCAGAAAATTTATTATAAAACTAAAATTTAATCAAAAGTAAACAATTTTAAAGAAATTAGTTTATGAAAATTAGTTCACAACACTTTGTACTAAATATATACACTTACAACTATTTATTTCCAAAGGTGAGTGAGAGTATGCTATGATCTTTGATTCAAATCCTACGTAATAGGAAAAGAGCCTTTTGCCATGTATTTGACACTTTTATTTTACTAAGCAGAACAACTTAAGTCTTTAACTGATTGAACCCTGGTTGTCAGGACCAACTACTTACAGTTTACCCTAATGGAGAAAACATACGCCACGAGACGGTAATAAAACTTGTGTTATTAAGATAACTAAAAAGAAAACATGAAAACAAGTCTAGTTAAAGACGCGGCAAGCTGCTTAGGCTTACCGCCAAAGCCAACATTGTAAGCTGTAGACTGCCTCACACTATTTTAGTAGAAAATAGGTCACAATATTCTTGGCCGTCTAACACTTGAAGACTACGTACAATATATTGTATGTACTCTTCAACAAGGAGTTTACGCACTCTTTCTCGATTTTCTGCCAATACCTTAATAAATAATTATATTATAAATATAAATAATATGAATACAACATGATTAAAAATGTTTAGGTATATTAATACCTCAACATTTTTAATTATGTTATAATCTTAAGATATATTTCCTTAATCATTAAAATTTTTGTAGGCAAATAATTAGGTAGTTATATAAAACCGTCGAATGAAGGATGACTTAGGCTTTATTCACACGTACCACAACCACACAAATGACGCTAACTGCATACATACATAGGAAACACGCCTTGACTGAACAAACTCATGGAATTGACAGAGAAAACATTGTTGTTGCTATCTATCCATGTTATGGATTTGGGGGAGGGCATAGGCGTGCGCGTAGTGTCGGTGCGTCGACGCAGCGTTATGTCTGCGATGTGGTCGGACGCTAGTTCGCGGTGTCGCTGGTGATTGCGTTGTGGTTGTGATGTGGTCGGTATCACCCACGTAGTCGATAATGACCGCAAAATGTGGTCCGTGTAAATTCTACTAATCATTTTCAAGACATAATTGCGACCGTCCACGTGGTGTGGTTGTAGTGTGGTTGTGATACATGTGAAATAAGCCTTAAACGTCACTCTACGTTTTGACATAAAAATGCCGAAGGAAACAGCTTCTTGAAAATATACAAGATTGTGCTATAAGTATTTGTTATCAAAATGCTAATATTTGATATTTTTTTTATATGTTCAAGTTTGAAGATAGTGTTACGCGCAGTCATATTGACTTATATGGCGTATAATCTCTATATATCTATCGCAACTAGCTCATTCATAAATTTGTTACACAATGTATCTATCTAAACCACACATCTAAACTAGTATATTTCTACCTTTCTGTCCTTTTATCTTACCTATGTGCAAGTATTGACCGCGATAACAAAGATTTATTTACGCCGGTATTTATGTCACCTCCAAAAATGCAAGAATATAATATTATGTTAGATGGTTTTTCAAATAATTTTCTTAAAAAAGGGCAATGCACCCACTAGTTATATTTCCTGTGCCGCGGGGGACTTCACAAACATACAAACAATAGACAGAAAGAACAATAATTTCTGGATCCCACAAATTATTGTCCCATGTGAGAATCAAAACGAACACAAAAACCTCAACGTGCACTACAACTATTATATAAAGACTGTATCTTATACAGGTATTCTTAGGTAAAATAATAATTTTAATACCTGCACTTGTTTCTGACCTCTGCCTGGCAGTCTAACGGTTTCACACTAGGCTATCGCTGCTTCTAAAATAAAATTTAAATTATGTAATTTAAATGTTTAATTTCTTTTATTATTTTACAAATTTTAAGCTAAACTAGGTAAGGCATTGTCTAGTTTAGCTAAAACTTTCAAGACTCAAAAAGAAGACGAGACACCTCCCAGGTTAGAATCCTCACATGTTGCCGCCTGTCGCCACGATTCAGCCATTAAGCCATGGAAGCTATACGTAGTATTTGCTAAATATTGATCGATTGATTACGAGTTATGTTTTTAACAGACAGACATTGGCCATACATTTGTGTGTGCGCTGGCTGCTGCTTTAGTCATCAGTGCGTAGCTTTGTAAGTGTGCATGCGTGGCGGATAGTTTTACAGACCGGCATAATGTTATAGTATGCGTGCCTGGTACCTTTACTTGTTTGTAGACTGTACAATATGTTTTATTTTAATTTAATGTATACATGTCAATCGTATGCAGAGAAGCGTTATGCTATTTACCAAGCACAATACAGTCAACTGGTGGAGGCTCTGGGAGACTGACAGTATTGCCGAGTAGAAAGGCACTACTAATCCCTGAAATAATACATATCCTTGAAATAAATACCAGCCCTCTATTCACATAAATAATTCCTAATAATATCTAAAATAGCAAAAATTTAAAACTATTTTCATAATATCACGGCTAGCACAGACAGTAACTCTTTAATTATTATTACGTACGAAGCACTTTAAATTTCGAGCACTGGAAGATTCGAATGTCAGATTATAATCTAATATATTCGAAACACATTGATTTTTATTCTAATATGTACATTGATTATTTGTTGATGATTTGATAACGAACGTTCTATAGTACGTATGCAAAAGATGAGTGCTTGTAACCTATGTATATACAACGCGTCAGAAGGCAATCTGTGTGGCAGGACACAAGTAACTTAGTTATTAACAAGGCGCTTCGGTTCACCGAGGCCGCAAGCTTGTGCCCTGCTTCACAGTTGACATTTACCGATATCTAATTTACATAAATTACATTCACTTATTTACTACTATGTATCCGATGTATAATATCTCGCCTACACACTACTAAATTATACCTGCACGAGTTAATAAAATTGACTGCGCGGGTAGTGAAGTGGTTTGGGTTTAAAAGTCACCTCGCCGTTGTCGCTGCGGCGAATGTTTGTGATTTGATCACGGGACTAAAAATTATGTGGTCGACAAATAGTTGTTCCTACTTGTCTGTATGTTTAATGTTGGTAAAGTACAAAAGGGCTAATTACTGCTGCAAGAGACAGCAATTTAAAAGAAAATTTATGACATGACTTATTTTTTCGCAATTTAGAAATGGACAGTTCTTTAGAGAGAATTGCTATTTTTTAAATTGCGCTCGTAATCGATTCATGTCCCTTTGTCTTAGTCTCTCCGTGAACAAGGCTGCTGGAAAACAACAGGAACATCGGGGAAAGTTTAAACTTAAATATAAATAGTTTTAATTAATTTAAATAGCTTAAAGTGCAAAATTGTGTAATGAAAGTGTTTTACTTGTTACACTCGTCACTGACAAAGTTACGCCGGTATCTAACATAACTTCGTCATGACGCGTTGTACTAAAAGCAGATACCAATATTTTATTGTTTAATTAGCGTTCAACATAACTGCTACGTTGGTTCCAGAATTTCATTAAAGTCCTTTTACTCAGGAATACAATAGAGAAACTGTTTTCCATATTGAAAAGAATATGAGATATATGACAATATTATAACAACACATACACACATACTCTCATACCTATATCTCCGAAAATGTAAGCAGAAGCGTATCACATCCAGATTTTGCCAGCTGCGGCTTTAGGTCTCACGTAGTACGCCAGAATATTGCCGTTTAACACGCAGTTCCAGTTACAGCTATTGAGAATTTCTTGAAAATTAATATCAGATAAGAATCCAATTTGTCCAAGCCTAGAATCGAACCCTAAGCCTTATACAGCAGTCGTCTCGGTACGAATACGCCGCTGAAGCAGTGTTTAAAAAATACGCCGTTACAATTTCAAATAAGGTCAGAACTCTAAGAATTCTCGGTTGTCAGTTTTACCGTAGAGGTCAATAAACTATTGATTTTAGGAATATATAATGACTTATGAGTGTCTAGTATCAGTCAACAGACCGGTATTAGTATACAAGTAACGCTAATGCTGCAATGCCATCTGAACCAATGTTCGTAACTTGTTGCTACGCCGTTCGTAGGCTTTGTATGTCCCACTGTATAGCTTACTACAGTTATTTATTTGCTACATAGAACCTACACCTGCTACGTGAGATCCAATTCAATATGAAATTAGCTACTATTCTGTAATGTGTATACACCGTTGGATTACTAAGGCAGGCCAGCAGGGATTGAAAACCGGTACAAATATGGATACTGGTGCTTTATTTCGGTTCATAAATGTATTCTACTTTTCGGTATGGTTCCGGTTCATTTATGGTTCTAGTGAGTTGTTTTCTAATAAATGTTCTAAATGCCGATTTGGTAGCATCAGATTTAAAGGTTTTTAAAAAAGAGGTGATAGTTGGTCATTCTTGTGAATGAGTGATGGGATTACCCTCTTCCAAACTAGAAATTCTTCACTCACCGACAGACGTTATGTCACATTACCGTTATCGTACTGTGTTGAAGGCATTGTATCATAAAAACATAAAAAAGTTCGAATTTGGATTAAAGAACCGGTAAAATAAATATTCTACGTTAACAAAACCGCTAAGTAAGTTCTCCTTTACCGGCAGATGTGGTCCCGAGTGCAAACCTTTTTCACTTATCTGACATATGATACTGTCCGCATATTAATTCATGAATTAGCGAGAAATCAGCAATAAAAAACTAAACTGCAATCAAATTAATTTTGTCTGAGCCCGGCGCCTTACCGCCGGCCAAGATATTATACAGTTAATTAATTATCAATCAACTTAAGATGGATTTATTTATTAAATTTATAATAAGACGTAGCTAATTCATTATATGTATAACCGCCTCACTTATACTGTCGCATGTTCTAATTATGATTGAGAGTATTAATTTCACATAAACAAGTAAGTGATGTTATAGCTACGTTGGTAATAATGCGATCTAAAATGTAACACTTGTTGGTTCGATCACCAGGAAGTGATAATCATTCTGTATTTTTTTTTAACTAGGAACTTCTGTGGTTTATTACTTCACTTTAAGACTTATTTAAACCGCAGTTATTTAAAAGATGAGGGTGGATTTAAAAAATAAAATAATTTCTCACTTGTAGTTATTTTTGGTGGCACAAAGGCAAAAAATTGAGGAACAGTTAAATGCTACCCAAATTAATCTAAATAGTAGAGACTAATGATATTTTTTTATTATATTAAATTGAAAGACGTACGAAAAATTTTATAAAAATCATTTTCGGTATGTAGTCATATTTTAACATTGTTGTTTTTAGTGAAATAATTCTTATAAATTAAATAAAATTTTGTTTTTCTTAATTATAATTTGCATTATTTGAAAATTTCAGTAATAAAAATAACAAAAAGTGGAAGTGGAGGAGGATTTGAACCATCCTCATTATATATTAGTGATAAAGTGAGAAGACTCGTTGACCGCTCCGCTATCGAAACCTACGATACATTCGGCAATTTTAACATAAAATTATAAGTTTACCCCGTTATGTTTATATAAAATTTTATCTACGGCTATTTTCTGTATGCTCATTTATTGTAAATATGGATTCTCAGTAAGTGAATTATTATAATTCTTATGAGAATAAAGTTCTTCTTAAACCTTAATTTAAGCATTAATTGTAAATGCGGACTAACATAGACACTGTTGATGAATATAAGGTATAACTACTATAGCTATATAGTTATTATAGTTATATATACAGGAACTCCTTTTTGTCTCGCCTTGCATACATGCGCATGACGAACTTCACCTACTTAGTTAGTTAGTTGGACGTGTGTTATCCACACTTAGCCCCACAATTGGGTCATTGTGCGTAATCATACCATCTCAGCTCCGTCCAGAAAGATAATAGGGGACCGGTGTTGCGCAGTACCTCTTGCATCCTATCTGGACTGTTTAGAAGATTCGCCCGTTGGTTGCTCACGCTTTTACAATGTAGGAGCACGTGAGCCGGTGTCTCCTCGGTCTCCATGCAGCCTCTACATAAGGGACTGTCAGTGATGCCTATGTTGAATAGGTGTATGTTGAGTAAGCAGTAGCCTGTTATTATACCTACTAGGTGGCATATGTTTTTACTTGTGGTATGTAGGAATTTGCTCGACAGATGTTTCTTTGAGGATGGGAGTTCTTCCTTCGTCTGTCTACATTCCTTTGTTTCTGCCTACTGTTTTCCGTATAGTTTCGTGGTTCTGTCACATAACTATGTTTTGGGTTGGCAGAAGGGTATCGGAACAATTGGTTTTGGTCCTATTATTTTAGTGTTCGATCCTCTCTTTGCCAATTGGTCTGCTGCATCATTGTGAGAAGATTTGCTATGGCCGCGTATCCACTGCAGCGTTACCTGATTGATTTTTTGTTGCAATCCTTTGCAGCTCACAGCGACACTCCAGAATGAGTCCACTGTGGAAGCAGTTGCTTCTAAGAGCTTGTAGTACCGTGGCACTATCCGAGATAATGCATATCGACTTATCGCTTATATCCCTTGATGTGACTGTTGTTGCAGCCCGGGTGATTCCAAAACATTGTGCCTGGAAGATAGTGTTGAGGTTTTCCAGGGTCGTTGAGTAATTGATGTTTAGGTCGTGGGAGAAGACGCCGACTCCTGTTCCTGATTTTGTTTTAGATCCATCTGTATGTATTCTCACTTCATGTATGCCAGACCCGTCTCTATGTTCTTCATGTATGCCAGAGCTGTCTTTATGTTCTTCATGTAGTTGGACGTGGTACTTTTTGTTGAAAACAAAAGATTTTGGGACGATATCAGACATCGCTTCTAACATTGGAATTTGGTTGCATACAATTCCTTTAGGCGCGCATGAGTTATTCTATTGTCCCATTTTCAGAGCCCTACCTTTTCAAGCCATATGGCAGCTGTGACAGCTTCCTGCTGTATGATGAGGTGTAGGGGTAAGTATGGCCTCCAGCGCAGCCGTGGGGTTCGTTCTCATACAATCTGTCGTCACCAGGTAGGCGCGCCGTTGTAGGCTTTGTAGTTTGTATGTGACTGTGCTTAGAAGAGTGCGGAGCCGCCAAACTATGGCGCCATATATTATCATGGGGCGTATTATGGTTGAATAGAGCCAAAGAGTTATAGATGGTATGAGGACCCATTTTCTGCCTATTAATCTTCTACATTACCAGAATGTTGTACATGCTTTAGTTATTTTCGTGCTAAGGTGCTTACTTTAGTTCAGCTTGTGGTCGAGTACTACGCCCAAATACTTGACTTTTTGCGATAGGGTGAGTTCCGTTCCAAATAATTTTGGCATGTTGTTCATCTGGGTTTTCTTTTTATGAGTGAAAAGGATCAGTTCTGTCTTAGTCGAGTTTACCGTCAGTTCATGATGGTTACATCATTGTTCCATGATTCTGAGGGCTGATTGCATGCGATTACAGATTATTTTTTCTGAGCCGCCTTTGATCAGAATGGTTATGTTGTCCGCATATCTAACCGTGTAATAGCATCTGCTGTTAAGGCGTTTCAATAGGTCATCTACCACGATGTTCCACAGTAGCCGTGAGAATACTCTCCTTGGGGACAGCCCTTCGCCACTATGCCACTTGTGGTAGAGTTCACCGTAAATTGTATGGCCCGCATCTTAGGAGTCGATCGATCCAGCCACTAGTGGTTCTATTAACGCCAAACGTGCTGAGTGACTGGCTGAGGCTGTTGAATTTTGTCTTATCGAAGGCTCCTTCTGTATCAATGAAGGCAAGGAACTTCACCTACTATCATTTCATTGAATAATGTTTCATTGTTTGCGTTAAAATATCACACACACAAAGATATTTGCTCGGATCAGTATGCGAATGTTAACTTTACGATACTACTTCATGTTTGTCTTTGACCGTACCAATAAATTTGAAATATCAATGTGAGGTATAGAAGTACATATGTAACTATTAAATTTGAAATATAAGTGTATACTTAATATACATTTATATTTCAAATTTATTCGTTATTAGAACCGCACATATATGGAGCACGTGTATCAGATTATTAATCATTTTGATATCATCAATGGCTCTATCAAAACCAATAACATTCTTGAATTATCTCCACAGCTTTAATTAGTAGCGAGTGATATTATATTAACTGCCTTGGTAGCGCAATGGAGGTGTATTCGACTGCTGTGCATGTAGCCTCGGGTTCAATGTCCAAGCCAGCCAAAGTGTTATCGGTCATTTCTTCTGGTTAATCAGTCAAAAAATTCTTAGTTGCAGCACGGAGGCAGAAATTGTGCCTGGTATACAGCATTAAAAGGGCTCTCCAAGGTAGAACACAAAAAAAAATTCCAAACTGTGGCTATGATACAATTGTCCCTAACTATAAAACCCTCAGGCTCATGCTTATGCATGAGTCTATTTATTTACTTACATTAATAGCTCATCAACAATTGTTAACACCGCTGAGATTAAACATGACTATGTAGGTATGCATGCCATTAGGTTGCACTGGTCCCACTAAAGAAGAGGTACCATATTTTTTTTTTAAAGGTTATTAGTTATTTGGGTTACAAATTACTAGTATCCTTCTTAACCCCTCCAGCTAAGCTAGAATGCTTGCATTAGGAGTGGGTTCGCTTTGTAGCCTAAGATCTCTTAATCGCAAATGCCATGCCATTTTCATAAACAGTAATCTGCCCTGCCTGCCTGCGTAGCAATATAGAAACCATTTTTATTCAGCCTTTCGGACACCTTGTCTCATTAGCGGTATAATTTTCCTACTTCTTCATCCTCTCACAATAACTAGATTAACTATTTATTGTCCGATTAAATAGGTTATTATTATTACCATTATTTAGTTTGCATCATTCGACAAGCAAATCTGCGTAAGGATTGCACAATCATTCCCTTTCTCTGTTCGTCAGCAGGCAGCGGTTGAGCAGTGATTTTGCAGAAGCAAAATAAACCTTGAGCGCCGATGACCGTTTTAGTTATTACATATAGCTGTCCCTCGCGGTTTCAGCTTCGTTTATGATTGTTACTCCACTCTTATAGCTCGTAGCGTGATAGCCTATGTTACTACTGAATAAAGTAGATTTCTAATGATGAAAGAATTATTAAAATCGGTCAAGCAGTTTTGAGATTATTCATTACAAACGAAAATACAATTCTTTTCTCTTTAAAATATTAATGTAAATGGCAATAAAATGAACACAAATGCGTGCCAAATATATCAAAGTCAGCAAGCAATTAGTAATCAACTAAGCTTTAAAAGAATGCCACTTTTAAAGGAACTAGCGGTCGCCAAGTGATTGTAATTCGACCATAATTGATTTAAATTTTAAGTTCGATCGTTTTAAGGTTTTATTGTCTATAACTATACCCTTACAATTACATTTCATTTCATGACCTACTCCTCTTCTTAGTCAAGCACTCTTGTCAGTGTAGTCGTGGCTATCATTGATGGACAGGGTTGCGGCGCACTGACGTCATTTGCCGCACGTCTAGCGATGTCCCTCCATCCCTGTCGGTTACTGGCATTGCGAGCACACTGTATTGCGGTTGACTGTGTAACTTTGGTGATAAGATCAATTCAGCGCGTTGGAGACCGACCGCGGCCTCTCTTGCATTCAATGCGGCCCTGCACCACGAGTCTCTCCATCGAGTCCTCGTTTCTGGAGATGTGTCCAAAGAACTTCAGTATTCGTAACTGCACAATCGACGAAAGCCTGTCTTGTATGTGAAGCTCTTTGAGGATGGAATTATTGGTTCGAAACGCTGTCCACGGTATTTTTAACATGCGTCTCCAACACCACATCTCCAGAGCATCGATTTTTCGGCGATCTTGTAGCCTTAATGTCCAAGTCTCAGCACCATAGAGAAAGATTGGAAATACCAGACACTTCATTAGACGAGCCTTGGTATTTTTTGTTATTCGGTTGTCTTTCCATATCTTTCCCAATCGCTCTACTGCCGACCTTGTGATAGCGGATCGGCGCTTGATCTCGTCTTCACATCCTCCAACGTACGAGATAGTGGAACCGAGGTAAATATAGCTCTGTACTACTTCGCAATTAGCTAATTATATAGTTCTCCTGTATTGTTATGATCAGCTCGGTCCACTATCATGACCTTTGTTTTGTCCTTATTAAGAGCGAGTCCGAATCGGAGGCTAATCGTTTCTAGACGAGTTAAGAGCTCTTCCAAATCTTCTCTTGTTCTTGGAAGAAGTGTGGTATTATCAGCATATCGCAAGTTATTTATCACGCGTCCACCCACTGATATGATAACCATCCAAGACGATGCGCATGATGTATTCGGTATAGATGTTAAATAGTAAAGGCGACAAAATACATCCCTGCCGAACATCTGATTCTGTCTTAAAAGTTTCCGAGAGGACCTCATCTACTCTTACTGTTGCAACGACTATACAAAGATGTTACATCTTTGTATAGTCGTTTCAATAGGAATACAACATGTTGTGGTACTCCCATCTCTAGTAACACTTTCCATAGGCACTCCCATATGACAGTGTCAAATGCCTTGCGGAAATCAACAAAGCAAATGAAGAGTGATTTGTTAAATTCCCTAGCTTTTTCGATGATCTGTCGCAGTATAAATATCTGCTCACGCGTGCCTCTCCCTTTAACAAATCCGGCTTGTTCGGGTGAAATTTGGCGAGCGAGGTAAGCTTGCAGTCTAGTGTTAAGGATGTGAACTAACACTTTGCTTGCGTGCGATATGAGAGAGATGAGCCTGTAGTTATTAAATTTTTTGGTGGAACCTTTCTTGTGCAGCGGTATAAATATTGATTGGGACCAGTCTTCGGGCCATATCCCAGATTCCCACGTCGTGCAACAGATAGTGTACAGGAAGTCCACTCCTATCTCTCCCATAGCTTTAAATACCTCGATTGGGATCTCATCTACTCCTCCAGCTTTATTGCTCTTCAGATGTCGAATAGCCGCTCGTACTTCGTCCCGCAGTATGTCAGGCTTCCGGTCACTTATGTGATTCAAAGCACATAGGTTATCTGCAGTGGTCTGATTAGCGATGAGAGACTTACAGTAGTCCTTCCAAACGTTCACTATGCCCCCAATCTCAGTGACTGTTACACCAGCGGCATTTTCTATTGCCCATGTCTTGAATTTGAATTGACGAGTTATGAGTCGCACCTTATCATGGAGGTCCTTGGTTTGCAATTTATCGGAATGTCGTTCCAGTTCTTCACAGATCTCCGCCAAAGCGCTATTGCGATCTCTTCTACATGCAGCCTGGATCGCAGATTTTTTAGAATTCAGCTCAGTACAACTAGCTGCTCTAGCTTTTAGCATTCTACGCTCTTCAACTAGTTGCAAAATTTCTGCTGTCATCCAGTGTTGCCTTTTGGCTGATATTTTCTTGGGCTGTGATTCTATAACTGCCTCCAAAACATATTTCTTTGCAGAAATCCACTAGGAGTTTGAATCTTTGTTTCCAATTTCTGCCCGCCAAACACAATGTTTGCTTTCGATTGAAGTGGTGAGAAATTCCTGATCCACTACATGCATCCGGCTAGGTATTTTGGTGGCTCGTGCTTTTTGTTACTTTAGCCTTAATTTTCCGATGAGCAGTTGGTGGTCAGAATCACAGTCTGCACCAGGCAAAGTGTGCGTATTGATAACTGAACTTTTTCATCTGGATCTGACTAGAATATAGTTAATCTGCTTTCGACATCTATCGCCAGGGGATGTCCAGGTATATAAGCGCCGTGGATGATGTTTAAAAGTAGTATTCATAATGGTCAGGTTGTTATTGGCAGCAAACTCGATTAAGCGCTCTCCTCTTTTGTTCCGAACTTCAAGACCATACTTTCCAACGATGTTTCGTATTCCATCATTCATAGCGGTGGCCCCTACTTTGGCGTTAAAATCTCCCATGATGATTAATAGCTCTCTTTTAGGTATAAAAGCTATAGAAGACTCTAGTTGTTTGTAGAATTCTTCTATTGACTCATCGCTGGCTAGTGCTAGTGGGAGCATAAACCTGTATAATATTGAGTGGGGTCGGTGATGCGCTGAGTTTTAAACTTATAAGTCTATCACTTACAGGGTTGTAGCCTAGCACAGCGCTCTTCCATATTTTAGGAATTGCGATTGCCACTCCGGAGGAGCTACTATTATCATTGCCAGAAAAATATATACTGTGCTTTTCAGAGTCAAAGTGACCACTTTTTTTCCAATGTGTTTCGCTCAGCCCTGTGATGGTCAAATTGCATCGCTCCAGTTCACTTTCCAATACAGGAAGCTTATAGCCCTGAAGTAGACCTCTAATGTTCCATGTACCAAAGAGATAGTGGTTTCTTAACTTAAAGCTTCTTCCAGTAGCGTGTTTTCCATGGGATGCCTGGTTGCCTGCATCACTATGGCCGGTAGCCAATTTCACACCCCCAGCCCCAGAAAGCTCAGGACGCCGGTCGCTACGCGCATCGCCAGGCAAACCTGCTCTTTGTGTGTCCATCATACAGCTCTCATGGGATGAATAATGTAGTAGTTTCCCCTCGCTTTTTACATCGCGGTATCATAGCCTTAGCGGCTACAATAATCCTAATGTGAACCGGTTAGGAGTCAGTATCTTTGCGCTTCACTTTGGTACTGGTGGCTACCGCTGCCCTCCACCAGGATCCAGGCACTATGCTCCTGTGGCTTGCCTCCTTCGCTGGTTTGGCCGTTCCGACACCTGCTGTCGCCGCCCATTCCACCGTTGAGGTCTTCACCCGTTACCCTGGGCAAGGGTTCTATGTTATACCCCATAGAGCTGGGTCTCCATCCGAACTTAGTCATTGTCTCACTCCGGTCTACTGAAGCGAGCTAATGTCCAGCCCCGCGACATGGACGCGCCGGATAGGAATTACCTCAGTGAAAGATAGAGAAGGTCACTCTATCCCGCCTGGGGCCGGGTTAACGATCTCGTATAGGTCCCGAGACCGAGACTCCTATTGACATATATTATTTTACTTGCCTACTCCACATACATATGTAACCATAGTTACAAAGAATTGTACGACATCTGCCGAACAATGCCAAAATACTAAGAACGCGATTCGACTGCGTGTGTCAAATGCATGGTTGTGTGCGTGTAGTGTTTTTTCATTAATTTAATGTATTTCTAATGTAGATTCTGTAGCAGATGTACTCAGCTCGATGCTTCGCGAAGAAACAGATATGACGCTATAGTACATATGTACTTCCTAACGCCAGAAGTGTCTTAAGTGGCACATGATAAAGGAACTAGACTGTGTGATTTATAGCGCACATATTTAAACAAACATTATTTATAAACTGACACGTGAGTATTCAAGTCTGTTTACCTGTGATTATTCAAATGCCGATGTCGATATCAATATCGGATCACTACTAAATATAGAACCGAGCGAAGTCCTAATAGGAATATACTATAAGTATTGTATCGCAAGAATTGTTGACATTATATAAACGTCATTCTTTGAGCGAGAAACTTTATGGTTGTAGTAATTTCAGCGTTACCGAGATACTTAGCCGCAACTCCTTATTATCCTCGGCAAGTACAATGTTAATAATGTACCGTCAACAGCAGAACGCTTTTATCACGGGGAGAAGCTTGTCAAAATAAAAATGTTTTATAACATGGCTATGTTAATTAACATAGCTGTCTCATAAGATAATATATATACAATGTTTCAGACCTCCCAAACGCGTGGTGCAGTGGTGTTAAACCACTGGTATTAACGGTAATAGTACACGGGTGGTAAGGTTTTAAAACACACACGACACAAAAAACCTGCGTAATAGGAAAATAGTTGTCCTAATATGAGAGTTTTATTTATATTACCGAAGTTTGTATGTTTGTAGTCTCACGCAACGGAGGGACTAATTCTAGTGCCGTAGTCCCGTACTAGGACTATACTCTGTTCAAATACCAAGTCCCATTTGACCGATTATCGTTGAACTGCGATAGTGAAGGGAGTATTTCTCTCGACATAGCATATTATCGATTACCGATTAACATCACAAACAAATTATAATTGAATGGTTCAAAATCGAAACAAGAAAGATAAAAAACAGAAAAACAAGAAAGAAGTCCAGCCATATGGAATCAAAAGTAACAGCCAGTATGGTACTTCTTTATTCGTCAAACCTTCAAATCAATGGCCTCAGCTAATACCGTTAACAATTAGTATTATATTACAGGAAAGAAATTGAATTAATTTACAATTTATTATATGTGTCAAATTTTGAAACCCCTTTATTTAATAAAGTTACATACAAAATAATATATATAACTTTAGAAATAAGAACAATATATTATACACTTAGTAGACTTACAATCCTAGAACTCCAAACTTCTTTGAAAATAATTTCTAGGCTGTCACAGAAATATTTCTTTGCCAAAGACTTTCAGTCTTTAAAGCTACAATATGTTTAAACCATAACAAGAATACAATACAATATTTTATCTGAAATACATTTCTTTATTAAGAAAATACATATATTGAGGGCAGGTGATGTAATGAGGGAATGAGATTTAGTGTACATTGTAACCCAATAATTAATGAAAATAAACACAAATATACAAACATTTTTACTCCGTCATTTTTACCTTGATCCGGATGGCTTTTATTAGATTCGTATATTCGCATCACTAGGACTAAATGTAAAAAATACCATAGTGCGTAACCGTGCGTATTATGGTAAAAATTTATATAATTTTGATGTTTAAATTATTTAACTCCGGCATCAATAGAAATAAAAGTTTATTATGTTTGTAAAACAATTACATCCTGATTGTATAAAAGTAATACTTGCTTATTATTGCAATTCATGTAAAATGTGCAGAGTGCACATGCATTACGTGGTATGAAGTGTCAAAAGGGAATTCGTATTTGAAAGTTAAGAAATAATGAGGAAGTAAATAGGTGTACTGTATAATAATAACATACACTATGACAGATTAAGTCAACATAATGACTATTATGCCTGTAGCTTTACAAAGAATTAGACAGAGAGGTATTACACCAAATTGTATACTAGATAATATATATACATAACTCAGGAACATACGGGAGCCACACTTCAGAGCGTTGTTTGCATCGACTGAAGCGAGCCACCAGCTCATCTGAGTCGCATGATAAACTTGCGAATATAGCCCACGCTACTTGCGTCGTATACTCATACTGTATGATATGCCAAACGTTACGTAATGTGATAATTGACCCTCGCCTTATAGCAATGAGACAAGTTAAAAAGAAAGGCTTCTGACCTCTTATTCTTCCTTATTGTGCTAGTATTGCGTCTTCTTGTTGATTCTATAACTTAACTAGATTTATGTACTCGTAGAAGAGATTGATAAGCAAATAAAACCTTTATTATCTTCGCCTAATTATATGTGAAGTATTATACAATACAGTGTAATATAATAAGTATTACTTTTGTAATTTACTAAATCAAATACTTCTTACTGTATAATTAATCCTGCGGCGTACGATTGCGCCTTCGTCTAAATTTGCTCATCAGGGCTTGCATGCGATCCTTAGTTCTGGCAAAGTGTTATTGTTGCTGTCTTGGCTGTAAGAGAACTTCATATGGAAGCCTAAGCCTGAACATGTTTCGGTTTACGGCAACGGTTTCACCCCTTTTATGATTGATCTAAAACTCTAGCTAACCAAATATAATATGTGTATGAAGTAATACACTTTAACCTATATCTTCCGAGACGTACAGGTGACTCTATGAAATAAGGTATGATAATATTAAAAAAGCTTAATAGATAGACTGTCAAACTTTGAAAGACAATCCAAAGCATGGCCACATTGGATTGTCTTATTGTCTGTTGAAAGTTTGAGCATATCTGGCAAGCAGTTTGTCTTAGCTTTCAACACCTATTAACTCCTTATCCTTCATCGTATCTATAATTTCTTAATACCGTCTCAAAACAACTTGTGCAATATGCGAAACTTTTTAGACAAGCTCTCAAATTGAGAAGTACTAATCAAATTTTAGATTAAATAATTTAATCCGCCATACTAGTTACAATTATTGGTATTCATTGCAATGGGCAAACAAGTTGGCGATCGCTTTTAAATATAAATTAGTATGTGTTTCTCACTAAAGTGATTTATCTAAACAATCTTTGATAAAATACCTACGGTTAAAATTATTAAACCTAATATTTTCAAGAAAAATTAATAATAGGCTTAGATACATATCATTTCTTTCTACAATAATAGCCATGTTTGGACAGCAGCATTTCATATTATTATTAATCGTTTCATTCGTATTATAAGTTAGTCTATACTTTAAAACAGTTTGAGCCATTTCTCATCATTATTAATGCTCTTTTCCCTCTAATGACACTCGGCAGTGGAAACAATTATGAATGGTCGACGCAGGCACATTATTCGCTCAAAATCACTATCCTGAAGCACACTACGTTTATCACATACACAGTCTACAGCCGCTTTGTCACACAGAACTCTATGTAACTCTCATAGTTGTGTGTGCTTCACCACCACCATATGCCATTTTACATAGGCCACCAGTAAATACAATGGTGGCTACACTATATATGAATATTACCTAAAATGATAAAAATGTACATTGTCTCACACGCCTTTATTTGTATAATCTTTATAAGTACAAATGCTATAGATTTTTAGGTATTCTTAGGTAAACTTATTTCTTTGCAATTAATTATTTATTCCATACTAGTTTTAAAATATTCATCGGACAAGGGGAGTTTAAAAGTAAAGTTAAATTGAAGAATATAATTAAATATTACAAAAACAATATAGTTAAATAAAAACAAATTCATATCATTAAATTGCTGATTTCTTTCTTATTTTAATGTCGTCTACATAACAGCGTATTTATATTTGCTATGTCTTTAATTATATGTGCAACATTGTTGCTGTAAAATGCCTCGTTTGCCACCTTCATTAATAGCAAATAGCACAACGTGAGGTGTCTGCGGTAATGGCCGATTAAACATTAATCGATCGATTAACTAATTATTTCACGATTCGTATGATTCATTACGCTAGCCTACTGACCTTGTACGACAAGTTCATTTATCGATTAATAGATCTAGATCTCCACCTTGCTTACCCCTACGCACTTGTAAGGAATAATATAGGTACATATAATTGTAAAGTAAGACTATTTCATACTTATAGGTTTTAGGTATATTCATTTTACCTAAATCTTAGCAAGGTAAACGTAATTTATGATATGATTTACGACGACGTTGTGGTAAAAATGTTAAACAAAACAGTTTAAATTTTAGTAACTTTTAACAAAACTGTAAATATAAATCAATAGCACGACGTGGCCAGTTTGTACAACAACTGTGGCATTATATTTATTAGAGTTAGTGACAGTCTGGCTCATTCCCACCCAACTCAAAGGCGATCTAGCGTAAATTTATACGTTTGTTTTGTCTTTTCATCTGACATCCGTAACTAATGACCTCGGTACGACTAATACATTCGTGTGTAGATTACAATAATTGCATACGTAGCTTCGTACAACGTTAATTTATAATAGTCACATGATATATTACTTGTTCAACAATTGAAAACGCATAGACGAAACAAAAACACAGAAGAAATATTAGACAATGAGTCAATCAACAACCATTTAAAAGTCTTTTCCTAGATCAAAAGAAACAATGCGTCATTTGGCACACTAATTAAAAATGACTAGGAATTTGTCAATACAATGCACGGTCAGCGTATTGACAGAACATCATTGGCAGCGAGTCACGCAAACATAGCGCTTGCGACAGCCAGGTGGGGTCAAAGGGAGATAAATCGGGAGGCTGCGTGCGCCACCGGGGGACGGAGCTGACAGTCGTACACGAACGAGCATCCGCACCACACGTTTCTCCAAACCCAGTTAGGTCTGTGCAGTGACGCGATCGTGATCGTTAGTGAAGGATCTGCAGCTAGTGCCGTCTATAACGTAGTGCTTTTTGATCGCAGAGTACCCTTCTGCGAGATGTGGGATGATGTAGAGGAAGAAACGCCCGCTCCGGCTGAGCCTGAACCCGCGCCGATACCAGCTGCCGCGGCTGCTGCCCCCGCGGCGGCCGAAGCCAAGCCTGCGGTGACGGAACCTCCTATGCCAGAGAACACTGTCTTCGGCACTGAGCCTAAGAAACTAGTCTTCAAACACTGGATCAGGTAAATTTAAATTGAACTTTGTATCCACGAATAAAACATTTAGTAAAAACCATCGACTTCGTTGATGAACATCAGCTATCTTATCTAATATATTATCTCTATGTCTTCACGATGTATACAATCACAGAAAAATACTTTTACTAAACATCTTTACATAATAAACGCTAATAGTGGTTATTTGAAGATTAGCTAATATACTTATTATTTGTAAACATGCGGTCCTTGCGTTACAGGCCCAGATTTCTGCAATATGGCTACTTATACGACTACCAGTACAATTACTACAACGATGTGATCAACTACCTGGACAGGCGGAACAATGGCTTGCCAGTGGAGAGGCCGCGAGCGCAAACCTGGGGTGAACGCGCTCTAAGGACATACGTCTCGAAAGCGGGTGGTTATAGCTCTAAGAGCTCCAAAGACTCGCAACTCCTCCACCACATCTCCACCGGCGCCAAGTTCCAGCGCTTCCACAGCAAGTCCCTCATCTCGAGGAAGTATTCCAGACTCGGATTTAACACCGTTTCCATCTAGCTTCGCCTCTAACACCCTCGCTTGACCTCGCTTAGCGGACCCAGTCCCGGCTCCGGCGTGACCTTTGTGTCGATGTTACAGGATTTCGCTGGTGTGAGCAGCTTCAGCGGCCGCCGCCTGAACGGTACAAATAGAATATCAAAGATCGGAAGCCGTCCGCATTCCTATTATAATATCTGTCTTATCTGAGTAAGACAATAAAATTTTAAGTTAATTTATTTAGTTTCATTTGCTTGCGATACCCCTTGTAGGCACTTATTCTTATTCAAACCATAACTGGAACTGAATAACATAATTTATTGCAAAGCGACAGTTATAAACAGCTATGCGACATAAAACAATTTATAAATAAATATAGCAACAACAACTCTGTTGTAATATCTTGTTGTGTAACGTATAGCCAATATAACACCTTTAACAATAATAGTGCCAGTTTATTTTATTCACTCCAGACACACAGAATTTAGAAACAGTTTTATCAGCAATTCTATTCAACTTAAATGCAATGTTGATAGAATAATAAACATCTGCTCAAAATGTATGAGCAAGTGTAGCTGTGAAACGTACTTGTGTTCAATTAGCGTTTACTCAAAATACTCCGATGCGTTAATGTGAGCCGCGTGGCTCACATTAACTCCACTTTATATTTCACACAAAATAACAAAAAACAGACAGCTGCTGATACCTGGGCATAAGCAACCGCGATCAAATAATTTATAGTGACGGAAACGTTAAAAAGCTTTTAGGATATACCACGTTACTTATACATACTCAAGTTAACGCACGAGATTGTGAAACAATGACACAAATACACTCACTATCACAACATACGATGGCTATCTTCTTATCGAATTAAGGTAAAGCACCGCCGCCTTCCATCCAGCCAACAATTAATAAGGTATATGAGATTAATATCCAGATAAATAGCAGCCATTAACTTCGCTTAGAATAATAAATCTGTGCGTTGATTTCTTAATAAAAGTGATTTATGGGTGAATAATTAATATTATTTATGGATAATACTAATTTAATTCGGCAATTTTAATTAAAAGCTAGAAGGACATTTGGTAATATGCTTATGTATTTATAATTTTCTGTTTGCGTTATCATCAATATGATGGTAACATCAAGTCAGTATGTCACCGAGAAATCATTAACATCATCAACAAAACTGCTCATTATATTATAATTAGTAATTACGCATCGAGTAGAGCTTGGCAGGGTTTTCCCATGGTGCGTGAAGCGAGCTGTACGAATCTTAATACAAGTCATTCAATGTCACAATCGTGTGACACATCACCTTTGTGGGCGCACTACGAAATTTCAATGTCGAGATATCTAAAATAACTTATCTTTGACAGTTCAGTGAATGTAATCGTTTGGGCGGTGGCCAAAACGTTGGGCTACCTAGCAGGTAAAGCAGGCAATCGGCCAAATTGAACATAATTAAATGTTACAATGACCAAGGGAGCCCAGACATCGATTAGGTACTCGGTGGTTAAGAATAGACGCTCAACTTGTGACACCGATGCTGTCGTAATGTTAATTAAGCACTTCAATATATGTAGCTATTCGGATAATTGTTATTGTTCTACCGGCTTACTCTATATTCGAGAGAATTCCCTCAAACTCACTCCGTACGAAGCGTTGCAATTTTTGTTACAGATTCCCACAACATTTGTCCGCATTAAATGTTGTTCGCATTCAAATTTTCGCTGCGAATACTACTTTAGTTCCGTTATGGGAATTTCAATTTGCAATACAGAATGTTACAAGAGACGCGTTTTATATAAAATGTATAACGTATTTTACTGGACTTGCATAAAGGGAAGCGTGTAGTGTTTACTAAAGTGCTTTTAGTTTCATAGGGTATGCGGGCATCGTCAGAATCGTATTATAGAGCTACCAATATGGCGATGGAGTTTTGCACTGCCCATGCGGCTAATGAAAAAACACAAATTTTGTTTGTCGAAATCTTCGAGCATGCACCCTATAAGCAGCATTGGGGAGTTTAAAGCATAATTACAGTTTGTTTAGTTGATGATGGCGTTGTTAACCACCATCTGTCATCGCTTAATATCGATTGTGAATTTTACTGAGGCACGGAGGCGTCGTCGAGACACAGCATCATCTATCTGCATCATGCCTGCGGATAAGCCTCATCAATTCATTCATAAATGACCGAATAATTGATCGATCTGGCAGACGGCTGAATTTTAATGACTGGTCATACCTTGTTTCGAGCCCGAACCGGTTTAATGTACCTACATATGAACCTATAGGAAGTGAAGTGTATTATGAACGTCAATATAAATTTTATTTATCGTGCGTTTTATTTGCTATGAACGTGTATGCACTGGTGTTTGGGTAAAAAAAATAAACGTGCAGCCAAGATTGATCTAGAGCAGGCTATTGTGTTTGTGATAAAGATGTGTGAAGTATAGACCAGGCAATCTGTGCAAAAGTATAAATAGAAATAAAGGTCAACAGTGACATGCCACCGAATCAGACGCCCTGATCTAATTTATCGATATTGTTTATATCCCTTCGTATTCATCAATTCGTAATGAGTTAATAATTTGGGTTAAGTCAAGATATTTTGATACTACTGTATTCACTTATGTGATATATTAGTCGTGACTAACAACTACTGCTTCTTATACCACGATATATGTATATTTTTTTTTCTTTTAAAGGTAATCTTCAAACACGAATATAGTTTATTTAATTTGTCGCCTCTGCTTAATGTCAAAAGCATTTATTGTCTGGAAAGTATCACATGCTCAGTTTATAGGACATAACTGTAAAATGTAAATAGTTAATATAATATAATAAATAATCAAGTGTAGTCCACGAAGAGTAGGTACTGGCAATTGCTGAAAGTGGCCTATGATTATTTATTTATATAGGCATGTTGTCACTAAACAAACTGTATCAATTGCGTACCAAGTTAAAATAATGTGAAATATTGTTTTTGTATAATCAACTACCGTAGTGACAATTCTTGTTCCATCAAGGATTTTACAAACATCTTCAAAGGATTTATTTAATTATGTTGCTAGCGATAACGCTGATTTGGTCGTTTTGATATTTGCAAGATAGTCAATCTAATTTACATGTACTAAATTGTAGTGTAAGTATTTTACGTATAACATAATGATATAAAACATACCACGGATCGTTAAACATTTCTTAACAAAAAATACTCAGTAATAACTGATGGTTTGAAACTGTACGAGCCGATTTTATTCAGACGTGTATAATGTGTTTCGGTTTATAATTAAGTATGTATAAAACTGTCATATATTTTATAATAGCCGTATTTTAAATTTTGTTATTTTATTTAGAAGATCATTTTATTTTAAATGATGTGACAATACCATCGTATCTTTGAAAATATTATAAATATTATTTATAAAATCATTAACCTTGATTTTAATGAATTCATGGATGGATAAAGTCATAAATTATAGCGGGCTCTGAAGTTGCTGCGTATACATTTTTTTGGAACTTATGTATGTCTAGTTTATATAGATTCGAGTGCTTCATATATCATATTTCACATATTCTACATCCGCGATTTGATTGCATTTGAGTTAGGCGAGATTGACTTTTAAATTAAAAAAAGCGATGTATTTTAGACATGAAATTTGCTATCCATAAAAATATACAATATATATATCTTATACGTAGACTTGTCGACCTGGTAGATGTAGCATTTTTGTTTCTAGAAGGTGGCGCACAATACTGGTGAAAAGTCACTGCTTGCGACTCATGTTCGCCACCCTTTCAGCAAATACATATATTTTGTAGAAATAATATATATATAATATTGGCCCGGTGCCTACATTTAATTAAAAACCAGGAATATGGAATTCTGATTTGTATTGAAAAATATTAAAGGTAGGTCATGCAATATCTTAAATCTACTTAACTGAATTTGATAAAACAAATATATTATACTATCTTAGAAACACATTATGCCTTTATTATTAAGTTATCCCAAATAATGAACTACTTTTGTGGTGACACGCGGACACAAAACACGTATCACATCAAAAGGCATACTACAAGACATTTTTATTACTGTCAAATTATATTTAGTATTTAGCAGCATAGAAGAATATCTTCAGAAATGCACACATAGCGTCAATCCTTTATATCGTCTAAAAGTTAGGCAGAGGCCGCATTTCACTAAAATATGAATTTGTGTGTGTCATACATAATATGCAATAAGCATATTCCGGTCTGACCGGTAGGTCAGTGTTAAACTTTGTCCTGCGATTATTGTGAGAAACTGCCCAATCCGAAATTTGAAGCAAAGTTCGCGATGCAATAATACATTGCAAATGCATACTTGCATAATATTTCGCTGTTAATTATACCATCAAACAGGATTATCACTGTACTGAACTTTGAGGAAGTTTATAGAGAGCGTTTTATCACAGTAGGAAGCGGTTTAATTTTGTATTATATATAATAACATATAAATAGGCAAATATAGTTTAGTATATCCCTATGTTCGTCAAAATCCATCTATAAATAGACACAGGTTATTTATCGGTGAATAAAAGGGCATGAACCCTACTTACCCAAATGAACATTTCACCTATGGTTACATTGAAGTTTACAGAACATTACTCGATTAAAAAAGTTTATCATGTTGTTATGTTTCCCTAAAATATATATGTCTGTGGGCTTACAGACTTTTTAAACAACACAACCAAGGATAACATCACATTATTAAAACCGGCGCGATCATAGCTCACCGGTAGGGTGGCGACCGCCAGAGGGTGCGTGCTGCATCAAACCATTATCAACATAATATGTAGACTAATTGCATCAGTCCGGCGTATAACCTATCTCTACCGTATCTGTTATCAAAGCGACTATCCTGTATAGACTTACATATACGCTGAATACCGGGCAAGGGTAGACAGAGGTTTTTTTTAAACGCAGTTCGCCAGCTTTGTTTCAGGTCTCGCATTATAAAAGCACGTACCTATCTGTCGGACGTATTCCTAATATTGTCTTCTGTTTACGCGAATGTTATTCATTGAAATTAAACTACTATATACAGATTTTATCGCGTTGTTTATTTAACACTGTACCTATTATATTTACAGTGTTAAATAAACAACGCGATAAAAACCGTATATAGTAGTTTAATTACAAAGTACTTCCTAGCCATCAAAAATTTTTAATAGGTTGAAAAGAGATAATCCTCGGAATCGCACGCAAGCAAGCATGTGTTACGGTTCAAACAAAACAATCTCGGAAGGAATAAAAAAACTACGTTATAAAATATGATAGCTGATTTGGTAACATTAAAAAATAATTGTAGTCACCACACCAGGAGCGCAGATCGCCAGGTTCAGAAATGCCTAGTTACCGTTCAAGTCCCAAAAAGGTAGCGTATTTTTATTAAGAAATGTATACGAAACGCATGTAGAGACGTTTGTTACATGCATTGGCTTATATAATCGCCGCTACTGCAAGTAGTCCGGATTCAATGCTTAGATAAACAAGTAACAAGTACTTGCCCCGAGCCTGAATGCTCTATGTTGCACTGTTGAAAATACCTTTGAATCCCAACAAATATTGCATATTTTTACTTACTATGTTTTGGAAAATGAACCACATCCGGTATAATTAAAACTAGTGTTCGTCCAATTATCGAAATTTGACAAAGGTTTACCTTATATGAATTTACGTTCTCATAGATATATTCGGACTCTTTTACATTATTTAACCGTAAATTGTAATATACACACTTTTATATGTACTTACAGTAATAAACAGTCAAATAAAATCTTACTGTTTCCAACATTTTATTAGTTACAGTAAAGCTCATCAATAAGTACTAACCAAAAATATTGATTGACAAACTGATAAAAATAAAGTACTGATCTGCTTTGTCTCGACCTATTTATATATAGATATAAATAGAAACCAAAGTGTATCAACAGTCATATGACAATAGATTTTTTAGGTCATCTGATCCAAACTTGGCAAATTTAGTGTAGCATCATAAGAAAACTTGTTCAAAGAACAGTTTGTGGTAATGATGTAATTCTTACCGAAATAGATTCGAATAGATATTTACAATCCTGTATTCGAATATCAATTTCATTCGTCGTCGCTGCCTCAATTAATTTATTATCGTCTATTTGACGCTAATAAATTAATTGACATACAAAAATAAAGTGTATGTATAGAATTCGTGTATACTTCGTAGTCTAGATTTAATAATATATTCTAATATATTACTTGAGTCAATGACCATTTTTAAAATACGTAGTCAAGTGATCCCCTAAACACAGGTTTACACCAAGTACAGGCAGGTAGCTAGTAACAAATTTGTTCTAAAGATAAAGATAAAGATACGTTTGTTTATCAAAACATGTGTGAATATAATCTTCTTCTCCGTAGCCTTTATTATTCCCTAGTCACTTGACGTCGGCTTTTCTTGTCTAACCGGATTTGATTGGATATCAGTTTTTACACGGCGCGGCTGCCACCTGACCTCTGCAATCCGTAGGCTAACGATACCTTAAGGCTAAACTAGTGTCAGGATATTATAGGGCACTGGCTTCCCAATAACAACTGCCATAGATGTTCATAGACGGCATTCGGGACCGACAGCTTACCGTTTTCTTCGAGCCACAGAGCAGGTGATAATTGTCAATCAATACGCACATAATTTCGAAAAGTCATATAACTTCCGAAAGTCAGAGTATGATTATAATAAATTGTTATACAAAATCTTCTCAGTCCAAAAGAAGTAGGTACTATAGTTTCATATAATTATTATCACATCAAAAAACTAAAAATAAATTAATTAACCACATAAATTAATACAACTTAGAATTAGACAAGAGATTAGAATAGTACAAATTGAATTAATATGAATTAGAATGATACAGCAGAATAAGATAAAAATAAACAATTATAGCAAATTATTATATATAATATGTCAAAATTCTCATACATTTTTATTATTAAGAAAATCATTTACATTGTAAATATTATAATAACATTTATCAATAAGACAATTTTTTATGCTTTTTATTTAAATATCCTTTCTTGTCATAACTATGATAGTCTTAAGATGTCATAATATAATTTTGTTTACAATGAATATATATAGTGACGAGAATAGAAAAGGGTATGTTAAGTTGGTTTGGGCATGTAGAAAGAATGGACGAGAACAGACTGACTAAGAAAGTTTATAAGGTTAGTGTGAATGGAACAGTCGCAAGGGGAAGACCTAGGCGAACGTTTCTTGATCAGATCGGAGACGTTCTGGATAAAGGCCAGGTTAAGAGCACCTTAAACCGGCGACCGTGTATGAGGAATGTTATGAAAGTGAATGAAGCCAGAGAAGTGTGTCAGGATCGTAGCAAATGGAAATCCGTAGTCTCTGCCTACCCCTCTGGGAAACAGGCGTGAATTTATGTATGAATACAAGTTTATTTTAGGATTTAGTTAACGTTAGATATTAAGATTCAATTTAAGCTTAATATAATGGTCGACCTTTACCTCTATAGGTATGTATATACACAGTATCCGTACTGTAAGCTATTTTTAGCTGACTAAATATGTTATTTATTATTTTGAAATATTGTATTATATTATTATTAATATTATATTTTCTTCGATATCATTTTTGTGCGCCAATATCAATCACTCATACCTATATGTATAGTCTCACGTCTCTATCCCTAAAGGATTAGGCAGAAGTGTATAACTCCTACGTTTCGCCAACTGTTTTACGTCCCACGTGATACCAGGCGAGTCAACTCCCATCTACCAGACACAATCCCACACCCCATCCTACTACTAAAGAATTTTTAATAGCAGTACGGTGACCTAAAACCACTTTGCCCGACATGTGACCCAACTTACGACCTCATGCACAACGGTCGCTTTTACCGCTGCACCACTAAGGCACCCGACTATCGATACATATCAATTGTTCGTCCGTATATAAAGGCATCTATGTAATATATAAATAAGTACCTACACAACATTAAATATAAAAGTAATATAATGCACATAGCATTAATTTAAAGAATTTTCAATTAACGAAATGCGTTATTTTGATACCTATTTAAAACGTTGAAGCCATACAGAATTCAGACAAAAGCTCTATTGATGCGTATTTAATATTAAAATGTTTCACGTAAACTGATTGCTAATTTATATGCATATGCAAAATTAATGAAAGTAAAATAATAATATACATATATTTAAAAGGCGACGCGCGACGGGTCGGACCTAAACGGAGATGGCGGGACGTCCTGGACGCCTTTGAATGGGGCTAGCAGGGGATATCTACCGACAGAGTGATTTGGGAGTCCAGGGCAAGAGTGGGACATACCAAATAACTAATTAAAAGAAATATATAATATGTAGACGAAATATAAGCACCAATACGACTGTGCCCAATCAGACTAATGCGACAGTTATCGATTTGTCTCATTGCCGTGCGTATCGAACGATTTAAGATAGAATATTTGATTATAACGAGCCGATTAGAAGAGCACCGATTGCGCTGTGAGGCAGCCTTTGAAAGGTCTAGAGTTCAATCCCACGGGACACACGGCATTGCACGTAAGGAATTGATATTCAAATTAATTAATGAATAAACTTATTCGAATGTATTTGCGCATGCGACTACACGGATAGGGTGGTTCATGTGGTCGCCTAGCAATTACCACTGCGCTGAGTACTATGGGTTCAATCCCAAATGGAGTTTATTAAATTCAGTAAATATAATAAACTCACTAACCCATTTGACGTTCATAAGTGTTACTTTGTGACCTAAATGAATAAATTATTTTGACTTTGACTTTGACTTTGACTTATATTAATAATATATGATAATGAAAATATAGAAGATGAAAACTAAATGACTTTCTTATTTAAACTTCTTCATACCTTTAACCATTGCTTAAAAATCTGGATTTTGATAATTATATACCTTACTCTACACTAGCCTCTAGCCTGATAGTAGGTAGTTATCGCAGCTTATGAAAGCTTGCAACACATATGTGACTACTGTACCTACGTGTGTATGTCATTGAACGCCTAAGGAGCTGGACCGATTCGATGAATTTTATTGTGTGTGTTTGAATGAGTGTCTGGATGGTTTAGATTAACAATCGGACCTGGTAGCTGTCGCTGTGAACGGGTTGCAAGGAAATAAAATATATGAGAAGATACCTGCAAGAAACTCAAGGCCACTCTTTTAAATCGCCATCAACTTATAATTTTAGTATTTTACAACTCATTATATACTCATATCACCTAAGAAGGGAGCAGAAGGCATAACATTATTTTCAAATCTAGCCTATAATATATAGCCATATTATGGTCATAACATGTAAATAGCAACCAACCGTGCGTTTGCCGGCGATACAATTACAGTAGGGCTGCTGTAGTACTTCCCTAATAATACAGAACTGGTAATAGACTCTCGGCAGAGTTATAAAATAACTTAAAACCGTATTTTTTTATCTAAATGAATGCACAATTCATTTAAGTCTTATTCTGGTGTCCACTAGTAGGCCTGGAATGGACTATCTCCTTTGATAAGTTATTGTAAAACGTGTAATACAATTTGATATACATAATTGCATACGTTGTTGATAATTGCTTTTAAACCACTGTTATGGTCATAAAACAATTATTTTTCAAAAATAAAATAGATCTTTAGCAAATATAAACTCATGTCCTGAAACCATAATAGTAATATTTAGTATGACATTAATACACAAGATATATAACTATTCTCAAAGAAATTATATTTACCAAAATAACTATTTAAACAATAAAATCAAGCATAAAAATACAAAAGAATAAAAATTGTATCCATCAAAATCTTCTGCGATAAGAAACGTTAATAAATTAGGTGTCGTAACAGCTAAAACAAGCAGGGCAGCACACCCGCCAAGTCATTATTTTTTATTTATACAATCATTACCAGTGTATTATAATTTATTGTGGTACTTAGTATCTATTAATAAGGCTACAATTATAAAATGAAAATCGTGTAAGCGTAGAATGCTTTCCGTTTTATGTCAACTAGCTATAAATAAATAATATTTTGTAGTGCCCTCTAATTTTCTATGACTGTAAAAGCTCGCTAAGTTTTAAGCAACTATTATAAAATATTTAAGACCTGATGTATATACACTTACTTTTCAAATAAATGATTTGGATTTGA
Organism: Catocala nupta; assembly: GCA_963675205.1. Taxonomy (NCBI): domain Eukaryota; kingdom Metazoa; phylum Arthropoda; class Insecta; order Lepidoptera; family Erebidae; genus Catocala; species Catocala nupta. The sequence goes on along the minus strand of OY776078.1, from coordinate 27,884,915 downwards.
ATGTGGGTGTATTATACGTTTGTAGATCACACTGCAGCACTTAACAATAAACGTAAAACAGTGTGTAAGTGATGAATCGAAATAATGAATGCATTACGATGTCACTCAACATATTTCTGGCAACTACAAGTGCGCACTTTATTCTAACTATATATGGACTTGTTGTTGTAAGTGATGTCATGTAAAAATACACACAGCGGTGGCGGTGATAATGGTGTATTTAGATCATCTGGTCGCAGTTCTACATACCCAATAATACAACGCTTCAGATCATGACTCTCACCATTATATCTGCAAGCGACGGAGACGCGCCGAAGATGCCGACCAATATATTCAAATCCAGTTAGTTGAATAGAAATGAAATCATGTCAATGAAAGCAACGCAAGACGAATTTTCACAGTTCTTACGATTACGATTTGAAATTACGATTCTTAATTTATTACATAGTTTACGTATATATTGATTGGCTTGGCTCTATTTTCACCAAAAATACTATTTATACTATTTCTGTAGGTACATGTCAAAACATAGGTACTAATTGTAAATTTCAATATAAATATCAGTACTGTCCAATTAATATATAAACAGGGTTGTATGAATGAAGACTATCATTCATCCAACCCTGTCTATATATGTGTGTAATGTCTGTGCATTTCATTACCGTTATCTACAAATAGTGGTGCAATTGTCTGTTCCTAACAAAGCGCGATGTATTGTCGCTGCGCACTGTAGCCTGTGTTGCGTCCGCTTTGATCAGATCAATTAGTTAACACGGTCTGATGGACGGTGGCATGAAACCGAGGTGTCGACAACACAGATGAAGCTAGTACTAATATTCGCTGTCACTGGTCTCTGACGAACTCAAATTATGAGCAGGCAAATTGCCACATTAATTAAAACTCGATAAAATAAATTATTAATAAAATGATTCCAATATATAATTTAAATAGCAAATGTTTACGTATGAAAAACATTTAAAATTACCTTTATCACATATTTCTTAAACAAAACATTAGCAATGAGGTTAACTATTTAGCTGTTGGGTCAGCCTTTATATGTTTTACATAAATTCTATCTAGTATCTACGTGAAACGATGCCAATACGAACATCGTACGTTACAAATGGTGGTAAATAATTCTTAGAAGTGTACAGTCTCTTGTACAAACTTGAAAACACATGAGTTATGTCACGGCGCAGATATATTATTAACATTCTCTCACTCTAGGCCAGTGTCTTGGGCAACTATTTTTACACACTGCCCAGCGAAACAATTGTGTAGAACTCTTTCGCCAATTGGAAAGAGTTGGGACTCAGTGACAGTTATAAATCGTTGTACATAAATATTTTCCAATGTCCCGCTTGAACTGGGCGACAAAGCCGGAATGAATCACAATAAGGAAACTAAAGATAAATCTGACTGTGTAGGTAAATGAAGCGAACTTGCAATCATACTCCCGATATTCCCTTCCTACTTTGTAGCAGATAAATATTTGCTGATAATATTTTACAAGCAATTTCATTTATTATTGTATCTTTTTGAGTAGATTATGTTTTTTTATGTCCAAGCAAAATTGTAAGAAGTACTAGTGCTATCTATTATTCCAACGATAAGGTGGTAGACTTGTGGTATATGTAATAGTAATATGAATAATTTAGTACAAGAACATAATTTAGTTATTATGTTGCATCCACACATTCAAATATAACATAGATATATGGGTTAGTTCGATAATACTGTTATTTTCTATTATTTTTCCATATTTCAAATAATATGCTCAAAGAGAGCTTACGTGATAAGTATCAGTCGAGAAACTCATGCCCAATCATTTCAATCACCAATTGTTTATAACATGTTATATAGTGAATTCGTTTTATTTTCTTTTTATGAGGTGTGTGTAAATCTATAATTTGTTTTGGCGTTTTTATATTATTATGATACTCTAACGAGCCTGTGTCTGGACGTTGAAAATATTTTAAAGAAGCGAAATTGAAAAGAATATTTGTGAGGGTCTGGATCGACTGCAATGAATATAATGGTTTTTATTGTATGTTATGGCATCGTTCAAAAATCATGACACAGAATTTTTATGTGCCTTCCACAGTTTTGTAGATCGAAGTTCAACTTAAATTATGTTATACTTCATCTAATAATTTTCAGTTGAACCTGATTTATCATGCCCTGATCCTCATACAAACAGTCGCAAAATCGAGTTTATTTATAGTATAAATACCAAGTATAAATGCCAAGTATAAATGCCACAGCCCTACATATCCAATAACAATATTTATAATACTATGTTTCTTTGATGCGACTGGCATGTACGCTTATAAGTTAGTTATATTATTGTCAATATTATTTCGGTTGTATTGAGATTAAATTTCGAAATAAACCACCTTATTTTAGGGTAGTATTTAAGGGATCCTCATTTTTTTGCCTTTGTTCAATCTCAAAATATGCTTACTAAAATATTTTAAAGAGATCAAACTAAGTCGACGGAGCCCCGCTTGGCGGGGCTCTTATATTTGGGTGGGTTTAAGAAGGAACCTAACATAACCTAACCCTTCCGAGTCAGAATGCAGTGATTTGAGGCGTATAGCTGCTTGTTATGGTTATTTTAGTAAGCATATTTTGCTGCGCAATTAGTATATTTGGTGGTCAATATATTTAATCCCTTTATTTTATAGCTTTGAAAATCAGGATATGAAATACACTGAAGTTCTTATCAAATAAATCAGGTGATTGGAATAAATTGTAGGTAGAATGACTGTCAAGATAGCAGATGTCATGGTTATATTTGATCGAGAAAGTCTGAGTAAAATGTAAACATAAAAATAATAAACTGTCTTTAGAATTGTAAAGCTGCTAGCTAAATCATTTAAGGAGGGCGGGAGTAGCAATAATTTGACTGCACAAATGTGTGTGGGATCGATCTCATTTGGAAAAAAATATGTGATCCACACAGAGTTGTTCCGAGTTTAGATGCTCTTTGTATCCGTTGCTTGAATGTTTGTAAACTTCCTTGCTACACCGGCATTACACACAAAGCGAGAGCTGCCTTATCAAAAATATTATAGTCTTTTTGGGGTAGTCGTTATGTCTTTACATAAGGCTTATGCAATCATGAAATGCCCAGTATAAGTCTTTAAGTGCCTTCACCTTGTTATAAAATTAATTACGAAGCTCACCACGGACTATAGAGCATTTTGTAACGAGCTGTATTGAAGTGACAACACCGCGGTCCATATCTTAGAGATCTAGGCAGTCAATAAAGCCTTTAGCATATATTTATTGACTACCTGGACTGTAATCTATAAACACCCACGGCTCTCTTGACTCTCACTCGCCATAGTTACAGCGGAGTGGTCAATGTTCGAAGGATGGAGATACACGTTTTGTGTATCTCTATTCTCGCGGGACCAGTGAGGGCAAAATAGGATTATCGGCTTTGTTGGTTTTAAGTCTAGTATGCTTATAGCGGCTATAAATAAGACCTATCTACAATATTAGCGAATCACCATCTGCCTATCCGATTTGATACCACTTTGAGGGTATACAAGTCTGAGGCCTCTTGACCCCAATTGCTCAATAAGTATTCTTTCCTAATATCGATTAAAAATGTAGGTATATCTAATCTATACCTTAATCGATATACTATAGTAGAATAGTAGTACGTGCATACGCCTCCCAACAGGCCGTCAATTTCCAAACAACAGAACTTTAAGAGTGCCTATGAAACAATCAATATCATAATAATATCAGTCCTTTTTTTATACTATGCCACTGCTGAGCACGGGCCTCTTATTGTATAAAAGTAAATAACAAAATATATATAATAGCGTTATTTTCTTAAAGAAAATATTTTATGTACATCGATAACTTTGAAATTGTATGCCGAGGCAGCGATTAAAAAAAAAACTAGTTATTTATATCGATTCAAATTGCGTTGGTCACAACTACGAACTTCGATGAATTAGTGAAGGTGAAATAAAAAGCTAATGTTGTACAAGATGACGCTGCTGACTTTTTGGTATCTAAATATATTCACTGTTTTTAGTTCATTTCCACTGATAATTGGAGGCGTATCACAAAATAGAACAACATCTGTTCTTATCGATCACAGCGTCGTTGACGGAGAAGAGTACATTAAGAGACTCATCCATGGAGAGAGTAAGTATTTGTTTATGTTTTCATGTAATATATCCAAAACACGTCGCAAGTGTTAATATGAACGCAAACTTAATCATATGTGATACATTTATTTTAGAAATATCCGAGCATCCTGACTTATTAATGTTTACCGCTCCTTATAAACTATGTGAGGGCGGATGCAATGGAAGTGCCGGCGGTAACATTGTAATGGGGTTTCCACTTTTTGTTGGGCAGCGAGGCATCAATAAGTACAAAAATATATACCATAAAGATTTTCACAGAATACATAGATACGATAAAAGGGCACCTTTTAAAAAAAGAACAACTACGACTACGACTACAACCACTACGACCACTACCACCACTACGACCACGACGACCACAACTACGACCACCCCAGCCCCTACAACTACTGCTACTTGTAAAGTTGTGAAAATTATACTACTACCAACAACAGAGCCAACACCTATTACGACTAAGACAAAATGTCCGTTCTTAGCAGAGGGATTATGTTTGAAAAAAAAGAAGTCGAAGAGAAATGTCACTGCTACCGACAATCTACCTGAGACCACAACGACCAACCAACAAATAATAGACAATGTCGATCAATTATTAGCTGCTGTAATAAATAATGCAACAAATGAAACAATCACCGAATTACAACATGCGCAGCCAGTATACAAAGGAACAGGCAAAGAAAGCGCGTTCTTTTACTCCGACGAACTGAATACCGCTGATAATATTCCAAATAAGGTTGATCAGACCAATACCCATTACACAGAAGCAGCAACTGAACATGAAATAGACACACTTGCAACCCAGATCTATGTAGTACCGCCAAACGTTTACAAAAGCCCAGAAAGAAATCTAAAAGATAGATTATTTTCCCCAGATAATATACATGATCTACCTTCAAGTACTTATAATAGTTTGCCTCTATTCCCACAAATGACCCCAAATACCAATACTAAGAAAAATATTTTGAATGATTTTAATGTTCTTGATAATAACATGGATATTTCAGTGTTGAGACAGAACAGTCCCCACCGCAGATTGCAAGTATCACGTAATTATGACAAAGACTACCTTTATCATTATAACTATGCACAACATTATTGATATAATATACCTCATTATTAAAGAGTTAGTTACCTATTTTTTTTTCAGGCAAATTTAATGTATTTGTCTTAAATACGCGTAAAAGAAAGAAAAGCTATAATTAATATGATAATTTTTAATATTTGTTCCAAATGTTGTAATGTATTCATAATTATGGTGACTTTATAATTTTAAAGAAATTAATATATATAATAGAAATAATACAACAGTTTTTATTTACTTGTCATCCTACAATAGCAAACTATATAGTTTATATATTGCCCAGACATATATTTTCCCAACTATCTATATACAGTTCTCCGTAAGCGTAAAAGCCGCGTTTGCTGACTCTTAAATATTACTCGCGTTGCCTTATTTATCTCTTATAACATGGTCCTCCTCCAAGGACGACAAGACGTCTTTCGGCTGAGATGATGATGATGATGATGATGAATATGTATGTTATCAAATATAAGTATTTTATTAGAGCTTAATTAATAAAAGCCGAGAGAAAGTGAAGACGAACGAACTTCCTTGCGCTGTTGATAAGTGTACGAATAGACAGCACATGATTATTTTTTCTTAACTAGCATGCATGAGCGGTCCACATCTCATGTACGACGGCTTATTCATCGAAGGCAATAAGTAAAAAGGCAAAGAAATGCGTCAATTGCAATATAAATATAAGCAATCATAGGTAGATTTAACCACGTTATTGAGAAACCTGACACAGAGAGATAGTAAGAGTTAATATTAAGCCTATTGTTACTGTTGACAGATCACACTATTGGCGCTGTCTATGTTGGCATGGGGACAAGCCTGGGACACATGGTCATGGTCAAACCAACAAGAACCTATGCAGTACTATGTTCGATCCATCGACAATTTACCAATCAAGACTCCATATCTTGATTGTCAATGCCCTCCAAATAACGGTATTTAGTTCACTTATACTCAAAACAGGAGAGTTTACAAACATATTTGGATTTACTTATTTAGCTATATCGTCCCTTACAACCTTTTAAACTAATCAAAGCGTTCTGCTTATTTTTATATGCTAGTATTGTTACTGTGTCTTAGTATTGTATTAAATGTATGGGGCTGCTTTTGCAGTACAAGCCTTCTGTATACCACTCCAGCAGATTTTGTTTTCTGCCAGTCTTGGACTCAGATCTCCCGCTTCTTCAGCAAAGTCGTCGCTCCATTTTTTAGACGGCCTGCCTTGTCTCATATTCTTGTAAAGTGAGTACCAATTTGTTACCCTTTGTGACCATCTGCTGTCTTTTGCTCTCTGTATGCGATCCTCTCCATTTTAACGTCATAATTTGTGCCGTTACTTCTTTAGCCTTTGTTTTTCTTATCATTTATTATATATTTAAGCTTAATTTCATATTACTTGTTACTACAGCTCTTTAAAAGGTTTTATTCTTTGTATACGCGACTTTTTAAGCGACCAGGAATGGCATGCGTATGCTAGGCATGGTGCTAGTCCATTACGTATTCCATGCTTTGCCCTTTCTGTGCAGGACTTGAATGGTATGAGGTATTTTAGATCCACATATTCGTCTACATAATCTATGGGTATTGACTTTATTGATATTTCTTTTTTATCTCTGTTTGTCATAAACTTCGTTTTGTCCTTGTTTACCAATAAATCGACCTTTTGCTATAGTATAGAGAGAATCAAGCATGCATTCCAGTTGTGCTGGGTTTTCAGACAGTTGGACTATATCGTCTGTAAACCTAAGGTGAGACAGATATACACCATTTATATTGATGCCCATATCAATCTAATTTAGGTTTCTAAAATATTTTAAGAGATATTTGGATACTTCTTAGTTAATAAAACATAAACCGTTAATGGGTCAATATAGGCACACAGATTAACCATTGCCTAAATAAATAAAGAATACTTTTTATACTAAATAGAAGCTATTTTATATATAAATACTGCTAACTAATGCCTAACTTCGTTGGGAATCTTGAAAAATCAAAAGTGATATATAGAACAGTATAAATCTGTCATATTCAAAATAAATATTCGTTTTGAAGATTAAGTTGCTTGTAAAATGATGCAGATGTAGATGAATTATTAATTATAATCGTTCAATAAATATTTTATACATAATACATATAAAATAATATAATTTTGCTAATAAGGATTATCTACTCATAACTTTACTGCTTTTCTCTGGACTGTGTTGATTATATATGTTCTGGCCGCACAATTTCCTCCTTACCGGCACACAATTCGCTGCTATCTGAGTTACACTTGAAATTCCTACAAATTTTTTAAGGGTCGTCAAAGTAAAAATAAACCGAAGTAGTTTATAAAAATATGGTTAGTTACTTTTTAGGTTTATTGAACATTTGGTTGATAATGATCTTGGAGGTATTCAGACACCTAGTTCTTTTGGACTTAAGTTTTCAATATTGGCAGCAGATAAACGATTCATATATTGAACAACCAGGTTTCTTCTGTAATATTTTTTGAGAACAATAACTTATTACGGTAATTACACATTGTTGTAATAAGCAGAAACAAATATTTGTATTTGTATGATTTGTTCCCATATTAGATAAAGTGACCAATGTTAGTCGGTCGCAACGTCGGAAAATAAATATGTATTACTTATTAAGACCCAATGTCTAATATTATATTAAGTATCTAGTGTAATCTCTTTTATTTACAATAAAAATAAAAGTCTGCTTTTATGCTGCCTATAAACTTCTGAATAAATTCTGGCGTTTACATAATATATGTATCAAGTGCTCATATTTAGATATTCAGAAGTTAAATCATGTATTGTGATTTCGAGCCATATTAAAGTTCTTCCTATTTACCCTATTCAACGCACCAAAGCGTATACCACTTTTAATTTATATAATTCCTAACATGCCGTAAATTTCCCGTGAACGTTCTCGAATTGATAAATTGTATGTATAGAGTAATTATAAATTATGTTTATTATAAATAAGAAAGTTCCGATACTAAACCTAATCTTTGAAGTGTCTAATTTGGCCATCGATGCAACAATTACAGTTGAAAATGTCCTTTTACTATCTCGCTAGTATTCATTTTACAACAACTGCCCCTATAACTCTGGCCTATACGCTAACTATACACCGTTAATATATTTTATTGCACGAAAGTTTAAGTGGTCGCCTCGCTGCCACCGAATGCCTGCCTGCCGAATACCCACCGTTCCCCACACGGGACAAAAATTTGTGTATTCCACAAATGGTTATTCTGAGTGTGAGTGTTCTTTGTGCCCTTTGTTTGAATGTTTGTAAAGTCCTCCACGACACAGCAATTATTCCTAATGCGGAAGTTGTCTTTTTTTAATCTAAATATATATATTTAAGTTACGTTTTATTCATTTACTATTAAAACAATTTCAGAATGCGTCGTACAATATAAAATAAACAAGGATGTGGCTGAATTTCTTAAGTTGCGAGGTGTTTTAACAAGCGAAGATTTCAATACATACAATAACAATTTGAGAAGAATTTCGGACTCAGAATCTGTCGTATACGAAGGGGATAAGCAAAAGGCTGCATTGCTTAGAAGGCGAAGACATTCTGGAGACGGCGGTGAAAACGAATGCTGTTGCCCCCCAAGAAGCTTCATGATGCCAACATTCATTACTGAAACAAAATTCAAGAACCTACTAGCTGGCAAACTACGCAATAAATATAGCGAAGATTTGCATTACAGTCAAATAAATAACTAGTAATCGAATTTGGTTTTATTACTCGCCGTTCGTAAGGTTTTCAAGTTTATATAAAGCCATAAAAACGGCAAACTTCTAAAGTACGTCACTGAATCACGAATCACGATGCTCGTGACTATATTTTTTATAGGCGTTGTGATATTTAACTATTCTGTATATGGAGCAATAAATCCTTTCAATTTAGATCCGACGAAACGTGAGTATCATTAAACAAATATGTATTTTTAAACTATTATCCAACGTTCCACCATTTGAGTAAGTTAGAGGTAGAAACTTAACCTTTTTAATTAAGGAATCTATTTAAGGGAAATAATACAATATTTTTTTAGATTTGAATTTCGATCACAGCATATGAACCGTACCATACATAATCAAGATGCACAAAATATATTGTACTTCATAGTTGAACTTTACTACACGGACAACGTAGTGGTTTAAATGGTTGCCTTGCCACTGCTGCCGCGCCGAGTATTGTGGGTTTGACGAGAACGTTACACGGGACAAAAATTTATGTGATCTGCAAACAGTTTTACCATTCTAGATGTTCTTTGTATCCGTTCTTTTAATGTTTGCAAAGTCTAACACAAACTATTTCTCCTTATTGGGATTAATTCCTGTGTAACACAGGAAATATTTCATAAAATTTAATTTGGACCAGCAACGCCACTTAATCATAGATTAGATTTTACAACATCCTATTATATTACACGCCTTCTGATTTCCTTCATATGCAGGAGTTCTAACTTAATAGGAGTCAAGCGTTTTTTTTATGGGGACGATTTCAGACACGGTACCTACTGCTGTTGAGAATTCTTTTTACAATGCTTGGCCGGACCAGAAAATCGAACCTGAGTCTTCTTAATCTTACGCGTGCTGTTGCTATGCAAACTTACGCCACGAGATAAATGTCATGTCACGGGCTATATTTATATATAAAAATTATATGTGGTCTATGTCTGTACATAGGAGATATTAAAGAAAATAATCATTATGAGGGATCTTTATAAGATCTATAGAAGCCAAAACAATTATTTTTGACTGCCTGCCTGTCTGCATGTTTGTACGTGTATCATGGCAAAACACGCAATAGAAAACGAATCCTGCACGAAATAGAATATGATTTCTGCTGTATTATTGCTGGAGGACTAGCTTAAAATCTAATGTATTTTTCATCGTGATACGCTGCTTCGAAGTCGAGTAGTAGTAATGAGATTTATTTGATGCGCCTAGAAGCCGAAGAACAACAAGAAATAGTTGGAGGGTCAGAGGTAGAAACAGAACCCAATTTTACCTTATGCCTTCTGAAAATGCAAAGGAAAAGTAACTATAGTTACCACGCGTCCGGAGTCGCGGCCTAAAACTACTGATTAATAATATAATAATATTTCTTCTGCATTTATTTCAGCTAATTGTGAGAAGCCTCCTGTAGTAATACAACCAGTTATAATAAAACTGTATCGATATCCAAAAGGCGCTCATGGAACGTCAGGACCGTTCGACAATCTCAAAGACTTACATATAGGCGGATTTGTTGGTAAAAAATAAATAGATCTATGTAAACCTGAACATGTGATTTTATTTGCACCTTTATAAAAATGACAGTGATCAAAAGCTATTTTTACTATTTACATTTATTTTTTAATATTTTGTATCTAATATATACTAATATTATAAAAAAGAAATATTTGATTGATGTGTTGGTTTGTTTGTAAGGATTTACCTCAAAACCTACTCAGCTGATTTTACAAATTGTTTCACCATTCGTGCACATTCCCAGACGGTGCTATTACTGAGAATTAATTGAAAGTAAAACCCAATAATACATTGTCAACCTAGAAGCCGCATACAAACCAACCGCATTAGCCACCGCTGCGCACTCGAGGCAGTTTATTTTAGCAGCTCCAAATTAACAGCTTATTACTTTTTAGTGTCTATGCCAATCTAAGTACGTAATGATTCAGTTGTATAATCGTGCAGGTGGTGGCACAATACCGCGTGAAAAAAAAAGCAGCTAAAATACATCGTAACAACGCGATAAGTAGGTGCCAATAAAGTGCGAATGAAAGAAGTTGACGTTTAAAACTGAAACGCATAGAATTATGACGGTGAGTCTAAAACATTTGGAGACCTGTACACATGTCACTTTAGATCACATGACACCCCTACTGTCAACCTGACAGTTTTCAATTGACAATTGCACACAATATTGCGACAAAAAGTGACGCGTGTCTGGTTTCTCTCATTACTCTTTAATAGAAATGTTTGTAATATTTTATCACAAGTAATTTTTGTATCCTTCATTATATGTATATATCATTCGTTTTGTTCATACACTTTCATGTGTTGCCCACATTAATGCGTATTTACACAATGCAAGATGCGCCAGTTGAGGCATTTGCATGAAATGCATGCATCATGCAGACTATCGACTCGAGTTACCTTTAAAATTAGCTCGGGTATGTACCCTGTGTGAGGTTTTGCACATGTGCCTTACGCCTATTGCTCGCGTCCTATACAAACATCATTAAAGCACGAATTTTAACTTGCTTCGATAACCGTACATCATTTTTGCATCATTCACTCTCATTTTGTTTTCATTCTTAAACTAAAAGTTCTTACATGTCACCAGAAGTGAAGTTTACACTTGCCTTATGTGGACGATTCTAACATGTGTTTATATTAACTGCTTTTGATTTACGTTAGTTAAATGTATCTTTATAAAACTGAACACCATCCAAAACATATATAAACCTATACTCACAAAGTCAACAACTTTGTGGTATGAGGAATGACTAATTATTCGCAATTTAATTGATATAAATAATATTTGCAGTGCACATATTATAAACATACGCCTACATATTGGCATGAAATTACATCGAGTATAAATTTACTTCGCATGTCCCACAAATCTGAAATTACCATCAGATAGTAATGTGTAGCAAAATACCGACTAATTAATAAACATTAAATATAGGTACTTACGTTTGCACTTAACTAAGTATATATTTATTTGGTTCGGTCAATGAGTAACACTCTAAATATTTACTATAACATTGCGAATGATAATTAATATAAACATGTCCCTCATATACTCACCTTGTCCTTAATAGCTGACATTACTTGATACATTTTCTATACAAAAGTATAAATAAAATAGATAATACATATCAGATAAACCGGCTGCACTCATAAACATCAATTGCTTTGACTACCAATGTCGATTCTAATAATATGATTGATATTTTCAGCTGAAATGGGCACTCGTTGCTTTAGTATTATACGAAGTTGTCATCATAACATCACCATCCATTTCGGGCGTCACGTACAGGGACAATTTTGATTTCGAACAGAGATACAGGGACGTTAATGAATGCAACCCATTCCATTGGCATCCCCTGCATTTGCCTGAAATGTGTGCAGACATGTTTGAAAAATTGATTCGTTCGAGAATTGCTAGCAAAAAGCCCGTCAGGATAATGAGAGAAAGAAAAGAAAATGAATACGCCTACTCTCGTGATCGCTACGCAGAATATCCGCGAGCAGAACATGACTTTCCTTACCCGATATATGAAATCAGTAGCTCTGAACACGGACGAAACATTTATGGTAAACCTGTTCCCATGACACCTTATGAAAAAATGTTAGAACTTTTAAAGAAAGACATCGAAAAAGATCCAAGCCATCCCAAAATTGGGGTACTGCCAAATTTGGGTCCTGTAGCTATATACAACCAAGAAATATCAAGAAAAAGTGAAAAGATGATCAAAGACGTAGCCACCGCATACGGCAAATATGTCCAGGCAAGCTATGCGGATTACATTGGTTACAATAACGTGCCTGATGAGCAGATGTATGTCTGGGACAGTCGCAAGAATGAGACTAAATTGGTGGATAAGCACAATAAGAAACATAAGCATAAGAATAATCGTGTTAGTAGAACGAAGACCAAACACGGCGGTGTAGTCACAATCGTCGAAACACTGAGTCCCCGTAAACGGCGTTCCACTTTGTACTTGCTAGGCTTATAAATAATGTTTAACAAATTAGCTATTAGACTTCTACTGCCGTCCAACCTATCTTTTATTATATATGTATAGTTGCAAACAAACACAATGCTGTCTTACAGACATCGAACCCTATGATAGTTCAAAATTAAGGATATCAGTATCGTAATCGACTTCAAGGAAAAAGAATAAGTAACTAAATGAAAGAAAAGAACTTGGAGAGATCTATGTAACTTCTCCAGAACGCTAACTTAAGTAACGAAACGCAGAAGACGCAATCGAGCGACGAACACCATTTTGTCTTTAATGGTGGAATTCGTTTCCTCACCTCATAAATAACGACGGTGGGATCTTACACTCAGTGTTATACCTACTGAAAATATATTAAACTACTTTCTGAACTTGTTCATTAATGTACAGGTCATAAGCCACACATTATCTCTATCTAACGAGTTTATAAATAACTTGATTGCAAAAATGGCGTAGTGGCTTAAGTGGTCGCTTTGTCATTGTTCCTACGCCAAATATTTAGGGTTCGATTACCACACGGGACAAGAATTTGAATGATCTACAAATATTTGTTCCGAGTCAAAGTGTTCTTTGAGTCCGTCGTTAGAATATTTGTAAGCTCCCGCAGGATGTGAATTTTGAGCGTGCGTTTTCTTATTAAAAGAAAACTAAAATTATAAACTCGTTCGAAAAAATATATGTAAATGTAAGGATTGAATAAATTTTATATATAATGAAGATAACCTATATTTATTGAAGTAGTATAATATTACCTCGTGAGATAAAGTACATTTTTTGAAATAAATGGTACTTTATGTCCTTTTCTGTACCTATGACAATATGTATGCGAATTTCATGATGATCAGTTGAGTAGTTATCGCGTGAAAGCGTAAGAAATAAACAAACTCACATTTGCATTTATAATATTAGATTGGAAGCCGAACAGGTCGAAGCAATAAAACTTTCGTTCAGATGGTATATGAAAAAATTTAAAGCCTAATGTTTCTTTCATTACGACTAGTTTGATTATTTCTATATTTTAGCAATCTCGCTGTTACACACATTAGCCACAGAGGAGCCATATTAAATTTCATAAAGATATCAAGTCTTGATGCGTAATTCAAATATCACTAAGTCACTGAATAAATATAATGTGATATCTATAATCTAATGCTTATGTATTACATTGGATATTAATGTCGTCTATTATTAGTTAAAAACGGCTATATCACTCGCTTAGTCATGTCGCTGCTTTCACTAAACAAACGGCTACACTGCAGCTTAAACCCGACATTTTCAATGAATCCAGCAATTTTCTGTTTTATGCAAAATTTGCGGCGTCAGCGGTACAGCCGATCAAACAAAAAAGTGGCAAACGTGACTTAAGACAATGCCCGCAGTAGGAATAATGCCTGTAGTATGATGCGAGGACTTTACAAATAACTGAAAACAACGGACGTAAACGCGTGCCTAGAGTCAAAACAACTCATGCAATTTTTTATCATTTGACGTATGGCGAAGTAACAACTTGGACAGCTTTATCCAGGCAATTTTTATAATAATTACCAGTTAATTTAAAGAATTACTGAACTGTGTAAACTGGTTTTAACACGCGTGCATATCATTATACTGAAATAGTACAACATAGTTTGTCTATTTAACATAGTTTTAACAGTCTCCTTTCGTAGTGCATTCGCGATCTGACAAATAAATGCCATCGCTTTTAAAGATATTTTTGTTTATATTTTGTAACTAACGTATAAAGAAACACATAATAATAATAATGTCCTCCAGACCGAATTTTTGATCACTGCGGTCGATCTTAACGGAGACTGGCCATCTGCGCAGGAGATATTATAGTGCACAAGTGTATGCGCCAACACAAGTGCACTCTCTGTTCCCTTACCCTCATGATCCGATGGGACGGATAATCCGACACGACCGGAGAGAGATCAGGCGCAGGACCCACTGCTTTACGTGCTTTCCGAGGCACGGGGGTATCTAACACCGCCAACTTTCTAACTCACAGCAGTCGCATTCACTACCACTGAGCCACGGAGGCAGTTAACAAAAAAATAGCACGCTATGGACGGCAAACAAATTAATTCCTCATTAATTTGTGGAAATCTGTTTAGTAGTTAGTAAGCTACGTTCGAACATAAACACGTACATATATAGACTGTTAAATTCATAACCCTTCGTTTGCTGCACGTAATCGGGTAATAAATTGCCATTGTGTGCCACCATAAATGTTCATTGTTTTGTACGTAATGCGAGAGTAGTTTATAAGCCCCTTCAATGATGCCGGCTGCTTCAGTTACAGAAAAGATCAAAAAATGCACCACATAAGTTGGTCTTTAAATATTAAGGTGAGATATAAAATGTTTATTTGTTTACGCGAAACTGTATAGCTCTGTATTTGTCATTACATTATATAGAAGAATATTTATAAACATAATTCCGTTTTCAAAAATATACTGCTGTACTGGTCTTTTCATATTTAAATATTATTAATTGAAGATGCAAGGTCGAGTGCTTTTTTATATCTATTAATACAAAAGAGTTTAGGTTAGAGAAATATATTTGCGTATGTGTTGATACAGATGTTTAAATATCGGTAATATATCATTGGAACAGAGAAGGGAAATAGTCAGCAAACCCACACGCTAGCAACAGAAAAATGTGTGTTGTTGCCCTGAAAATGATTTTAAATATTTCCATCTGTCACTTTGGACATCAGCTTCAAACATACGAGTTTCGTATACACTTTTAATGCCAAGCGTTTACGATGATGACTAACACCCGACAACATTCTCAAGCTCTCCACAGGAAACGTAAACGTAATAACCCTTAAGGGTTCCGTAGCCAAATCTCATAAACGGAAACCTTCAAATACTTCATATCCGACGTGCCTCCATTTTATGGTGAATGTAGTGATATTTTATATGTTAGGGCATTCGGTTGTTGGGCAAGTTGACTGCACGGATGGTTTAAGTGTTTGCCTCGCTATTGCCACTGCGCGGAGTGATGGCGATTCGAACCCAACACGGGACAATAATGTGTGTGAGCCACAAATAGATGTTTCGAGTATGGATTCTGATTTTTGAATGTTGTGAAGTCCCCCGCCTCAGAGGCTTTATTCCTAGTACGGGATTTTTATTCCTAAGTATAAATTTTGAATACGGTTTAAATACGTCCGTTTTATTGACATTTGTCACGTTAAAAGTATTATTGTTTTTTGCATCCAAACATTTGCTGGCATACAAAGTGTTTACGAAAAGTGTAATTGTTATATTTGTTTACCGTAATCTGTTGTGATTGTGTTTTTACATTACCATAATCGGAATGTCCATTATACTTTCTGAATTTTGATATATGTATATCCTTTAAGTTTAATAACTGAAATGTTAAGCTCGGTATGCAGTTATAATTTATTACATGTGAAAATTCAAACTAATCAACTAAGCGATCATAAAAAGTAAACGTTACGATGCGCCGCGTATCGTTAAAATAAACATAACTGTAATGGAACTACGGAAACCTAAAGTAGTACGTGCCTGGAACCCACGTAGTCGGCTTTGCGAGTATTATAAAACATTTTAAAAATCAACACCTTTTCCAACGCTATTCGCTAAAACTTGTCACATCTTAAATGGATAAAACATAAAAATTAATAATATAAAAATATGTAATGATTATATTTTTGATGACTCTATTTTATTTTTATAGTAATACTATGCTCTGTATCATTATTTTGGATAATCTTACTTTAATTATGTGAGCACGAATATTTTCTTTTTTATATATTTAATGACTATTTAAAAAGTATGAATAACAAAGCCCGTAGAACTGTAGGTGGCCATGTATAGGTGCCATATATAGCATTTTTAATATCTTCAATTCATATTTTCATTTAGGCATGCATCTCGTCGCCAATGGTAGCCTGAGATATATATAGTTAATTTTCTCATCTCATTTGTATAGAATAATAAACAAAGCATTTGTTATTTTTATTTCTCAGCTCTTTTACACCTTAATCACTATAGAAGGGATACTGTGCTCAATAGACGGCACTTTTCACCCGCGGCGACCAAATGCAACCAACGCAGTCGATGACCCATGTAACCCTCTCTACTGGTACCCAAGACACATTCCAGAATCATGTTACTACAAGAAAGACATGACAATCAAACCTCCATTTGTAGATCCACGACCGATTCCAATGCCATTACCGGTACCGATACCACCAATTCCGGTACCTATGCCAATGCCTTTGCCACCACCCATGCTACCGCCATTTGTTCCTCAAGCTATAATGCCGTTACCATACCCTCTACCTTTTGGCATTCCACTTGCACCAACAAATCCAATGTTACCGGTTGCCGGCATTCCTTACCCGCCACAGCCTATGTTCCCACCTCAGCCCATACATCCGCCCCAGTACCCGCTGCCAGCGCCATACGGAATACCACCGCACTTAGCGTCGCCATTTGCATCATATGTACCTCCTTACGGTATACAACGTAAACCGATGAGTATGGTACCCGGCCTACCAGGATTGGTAGCTCCTGACGGTGGCATAAACATCTTGCCGTTCTCGGATGCGTATGCCGATTTGCTAGAGAAACATAAGCAGAAGATGATTCGTCTACGACTGCAAAAGCTATTGGATGAATACGACGGCATTAATTCTCATAATTCGTACGAAGAACTGAGTAATGTACAATCACGTAATGACATCACTGAAGACAATTAACAAGTGCTGCGAATAATATATTTAAAATAGTATGAAGAAGGCTGAATACGAATTCGAACGTGAGACAATAATTGTGTTGTTAATTGGGATTGTTTTACACCTTTATAATTATGTTTGTTTAATAAATGCATATTAAAATGTCGTGATCTATTTTATTTGCAGTAATAGTCGTAAATAAGTCATTTAGGTATGCTTCTATTCTACAAAGTACCAATACTAAGCCACACTATACCTAGTATCTCCGCTCATAGTAGATCACTTGTTACGTAATAACATATATAAAAAACATTTTAAATAAATAATAACACTCTACTATCCTGGACATCAAACAAGAAATCGCACACAATTTTTAACACAAGTGCCGCCCTATGTTCGTGTGGCGCTTTACGAACTTTTAAACAACGGACACAAATAAAACCCAGACTCAGAACAAGTGTTTGTCGACCACACAATTTTTTTCAGTGTGGCGATCGGACCTTCAGCTCTCGGCGTAATGGCAGTAGCGCAGTAGCAAAACGACCACTATTACTCCAATATTTATATCTTATTATATTCGGCACTACATACAATCAAATCAATGTGATGAAAACGAGAGAGTTCAGCTTAGCCCAGTAATATATACATAGGTTAGGACAGATGTGGCAGCATTCTCGTAAAGACCTCAGGCCATACGCTTTGTATTACATTGCCTATGATCTGGCACGCAAAGGAGGAAGTAAATTAGATCCCACTACGTCTACTGTTTGTCAGAGAGGGTGATAGATTTAGAACGTTTGAATAGTAATTAAATGCCTTCAGGTCACGATGTTACGCCCTGGGCTTTGTGTTAGTTGCAATACTGTAAATATTTTATTGGTTACAGATGCTTTGCATCCATTATCTATAATTAATGTATTAAGGTGAAGAGATTGTTTGTTTTTGTCCAATATGCTTATCTCTGGAACTAATAGTCAAATTTGAAATATTGTTTTAGCACTTGTTAGCCCAATTCAATACACATATTATCGGATTTATATAGTTAGGACCCTTAATGTTCGTGTATTAATTTCTATTTAGTTTGTTTCTCGCTTAGCTAAGGGGAAATGGAATTCTATTTCCATCTCCTTTTATACGCTTCTAATTATCTTGTTTGCACGTCCAAGACTTTCCCAAGGACTTAACGAGTGTCAAAATTCTACGGTTTTTACTTTGGTCACCCTCGCTGAACCTGACTACACAAGTGACTTATACCTAGTGGTGGGAGAGCGGGTCATAGTCCAATTCTTGCTGTAGGCTATATAACATCACGCTACAAACCACGGGAGATGAGCAGTAATGATAAACGTATATAAACACCAATGGCGAGCGCTAGTATATAGAGGTACTTAATCAATTATAAGTTGTTATAGTGTCTGATACTTAAATTAAGTATGGGTATAATTATATAGAATTATATTGATCTAATAATAATATAATTATATAGATTTTGGCAAATTGCTAACTTTCGACAATAGTACTTTTTCCTGGATAAAAGGTACATTTATCCTTTTCTGTACTCCTGATAAAGTGTATGCGAAATTTTATGATGATCAGTAAAGTGGCGAGCGTAGAAGGCGTAGGTATAGTGTGAATCTTCATAAAGTGCACATATTAAAATGAATGAAACTAGACATCATTTTATCGGTAGAATAAATAATAAAAAATCTAAAAAGTATTCTTAGATTTATATCTATTTAAATATTTTTTAGTAGTTATGGGCCTTGTACTAAGAATACCTTGTAACTTTTAAACCAGGTGGTTAATCGTGTTCCGGGCACGCCACGATCGTGGCGGTAAGTCCCGTGTTTGAGGAGTGGCTGGAGAGGCGGCATGGCGTCCTCACCTTCCGGCTGACACAGATAATGACTGGCCACGGTTGTTTTGACCAGTTCCTGTGTCGTATACGCCGGCAAGAGACGCCCGCTTTTCACCACTGCGTCGACTGCCGCGACGTTGTTGAGGACACGGCGCTGCACACTTTGGCGGTTTGCCCCGCCTGGGCATCGCGGCGCCGCGCGCCGTGAGTTGTTGGCAGTCGGATCGGTTACCCTCTCGCTCCCGGCCATGGTTCAGTCTATGGTCCAGAGTGAGAGGTCGTGGAGCGCCATCGCCTCCTTCTGTGAGGAAGTAATTTTCGTCAAGGAGACGGCGGAACGGGAGAGGGAGCGCTTAAACCCTCTCTCCAACCGCAGAGCCGGGCGCCGGAGGGCGCGAGATGACCTCCAGCCACCCTGAGGTTTGACCTGGGGGTGGCGGGCTTTGTGGGCCTGCCCGCCATCAGTTCAGCACCAGGTCCGAGAGGCGGCGTGCGTGTTCCCACGCGCGCCTCTGTTTCGAGTCCGTCTCCTCTCTAGGGGAAACATCCCCTTCCTCTACGACTATCCCAGTTTATGATATAGCGTTCTCCTACACCAACCGTTAGGTTATAATAGAGGAGCCGCTGTACCTTCCAGTGCCCGAGAGCACCTTCTGGGACCAGTTATAGACAGGTCTTGTCCCCAAATCCCGACTCTCCACCCTAACCTCAGAGATCCGGTTCTCGTAAGCGAGCTACCTCGTGCCCAAGTGACACTACCTATTCTTCAGATAGGTACCGGAGCAATAAAGCTGCTCACTACTCGCAACTCAAGGAGTTGCTAACGATAACCTCGCTGAAGCCGACGGAGAAGCCGCCTCCCATATCTCCGGTATGGTACCGGAGCTGTGTAAGGCACGCTCACTTCCCAATATACATCCGTATGCCTACCCAAATAGGCCTACAAGCCGGGTGTGGCCCGAGTCACTCCAGCTATGACTCTTACTTGCTGAGCAGGCAAGCTCCCAAGATGCGTTGCGGCAGTGAAACCACACTGCCACTTCGCTAAAGGCAACTCCGTGCCTCATGCGACCGACTGGTTCGCACTGGCCGCGTCTGAGTCCGACGCTCGAACGCAACGTGCTTGCCGAGCAAACGAACATGTCGTCCTCAGCGGGCAACCACATACCCTTGCGAGTCCAACACCAATGTCAGGCACCGCGCACTCTAGTCAGCGGTCGATAGAACACGCCTTTCGAGGCGCAGTGGGCTTCCTGACCCCGCAGTACCCTGGTCCAAAGGGGGAGACCCGTAGTTTTGCCCCCCGAAGCCCTATCTACTCGGGTCCTGAAGATAGGATTCTCTAGGGGAGACAGTAGGGTTTTATAATGAGTGAGTGCCTTTGGGTAGGTCTCTTCGTGTAGTGGCCTGCCGTCTCATACGGCGGGCCGTAACCTCGGCGAGGTCACGACCGCATGCGAAAGCGATTCGCGCGGCTGCGTCGATAGTAGTTTTGTCGAGGAACACCGTGGTAGATTTAGTCGGTATTCCGGGAGGTACTTTACTATTATTCCATCTTTCTTTTACCCCGGCGAGTCCGACATAATCCCTCCGGCATTGCATTCCGCCACGTAAAAAAAAAGGTCTTTAATTGTGTTGAAACAAAAACAATAATAATAGTGAATGTATACCGACGCAATACTATTCACACCAATAAAACTGATATCCGTACAGTGTTTTTTTAACATTGTTTAAAATCTCAACAGAACATCCCCATTGCCCTAGTTAATATTAATCAACGTTAATTGGTATCTAATAAGCTTTAAAACAACTTAAAAGCCACATCTGTATCCCAAACAAACAACTTTTTATGAGAGGCTAAACAAAAACCTTCCCGACACCACGTGCATCTTTTTCCTATCTTTAATTTGTTTTAGAATGTTTTTATTTACTATTTTTCTTCCTATAAAATGTCTAGTTACACTCATTTTAATATGTGCACTTAATGAAGATTCACACTGTATATAAAAGCGTAAAAACAAACAAACTCACATTTGCATTTATAATATTAGTAAGGATAAGCAAATTTTTAATGCTGCTCGCGAATGTAAGGTGTTTGTTCATAAAAACAGTTACTTCTTTTTATGGGAGCTACAAAAAGTATATATAGTATATATATCCCTCCTCTTTAAAATTTGTAGATATAATGTACATCATATAAAACATTCATATGTACATATGTATTAATTGTAAAATGGTTCCTTTTTTAATTGGGCTTGTCTCACACAAATATAATTACCATATGTTCAGCTTATGAAGCTGAAAGACTATAAAACAGAAATAAAGTTCCTTCCATAAACTAACGATTAAAAATGGTTCTACGATACAGGTAAATAAAAATTCATAACTATGCTCACTATAGAACAAGAGGTTCATGTTGAGGACTGAGGACGGATCTATCTCTCCAAGAAGATGGTGGTGCTTATCTCACTACTTACAAATAGTTTACTTCGTTGGATAATAGTAATACGGAGATTTCTCATTTCAGCCTTATAAAATTTATAATGCTGGTAACTGTTTAAGACTAACGTAAATAAATACATACATAAACTCAAATAACCTGTATCCAAGTAGGTATAGCCATGTAGCGCTGCAGGATGAATGCGCAAGTGATCCTTGCACCCCGGCCATAGATTGTGAGAAGGAACATCTTTGTAGGTTAAGTCGGTATTACCGAGATGTCTCCATCTTTTCCTGGGTGAGTCAACCCCGCCGCCCGCCCCCGCGTACGGGTGTGTACCAACGCCTTCCCCAATGTAAAAAAACAGTTTTGGAATATAGCTAGTCTACATAGACGAAGACGAAGACTTAACATTACATCGACAACACTATGCACTGTCTCTTTCCGACAATTCTCTATTTTGTACGTAGCGTAGTTATGCGTATACAGGGTGTCCGGTAAATAATGGATAACCTTGAAATGTCTTATAATAGAAAAAAAATATGTAAAAATATATATTAGGAAGAGCAAGCTATATAAGCATAGCATACTTTTGACTGTCTATCTATTAGCATAATTAGTGTTTAATAATAAAACAACAAAAGACCGATGGATTTCATTCATTTATGGTCGTAGTATACAAGAAAGTTATACATGGTAATTAAAAAAAAACACATATCTCAGATTGTAGATAGGATAGATTTTCTTCATATTTTTTTCTGAACGCCCATTTCTCTATAAGACATTTCCAGGTTATCCATTAATTACCAGATACCCTATATAGGGTGTCTAACTTGATATGTAGCCGTGTGTATATACATTTTATTGATGCCACAATCAACCGTTTAATACCGTAGTGCCTATAAAAAAACACAGGCATAAACATATGGACCCTCTTTTGATCGCTAGGATAACCATGATATTATGTTACATGTCAAATTTGCAACCTTTTTTTTTAATAGCTAGCTAAAGAAATATCTTGAGAGGCAGTACCCGTTTGGTTACGATATAATTTTTAACCCCCCTCCCCCTCCTAGAGGGGAGATGGACACGATACAGAGGCGCGCGTGGGAACACGCACGCCGCCTCTCGGACCTGGTGCTGATCGGATGGCGGGCAGGCCCACGAAGCCCGCCACCCCCAGGTCAAACCCCAGGGTGGCTGGAGGTCATCTCGCGCCCTCCGGCGCCCGGTTCTGCGGTTGGGGAGAGGGTTTAAGCGCTCCTTCTCCCGCTCCGCCGTCTCTTTGACGAAAATTACTTCCTCACAGAAGGAGGCGACGGCGCTCCACGACCTCTCACTCCGGACCATGGACTGAACTACGGCCGGGAGCGAGAGGGTAACCATACCGACTGCCGCGATCAACTCACGGCGCTGCGATGCCCAGGCGGGACAGTCCACCAAAGTGTGCAGCGCCGAGTCGTCAACAACGTCGCGGCAGTCGCCGCAGTGGTGACAACTGGGCGTCTCTTGCCGGCCTATGCAACACAGGAACTGGCCAAAGCAACCGTGGCCAGTCATTACCTGTGTCAGCCGGAAGGTAAGGGCGCCATGCCGTCTCTCCAGTCACTCCTCAAAAACGGGTCTTATCGCCAATATTCTGGCGTGCCCGGCACTGGGGTGCGCAAGTCGATTTCTCCATTCTTTCACCAGGACCTGGTGGAGCTCGGATCGTGCCGCCTCTAGAGCGCGAGGAGGTGGTCCTTCGCCTCGAGCCAGCGCCTCATGGCACCAACGATAGAGCGACGCCAGAAGCACCGCTTCCAGGTCCCAGGGCATCGATCCGGCTTTATCCACAAGGATACGCCAACCCCATCGTACCTTAGCATACACAACACAACATTATCTTAATATTTACCAGATAAGAGAATTATTGACGATTATTGCGGCAAACTTCAACTTAAGCACACAACCCCATTGCAATTTCCAGACTTTGGATTCGCCAAAATACTTTCGTCTTCAATTTTGCCACACATGTCACAATTAGGTGATGGTACCTTACGTATCAGAAAAGCAAACTTTGCTGATGGGTAGTGCCCAGAACAAAGTCTTAACGCTAACTTAACATCATTTCTGCTAATATTATCATCATCAAACCACGGCGTACGGGAGGGCTCATTCTGAATTTACGACGCAAATGGACTAGCTCAACCTGACTAGTACCTTTTACAGGCAACCGATATAATATTGGTAACACAGTTACTGCATTTCGCCCCGTAAGTAATAGTTGACTGCACAGGTGGTATAGTAGTTTCAGTAATCACCTCGCCATTGTCGCTTCGCTGAGTGTAGTGCGTTCGAATGCCACATGGAACAAAAAATTGTGTGATCCACAAATGATTTTCCAAGTCTACGAATTTTACTGTTTGGAATATCCTCCGTAATACAAGAATTGTTCCTAGGTTACTAAAAACATGTTAGTTCCAGCGGCTCAGATACGTATCTTACCCGATGACGGTTTACTATCAAGCGCGCCGCATTCTGATTGATCAATATTATGACTTTGTTATCATTAGTCTTTTATGATAAGAAAATCATAATATTATTGGAAGTTTTATCAACGGCTATTGTTGGTTAAGGATTTTCGCATAATAATAATGACTGACCGATTGGCTATAGATACCGCCGCTTTACCGGTAACTCACCCCTAGCGCTAACATTACTACTATCGTTACCGTTGAAATTAAACTCATTTATACGGATTTTATCGCGTTGTTTATTTAACACTGTATTACATAATTTAGAAACGGTCACACTATTACTGCTATTGAATTTTACAAATTTTAAGCTAATAAAATTATTAAAGCTATTTATATTTAAGTTACACTTTCCTCGACGACTCTGACTGGAACATTGAGACAACTACCATCTTAGTCTCCCCGTGACCATGGCTGCTGAAAAGCAACCGAAACGTCGGGGGTGTAAATCTAAATATAAATAGATTTAACAGTTTTAATAATTTTATTAGCTTAAAAATTAGTAAAATGCAATAGTAGTAATAGTGAAACAGTTTCTAAATTATGTAATACAATGTTAAATAAACAACGCGATAAAATCCGTATAAACGAATTTAATTTCAATGAATAACATTCGCGTAAACAGAAGACAATACTATCGTTACCGTTACCGCTGCCGCAATAGCAACCACTTCTAGTGTCGCCACCACCGCCACCAACATCGATATCGCCATCGCCAACACTGCTTGCACCTTATTGTCTAAGTGACTGATTTAGCATTACTCCACGTAAGACAGTATATACGCGGCTATGCCTTAAAATAATTTCAGGTGTTATTACAAAAGTCGAACACAAGAAAATACTCCTTTTGATATAGTTTCACTATCAAAGTCAAAAATCATTTATTCATCTAAGGTACAAAGTAACACTTATAAACATCAAATGATAGTTTACTAAGTTACTGAAGGTACATTTAGTTTAGTTGCTTGTAGGTTCAAACAAATGCACATAAATAATAAATTATATACATAGGTATTTCCATATCGATGGCACACACAATACATAGTTGTGAGCAAATAGTACCAATGGCAAGCGTCAACTATACACTGCAAAACGAACGTGCCTTTTACAAGTTACCTCGGATAATAAACGACTGATGTACCTGTAATCAGCCAGATCAACTTGGCGCAACCCGCTACCGTGAACAAACCGAACACGTACGACTGAAAGCTAATAAACAAAAGTGCTAGCTTATTGTTTTATATCGCAAATATTGAAGTGCTGTACTGAAGACAGATAAAGATAAATAGACTAATATTTGAAAACAATAACTTCAATAACAGGTTAGTTTAATCTACAGCATAAAATAAATAAAACCGTCAATATAAGTTATGAACCCAACGAATTTTACAATGTCCAGTTAAATGCCTCTTTAATGAAAAAAGTATGTCTGTTTTTTTAATAAAATGCGGATTTAAATGGCCCTGTAAGTAAAATAGTGTTTGCATTAGTAGCTAATTTTGCCAACTTCATCAATTAATCTAATGTATAATCTGCCAGATGGAAAATATCACGCTCATTATTACATTGCTTCGTATATTTATAAAATAACTTTGTGACATTCTAGGAATACATCAAAACTTGATATATTTTATTATCGTCATAAATAAACTTAAGTTAATATACGCCACTTGCAATGTTATAAAGTGCATTCAGTATTTTTCTCGGAAAATATCTAGATTGCTCGGAAGCTAAGTCGGAGGGTCCGACTTAATTGTTACCCCTGCACACGTGCGGTTCTACCTCTAAGGATTGCAAAGTAAGTCTTACTTTACGAATATAATATTAATGGATATTCGGTTAAGTCTATAAATAGCCACAATATCAAATAAATTTAATCATGTTACCAAATTGCATATGCACTGCCAACAAAAAAAAATAGTGCATATTCAATGCGCTGTTTTCTATTTTTTGGTGATTGCAATGTTTATTCGTGTAACACCTGCGCCACCAAACTGCTTTACGTGTACTCTGTCACATCTTACACATTCTATTCATAACTGGATTAGTCGAAGAGATTACGTTATTATCCCACATATAATAAATTTTATCAAAACCTTTTCTTAGCAACTCACATAACAACTCATATAAAAAAGAAGTATATAAATTAATTTGTATTGATATGAAACGTGTTAAAAAAATATTTGACGATTGAAAAGAGGAACTGAAGAGTAGGCATGACTTTCTTGCGTACTTCTTCTCATGAAAGCTCTACACCTCGAACAGATTTTTTTCAATACTACATTTTTATTTCCCTTATTTTTAATATTATTTTTAATAATATATTATTTAATATTTAACGTAGCACTTATACAGAGATTAAATATGAAGATAATAATGATGCAGTACAGTATACTCTATGAATATATCATAAAATGATTAACGATCTGTAGTCATAACATGACGTTTCGACGTAAAACATTTCTCGGAAGCGGTAGTTTTATTTTAAGATAGTTTACATGTAGAAGATTAAAATGCAACGTTTTGCGTCTGTGAGATTCGTGTGTACATCACCGGAACGTCCGCGGACACCACGTGTAGAACACGATCATATTCTATTAGAAACTGCATAGTTTATAAAGCATAATAATATATAATTAAGCAACGTTCGTACCACTAAAAGCAACAATAATAGCACATCATAGTTGATTTCAGACGATCGATTACCACTGTCTGCCAACACCATCAATGAAGTGATTATTATTTAACCACATACAGTTTTACCGTCAATAATCAGGATAAAATTTTGCAATTACATATTATTTTCTGTTATATAATGGAAAAGGGTTAATTAATGGAGTAACGGTGCACCCACCCATAATCTTAATTAATTGAAAACATTCCCGTTCAAAGCTAAATAGCATCAAAGGGACATATCCAAATAGCATTGTGCGTTGGATATGTTGTGATATAACCTGCGTTCGGTCCCATGTTTATTGTTAAACCAACGTGCATTTTAATTTCTAAAGTGCTACCCGTCGCCTTCTATTCATGATTATATTATTATACCATTTGGTAACAGTGTGACAAGTTAAATTGTACTAGGCGATAATTATGGTACTATGAAATATGCTATGTTTATTATTAGGTGCGCTCACAAAGGATTGGGTAGAAGAGTCAAAGAATAAAGTAATTCATAGCGAAAATATTCTAAGTTTATGAATTCAAATGAAAATATCATATAAAAGTGTAGAAAAGTGTGGCATATACATGTAAGAGTATTTACATTATGCTACCAAATTAATATATATGGTTAGTTAGATAATGAGCGGCTATCGAAGCTTAGGATATTATGGTACAGTCACCCTCAATATACGGAGCAAAGTTCTATTAAAATGTCACACTGCACTCGCACGTTGCTCATCTATTGGAAAGGAAATATGGATAGGATATGAAACGGAAGGAATGGAAAGGTTAGCCTTCTGTTTACGCGAATGTACGGATTTTATCGCGTTGTTTATTAATCACTGTATTACATAATTTTGAAACTATTACACTACTACTACTATTGAATTTTACTAATTTATAAGCTAATAAAATTATTTAAACTATTAAATCTATTTATAGCAATGTCTACGTTATATTGAAGTGAAACAATGACTTTTAACCATAACAATAATTTTGAGAATACGTTATGCTTATTATATTGCATTTTTATATCTAACACAGATCATTCTACACATACACCAAAACACACGTAAGTTTATATTTTATTATACATTAGTGCGCCGCCGTTCTTTTCTAAAGAGCTTTGACTCAACTAAACTAACTTTGAAGTTGTGTTTGAATGTTTATAATTTGTA
Organism: Catocala nupta; assembly: GCA_963675205.1. Classification (NCBI taxonomy): domain Eukaryota; kingdom Metazoa; phylum Arthropoda; class Insecta; order Lepidoptera; family Erebidae; genus Catocala; species Catocala nupta. Next base: position 27,856,527 of record OY776078.1, on the reverse strand, counting down.
TAATTATTATACAAATTATAAACATTGTTATGAACTACTACAGTTCAATTTGCAGCTTATAGTTATTGGCGATTTCAACAAAATATGCCTTATACGTTTTTATTTTGAAGATCTTATATATTATGGCTGTTTTATGCTTATATACAAATTGCTATAAATTAATAAAAAATTGTCTGACATATATATTGATATACAGGCTCACCACTAACTATTGCTTCGCAGCTTTTTTTGACTTAAGTACAAGGTGTTCTCTATTGTGCCACATAGAACTTCATTTGCTAACAGACAGTTTCATAATAACAGTTCAACGTTATATAATTACCTAAACAAAACATTAAATATTTCTTTAAAAAATAAGTATAATTGAAAATCAATGGTAAAACTACATCTTCAAAAATTGGATTACCGTAATACTGAGGATTTATTACAAGGACGTTTAAGATAACGTCATACTCATAAAGAATAACAACATTGTTTAGTAATGGCGCAATTAAACTAAATAATTAAATAATAACATATATAATTATTATTCATACATGTACACACACACACACACACACACACACACACACACACACACACACAACACACACACACACACACACACACACACACACACACACACACACACACACACACACACACACACACACACACACACACACACACACGAGATGATTGAGGCTTCCAATGGATACATTAATACGGGGGGCGCTGACTACTGAAATACAGGTATATACATCTAGTTCACTGCCTTCTGCATCAAACCCTTGATCCAAGCACCCAACGCGAGCCTCTTTATATGGTGATCGAGACTCTTGGCTATTAGACCATTGACAGATATGACTATCGGCACAATGATTGCCGAATCAACATCCCACATGTCGACAACCTCGCGAGCCAAATCGAGATATTTAATTTGTTTATCTTTTTCAGCTTCCGCGAGATTGCCGTCATGCTGAATGGTGACATCGATAATCAATGCGCGGCGCTCTGATCGATCTATCACCACAATGTCAGGTTTGTTGGCCATAACAGTCGTGTCTGTGATGATAGTTCGATCCCAGTACAACGTGACATGACCATTTTCGAGAACTGATTCAGCTACATACCTGTAGTACGGCACTTCAACATCTACAAGTTTGTATTTCAGAGCAAGTTGCTGGTGAATAATCCCGGCTACTTGGTTATGTCTGTGCAAGTACTCGCCGTTAGCAAGACGAGAACAACCGGAAACTATATGCCTGAGGGACTCACCAGGTAGGTGGCACGCCCAACAAATGTCAACCGTATCATCCCTCAAGATATGTCTCCGGTAGTTATTCGTCTTGATAACTTCGTCCGCAATAGCACAGACAAACACTTCGGTTTCCCCAAAGAGGTCACCGAAACGTAGCCAGTTCACGGAGGCTAACAGGTCTACATCAGCTCCATATAGAACCTTGTAGAACCAGCCATGAAGCTCCTTGCTCTGCCATACATCCCTGCGATCGTTAGTGCTAAGTACTACAGGCTTGCGCCAGTTCTCTTTAGCCAAACTGTGGTCACGGGGAGACCATGGCTGCTGAAAAGCAACCGAAACGTCGGGGAAAGTGTAAACCTAAATATAAATACATTTAATAGTTTAAATAATTTTATTAGCTTATAAATTAGTAAAATTCAATAGTAGTAGTAGTGTAATAGTTTCAAAATTATGTAATACAGTGATTAATAAACAACGCGATAAAATCCGTATATAGTAGTTTAATTTCAATAGCCTGTGAATATTTTACGCACCGGTTGAAACGCAGTAACGTTACTACTCTGATGCTGGGGTCCTGTAAGCCATGGTACTTCTAGGCGAAATAGTTCTTAGACCATCATCAAATAATCAGCAATAGCGAGCTCTTCTACTTTTAATAATAATAATAATTTATTTATTTATTACAGTGGTAAAACATGAATACAGTCTATAAAGTACTTAATATAGGTAATATAATATGGGTGCCTGTACTAGGGTAAACCTGTGCCACAGGCGTTAAGGCCACTTACAATATACTACTAGGAAATAAGTTACATACAATTAACCATACTTATATTTAAATATATGCAAAATTAGGCCACGATTATAATTATTATCATGGAACTTGATATTACTTATTTAACAACAATCAACAAATCTTCAGTATCCTCGTAATTTAAAGTTTGTAAGTACCGACAGACTATCCGCTTAGATCTTATATAACTTAGGTGATATATAGCTGTTCGTTTATTTATCTTGTTATAAAGAAAAGGCCCTTGGAATGCGAAAAATGTATTTGTAATAGTAAAACAAACTTTGATTCAGAAAGTGTGGTGCAGACAATATCTTTCCTTCCGTCTTTTAGAGTTAGTAAGGTTGATTTAATACGTAAGAGTTACGTGCTGTCTAAGTACGGTGTACATTATAAAAAGCTGTCGGCCTAAATATTTAATATTAGTAGTGTTAGAGATAACAGGAAAAGTGCAAGCGGTAATGTTATTACAGTAATGTGACTTAAATGAGTTTATTGTCTATGCATACAAAATTTATAATTTTTATTTTTTCATTATTTAAGATGAGCAGGTTATATTGAAGCCATTTGTTTACTATATTAAAAAAAAGCCTCACTATACATATTCATAGACATCCGCAATGGTGTCAGCGGAAAAAAGGAGCGCGCTATCATCTGCGTACGAAACAATTTTTCCATGATGTAGAATTAGATTACAGAGATCGTTAATGTATACCAGAAACAGGACGACGACGCTTCCTTGAGGAATACTGAATTAGGGTTATTTCAAATCGGCAGTGACGACGTTATCTATCTTGACACCTACCTATCTTGTAGATAGTCTGTGAGAAGCTGTAACTGTGTGCCTCTAATTCCTAGTGTCTCCAATTTTCTTAGAAGCATAGAAACAGACATCAAACAAGGTATCAAATGCTTTCGCCAGATCAAGGAAGATGCCAATTACCTACTTACTTTTCCCAACTTCCTCTGAGATATAGCTGGATATATAATGTACTGCGTCTGCTATTGATAACTTAGGTCTAAAACCGAATTGCATGTCGGAGAAGAGCGAGTTCTTTTCAAGATATGATACTAGTCTTTTATTAATATTTTTCCAGTATTTGGAGAAAGAAGGTAACAGTGAGATGGGCCTGTAGTTCGTCACGAGATTTTTATTACCGGATTTATGTATTGGTATTACTATTGCTTTCTTAAGGCATTTGGGAAAGATGCCATCAGAAAGGCAATTTCGAAAAATATGCGTTTATGGACGCACCACTTTTAAAAACTTTATGACATATACATACTTTCAATCCGTTTACGCTAGTTATTGACGAGTATACTACTTTTCAAATCACACACACGCACAAAAGCAATCTTTACTAAATTATTAAAATCCCCAACTGTTTTCGACATTCAGACGCATACTGCGAATCTTATGAACCCACTTTAACATTGTACAGCTTTATTTGATACAGGTATTCTTTTTACTTAAACTACTAACATTGCTTTTTGTTGGGATATTACTGTCTGTGATATTCTAGATTAAAAACTCACTAAAAAGTAAGATAACTATTCTAGCTAGTAGTCAAAAAGTGTAATTATTTTATGAATTCGAATTTTAGTCAATATTAGCGGACCCGACAGACGTAGTCCTGCATGAACGAAAAGTATTCTTAGAACCCCATTGCAGCGCTATGGGGTTCTTTTTTTAAATCTAATCCATCCAGAAACATACTAAAATACATACACACAATTTATTTTATTAATATCGGTGCAGTCTGTAGGAGGATTTTAGTGAAATGCATATATACATATGTATATGGATCCCCGAACATGAACAAACATAGCGACTGAGCTTTAGTTTATTAGACAGTAATGTTTAATTATGCCGCAGACAGCATGACCGTTTAACCGTAGAGTTCAATTTTAATTATTAAATTTATTTATTATTTTGGTGGTTTATTTTAATTTTTTCGTATGTCTGTTGTTGCTCAAAAATGTATGCATCGGGATCGCACTTGACCGAAACAAAGAGCCCCGGTGCGTTAGGAACTTATTGTACAAAACCCGGTGGTATTTATTGCACTCCAATTCTATGTAATTTGACTGAAGTGCACTCTTCGAAAAACATGTATTTAGATAGGCTTTTCTTTATTAATAAGAGTATATTGCGGTGCTGTTTCGTTCGACGGTATATTGTGATTGCATGGAATTTGCTTGTTTTACACACTGCGTTAGGTTTTTACTCGAAGTACGCTCTGTAGCTGCAACGGCTTGATGGATTGTAATAAATGAATTGTTTGTTCCTTTTGCCTTTTTAATCATCTGTAAAGTATTTTATCTCGTATCTGTTAAGTTTATTATCTCGTTAGTCTAACGGCGTGATTATGGCGGTTATGCGTAATTGTCGCGATTTCGATCGCGATGTGGGGTTTGGTATTGTTAAGATTTGACAGTTATTTATTGTCTGAGTTGACTGCCTAGGTGGCAGAGCCGTAATTAATTCAACTGCATTATATGAGTTTCGATACCCGAAACGGGCAGTGTTATTGCTTTTTCTATTGAGGAATTCATAGCGGCTTGGTTTGAAACAATGCCCCGTAAACGGCAATAGTTTCGCCCTCTATTATGTGCGTCCTTAAACCATAGGTAGCAAAATGATAGGCAGGGGTGTATTAAATACCCTTTAGGGAAAGGCTATATATGTATTAATTGTTTTACATAAATGGTAGACTCGTTCACACTTTATCTTAGGTTATGACCGTAGGCATAGTAACATTTGCTTTGAAAAATTAATAGGTATAGATGTTGCTAGATGCTGTAGATTTATTTTTCTTTATTGTGACTGTACAGATTCTATAACTTAAATGGATATCTTTCCACTACACCGCGCCAAGTACTGCGAGTTTCTTCCTCGCGTGGGACAAAAATACATACATATTGCGGGAGCTATATATAGCAGTTGTATTCCTGGAACAACTATATAGTTGCTTGCCGTTTTTAGGTGTGCTTTGTGTTAGTTAGGGAAATGTTTGGATAGCGCCTGCAACATAGCCTTTCAGCCTGTTATTTTTTTATCCGAAGTTGAATTGAGTGTTATAACATAATTCGTAGCGGTTTAGCAGGTCATTTTATCACTGCTTTAGCACCGAGGGTGACTCGGTCCACCCTGGTCAGATGTTTCTTTCCAATTACGCTGATAGCTCGGCTATCGTTTAATACCTCAAGCGGTGATATTTTTGAGGCTAAATAAGCCTTGTATGAATAATTCACCTTTTTCTTTGTTAGGCATTTTGACTGAAGGTATAGAGGTGTTCCTTAATAGCAGGCAGCTACTTTATTGTGTTTTCTTGACAATGCTTAAAAGGGCCAAAGGAAAAGAGCATAGAGCATGCTCATGAGTGGCGTTTACCGATTGCTATCAAATTGCCGCCGCTTCGTCTAGACCTAAAGACAAGAAAATTCAGGCACCATACACCGCTTTTAATTCCTTTAAGAATACCCCGAAAAGCTAGTAATGTTATGGACTGGTTAACTGCCTCCGGGGCGCAGCGGTAGTGAATGCGACTGCTGTGCATGAGGTCTCGGGTTCGAATCCTGGGTTGGGCCAGAAAAAAGTTATTGGGATTTATTGTTAAGGAATCTCAATAGCAGCCCACAGTTAGGCAGTTGGCGGTGTTAGACACCCCCGTGCCTTGGAAAACGCATAAAGACGTTGGCACTGCACCTGATCTGTCTCCGATCGTGTCGGATTACCGTGCCATCAGATCATGAGAGTGAAGAAACAGAGAGCGCACTTGTGTTTGCACACACGCTTGTGCACTATGTTATCTCCTGCGCTGCCGCCCTTACGAAAAGTGCAATAACTCGAGCCGAATTGAGTTAAGTACATATTCGGAATCAGCAGAACGAAATCTATATATTTCCTTTAGACAGTTTTTACGTATCAATGACGGAGCCGGATTAATACTAAGCATAATAGCAATATCTACGTCCGTGTTATATGATTTACTTATTAAGACTGACATAACTGTAGATAGGAATAAGATACTTACGCTCTTAAGTATTTTCTAACTATATCTGCAATAAGTAAAGTTATTATATTTATAATTAGAATATTTTCTTATGTACTTATACCTAGTAAATGCATATTACAATGCATTTACTAGGTATAAGTACATTAAGTTCAAGTTATTGTAGATATGTTGAGGAAGCTTATTTACGCTATTAAGTAATTTTACTAACCATATCTGCAATAAGTATAGTTATTGCATTTATAATTATCATATTTCTTTCTTTGTTTAGGTGCCCCGTGTGTTTCACCGCATCGTTGTCATTGCGGAGAAGCCGTCGACAGCCTCGGACACTATGGGCTGTCCTGCAGCAGAAGCGCTGGTCGTATTTCACGACACGCTCACCTTAATGACATTATCCGTCGTGCTCTTAACACCGCCGGCGTACCAGCAGTATTAGAACCAATAGGCTTGGTACGTGACGATGGGAAGAGACCCGATGGTATGTCTTTATTACCTTGGAAAATGGGTAGGCCTTTGTTGTGGGACGCCACATGCGTCGACACCCTTGCGCCATCACATCTTCCGAGCACGGTGAGCTGCGCCAGTGCTGCTGCTGTAGCGGCGAAAAACTCAAACGGCGCAAATACAGTAATTTTAAATGGTTATTACGTTTTTGAGCCGTTTGGGGTGGAGACGCTAGGTTCATGGGGTCCGAGCGCTCGTGCGCTTTTTAGAGATATATCTAAGCGGCTAATCGACGCTTCGCGTGACCAGAAGGCTGAACTTTTCTTGGCTCAAGGATCAGCATTGCCATTCAACGTGGCAATGCTGCCAGTCTTCTGGGCACTTTCCCGGTCGACAGCGATGTTGAGGAATTTTACGGCGCTGCCTGAACCAGCCTTTTTTCCTTTCTTTATATTAAATTTATAGTCCCATATTTTGTTATTTGCATGTTTTATTTATAAGTGGCTAGGTTTGTTAATATTAGTTAAGTTGTAAATTATAATTGTTGCTTTGTTTATGTAATTAAAGTCATGAATAAATAAAAATAAAAATATAAATAGATACACTTTAGAAGTTCTCTGTAATCCTCATTTACATTTATAGCTTTTCCGTTTGTTACCAGAGCATAAATTTCGTTAGTGAGTACCAAATCACCGTGCCTGGCATCAATTATAATCAAGTGTCATAAAAAAAAGTTTTATAAGCTTTTATTTATCCATCATCATCATCATCATCATCATTTCAGCCTATTGCAGTCCACTGCTGAATCCATGTTTGACATAAAAATTTAACTGTAGAAATAAGACACTTAATGCACCTATAGATAGGAAACAGTTATAAACATTAATTCATTGCTACTCAAAAATGCATTATGTGGGTTTCCTAACCGTAAGTGCAATAAGTATTTTACTTTACTAATAATACTAAACATAAGTAGATTTATTGTATTTTTATAGCGGCAATAAATGTATTTACAAACATTAAGTACTACATTTTGTTCTCCACACTTTTATATAACATGTAGTAAAAGTTTTAAGTCGATACCATAAAAAATTATGGAGATATAAACAGAATCAAAAATAAAATCTTTAATCGAGTTTTTCTCGAAATTAGCTTTAACTTAGTTATTGCACTTTTCGTAACGACGACAGTGTGCAAATGGTCGGTCTGGAGGACATTATTGGACATTTAGCCTATGTTTTATTGATGTACCGGTTACAATAGTCCCGCGTAAAGTTGGTGTTTACAAAAACAATTAAGATGGTTATACGATTAAAATATGCAAGATTTTAAGTAGTAGAGCTGCACGTTGGCAAAAGTCTCTCTTACGGAATACTGCGTAAAAGTAGTAGCATTATAGCTATGTTTAACTTATAGACTAACAATTCTAGGAGGCTACCAATCTAGACCCAATTTCATTTCTGTTCATTTTAGCCCCTTTTCCTGGGTTGCCAATTTGCATGTGATGCCTTTGGGTATTATGAATGTATTATGATCTTAATATCAGATAAACCATATTATTAAGCTTTTTAGCCGCCTACTTGCAGAAAACGAAATACGCAGCTAGTTTTTTTCATTTCTCGTCCTAAGCCGTCTCGTTGTTGTGAGATTGCATGAAACAATCCGCAGCGAATTATTTCCATCCACGTGAATAGTATGCGGTTTGGCGGTCGGTGCAGCTAACATCTCGCTTCAAACTTCATATTCTAATATGGAGTTCGAATTAGCTATATTGGCTTTAAAACAGTTTAGATCTAGATCGTAACTTTCGTTTGAAACACTTAGATGTTTCAATCCGTGGATGAGATCATGCGTTTCTTTTTTACATACCTACTTCATTGTATATTACGCAACAGAGTAGGTACACGCGATATGCAACATTGTATTCGAATGTTTTGACTACATGTAAGTATCTACCGCGTTCTGCATGATCATATTCGAATATCATTCGAATAAAATAATTTACTTCACTTCTCCCACAGTATTATTATTAAATATTATTTTATAAAGAATTTAGCTATTCCAATAACAAATTACTAATTATTCTTCTGAGACGTATTAATGCAGTTGTAGGAATCGAAACTACGTTCACTTGAACGTAGGGCATGCAAACCGATTACCGATAATCGATTATTTATCGGTAATCGGTCCATTTTCAAAACCGATAAATATCGAAATAAAGGTCTAAATATCGATAAATTATCGATAATGTATTTAAGGTAAAAGTTGTATAAGAATTTGACACAATGACGACATGTCTCCGATATTTTCGAACGAAATGTGCAAACTTTGCATATCTTTAGATGAGTGGACATCATCAAGAAATAGGTGACATGTGAATGTAAACGTTCACTGCGCATTTTTCCAGGGTAAGAATACTACAAGGAACTTTGGTTTATGTAGAACATAATGGCTCTGTAAACGCTGATAAATGTGATGAATACCTTCGGTAAAGGCTTACCTAATGAATTTGGTATAAACTTTGATACTAATATTTTTGTATTACATCGGATGGCGCTTCAGTCATGACCAAACTTGGGTGAAATCTAATCTGTATTCACCAGCTTTGCTTCTGTCATGGTCTGCAACTGGCCATCGTGGAGACATTTTATGCCAAACCTCAAAAAGTAACTTTCTATAACGAAGCTCAAGATAAGGAGGAAAATGATTACGCACTTGTGAATGATGATGATGGTGCATTCCAAATAGAGCAAGAACTTTCAAGCGCTGAAATAAATATTCAGTTTAGACCTGTTATAGAAAAGGTAAGGAATGTTGTGCGGTTGTTTAGAAAGTCACCTACAAAAACTGATATTCTTCAAAAATATATAACAATCGAACTTGGCAAGGAAAATGCGTTGTTGTTAGACTGCAAGACAAGATGGAGCACACTATGCGATATAATTGGTAGATTCATCAAATTGAAATCAGCAATTTTAAAAGCTATCATTGTCGTCCAATGCGCTATACAAATTTCGGAACAGGGATGGTCAGTGCTTGAAGACATTTATGAAACCCTTGATATTATTAAAGTTACAGTTGAGGCTGTTTGTCGTGAAGATGCGACTTTACTCAGTGCAGATACTGCTACAAATTTTGAAGGAATTCAATGTTCGACACACACAAATTAGCCGTGAACTTTATACAAATCTTAGTAAAAGATTGATACAAAGACATCTTCCAGTGGTTAGTCTCATGCAGTATTTGCATGTTCCTATTGCATATTTTAACAACGAAGAATGCGATGCAGATGTCTATTCTCGCCTAACTAATGACCATTTACAGGACATGATATTGAACCTTTTATTAAAACACGATTCTGCTGAAGTAACTGTGACTACTTCGAAAGTGACTGAAGATGATGACCATGGTCAGGCTTCTACATCTACAAGTAACCAAGTCACTGCCACAAATTCCCAATTAACCAACAAAGAGCTGATTAGTCAACGATTAAATAAAATTAATTACGTCGTAGGAGGATCAGGCATTTCGACTGCAAGTGACGACATCAACAGACTTCTAAAAGTTAAAATGATGCTTTTCGAAAACGGAGGTGATCATGGTCATCTACTAGCTAAAGTGTATCGTTGGCATCGGTCAATAAAACCTACAAGTATCGAAAGTGCATGTGCCTTTTCTGCTGCTGGAATACTATGCAATAAGCTGCGGACAAGCCTGAATGATAATACTTTAGATTGCTTGTCATTTTTACGTTCCTACTTTCAGCAGCAAATAATTAATAGCTAAAATCATTGCTCAAAAGTAACTCTTTTCAATATGATCTCCTAATTTAAAGTGTGATTAATTAATATGTATATAGACCAGTTCTTTTATATTAGTTTAATTTTATTACAAGTTCTTTCTTTTTTATAATTGAGAAGGAAGCTCCTAATATTTTTGTTAAAGATCTCATATTTAATTATATTTTTTTAAGTTAAGGTTAATCGACAAATCAGTATTAATGTTTTTAACGATAAGAATTCAACCAATGATTATAATAATGCAATATATTGATTTTATGTTTTGTTAAGTTTATAGTATATGATTAAGAAATGAAATCGTTGATTTAAAATGGGCTTTTATTTGTTTGAATATTTATTTCAATATAATTATATCGTGGCTTGTTTTAGGTAATTGTATTAGTGTACATAACTACGTACCCATATATATGAAAAATACTAACTATTTATAACGTTTTCGATAAAACCGATAATTTTCGGTGTTTATCAGTTTTATTTTCGATGTTAATTATATTATCGTTTGTCGGAAAGTTTCGATAATTGCATGCCATTGCATGCCCTACTTGATCGCATATCTAATGCCTTAACTATTAGACTGCCGCAGCTTATGGTTATAAAAGTACAAATAACTATGACTACGTCACTTTAATACATAAACTATATAATCAAGTCTTTAAAGTTCATACAAGTAACTCTCATGAGATATTCCAATTCGCATGAGTATAAGTTTACGCGAATGTATACGATGGTATACTTGAAATGCAACTATTTTTACATATATCCTTACACTTTTATATCTTATAAGATCACATGCGATTGCGAACGATCTTGTCGCCATATGCCTTGCACATTATCAGACGCTGATCTCACTTTACCCGATCTCGTAACCGAACCCAAGGCTTCACCAGATTTGAGGCCATTTTGCAAACTAAATACATATAAGCTAGTCAATATTTTAAGGATTTTAATTTACTTTTTTGCAATTTACTTTTTTGTTACACAAGGTGTATTAAAATTTTAATATTATCTACTCGCTGGCTCAATAGACATTGTCCTGGCAAAATTTCATGGAATCATGGAAGAAGCATATTGAGGGTACAATATTCCTGGCAAGTTTAAATGTTGCATATAATAGTATACCTAAATTAGACAACTTCAAAAATGAAATTACATATTTCTAAATCATTTGCCCGTCTAAATTGATGTGCACTAAAAAAAACAACGATTCATTCTTAAACATTTATTCCAATACGAATTTATGTTAGATAACAGAAGATATTATAACAATCAATTTTAAAAGTCATGATATAATATAATAGTGTATTCATTTTTGTTGCCAGGTATGTAATCTTCCACGTCGAATTTTCGATATTTTGAAAATATACATGTAAAAGAATATTAGATTAAGTAGTAGGTATATATCTAGACGGAACAGACATACTAACAGTTCCTGACAGGATTGCTATTACGATAAAATAGCCTTTTTTCATATGTCGTTTATCCAGCCTCGGTAAGCCAAAGGGCTAACCTCGTTCATAGACTTGACGGTAATCATAGACCCTGTCAGAAATCGAGAAGTTCATTACGTGTAATAATTAATGATGTGCAAACTACGAATACTTTCATCAATATTAAAATACTACAAAACTTGTAAATTCCTTATCTATTAATAAATAGTAGAATAATATCAAATACAGATCTACAAAGATGTTCCTAAATCATGTGATGTTGACTAAGAGAAACAATGAATTTATACATAAAAGTCAATATTATAAATTGTATTTCAATATTACTTATTTTTTGTGCAATCTATAACTATAATAAGGTCAATAAAATATTTATAATTTCACGCTATAATAGTTTTAATAATATGTCTATAACATTATACTAATTAATTTAAATAATATTCGTTTTATTGGACGGAATATCTGAAGGCTTTACTAATATACAAATACATTTCTTATAAACTAGTTATTTTATTTTATATGAAAAATCGTAGAAATATTAATACTCGTGTATTACCTAAGTACGTCTTATTTCATTTGTAATAAACTTAAATGAACCGTTAGAGAATGATGTTGTTGTATTTGGACTGTCAGACAAATTTTAAGTTAAACCCCAAAAGCTTTTAAAATCTAAACTACAATTGATTTAAGTATTATACTTAGGGCCGGTTTTCAATCGTCAGATAACTTTTATGACATATTTTCTATACAAAAGTTATTTGACGATTGAAAAATCGACCCTTAATGGCTGGTTTAACATGCAAGGAAACTGTGGATGTTTCGTAAGATCTTGTAAAAATTACTTGCACTAACTGTATGTCTGAAACGCAAATTTATTTGTGCAGCCATTTAGTATCAAGGTTGAGTAAATAATCTATTTTTGAAAGTGGAATATAATTGCGATTTCTAATTAGACGCTACCCTTTAAAACTTCATTGCCAAACTTCATACATCATGCTGCAACTATTGGACATCACTAACAATACAGATAAAACAATCGTCTACCAGTGATCCCTTGACAAAGTGGTCTTGTGATGTACTCGTTGACAAATCAAAGTGATCCACAGGTGAACGTATCCATCAGATTGATGGATACATTTCGTTCAACATTTTCGAGTCAGGCTAGGATATCCAGCAATACAGCTAACAAAATTATCCGATAATTGAATTGGACAGTAGTCTTACTTGTCAGAATATTTGTAAAGCGCATTCCACTTAAAATACGAAACGCAATGTCTCATTTAGCAGATTTTAAACAGACTGTATATGTCTTATTTCCACACAAATTAAAAGTAAAATATTGAGGTACAACTGCCAGCTTCATGTTTGGCACTTTAAGTGAGCGCTACATTGCAGCTCTCTCTAATCTGTTCACTCTAAGACCTCGCTTCATTATAAGTGACAACTAAATGCGTACTCTCTAAATATCTGAAATAGCTACACGATATTAAAACTACTCTAATTAAATACATCAATGCCGCAAGAGTTAGTAGAAGTCTTAAGTAGATTTCCAGCTTTATATTACCTAACTGATTACTACAAAATACTATATACTTATCATAATACATTTCAAAATATTAACTAAGTCAATGACAAAACTATGTCAACGGCACCTATTTTATTTTCGTGATGTTTCTTTAGACCAATAAACCTTTTACGAGCTTTCATAACACTCGATTCAAATTTCTAGCAGCCATTCTAACAAAAACTTTGATGAACCAACCAAAAATAACGTTAGAGCGCACGTTGACGGTTTTAAAAAAGTGCATATTATAAAATTCGTACAAGTGGTTCAGTTGAGCTATGTCAACATATCTATCTTATCTTAATTAAGTTAACTAATATATTTAAATCTATTTACTTTACTTGTCTACAAAATAATGAATTAAATCTACTGGAATGTAATGTATGGACGGATCCTAAGGATCTAAAAGCTAAAATAATGTTGTCTACTTTCTAATATACCCTTCTCGTCTCCAACTTCTAAATATATTTATAAATAAAATGTGATGCGTAATAAATGTTACAGCCTTATCCTTAAGAATAAATTTTAAGGCGGTAAGAAAAAATGCAGTTACGAATAGTTTATTTACCGAGATTCGAACAAAGACTAAAGTCTAGTAATTTTGTCGCGATTTCCCTTGAGGTAAATTATCATCAGATTGTCTCGGCGGGTATTACTTAAGTACTGATACAGTTGCAACATTCTACTGTAACCGTTCGATATGTTGATCAAAATAATCCCGGGACACGTGACGACAAATCCGATCAAAATGAATCCGTAGAGTACATTGTGTGTACCTGCGACGTTCCGCTAACAGAACGGATGTACACTTCTGCGCCGATGCACTAAGAAAATTAATATTGCCTGTTAAATCGCTTTCAATACACAAGCTTGCGTCTTGTGAGATTTAAAAATTAATAGAATTTATTCGCTTTATACGCTGTGCCTGCTTGCTGTATTTGTGTGTTTACATCGCATTTAATACTTCTGTATTAATTTTCTTAACAATGTTAAATCTTATTTATATATGTGATGTCTACGTTTCCTATCCTAGTCACTACCTAGATGCTCTTTACCTACTATCAACAGTTATTTCTATTGCTTGATATTTATCCTTATTTACCATTTTATTTACGTTTTAATTTACGAATACATTGAAGAACAAAATTCACATAAACAAATTAAAAAAATTACGTAACAATCCCTACTACACGGCCTACTAGATATCGAAAGTGCAAAATCTTTTTTGTTGAATTTAAAAGCAAACAGCACTTATTTAACATAATGGTTTCCACACACTCTCGCAACTTGACATGTAATGCAACAAACGTACAAGACGTAAGACGCCTAACACATTGCCCGGGTGGTCTGCGTTCTGCGGTCGAGTTCCTCTTTGATAATATATAGTTTGTCTTTGACCGCCGCGGTCTGACTGCTTTTGTGTGTACGATTCAAAGACATACATGACAGTGAACGCGGAACGCAGAACTCGGAACTCTGACCGCTGACCGCCTGCAGTGTGGCTGGCGCCTTAAATGAGCAGTTTCAGTAGCATATTTGTGACAGATTAATTTTTCGATTACAAGAGCAAACCAAACTATTTTTATTCCCGGCGTGGTGGCGCAGGTAATTTAGTCGACACCTCAACATAGGCTAGATAACAAGTTCATAAACGTGTTAATTATTGATAAATCTCCTAAAAATATGAGCGATGGCTCATTCGATTCGGAATGACGTCTAGAAAAATATATCGCATTTGTGCTATTTTTGTATCTAACTAAATTTTTTGAACTTGTTGATGAGCCTAACAGATCTTCAATGTGCACGTCGCTTCACGCACGAACTGAGCTCTCGGAGAATGATCAGATCATGGATTCATTGCAACATCTGTTGCATTTTATGTTACGTTGAGTGTGTGGGCCTAACGTAATCTGTAAACTTATAGGTTAGATATAGAACTTAGTAACTGAAGTTAGGAAGACGGTGGATTAGGGGGCCACAACATTGGCGAGCCCCGACCGGTGTACGGAAGTGCATTCATAAAAAAATAACGTATTAAGTATGGCAGATAGTCTGCTCTTACTCAACGCGTATTAAATGATAAGAAAGAACTGAAGTAACCGTGTAGGTGAAAAAGATATTGACAATGAAGTATCAGCAAAACTTACAGTACATATAACTATTAAATGTATATATCCTAAATAATAATTCCTAAAATAATCATTATACTTAGTTATAATTGGTGCTATAAAGTGTCAACTACTCTATACTCAGTGCATATACCCATAGGTGTAATGTGACGTTATATTTACGTTAATAAATTAATAAAATTATACTATTTACTACGGGTACTTACCAATTGTTTTTATGGATTTGTAAACATTTTTTATGATATTGTCTTATGTTCTAATAGATATATATCAAATTTAGAATAAATGTAAACTTATACAGAGAGAAAGCTGGTCCAATATTTTAACTCAAAGTTGAGAGTAGGTACTTATTAAGTGACACGTCAAACACGATTAAATAATTTCTGTTTAATCATATTGAACAGCGAAACACATATGTTTTCAGCGTTTTAAAAGTAAATGACTTTATTGAGAAAACCGTCAGGCAGTTTTTCTATTGGAGCTTGCTGAATGCTAGACATATATTTCTTTTTGCATTAGCTTTGTCAAACTACTCATCATTGTGCGTTCAGATTGTATCCAATTAGTCTTCAATTGTCATACTTAGTGAAGAATCAATATATGAAAACAGGGTCGGTATTTTAATTAATATTTTCAAGGTAATCATAAGATTTTTGACACATAACGTGGCGGTATAAAAATCCAGTTGTCATCCAGCAATAATTTAACAGTGACGTAATTTTACCCGTCTCCGTTTTTTAAATAATACTATAAGTTGAATCATTCACTAACAACAAACAACAAAACAATTGGTACGTACATACCTAACTTACATAATTAATAAGACAAGTTCTACTGTTACTTCATCATTCGATATAGTATAGAGGCGTAAAATAAATTGAATAAATTGCATCTATCTACGTATTACGTATAATCATCCCTTATCTACCTCACTTTCTCTATTATAATTGAAACCTAATTAAGACTATCAAAATGTTTTGTTGATATCTACCGGATATCTCGCAATGTATATAAAATGTTTTTGGGTTGGATTATTAGACTTTAATAATCTATCACACACAAAATAAAAGCATCAGCTGGTCTGTTCACCCATTGGCAAATGAATGAAAATGCTGCAAACACTGGAAATGTGCTCATTCACTGCTCTGTGTCCAGGCATAATGACGGCTTGGCAGACAATAGTCTACGATTTTACATCAAGAATAAACTAACACGAAACTTTGGCAGGGTACAGAATAAAAATAAATCTTACATTTATTTCTAGATCCGGTATTATTATTTAAATTAATGCTATCTTGCAACATGAACCAAAAATATTGTATTATACGAATTTTATGACCAAAATTGAATAGTTAAATAAGTTGTGAGTTACAAATTATATTAAATCAAAAGTGTCCAAGCCTGCCGAATGATCTGTATTAGTTTCATACTTAAAGCCGAACCCGAGTGCGTCCACACGTAACATGTTTTAATAACAGTGCAGTTACGGCCATCCATACAAGGCCTGTTCCAGATATATTCCCATAATTGTATTCATTGTATATGATATTCATGTGACCAATCTCACGGCTATTTATAAGCATAGTTTATACAATACGTGATATCCGATACATCATTTAAAAGAACAAAACAAAAGCGAAGCCATGTATCGTTAAGATGACGAAATATACAATGAACCACTTACAGTGATTGGAGCCGTACTCACAAAAGGACAACGCGAGACTCTCTTGTAAAACGTTTGTTCTGAAGAATAGTTCCTTAAGTCCTCGTCTTATGTACCTTAGCTACTTCATCCATTAGCTATCCATGTAATATATTAGGTGCCGCGAAACTACGATCCTTAATTATAGATTATCTAAGGTTATTACTAATTACGCTTATAGAACTAAAGTGCCCACGTTGGGGCTAAGCTATCAAAAAGGCACCGGATGGAATGCTTTTATAACCAAACATATAACTTAAATTATTACTCTTGTTTATTGGTATACAATAATAAAAAAATGTTTGAAAAGTGTCCGTCGCAAAAAAAACTTCGCTGTTTGAGCCTTGAACATATTTTCAGAACCTGTCCTAACTAAACGAATGTCTTATTATTGGTGTATTACGGTCCAAATTAGAGCTAAAATGTCATCACTACGCTCGGACATATTTCATTAAGATTTTATTATAATATATCAATGTTAGAATTAAGGACAGAACATGGCTGTTGCCAGCGGAGTGCGTACTGCACTACCTAGCTACTGCGTCAGCCGCTGCTTTATTTACAATCTTACCTTAGAATCACTTAAAATTATCTAACTCGTAGTCATGAATAACTATAATACTATTGAAATACACAATTTATCGTTTCCATTTGGTAAGCTTATATGCGATTATACAATACATTTAAAGCATAAGTTAAAAGCAATACATAAATTCACTCAGTAATTAAATTACGTAATGTGCACAGCAAACAGCACATACATATTTATTTTGTAATTGAGCTGCGAGATGTATTATTAATATTAATAATTAATTAATGTAATAATAAGTACGAATTTGAGCATTTCCATTTACCGTTCAACGAACAGCATGTATATAACGACTGCCAATGTTGATAAAGTACATTTACGTAGTATGTATTGAATTTACACACTATTAACAACGAATTTAACTTTTAACGAAATGTTATATTACTATCTAGTAGAACAAGCAAAGACGAAATATCTAGTTAAATTTTAAACATCAAACGTTTTGAACAGCTCAATAAAGCTACAGTGGACAACATAACAATAATACGAAGTAAGTTAATTTACATAACTAACATTAAACAGAACATTCCGACACCAACATTAACTGTAACGTACACAATACCCATTAAATAAAAAACTACCTCAGCCAAGCTGACATTTATTTAACCCGAGTCGAACTCGAAAATATACAACAAAAATAATTATAAGCAATAAATGTTTAATTCTAATGTGAATACTTTCGTGATACCTACTCTCGAAGGATCGCCAGATACCAGTTACAGTGACGCTCGGCCGCGGAGCACTATCGATATTCTGTACGTCGTATTCAAATTCTTTAAATTAAGGTAATAACATATTGATTTTGGATAAGACAAATTTTTTGTTTAATCAGTAAATAAACTCGTACCACCTAAAGAAAACGTAGAGCTAATTATATTGGTATCAAGATTTTCAATTAAACCAATTCTCTAGTCTAAAGCCATATGAAAAAGCATTGACACCAAAGTGTTTAGCAGGTGATCTTATGCTTATCTTACGCTAGTCTGCCAGATAGCATCATAAATCGCTTCGATAAAACCCAGACCGTCTGCGGAAGCCCCTCGCCGATAACTAAAGGGACTCTACGTTCCACGCCAATGATTTCTCCGAATGCTGACAATATACAACATCGATATAAATACATACAAACTCAATACCGTTTTGACAGACTTGATTTACGTTGGTGATACATATCTTAAACTGACTTTTCATCTCATATTTCTATAAGTGTACTCTAAAACGATATGTATAGTATAGTTTCGAAATAGCGATTTTGTATGACTATGGGATGCAAGTAACAAGACTGGATCGAAAGGTAGTATAAAAATCATTGTACATTTTATATATAAACTCGATTCTCTTTGAAAATAAATGTGCGGCAGAGAATGAAATTAAGCAACGTATGCTCACTTAACGCCCCGTCTCCAACGAGATGTGATGCAAATAAAATATAGACGAAAGCAATACTACCACGTACATTGTTAACCATAAAAACTCAAATGGTATCTGGCGATATCTCTCAACACTTACAAGCTATACGACATGTTATTAATCTCTTAAAATTATTGCTCGACGAATACACGCTTAATTAAGTATTAAATTAATACTATATGAATATCCAGATGTAATGTCTATCAATTTTCATTTCTTTTGTTTATTCTGTGTGGCACGGAGACAGGAACTGAGTGACCGAGCGAGCTTGCCAAATTCACTCAGAGTATAAAAAAGCAGGTTATTATTACTCATTAGAAACCGATTTTATTCTGCGCTAGACTGTTATACAATACGAAGTCTCTATTTAGTCTTTTATATAATATAAGTGTACAATGTAGACTGTTGTGCAATAGATTTATTAATACTGTCTAGATTTTGTATTCGTTTTCAATACGAGGAAAAATTTATCGAGTTGCTGCAGACATGTCTAAACCCGAATAATTTACAGCTCCTTCTAAAAAATTACATTAGTATTTAACATTATGGATAAAACATCTCATGGATATTCGGTTCTTAGAGCTTTAACTTACATAACAGATCTACCTTATTTAAAGTGATGCTAGATAACACTCTACTTGATATTTTGTGATATTATTTTCTTGAATATAACGCTAAATTGACATAAAAGTGACATATTGATCCGACGGTTTTATTTTACAATAATACTTATATACAGTATTGTATGTTTATTAATAAATATATAATCACCGTGTTTACGTACGGCTTTTACTTTAAACCTACTCGTAACTGCCTAATATATTTTAGTAGCTGCACAAAAGGACTTTTGCGTCTTATGTAATTAGCTTACAACTACAAAATTGGTGTAAATCTTACATTGTTCTTATTATTGTTTTATGTATAAATTCATATTTGTGCTAGTTACTGCTTTTCCACAAAAATTTAAAATGAATTAATTATAACTGTAGATATAGACGTCCGAAGTTGTAATTAATTCGTGATACATATTGTAAAATCGTCACAAGTAATTTTATAACTAATCGCGTCCGATGCCATTTAACACTGAGCTGCCATTCCTAAAATATCTAACTAAAAGTATTATGCACCCATCTAAGTAAAGGCGAACACAGCACAACTAGCGAACAGTTGTTAGACAGCTAGAGTGGATACAAATAGTCAGATATTTTAGAAACTGAAAACCTCCGGGAGTAAAAACTGTTGTTTCTAACGGAGTTTGCAGTTTCTGTAAATACTTAATTGGCAACTTCGGCGAAACGGATTGCCCATAAATATAGATTTTATAGCTTTGTTTTGAATCGCATTCTATAATGACGTATAGTTTTCTTTAAAATCACAAGAATTGAAATGCTTTAAGTATTTTTAGGATATATTAAATTTAGTTAAATTTCGTACCATTAAATACTTTTAACATTCTGACATGGTGGTCTGACTGACATTAGTCTTGACTTCTATGAATCTAATCGTTTCACCGCCGAAGCTGACTGCCTGACCTCAGAACTTGTGGCTGGTGGCCGGCTGCTCAGGAGGCGTTACATTCATGCCCATGTTATCGTATGAAAAATCGAGAGTAGTGTCTTCAGCTGGGTGTCGGTTGCTAAGAGCAGTGCTAATAGTCTTAGGGGTGGTGGCTCCTTGGCTCTTCTCAGTTTGAGAAGTCCTCGTCTCCAGGTCGCGTACGTTAAGCGGTTGTTGCGCTCGTTTCGGTGGTTCAGGGTTCCTGATTTCGAGTTTGAGCTCGTGTTTCGGTTTCGGCATCTCAGCGTGTGGGTTATGGTGGGTCAGATCGTTGGGGTACTGCTTTACGCGGTTCTGTAAATTAATTTTATTTATAATGATAAAAGTGGCTCATATCAACTGTTTCAATTATTAATGGCATACAATAAAAGGTCCCAGCTGCCTGTGGTAGTTTAATAAGAAGGATAAGCATTGTTTTAATATACCAACTAGCTTTTCATACGTTACTTCGCTAGTGTAAATCAGATATGGACGCATACCGGGACCATTGGTATCGTATGTGTTAATCTAAGACATTGCCTATATATATGTTAAGTTTGATGAATATTCGTTCAGCAGTTTTGTGTGCACAGACATTTGGCGTAGTGGTGTAAGTGACTGTTTCGTAGCTGCCACTGCGCCGTATGGTTCGATACCCAAACCGGACAAAAAACTGTGTGATCCACAAATTGTTGTTGTGTAAATTTTTTTAAAGTCCGGTCTCTATGAATTAATCTCAGTGTGGGAGATATCATTTGAAAAATAATTAAGTAGAGAAAAGTACGGTATGCGTTATTAAGTAACATATATCCAAACCTTTCCACATTTATAATATTAGTTGCTAGTTATTATATTATTTATCGGTATTAAACTTCATATCACTCAATAGCCAGTTTTCCAGGTCATCTGTTATTTTATTTCAGAGTTAGTATAGTGATTATGTATTCTAAATGTTCTCGATTGTGAATTGTTTAGTGTGCCAACCCACTATTATTTATCTTCTTACATATTATACAGGTGCAAAAAACATTGATGGTCTAATGATGATGATTCTAAGTAAAAAAAAAGCCTACATATTTAATTTACCGGCTGAAACTTCTGCTTGATATATCTCCAAGAGAATCTTCCCTTGCAGACGATGATCAAGACGAGCACCAAGATGGCCAGCGCCACCACACTGATGATCAGAGCCGTCTGCGCTTGCCGCTGCACACCTTCGAAAGATAAGCTTCGTCAACCATAATTCAATAACCACCACCAACTTAGATAATTAGATATCGCGCGCAGCGACTAAATTCGCTGTAAATATATTAGCCGCGAGCAACTATAGGTACTAAAATCCACCAGCTGTCTCCTAGCTAATTAAGGTAATAACATTCCCAAACTTGGCGCTACGACTGAGAATTTTCAATAAAATCTAAATAATACTTTGCCCGACTAAGGAATCGAAGGCGGTTTCACGAGCGCTTGTAAACATAAAGGCATAATTGCCAGGGGACGACGCAACGTCATGATGCAGCAAATATAAGTTTATATTTCAAGAAAAGTTAGTGTTAAAATTCTACAGATAGGTGGTAAACATACTTGATAACAAACACAAAACAGTTAATAGAAGATATGAGCGAATTACAAGACTTCACAAAAATATGGGTTCGAATTGAGATTGTAATTCTGTTAACGCTAGGCAATCGCAATATGCGAAATAAAAAACAAAAGTATTAATGTTGTCCACATATGCACAAGCTTAAAACGCAACATAAAGTAGGAAAACATCGCAATTATAAAGCAGAAAACATTTATGTTGTATATAATAATAATAACAGCTGCCCGCAGTTTCTCGTATATTTCCTTTCGATAACCTATCTCTTTTACAAAAATGCATTTCTGTATAATATTCATCATTAAAATTGACTCAGCGATTTGGGCGTGAAAACTTAACAAACAGACGATGTTTTTTTCGTATTCTTATAATATCATTATTTGTAATAGATATTGTCGTTTATCAATAAATTCAAATATTTAAAGTATGTACTTTTCTTTCCAACTCTGAGTAAATACTCATATATCAATAAATAATATGCCATATAAATTGAAAAGTCAAATGATAAGTTTGCAATGTTCGCACAGCAAACATCTCAACAGTCCAATTAAAGTCTCTAACTTCGCTGTGCAATGCTAGCATTAACACTCTATAAAACTTATTATAAAGAAACTAATACAATTTTGTAGAATAGAATGATACTCTGTAGAATGGCACATTGTACAATGTTGTTCAGTATTTATGTACAATACAATTTGGTGTTCGATTCGTGAAGCTCAACAAAGTCTCGTCTTATTCAATATTAATTCACCCGAATACAATCGGACAGAGAAAGGACGTTCTCAAACAAAACACAGAAACTACGTCTTGTTTAAAAGAAAAATAAACTATGATATTTTGTGAGGATACAGGCGTCACAAAAACAAATAAACTTTGATTTTATTAGCTTTTACTTCGAGGTTTACATATTTTATCATGTTAATATTATCATGGTACCAAAATTTAGTGCATAATTATATTTTAGTATTTCATAGTTTCTGTACTGACAATATGTTACTTTGTGTCATATGTAACATTAACAGGTAACGCCACAACGAAAAGATAAAAAAGCGATTAGGGCTTATCTCGTCTGCTGTTAACAAGCGTCAAGCCTAACACCTTGCTTATTACGTGACTTACAAATTTATAACAAAAGCACAGGCAATAAATAACAAAACATCACAAATAGAACAAAATTAAATATATCAACATTTCGCATTTTAGCAAACAAAACATGTGCAGTAACAAAGACTTAACATAATAGACATTTCGCGCGTGCAGCTAAAACAATTATGTACAACATTTACAAAATATATATTTCATGTCGTAGATACTTACTGCTCAAATCACCAGCCGCCGGCATTCGGTCTGACCATCGCATATACCGCAAATCTAGGAGATAACCTGCAACAAGAAAGTACCTACAATATAATAACAGTACAGTCATAGAAAAATCCTTTATACATTAACTGAAGTCTAATTGCAAGGACTTGTTAAGAAAACGTCAAAGAAGTTCTAGTTCTTTAATGTTCGTTGAATGAAAATTTATAATTGTTATAATAAAGAATAGCTACACTGTGAATAGTGAGTTTTATCTGTGACTTATTATGCTTTGTGCACCTATAAAGCAAAATGGGTAAGAAGCAAAAGCTTACCACTTTTTCATTTAAAATCTGCTTCTCTTTTTTGTCTAATGAGTGTAGACTTGTGGTACGAAACATCATCTCACGAATGTGAAGGGGAAACTTCTAACTTATAATACTTTGGATACCTATGTAATTTATAATCATGATCATATCATAAATTCAGACTAACGATTTATAAGTGTTTTAAACTTTTGTGTCTAAAGATGTAGGCAAACATTTAGCAACATTATACATTAAAAAAATAATTATGTATCTGAGTAGCTATATAATTTAAATGGATGAAGAATACGAATGCATTAACGTAGAGGATTCAGTTTCTTTGCCGGGAGATAACAAAAAAATTTAGAACGTGTGGCAAGTTGACACAGGTGAGGTTAGGGAAAAATGTCCCTAGCAAACAATTAGCAGGTCGCAGCACGACAGGTGCTCGCTTGGGCCACACACACACACACACTTAGACACTTTCATACATTCCTACCAAACTCGACAAAATTAAATACAATAACTATGAACGAAGGAGAGACAAAGTAGTTTACCAACTCAGTCCGGTTGTATCCCATGATACCTGTTAACAACGCCCAACTTACTTTCCTATATGTAAATATACACAAAAATATACAATAAATGTTGCATTTAATATTATTATGAATAAACCGCAATATAAAAGTCTATTTACAAAAAAAAACAAAAGAACGCTGTTTTCCTTTGTTTTCTAGACTCAACTCCATTCAAAGCGTAGTATACTTCAGTTTGTTTACAGACGAACTAATTAAAAACAAGATTTAATTGCATCGTGACATATGCGAGAAAAGCATATTACACTTGCACAATTTATAAACAAGGAGCCACCTGTATTCGAGCACACACATGCAGTGTGGAGCACACCTGATGAAGCGATGTGTGTGTGTGTGTGTGTGTGCATGTTAAATGTGTGCGTAGCGTACCTGTCGGAAGCAACAGAGCATGACTTTTATGGGTATTGTTACACCCCTTACCAATGAACATACGGCTACATTAAATTCGATCAGTTATAACTCGTGTTCTACGAGGACGTGCGATCTGTTGAGCGACGTCGACTATCGTGGTACCGGCAGGCGTCCACCTGATGACTTTACTGCTGCTCAATGTTTATTGTCTCTATTTGTTGATAACGTGTTCGGTTTCTTTTATCAGTATCTTCAAAATATTTAGTTCAAATATATCTAATACTAGTTGTGCTCGCAATTACCGCAAACATCTCGTTATCCTAATGTACTTCAAAGGCGATTAGCCATATTTATTCTGTATCAATGAAATTACGTAAACTCTATACAATACATACTAGCCAAACACATCTTCGATATCACAGAAAACAACATCCAATCTAGTTCAGCCATTGTGGAGATAGGCGTTTACAAACTCACAGACAAATCTACTTACGGCTTTTTATATGTATAGATTATACATAATAATATGATGATGACCGATGACTATAAATCTAAAGTTCCAAGTTTTAGTAAAATCAAAACACCGAAACACACAACGCAAATTGGTTTCCAAGATCATCAGTGTAACGAACAGAATTCGCTCATACGTAGACTAAACAATGTTATAGCATATTTTACTAAGAACTGTGAATACCAGCATAATATTGTGCGTTATAAACATCATAAGTATAACCTAGAATAAATAGTTGAAGAACAAAGAATACATTGAAATTTCTGTACAAAATATTGGCATATTTTAATAACCCGCCGCGTAACTAAATGTAATTGCCATTATTGAACCAAAGAGAGAGATAATATGATTAAATGATCTGGTAAGAAAAAAATTCATAGTTACCCTTTGACATTAATCACATCAAGTATGTATTTCATACATAATTATAAATATAATAATTATAGTAAGTCAAGAGCAAAGGTAATTATTTACTGAAGGAATACAGCTTTGCTTCAGACTTTATAGTAGTCACTAATAGCTCGTTTACCGGTCAATGACCGAATGCGTCGACCGCATTTGGTTTAACTGAACTTGTTAACAGAATCGGTACATTCACGGTAAATCGGTCGCCGAATGTTTTGATCGCATTTATCAACAAAGACAACGTACGTACTGCCAAATATTTTCCGGCTTATGACCGAAAATGGCCAAATCTTAATGAAAATTACAGTAACGTAACCGAAAACAGCTTGTGACCGAATAGCCCCATTAAGACGATAATACAGTAAGCGTTTGAGACTTGAATTTATACACAATCCAAGCACTTTTCAATTGATAGATACATATCTAAGACAATTAGCGATCTATACATAACACTTTAGTTATGTCAGCATCTATAAATATTTTTATGCGTAACTTCTTCTATACAACGACTTTATTCTTAAGTCTGTGGCTGCATTTATATTGGAAATTAGAAGCAGAAAATAAAACAGCTGCACTCTTACGTGCAACGGAGATAACTTTATAAAAGATACGGGCGCGGTCGCGATTAATAAAATAAATGATATTTCATATATGATATCAGCCAATCTGCTAGGCGCAGGCCTCTTCTCGGTGTACGAATGCTTAAGCTATATAGTCCATGACACTAGCGAAGCTCGTATTGGCAGACTTTACATATCTTCGAGAACATTATGGAGAATTCTTAGGCGTGCAAGTTTAGTCACGATGTTTGCCTTCGTCGTTAAATCGAGCTAAGATAGTGTAGTCTTACCATAACATAGCGGACATCGATCACCGTTAACCGAAAGCAACAGTAGACAGGCACAAGGACCAGCATGAATATATCTATACGAAACTTCAAGGTGAATGAAATATACCTACAATAAAGATTCTACGTATTTCTTTGTTTCAAAGAGACATTTTTTGATTACTTATTAATAGGCTTTCGTTTTATCGCGATCTCCCTGTTGTAAAGCGACGATGCAGTTAACGATAGAGTACTCTTGCCTAGAAGATACCTATTCACTCGCGACTTGAAGACACCCAGATTGTACTCATCGGGAAACACAGACTTAGACTTATTAAACCGTTGCTAAGATCAGTGCATGTTATGATAACTACATTATGCCAGATATGATTTTAGGTACCACGTAAGAGCTGTACGTATTGCTGTTTACCGTATTTCCAGGTGCCGGATGCTGTAGTAATATTACAAACATCTAAACAAGAAACCTAATAACTCCTTTCCCGACCCGGAAAAAGAACCTATAGCACCGCAGTAGCATATAATACCACTGCGGCACAGGGACAGTTAGTTTATCAAACTGTTTCTGCTTGTACATGTTTATACTTTTTTATATCGTAATTCATTTTTTTATGTACTACTCCATTATACATAGTATATCTCAATATGTAGAAGTTCTTAAAACGATGTTTGCTTTAAACATTTGTTACGAGGCAACAAAATGTTATACAAGAGAACAACATTTCCCAAGTAAAATACAAGCATTTAATTAATAAATACAATATTTTCCACTAATTATTAAATGTGCGTGACAAGCAGTTCTGGAAGACACTTTCTAAAAATTACTTAATTAGAATACCAAGAATGACCTCTACCATAAATTTACAAAGACTTTCTAGTTAACTTTGTAAAATATTTTAAGAATATTACTGAGATAAAAACTTCAGTACCTGCCTTAGTTAAAATTATTTTCGTATTAAATGCAAGTACAAAAGACCCGTAATATTATTCTGCAAGTGTAATTATAAAAACCTGATCTTGGCCAATATTTATTTTAATGCATTTTCTCCAGCTATAGTGTGGTTAGCTCGACCCGTGCCCGGATTATCTGTGAAAGGAATTAATCCTTTTATTTTCAGTTATATGTAATTTATAGCGAACTTGGAGTAGCACAGCCGGATTTACTTCATAATATTCTTGAAAAACAAAACAGTACTAAGAGTCCGCTTTGTACCTCTCGGATCATACTTTTCATCAGCGTATTTTTCAAGACTTGATCTTAAGAAGTGTATATAGTTACATACTTATGACAGCAGTATTTACTAACATTTGCATTAGAGCGGTGTTGCTTGTCTAAATGTGAAACCACTCTATGAGATGCTTGACCTGAAACCTACACATTCTTTACTAAAGTGCGAGCGAGATATTTCATTCTTAAAAGGAGACAGAGAGAGTGGTAGGCTATACGCGGGCACGAAACTGGTTGTAGCGCGTATTGTATAATGATAACAGACTTTATACCTGAGACAATTGGGTAAATAATGGATTGCTCACTCTTCTACACGTATTATTATTTGTTCATATTAGTCATCTTTATTACTCCAAGGATTTCCATCAGATGGAAACACGCCAGATGTTTCTTGAACTTTTAGTTTCAATACTTATAAATTTAAAACTTTGGATTATCAATTTATAAAAAGCCTTACTTTAACAAGATGGCCGTCCTGATAATTACAGCTAAAAAAATTATGAATATATCAACGATTTAACAATTATTTAACCGGCAGTCCGGCAGACTGTAAATATGGGAATATTAAAACAATACTTTGCAACGCGCGTTAGCTTATGGCTTTTTTAAACGAAATTCCCTACCACGTTAATTAATTTACTCAGGGTTCGCCGGTGCTATGCTGCACCAAAATGTTAAAAACATTCGAGAGATCCCAGTAATTGCATTACGTTCGTATCTGCCCATTCGTCTATGCATATCATATTAAGTTCACCGGGCGCCGAACTCGCCGGAAAAACTACAAAAATGGTTAAGTCCATTAGGCCCGACGCACTGTGGTTGGTCTAGAACATGCTAGCTGGACAAAATTATTTATTGAGGTTTTTTAATTCGTACGGCTTTATTATGATATTCTAATGGGGTATTAGCGCATATAACACCAAAAAACAGGAGGTAGGGTCACGTGTGCCAACATAAAAAAATATAATAGCGATTAATCTTTTATTGTCAGACAGGTAAAAAATAACAATGAAAAAAAATAACAATAGTCATAAAATATTGTGCTACTAAGGACTTGGCTTCTAATTACATAATAGGGCATTATTACTACCTACTCAATAACAATACTTTTTACTTAAAAAATATGCATTTAAAAAACAATATGTTGACAACTAATAATAAAGTTAGATAAGGTACACAGCTTAAAAAAACATTAGTAAAATATTATTTACAACTTCTATTTATTCTGCATCACTAAATTCTTCTTCTGAAGAATCATCTACCATATAATCTGACATATTTTGATGAGAACTACAATGACTTACACTATACCTTACATTTACAGGAGGGGGTATAATTAATTCTAAAACCTCAGAAGGAAGTTTACTCGTCGGTTTTTTCGGCACTTCCCTAAGGCCATTTATTACAGGATCAGATGTAATTAGCAACATATTAAGTAAATCCCTATTCGTGGCAATACGTGAATATTTTCGAGTATTGTGCTCCCGGAACCTCCTATAATCCTTATTACGCGCTTCCTGAGCTTCTTCAGAAAGCTGCCCAATAGGTAAAAGAGCCGATCTCACAATTTCTACACTGTGCACAAGAATTTTGTGCACAGTAACAGGCATTTTATACCACGAATAGAGACTAAGATACAATTTTTTTGTGTCCTGTGTAAAAGAATTAAATTTAACAACATCAATATCGTAACCCGAAGCTAAAGTTCTAAGGATAGTGCCAAAGTTCTTAATTAGTGTCACATCTACACCTGTAATATCTGAAGCCTGTTCAGGATTCTCAAAAAACCGACGAGCAGTATTCCCATCATTCGTATTACCAAATCCTGGTTTTGGTTTATCTACAATTAAACCCATTTCAACCTTAAACCTTTCTTGGATACGAGCCGAACGTTGCTTCACATTTTCTTTGTCACTTTGACCTCGAAGTTGCCATTTCTTAACTTCAAGACGATAGCTTATGTGAAGCAAACATTCTAAAGACCGGATCCAAGCGTGAAGGGGAGATATACCAAAACCAAGAGTTTCCTTATTTACAACAAATTTCCTAGACTCATCATTCATAAATTTAGGAGTAGCTCCACAAATGTAACATTTAAGTGCTGACGAAGTTTCAGTCATAGCGTTGCACACTTTACCATCAATCATCGTGAACAGTAATTCGTGTTTGACCGATATCTCTTTACCATCTATATTACCTATTGTTGGCACCAATTGGTTTATTTCCTCCAAAATCTTATTGGTTTCTATTACAGTAAAATCTGTTGTTTCTTTGGAGAAAATAAACTTAATCGGTCGACAATACATGGTAGAAGATGATCGAGGATTCTGCCAAGCAACTCTACCACTATTGTCACGTAACTGAAGTGGCACGAATGAGAACATAAACAAAAAATCATCTGTGTCTTCACTGTTTGAGAATTTTTGTTTGTAAGTGCTATGACCGGAACTTCCATCACACCCCCACTTGCTAACAAGGGAGAGTGATGAGCCAGAATCTACAGATTTTAAAACTTCACGCTGTGCACAAATTAGACGTTCAGCTGTTTTATTTAAAACCGCCTGAAGTTTAATTTCTGCACGCGTTTCGCTTATAAAAATCTGTTCCTCGGGAGGGTAGCATTAAATTTTTGCCTGCCTAACACTATAAAATGATGGGAATACCTGGTGTCCTGCCTTGATGCTCCATTTCCTCGTTTGTTTATAAGAGTGGCTCGTGGATTTGGCATCCACATAATATCCCAAAGCCTCCTCTTTGGACAAACATCTTGGTTGTTCGCGTACCTTTTCACCCACATATCTTTTCATTTCTTGGCACTTTTCCGGACTACTATGGCTTGCTTCTTTAATCACAGTAGCCAAATTCCGATGTCCGGATAATCGTGCCGATATTTCAGCAGCGGCTACTAGCTGGTTTACATCTCGCGTGTGTAGTAGGTCCTCCACGCGTCTCCTTTTCGTTTTTTCACTTGCTTCAGGAAAATCTATTGATGGACGTCCACGAATCGAACTCTTACTTGATGATGATGGTGTTGAGAGGTGGACAGATGCTTTGAATGTAAAATCCCCAGACAACCACTCAGAATTCTTAGTCAGAAAGCGATTACGGCATTTCCCACATTTTTTCCATTTTTCTGTGTATTTGGATGACAATCTTCCAATTGTCATTTTAATTTCCCGCTCAGATGCTTCCGTGATATTAACAAGATCATGTTTCATCACTATAAACTCATACAGTCTACTGTTGCGGTTCTCTTTAGCATGTTTCTGCCATTCAGCGTCGGCCTAGATGGCGTAGTGGTTAGTGTAACCGACTGCCACGCCTAAGGTCGCGGGTTCGATTCCCGCACAAGTCAAACATTTGTGTGCATGAACATGGATGTTTGTCTTGGTCTGGGTGTTTCTATGTTTAATATGTATGTATTTACAAAATAAGTATATATGTATGTTTATCCATTGTCTAGTACCCATAGTACAAGCTCTGCTTAGTTTGGGCTAGATGGTGTTGTGTGTATGTGGTAGAATATATTATATATATTATATTATATATTCATCAAAAAACTCCATTTTCGAGACTGAGAATTCGTATTCTAGAAAACAGACAAAATGACAAAGTTGTACTCAAGTGTGCAGGCTAAGATGACTAAAATTTAAAAGCTAACAGATATGGCTATGCTATATATAAAATCTAGCCCGGGTACAAGAGGGTACAAGTAGTTTCTAGTCCAATGAATTCAGAAAATCATCAAAATTTGACAAACTTCTTTAAACTCGAGCTATTTAAAAAAAATGGGGAAATGTAAACCTATTTTCTTATTAGAAATAAAAAGTACATACCTTTAACTTGCAGATCCATCACTAACACTTTTGAAAAAACTTAAACTCACTGACATAGGATGTTACTTCCGTACACGCAAAAATGCAATTAATAAGTGGTTTTCTTACCCTTTCCTTATATACTAACCTCATTACCTTATCAGTAGTTGACACGTGTCCAAAACAATTCTCAGAATTGGGGCACCTGGGTATCTGGTAAAAGGCTCAGGTAATAAATTTCAGGCATGTTCTAGACGAAACACAGTGCGACGCGACGGTAGTACAAGTCTTATAATAGATTAAAAATATGGCATGCATAAACGAATGGTGATCATCGTAAAATACGAATAACTAAACTTTTTTTTTCAGTCCATCTCTAGAAATCCTATTGAAAGTTAAATTTTTCAAAGAATGGAATTAATCGAATATTCCGTCAAGGTAAATATCAGCTCCCTCGCGTATCCTTATGTATGAAAGACTAAAATCACAAATTACTCACCTGAATGAATATACTTTCATAACTTCAGATCATCTTTAAATCTACATAATTATGGTGGAAACTTACTTTGACATTCCTTAACACAGGCTCCCGCATCGTAGTTATGGCTGGTCTTGTTGCAAACCACGCTGCAGGGTGCACAACGATTTGTTTCCTCAGAGCAGTACTCCTCAAGCTGACACACGAGCTGGCCACACTTGATGCCGTCGAGCGACAGCTGCGCTGCCGCCGCGCTGGTCATTGCCAGCAGGCAAGCTAGTCGCGACATTGTTGGTCTGCGAACATAAAGTAACTTTGTAACAACCATCTTATAAGTATACCAAATGTGGATTCTATCGGAGCGGACTTATTACACAAATATAAACAAAAATGTAGATCACTAACATACCACGATTTTTATACTCGTAATCTATTAAATGGCCATAAAAAAACGATGCTAGATTTTAAATGATTACGTAACAAAGAAATAGGTGCCATTATTGTTTTATTCATAGAAACTGTTAATGATATCTGCCTAATTTAAACAACCCTAATATAAATTTAACCTTTACCTGAGGCCCAGTTTTACCACATTTGCACATTTCTGGTGAAAGATGTTAATATTGTTACGTGCTGGGTTAGAGGGATAAGAATGTAAACAATATTACCGAGTAAAACACGTTTTATTCTAGCTCACAATTAAATTTAAAACATTACACACACTACTTATACACTTTTCCACTATAACTGCTTCAAACTCTGTGGTATTTCCGCTTCCGTTCGCTTCGACGAATACTTGACCACTTACGATTGTAAACTCACCCAGCGAGCGCTGGCCTTGCCCTTTTATACGCAGTTAAAGCGTTTCTGGAGATTTCTAGAAACGACATATCCGGTATGTTAACAGTACGAAGATTCGAGAATGTGCCAGCGTTCTGTCTACTCTTCGTGTATCAACAAGCTACGTAGTTCTGTAAGACGCCAATAGATGGCGCTGTTATAAATTATTAGACGGAACTGCCGAGTCTTCCCCACAGCGCCAATTAATGACACTGGCTGTAACAATATAATTGTTTAAAACCACATTAATGCCCAGCTTCCATTTTCCTTGTTTAAAGCTATTATTTTCCGCCTTGCTTTTTTAACGCATGGCTATGTTTTATAATAATAACTTACATAAAATTAGGCACTAATAAGTAAGCTGAGAAATAAATACTACATCCGTATTTCTCTATATTATGTTACAGGTCGCCATTCATAGGAATATTGCCAGACATTATCTGACTCCGTGCAGCTACTGAGATATTTCTAACAAAACAACACCACCACCACTGGCCAAAGACGTGAAGGTAAACTCACTAAACAGCAAGACTGTTTGTAATCATTACAGCATATGTATGCAACACTGGTGGAACGAAAGGCCGTCACCCGCATAACTGAAACCGGTTATGGGCCACGATCGTCTGTCGAATATATAACAGAAAGTAGATAAAAACTCAACGGTTAATTAATAACTACCGCATATTGAAAATCGGTTTAAAAGTACGCAAAATTAAATCTTCCGGTATAGGAAAGATCGAGCTTTCAGTTTTTAGTACACTTTAGGTTTCCATGCATTTAACACCTATTTGCTAAATATGTTCGCTCAGCAACTCAATCTATACGCTGTAGTGTCGAAGTATTCGGTATACTCGTATATTTTCTTTAAACTTCGATAAAACGTAAAAGTACTATGCTCATTTTAGTAGTATTTATTTATATGCTTAAAATAAATCGAGCATTTGATGCATATACTTTTTCTTTAAATATTATCACGCACAGTTATAATTTTGTTTTATAATTATTTTGCTAAAACAAAAGTAACATAGGCTATATTAGTTTCGTTTTAATCAACATTAAAGCCTTTAGGCGCAAATGAACAACACAACACATGCTGTTAATCTAATTACCGTCTGTATAAAAACTCTATTAGATTCAATAAAGCAAAGAGCAATTTTTAAAAGGTACGATCACCTAAATTAATTTCGAAAGAATATTCTCTATCAACGTAACTGTAATTCTTTGAAGTCTACGAATGACAATAAATTATCTCTGTTTCTTGAAGCTATAAAAAAGATCAGGTACTTATGCCTACTTTGTTCGAATACCTTGTACGATTCACCAAAACCTTCACAATAGAAAAATATACTACTGTACAGTTGATGGGATTGATACCGATCACTTGACCGATGAAGGCAAATATGCCTATTATAAAATATCTAAAGTTAACAAAATCTGAAGGCAATACTTTACTGTTTAATTTTTTAGAGAAATTGACATACAAGTGATATTATGTGTTTCATAAAGTAAAATCATCAGCCAAAACATTGCACTTCACGTTACTAGTATATTACTTTTAAATATAGAAAAGCAGCTAAGGCTAAAGTGGAGGCACGGGATTTATCCGTTAAATAAATTATCGAAAAATGTTCAACCTCGGCGCCAGTCAACTTCGTGTACAAATAAATGTGACACGTCGTTTTTATTAAAGCCTTTCCTGCGACCAATTTACTGGCCATCAAATATTAAAATGTACACTACCGTGTTGCCTTAAAGCGAACTTGTTAGCATGACTCATGTAAGCGTCACCAAAAGTAACATCGAAAAATACAACCTTAAACGATATACGACATATTTATATTTTCCATTCATTTTATTGAAACATGTCTGGAAACGTCGCTGGTTTCCGTTTCAATAATTTCACTTTCAACGGTATACGTAGACTTGAGCTAATTTGCGAGAATACGACTGATATTTTTATATTCTTTGAACATTGTTATAAATATGTGAGACGCTTTTAAACTATGGCTACATTGCAGCAACAAAATGGGTAATAGTGAGCGCTAGATAAATAACCAATAGGTAAGTATCATTTTCATTTTCATTCATTGAGAAATCGTTTAAACCATGTATATTTGAGGATACATTACATAGACACACAAATAACGATTGCATTAAACGTGAACAGCGTTGTCAGGAATAGAAATAAAAAAATCTTAAATCCTTTTTATATGGTTGATAAGGGCTTAATTTAATATATTAATGTATTCAATGTTATACCACCAGACCTGGGTAAATCTGTAAAAGTTCGCACTTGATTACGCGACCCTTACCTATAGTTTACTTATGCTTACTCCACGCAATTACTCGTTTTACCCTCCAAACTAATGCTAAACACCTGCTTAATATGACTGCAAACGAAATAAGATACCGTTAAGGTGTCTATTGAAATAATAAAAATATTTAAGGTCTGTGCGTACTTTCGCTGCATAGTAAATACGATGACTCACTCTTATGCGATGTTAGTTGAGCAGGAAGACCGTAGTACTGACCCACTGCTCCGCCACAACACTGTTCGTTTACTGAACTATCAGCACGAAGCATTTTTAGCCCTTATATAAAGGGCTAAAAATGAAGAGGCTTTCAAGAATCCATTATTAATAAATATTATTAGAAATCCATAATATAATACTTTTACACAATAACATATACACACATTTGATTTAATATAACATTTGATATAAAAGGTACGTCATATGAAAACTGTTTTATAAATAAACAAGAAATAAACGAATTTCTCGGTGATACCGTTAGCCAGGTTGAAATATAAAATTTATCACGTCTGGGTATTACCGGGGTGCCGAGGGGAGGCTGCTCTGTCAGCGAACGGACATGCAATTCGAAACAAGAACGTTTAGTACATATTGCGTTTAGTTGACGATCACCTTAATTTATGTTATAAACTTATAACATAATTTTATTGTACGTCAATAAAGAGGTAACTTTTTTAAGCGAATTTAATTAAGTATTCTGTTTGATATAAGTATCGAAACTGCAAAAATGGTAATGCAAAAAAGAATATAATACACAACATTTCAAAAATAAACAACTAGATTATATATTTCTTTAAACAAAAACAAAATAATAGATTTTTGTCTAGGGCGTACAATAATACGACGATAGTATTCACATAAATATTACAGAATATCACAAAAAACGACTGTTGCAGATATATTTGGAACTGCTTCACGAGACAAAGGAACGTGACGGAAACAGTTACGAACATTAAAAACCGCCTTAGCGCTATAAATTTTATATCTTTATATCGGAATTTCAGTAAGTAGGTATATTTTTCTACGATTTATTTAAAAAATTTAAGGCACTTTGTTAACGTGAGTAAGGTAGCAGTTTAGCTGTTAAATATTATTTAAAACAACAATGATTTGATTAATACAGCGATCGACTTTGAAGATTAATTGATAGTAAATATATTAATACTACGCAAC
This sequence comes from Catocala nupta, assembly GCA_963675205.1. Classification (NCBI taxonomy): domain Eukaryota; kingdom Metazoa; phylum Arthropoda; class Insecta; order Lepidoptera; family Erebidae; genus Catocala; species Catocala nupta. The sequence goes on along the minus strand of OY776078.1, from coordinate 27,820,099 downwards.
GTATTAACGACCATTTCTATGAGTCATCGCCTCATCGCAGTAAACAAACCTGTTCTTAAGTTAGACATTTAGCCTTGAAGCATATTTAAACTTGATATCAAGGAATATTATAAAAAATAATTATTTTTGTGATACAAACTTATACATAACAAAGAAAATATTAAAGAAAATTTATTTGTTAAAAAATATTTGGGGCGCAATAAAAAAATATTTGTTGTCTTTATTAGTTTTAATGGTTCGAAGTAACAGATATAATTTATACATGAGTGTTATGGTTGAGATAAAATAATAATGATTAGAGAGAGGGAACAAGCCATTGCGAAAAATTAGTCACCTTTAGAAATGTTGGCGACTACAAAGTCGAATCGGGTTACCTGGTCCAAAAGAAAGCTGTTGTTTACTACCGAATCCACCGCATACCACACAATATCTTCAAAACAATCTTTCAAGGAGGAAACAGAGGCTCAAACATTTCACTTAATTCACTCATCATTATACGTAAACGCATTTGTTCTGAATCACAACTGTGGTAAGTTTTTATTACAGTTGCTAGGCAACCATTAAATATACACGACTCCCAATCCGTATTGGAAATCGGTGCAAACGTGATGTTTTCATTGTAGTACGTATTATACGTATATATTTTACTATATGGATTTACATACGATGAATTAAAAGCCTCTTTACATAGATTATGTATTACCAACAGGGAACCGATTGCCAATTGATTTGCAATCGCCTCTTCAATTTATAAATGGTGGTATTTGTGTACTGCATTATATATAAGTTCTACCATATTTATACCAACTATTTATTACGTTAGTATTACTGACATTATCGTTAGTTAGTACTAAATAAGGTGACGTGCTCGCAACGGTTTTATTATATTCATCGACTGCGTGAAAATGAAAACACTAGTTAAATCGCGTAATACAAATGTGGTCAAATTAAATCCACCCATTAACGATAATAATTATAAAACAAAGATTAAGCTTGATTAGGCTTTGCCGTTACCACAAATCTAACGAAATAATTAAAATCTCAAGTACCGTTCAAAAAAAGACTTGGAATGTATACGTACCTAATGTTATAATATGTTACGCTCTTAGATAATGTAATAAGCTGAACATTTTAATAAGGGCTGAAGGCGAGTGAAGGCGGTACTTTAATTAAAAAAATATGCATAACGTTTATACTACGCACTAAAAAATTACGGTCGTATGACGTATATCAATAATAAAGTATGCATTGAGATACTAGAAGTGACACTTCAAGTAAATATTATACAGCACGAGTTAGATTGAATGCTCTCTAACTAATAAAAATATTTTAACTTTAGCTGCCTCCGCGGCGCACCGGTATTTAATGCGACTGCTGTGCATGAGGTCCCGGGTTCGAATCCCGGGTCGGGCCAACAAAAAGTTATTGGGTTTTCTGTTAAGAATTCTCAATAGCAGCCCGGAATTAGGAAGTTGGCGGTGTTAGACAAATACTCGTGTGCTTTGGAAAGCACGTAAAGCCGTTGGTCCTGCGCCTGATCTCTCTCCGGTTGTGTCGGATTACCGTCACATCGGATCATGAGTGTTAGGGAACAGAGAGTGTTTGCGCACAGGCTTGTGCACTATAATATCTCCTGCGTAGATGGCAAGTCTCTATTAAGATTGGCCGCCGTGACCGAAATTCGGTCTGGAGGACATTATTATTAATATTGTAATCAAACGTGTCATTCTAGTAATCGCCTGGCTCAGACTGAGTGCTAATTCAGGCAATCCTAGCAGTTGACATGGGTTTGACTGTCTGTAATCAATTTTCTTTGTTGGTCTGTCTTACAAACTTCAATTCTCACCAGCTAAACAAAAATGAATGCGTAAAAATGTTTTATTTTATTTCATTTAGTAACAGTAAATATATAATAATATATATAAAACATAAATATATTTAATTTTTTTTTTTATAAATTAGGCTAATTTATTAATATTTGTGAAAAATGCCCGTTTTTAAATGTTATATTAGTGTAATAGCATCTGCTAGTCGTGTAGCTCACATGAGAAGAACCAGCCATGAATAAGATACAAAGATTATCTGCGCGTCTTTAACTCTGTGAACACTTAATGACATTTATTTTGTAACCAACGTTGTAGGTAAGAACATTTCTAGGTATACCTAAGTAATACAATTTCAATCTAAAACTATTTGTTTTATGGCTTCTTAATATAATGATTTCCCTAAGTGACAAGCACCCTAAGTTCTTCAACTACTATTTTTAATTTGACGGATAATCTTTATTTAAATCTTCTGTGCGTGTGTTTGTAATTAAACTCCTCCTAAACGGCTGAACCGACTTTGATGATTTTTTTTGTGTGTGTTCAAGTATATTCGAGAATGGCTTAGATATGATTATTTTTTTTCGTGTTTACAGGACAACGTGCGACAGGACAGCTAGTAAGATATGTAAGTTAGTATCGATCAAGCGGTATTCGAATCTATTTGTAGCACACAGAGAAATATCGATTTCAATAATTATAAGTAAGTGCAATTACTCCATTGGCAGCCCTATTAACTATCGATATGAAATACATCGCATTATGTTGCCTCAGTTAACGTGAACCTAAGTGCATAAGTAACTACTGCAAAATTAAACATCTAGCATAAAGAAACAGGTATAAAATGGCACTCGCTCGGCTAGTTACTTTATTCTCGTCTTACCTCGGCTGACAAAAAATTGATACTTAACATTTCATTTAAAAATAACGGTATGAAATGGTGCATTTCTTTCTGAAATGATACTGTTGTGTTTTTTAATTACTTCGTAAATAGCCTCACATCGCTATATCACTAAATTGCTTAACAGAGCTGTTACACATTTCGCCAACTACATAATGTATGTTTAAGGTCTCACATAACAGTAATTGCTTTAGAAAATTATGAAATATCCCAAAAGCACTTTGCTGAGCCGGGCATCAAACCTAGGACCGTATTATATAACATAATAGCAAGCACACATAAGCGCAAATGGGTTTAACAAGGTGAGCGGCGAAATTTTTCTTTTATATCAAGTAATCCGATTATCATTTTTAGGTAACAATACACAAAGCTTAAGTAACAAATGAGTTAGTTTTTCAATGAAACGACTGAACTGATTCGAAATAGTACGTATATATGTGTATTTATTTTACTAATCCTTCAAAGGCTCATTTTATCATTTGATAAATTCCAAAGAAAATCTTTCGTTTTTATACTTACATTTTTAAGCAAGCATTACACTGAGGAACAGTCATAACAGTCTTTATAACTATATGACTGAAAGAAGATCGGAATAAAAATACAATTACATATTAAATAGGTATATATTTTAGAAGCGGCTATATAATAACGACAACTTAATACACTATTAACAAAACATCATAAAAAGAAATATTAGAATAAACTTTATCTGTTAGCTTTACTACTGTGTTTATGTTTAGGACAAACTCAAGCAATAGTCTGCCATCATAATATGGTTGTCCCATCGGCCTAGCTTTCTTTTATTGTTCTAATGTCCTGATGGAATCGTTCTTTTTGTTGAATATCTCAAGAACTAGAGTAAATCCATACAAAGTAAAAACATTTCAAGTATGACTGATGAAGGTGATTATTAAAACCAGTAACAAAATTAATGCCGCAAAGAAAAATGTTTTTTTCCCGGTTTTATTTAACTTGGTCTACAAAGTAAATTCTCGGTATTTTAGTTTTGAAGACAAAACCATCTTTTGTTGAATTTATTGAGCCTTTCTCTATTGTGGTTCTTGACATTCCCACGCATCGAGTAATTTTTAAACAGAACATTATTTCTTCTACAAAAATATTGATAAAGTTTGTTCTATATAGGCTGTGTCGGCTTTTAATTTATTTAAATTTTAGGAATACAGGTATATTTTTTATTTTATCACCTATATCTTTTTAAGCGCGGGCATTGTAGTTACTCAATGATTTTATAGAGTAATGTTACCGAATTCACAGGGTTTTTTATTTTTGGGGCAGATTTATTTAATAGGATAATCGAATATGCTAAGTACCTATACAAGTTGTACTAGTCCTATTACCTTACTAATATCGTAAATGTGGCAGTTTGTAATAACGTTTGGATGTTAGATACTCATTCTCATAAACGTTTAAATGAATTTTGATGAAGCTTACAAACGCAGATAGGTCATGTCCTAGACTTGTCCCGGCATCTGTTCCTGTTAGATTGATGCTGACGGTACGCGAGCACTAGCTAGTGAATAATAATTATACTCCTTCTATTTATCACTCTTTTGATATTTTTTTAAGCAGTCTTTATTTTTGTCTTAAATTCGATGTGAATAACAAATATTTAGAGGAATATATAATAGGTATACTTAGATTAAGTAAGCAGAAGGAATTCGGCTTGACGTGACAAGTAAGCTATGCGCAGTGATCTAAGCGCTCACCTTGAGATGAGCCCAACGCACGCGCACGTTCCGTACAGCCTCACGCTTACGGAATTAATAACACACACAACACTTTATCTACCACGTATGTATATTGTAGTATTTTCTAGTAAACCTACAAAGCAGGAACATCATTCAATTAAAGAATAATCGTTTTCGCATACCTAATACATACGAAAGAAAAAAACCATGACACTTGTAACCTTCACAAGTGCTGTCAATTGCAGTACATATATACTGCAATTGACAGCACCTGTGAAGGTTACAAGGGTCATGAATTTTCAAAAGTTTATGGCGTTTATAATCTTTTTAGTTTTACCAACCAGCCACTAAGCTATTTAGCTTAAACTAACTCTTTTTTCTACGTCAAAGCGTATCGTTTGAAAACAACGCCACAAGTTTTATCAAACGAGGCCGAGCACCATCGTTGCTTTACAACGACCATGACTCTAGCACGAAGAAAGCGAGGTATCGGAGACTCCTTGATGACAACCACACACTATTGTTTTAGACTCATTGGTATGCATCATAGAGCGCCAGGAGAACCTCTACCCGTCGCGCGTCGTCTATATACGTCTTACAATAGGAATATAAAACCACAGCAAAAGCAACTTTATCAACCAAGCAATAAAATGTTAAATTCAATAAATAAATCTAAAAACAAAAAGTGCAATCGAGCTAAAAGGAAACAAAGTTGTTCTGTTGTTTGTACTTAAACAAGACGTCAACCGCCATGTCTAACAAGTGCGGGCAACATGGCAATATACTATGCATAGGATGCATCTGTTATCGATCCACTAATTTCCCATACCGTTTTATTTGTGTAATACAGAAACTCGCTTTGTGGGAAGTAGACAAGGCGCCCGACTTATTAAATATTTACAGCAAAATGACATTTTACTACGCCACGCAAATAAGGCCGCCATCGATAATGCACAATATAAATACATAGCTTTTCTAATCAATACCAGTTTACTTTATGTATGTACATTAAAGACTCCTAGAAAGCATTGTCGATCCGATATTTAAATAAATTTTAAGATTTTATTTGCCGGATATTTGAATGATGCGCCCTAAATGGGAAATTGTAGATTATTTTCAAACGGAATGTAAAATTGAGGCAAAATCTATAAATGGAAAGTTATTTTTAATATTTGACGCGTTAAGTTGGACTAGCTCATATTGGTCTATATACTATTTCTTTACATATATTATTAAGAAGGGATCCTTTTATAGTTTATAAAAAGGGCAGATTTTATAATTATGTCTTTCCAAATATTATTTTGAACAAATTTGTAACAAGCCATATGAAAACAACAAAAGCCCATAAACATATTGAATGACCCAATATGTCGTCGCTTCACCGAGGATGCTCCGGATATGATTGGGACACACTGTTCTGGCCCGGATATTACGTCGAGCTGTCTCCAATACTATTGGCTGTTTGCACACCTGCCCGGATGACCGGTATTCACTGAGCTTTTAAACAAAATTGCAATTCACGTCACTATTGATTAAACTGGGTGTCGTGAATATTTAACGTATTCAATACATCATTAAATACTTTATGATTAACAATGAAAAGCACTCAAGCCTTCGTTAGTGGTCTATATTTCCATTATAGGCATATTGTTTGTAAACTATACGAAAAGTTTGGTCCTTATAACTTTATAGTAACTTTATGCCCTGGATAAGTTACCAGATGGGAGCCAAACTTCGTCCAGAAGCGAAGTATAGTAAATTTATAAAGACATCTAGGGCGCAGAGGAAGTCGGCCATAAACCTTTTTGGATATCGCTCAAAATGGAACAGAAGTAGAATTCGTACCCTCCCTCCACCCATGGGAAGATCGCATTCGGTTTCAAATAATTAATAACAACGACTTTATCTTTAAGTATTGTTATCGGACGAAATTATGCAATCCGTTCTGCATGCAATCGGTTCCTACAATTTTAAATAACAGTGCGGCTAACTCATACTTGCCTAGACTTGTGAGATGAAGTCGCACTTTGAATAAACAAAATAAAAGTGTCGATCGATGCATCAGGTAAAGAGCAAATATAAAACCTTGTAAATAAAATAAACCGCAAAAACGTAATAAAATTTATAATATTATACGATTCACACACTATGTCACGCAATAGAAGATAAAGTTACGTTTGTACGTATTGAGAGATTATACGAGAAAGATTTTTAGAAATAATAAATTTATGGCAAATAATTAGGACTAGGCTATTTCATAAAGTGTGGTTAAACTCGTAATAGGCATTAAATAGTGAAATCAAAAACCATTATCTTCTAACACTTTTATAGATTTCTTATATTAACTGATAATTTATACATAATTATAATTTGTAATTAGTTAATAATAATCACTAATATTTTTGCTCACAGTATGTCATGTCATAATAATGTGTAAATATTAAAATAGGTATAATCAGTGTTTATTTTCCGATAAGGTATGAAGATCCGGAGTGAGTAATGAAGCCATAGAGGTAGTCATCAGTCAGTCTATGTACATTGTTGAACATTTGGTGCAAGCCCACTTCAAAACACCCAATTAATCACACCTATATAACTATAAAATAAAATATGTATATTATTATTTATTATATAAAGCAATAAAAGTTTAATTTTTTTTTTTTACAAAGTTGTCCAGGTAGAAAATATTTTATTAAAGACAATTATTATTTAATGATATACTTACCCAGTCAGTGAATATTATAATTATTGTAATGTATAGTTCAAGAGTAATTTAATCGAACGATTTAAATAATATATCCGCGTTATTAAAACATTAAAAGTTATAAGCAATCAAATTATCAAAAAATACTATTGCAAACAGATTTAATATTTAAATAAATTAAAAAAGTACCGAATTATTTTCATTAAAATCGAAATATAATATCATAAGTATCAATATAACTGCATTATAATTAAAGAAAATCTCATTTGTCACTGATAAGAGAACATAAACTTTGTCATACATACCTAAAAGTTCTTCGAAGTTTTCAATTCCCGCCAGTATTTTTTTCTAAACTTGAATGTAAAATACTGAGGCAAAAACATTTTTAAAAGTAACTAATAAATATTAAAATATTTTGAATCAATAATATTAATATATCTAGATTGCACAATTTTATTTTATTTCTATTTTATGAACGACTCTATGGCGCGGCGAGTTAACCTTTTCTTAGTCGCCGCTTGAATGACGTTTCCTTAGCAAACCTGCGTTGACAATAACTAAGTACGGAATATCGAAAGTATATTATTAGCTAAAATCAATACTATATGCACCACACGGAAGCTTACACGTCGACCTGAATTTGATGCAAGTCATGGGTCAGAATCTTTAACTAAATATTGATTTAGTGCCTACCTACCGTGGGAATTGGAAGTATTGATGAGGCAGTAAACGTTATATTTGCACATACATTTTCTGTGCCTGCCTATCGTTTTGTTATGTTTCTTTATGAGAAATTATTTCTCTTTTTACATGCATTTGTGTTTGATGTCGATAGTAATTACAGTCCTAATAGCCGAGAGATCACAATGCACGGATGGCTTAGTGGTTCAAATGCTTGCCTCGCCACAACCACAACACTCGGTATTATGAGTACGAATCCCACACGAAACAAAAAGTGTGATCTGCAAATGGTTTTACCTAGTCTAAGGGCCTGTCCTACCACCTCCAAATAGCATTTATCTATAAGATAAAAATCTCGCAATCTCTCTTCTTTAACGATGCGGTTTATTTTTCAGATAACTTTTACTTGGTAGTGGTGAAATTGACCGTAAGTGTTCTTTGTATCTGTTGTTTAAATGTTTGTAAATTTAAAAACCCAGGTGTTATTTCTACAGCCAGAGAAGACTGTAAAATAAAATCACTTGCTGCTTAGACATCGTTCCTATGTCTTTGAGTTTCTATATTTGTAGATACATATAAGTTAGATGTTGATGAGATGTTGTAGTAGACACGTTTCGTAGATTTTAAAATTGGGCTGCCTGGTTTGTGCAGTATTAGTTAATGCGCGGGGGGTTCTAGACTCAGGCCGGGCATCCATATTTAGATAATTTAGATGTTCCGTTCGTAGATTTTAAAATTTGGCTGTCTAGGTTTAGTATTAGTAAATGCGCGCATGGGGTAGTAAACAATATGCCCAATAGACGAAAATAGGCTCGCGTTCTGTTAAATAAAACCTATATCCATAATTGACGCAATGTGCATGTAAAACTCTCTGCCTAGCTTTTGTAAATATAGGCGTGAGGATACTTGTATGTATACTTTAAAACGTAAAGTTTGTTAATATGTTTTAAATGAACTGTATAATATCGGCGTCATTAATAATTAACGTATACTTATTTCCAAATTACATCAAATAAGGAATGCATTAAATAAAGTGTATGATGCGTATTAATTCTAAAATAGATTAAAGGCAAATCATTGCACTTCCGTTGTATAACAATTAGCTACACAGAACTAACCTGTTTATTGCCAATCAGTAATTATACCTGCGATAATTGGTAATTACTTACTTGCCATTGTTATTAAACATCTTCTTAGAATACTATTCACCTTTATATTTATAGAAAGTTATATTGCATTTGATGTTAAGCAGCTACTTATTAAGAAAGATTAACACCAATTTTACTTATAATATTTTATGACTTACCTACAATTTAATATGGTATTAAATATTTTAAATTATAAGATTAAAGCAATTCTCACAATAGAAATAATCCTTGTGTTGCGAGCTAGTTTTTAATAGACGCGGAACGTAAATAATATCTCAGAGCAACTAGCGCAGCCTATAATTGGTGGCCCGGCACGAATATCGAAAGACAATTTTCCGGGGTCACTGATGCTGGATGAGTGGCACGGTCCTCTTAGGTAACGAAAAATAGTGTAACTTAATGTTACGATATTATTGCTTATATTTGTTGTTAGATTAAGGATGCGGAGTCGATATCTATATCATCATTGCTACAACCATTATTACTGTAAAAGATTGTTTTTCTTTTTTATAATGCTGTTCGTACATATTATCCTAACGCTAAGCATTGACAGTAAGGTGTCTTCTGTCATGTGGGAATTAATCCACATACTCCCACGTACCTACTCTCTAGACTCTATGTAGAGTCTGGGTGTCTTTTGTGTTTGTTGTTTGTAAAGTCCTCCGCTATACAGGTACAACTACTTGGGCGGTAGATATAAGAAAATGGACATAGCGCCATGACAACACATTGGACTACGTCTTGCGCCCACGACAGGAACTTGTGCGATTAAGTTACACAGAGGTTAAAGTTATTCTGTGCTCTATATTCCAACACTAGTAAATGGTCGGGTATCTACACGCATACCGGTAGAAGTACTGTAATAAGTAAGACATGGTTCCAGCTAAAATGAAATTAAGTTTATTTTGGTATGTATATGATTGCAAATTACTTGCTTATAATCAACGAATATAGCAATAAATAGGTAATTATTTTCCATACTGTCAAAAAACCTATTGGTTAACAAACAATGGTATCTAATTTACCATGGGCTTTATCCCGGTTGTGTCCGCGCAAGTAGCACGAATCGTGGTTGTATTGTGGGTGTAAGTTATAAATATTTTGAAAGACTCGTGGAAGCCTGTTCATTGTGTTTATATCTACATAATTATAAAAATATAAGCCAAATTTAAAATATGTCAGCATTTTGGAATTATGGTAGACTGAACATATCTTTAAACATAATGTAATGTAATGTTCGCTTAAGAAATAATAATAATAAATTATTATCAAAGAATATTTTCTAAATGGAACCTGAATTATCAAGTACTTAAGTTAGTTGGTACTCATTACTATAACTATTATAATAAATAATTATATATATTAGGTAAGTGCAACGGAATTACTATATTACATCATTGCCAAATTAAATGATTCATGACGTCATACAGCAGACAGCAGTTAGTACTTTCTAGCAAACTAGAAAATTTCAACTTTCGCTATCAGACAGTCCCGAAGAAATTTTCTAAGAAAAGCAAACAACTTAGTGCTTAACACTTAAAATACATGTCGTTTTTATGAGTTCATCTCAAAATCAAAATGTTCAATGTTTGCTGTTCAGTTTGAGCCTGCAAATGAAACTAATCAGCTTTAAAAGTACGCTCTAAAATTGCCTATACCACAACCAAAGAGTGTAATTACATAAAACAAACTTCTGCAACCTCTTACAATCCTCTACTTAGAATACTACATTAGCTCTATAAATCATTTCATCTTACTCGTATAATATAAATATTTATATCAATTATAAATATTTCTAATTGTCATAATATATGTATAATTTCATCGAGGTTGATATTCGACGACTATTCTAGAAAGTGCTTTTTATAGATTTAGTAGGTAAAATGAGATTGTTATTAAAATACTACAGTAACAGTAGTCACTTAGACACTAAACATGGAGTTTGGAACGGAGTTCGGTAGACGACATAAGTTGTACCTAAACCTGAAACGGAATGTGAGTCTAATGTAATTTATCCACATTCCGCTGGCTAGCAGCATAGCATATATTATTATCTCTGCCTACTGCTTCAGAATATAAGCTTGTAACTATGTATGGATACGCGTATAATAACAATACTAAGCAAAATCAATAAATACACAAGTAACGGAATTTCGGTTTTATAATTTATTTAAAAACCGTAGGTTCAGGTTTAATAAATCAAATAATATTTCTGGTATATGTATTTATATATACTTCGCATTATCGTTGCTAATTTTATTTTAATCAAATGCATATGGGTTTTTAGATGAGGTCACTCATAAATCTTTAGGTATGGGCACTGAAAATTCTTTTGAACAATCGCAGCTCAGTTGTATACTATTTACCGTAGGTACTTAGATGTAACATATTGATTGATTGATTGATGTAACGTATGTATATTATATTGAATACACCAAGCAACAGATAGTTAAAAAGCGACGTTAGCACAGTGGTGAGATTTAAGTTAAATCACGGCTCGTTGTTCGATGTTCGTCGTAATCCTATTTGTAACACACAACACAATTAGCTTAGCTAAATATGCTAAAAAGAGAACTAGTAATTTGTATCCACACTAGCTTTTACCCGAGCCTTCGCACGGGAGCAGTACCTTTTCTGAATGAAAGGTACCGTATGTGCTTTTCTGTACCCCTGACAACAACTATACGATAATTCATGATGATCGTGCTGAGTAATTAAGGCGTAAAAGAGTAACAAACAATCTGACATTCGTATTTATAATATTAGATAGGGTTCATAAAGTACAAAAATATATAAAGTATCTATAAGTAACTACTTAGCAGTTGAAATCTGCCACAGGACTTTAGAGATAATAATTATAAATTAAGTCTTTAATTATACCTATGTTGCGTTTTTTTCTCTTTAGTTGAAATTTCTTGTTAATAATTTGAATATAATAATAATATATTGTATTAACTATTTGATGATGTAAGAGTTTACTTGAGAAGAAAAGCTAAAATAAAAAGAAATTGAATTGTAAATAAACTAATTGTATTAAAGGTTGTACTGAATTCTGCTGTTGGAAAAGAAGTTACTCTCACAAATTTTCAATGGCTCAGAGGATATGTATGATATGTAGAGAAATTATGTAATAATGAAAGGTTTGTTTACGTTTGTTATTTATTTTCGTAATACGTTTTGGAAACAGATTATTACGATACTATAAACAGGATGACACCCCAAGTCATTGGCAAATGTTTTCTATCATTATACGGAATAGTCCTTCCCAATGTTTGACAAACCTTAACAACCTTTAAATAATAATTGTGATATTAATAAGCTCCTTGTTATTATTATTTAATTTTATTAGATTTCTTTGTTCTATAAATTATAAGAAGCAGGCAAGCATTATAATGGCTATCTTGAAAAGGCATTATATAAAAATAATTATATATAATCAAAATGGCCAGAGGAAGGATTTCTATTTATAATTACGTTACAGTAAACTTGCCAGATAGAATTATTTCAGTGAGGAATTGCCAAAATTTAAAGACATGCTGATGCGCATTATCCTCCACTAATGTTATTAAGGGATAAACTTTAATTGTTTTAATTTTAAGTTAGTTCGTATCGCATCAATTATTGAACTAGTTCCTCACTATGCGCGGTGAAAAGGTTTATATACAAAACCCTTGTAATTAAGCATAAATAGAGTAGTACCTCTTCTGGCGAGCCAGCTTCATACCGTCACCGGATATTCTACTTACATTTTCATAAAAGCCGTATATACAACTATTATTTCTACCTTAACTTAACCATCGAGCTATAAATGCTATCCCTGCCTAAATGTACTTTTATATTAACTAGTGTCCACCTTGTGGGTGTATTTCGACCATATAAAAAATCTCTACTGTTTCCAAAAACATTTTTTCATGATAACTCCTAAGCTCAATAGCTAAGAAACAAAACAAAAGGAGAAAAATCGGTCAACAAAAAAGGCCGAAGTGGTACTAAATTGTTGCACCTTTGCCTATTTATATTAAGATATAACCCACTAATTTTCATTTCTGGACAGAAACCCCTTTAATTATGCCTTACAAATCTCTTTACCGTGATATTTTGTCAAGAGAAAATAATTTATTTTATATAAATAACTTACAATGTAGATTTAACCTGCGACCTCACTACCTAGATTCTCTTACATTGTCTACTATAATTCTTTACTATAGATACTCATAACTCATAATTCATAAAAGATAGAAAAAGTTTCGAAAACCAATGGTGTTCCCCAACCATACCTGGACAATAATCGAGTCACGGCAATATTTTAAACAATACCACAATAAAAAAGTGCACAAGGAACAGTAATTTTTTTTTCCATCCGTTATTACACTTTATTACTCATCGGTTAAGAATGACAAAATCATGGATCGAAACCGAACTTTATTGTTTCAAAATCACGTGATTTGGCTCACACAATATCTTTTTATTTGTACTTATATAATACTAAAAGGTAGATAAATGTATGTGCCTGTATACCATTCCTAGTTAGAAAGATGAATAATGGTACTGTTTGCTGTAGCAGAATGTTACCTGTTAGGTATATATTTGTTCAAGCAAGATCCACCTTCAACGGTAGCTTAACTACCTATGAGAAAATATGTAACTGATTTTCTTCTACACGTCATGCACAGCACTTACAATTATATAAATTAAATGAAAATATCTCACCTTAAAACACTATAGGCATTTTGGTCCGAACAGCCAATCACAAACACTTTAACTTTCTAAATTTAAAATTCAAACGTAGAAGCCTTCGCAGGCTTGGTTCGCGGAGGTGGATGACGGAATGCGACTCTTGCGCAGGTAGAGGCCGTGTTCACGTGCTGCGCGCGTGTGCGTGAATGTAATCACACTGTAACAATATGCAGTTGGTTGTGTGTGTGTATGCACAGCGCTACATTAAACTCGGACGGTTTATAATACAACTTGGAGACCCGCTAAAGTGTATCCACCGAGCTGTGAAGCTGAAATGATTATTCCTTTTTTATCAATAGTTTAAATGTTATGTCTAATGATAATGTTGTATATAGGTAGTCGTATTATTTCTTGTAAGCAATGTACGTACTGCGACTCAACCCATTTTAACCTATGGTCGTATTTTAACTATCTCTACGGTACAATGTCATTCGATATTTTGTTGAGGGAATACTTCTATTTAAATCGTCTACGCAGAAAAGGGCTATCCAAGTAATTAACGTCTTAAACACTAGAAGGGTTAAATAAAAAGAAATAAATATCTTTACAATAGCGAGCTAGCATACAGAATGTGTTTAACAGAGATCTCGTTAGCGCACATCTAAATTATTTTGGATTAAAGAATAACTCAAAGTCAAAAGTCAAAGTCGAATATATTTTATTCATTTAGGTCACAAAGTAACACTTATGAGAGTCAAAGTTGATAAGTTAGTGAGTTTAGTGAAGTTACTAATTTTTAGTTAGTTAATAGCAGGTTAGTTGTTAGGTTCAGGCAAAGGGTTGAGCCTATGAGAAGATAGCTTTAAAAAACTCACGGTTACTCTTTTAAATTGCCACTTAATTATAATTTCAGTATTTTTAATCTCTTAGGTATGTCAATAGTTTTGCAGGCATTATACCATGTATTACTGACTATTAAGAAAAGTTTTTAGATGTACATAGGTAAAGATATTTCAAAGCGTTTTAAATTTTATATTTCAACCTTATTGGTCGATATACGACCGAATTATTTTAACCAAGAATAGGCAAAGTATTGTAATCTATGATTGACATTTTCTACTTGCCTTAAGTTGTTGTCGTTAAGGTGTCCTGGTAACTATAGAGTATAGACAATTCATCTCTATGTATTGTCGTGCTGGCTCGCACTATTTTCTTTATTTAAATCAAATAGTTACATATATACAGTATTTTAGAGTTTATGTAAAACTCTAAGATACTAATTTAAACCTGTTAAAATATAATCAATTAAGCTACAAGCGTTTCTAATCTAGTAGTAAAGGTAATTGTCAAATGACAGAAAAAGGAAGCACGATACAAACTGTGACGTAACAGCTATTTAACCGCAGCTGTGCGAAGGAGATAGCTAGACATCCCTAGTACGACCCAACTTTATCTTATATCCAAAGGAGATGTTTCACTTTTGTATAGGACTCCGGCTATAACTTGTACATCCTCAGGAAAACTGGTAAATGTACCCTTAAATTCATTTGGATAAGCAATTCTTTATTAATTTCTAATATTTTCGTTGCGCAATATAAAATATAAAATGTATGACGTTTGTCGTGCAGACTATCTATGACAAGTTGGTAGGTAGATGACATTTATATATAACCTAGAATGCTAGAATTGTCAGAAGTAAAAATAAGTCTTGTTGGAATATTATTACCACCACATACCAAAGAATTGATAATTCTTGTAAAATTAAAGAAAAACTTATGAATTCAGGAAATAATAAGAAACACTAATTCAACATTGCAATATTTATTATTAGTCAATATGACAGTTGAATTGACAGTTAATGTCAAACATAAACAAAATGTTTCGTTCCGGAGTGCACCCTGCAAAATCAGTATTATATTATATGAATATATTTTTATGTTGATTGTTTGTTGAAAAGATGTGTATAATAGTTGAAATTAATAAATAATACTCTAAAACATATTTATTCTTGACATATAGATTTATAAACTATTTACATTATTATATAGTACTTTCGTACTTTCGATATGATTTATGAACGCATACAAAATTACCGAGAATCACCGCCATATTGGATATAATAGCAATAATATAAAAACTATTATTTTTAAGCGCAAATGTAATTTGATTTAAATTCAGGAAATATTATTTATTCCCGATTTCTGGTATATTTTGTTATTTTTTGGCTGATAGTACATTTCATAGCCGAAAATGAAACATCTCCTTTAAAATATTTATTGCTCCCTTATTTTGCAACCCTTTGATGCTTGCATTAAAATATTTCTTTTCATTGCTATTTGCTCTTGTGTGTAAAATAATGGGCAACTATCCTAACCCTATTAGAGAACAAATACATATATTCTGAAAACAGTAACTGTATAGTTTTATGATGAGTTTGTTTAAGTAACAATAAAACGTTGTGTATGTATGTTTAATACACACTACATTGTAAACAATACCAATTCCCTAAACAAGTAAGACATGATAAATAAAATAATGTTTATAAGTTATTATTTATAAATGAATAAACTTATTGGTACAAATTCCCAGAGCCACCAGACCTATGTTATTTTAGCAAAACTAAATTAAAGACAGGATTGTATGAAAAAGAATTAAAATCTTTATTTGTCTCAAAACAATTACATTAATTATAAATGAGACATCCCTGGTAAGCAATTAATAATACTTTTGTTGGAGCTATCTCGCTCTCTCCATTACAATTTTTTCAAAAATGTATGTTAGTTAAGCCTGTTTTTGTATTCCAGTGCATTCTGATGACATAGAATAAACGGCAATAATTACTCCGCTCGGCTTGTATGAGTTCCAACTAATGGCATCTTAAGCCCAAAGGCTTAATAACGCTTCACAGACATTCCAACGCTTCATACACCATACTATTTTGCAAGGTTTAGACGAGGATTGACGTAATTGTATTTTTAATTTTGTTGATGACGTTATAATTTCTAGCTTAGACCCTATTAGCCACCCTAGACAAGTGTCTTAATAATGCTTCCAAGTGGAAGCATTATTTACACAGTTCGATAAGTACGGTGTAACTATTAATATAGTAAATGTTCTTTTGGTAAATCAGATGTAGATTTCTTAGGATTTAATGTCACATCAGAAGGCATAAGGCCTCTGGAAGACAAAGTTAAGGCGATCGTGGACTTTCCCAAACCCCAAACTGTCGAGTCATTAAGAAGATTTTTGGGTATGGTAAATTTTTATCGTTCTCCTATACCTAACGCAAGTTTATCTCAGTCAATTTTAAACAGTTATTTACATGGTGCGAGGAAAAAAGATAAGACACCTATTGTCTGGAATCATGAAGCTAAGCAAGCATTCGAGATATTTAAGTCGAGCTTGTGCAATGCGGTCACATTGACGCTTCCCGTCATGAATGCATCGCTTGCACTCATGACTGACGCCTCTGATACCCACGTAGGCGCAGTATTGCAACAGTTTATTAACAATGCTTGGTCGCCGTTAGGTTACTTCTCGAAAAGTTTGTCGAGAACAGAATGCAAGTATAGTACATACGATCGCGAGTTATTAGCGATATACTTAGCTATTCGTTACTTTAGGTATATGGTCGAAGGGCGGCAGTTTACCGTATACACGGATCATAAACCTCTTACTTCTGCTTTTTCTAAAGTCAATAGCAAAACGAAACGCCTAGACGAACACGTCATTTAGTTTATATATGTGAGTTCACAACGAGTATTATATACATTAGTGGGGAATATAACAAAATCGCTGACGCGCTGTCACGATTCGAGACTGTTGACTGTCCCACGGTTACCAATTTCGAGGAACTTGCTAAGGCGCAGGAACATGCTACTAATATTTCGCAGTTATGGAATTGTAATAATTTGCATTTTGAACTTAAGAAAAAAAGGTTACCTACCTGTGAAAATAAATTTTCTGTGATATCTCGAATAAATAGGATTAGGCTCTACCTAATTGAAAGTTTTAGGCGTATTGCTTTTGACTTTGCCATTGAAATTAAACTACTATATACGGATTACATACGGGGAGAGTCTCCCTGTGACCATGGCTGCTGAAAAGCAACCGAAACGTCGAGGAAAGTGTAAACCTAAATATAAATAGTTTTAATAGTTTAAATAATTTTATTAGCTTATAAATTAGTAAAATTCCTAGTAGTGTAATAGTTTCCAAATTATGTAATACAGTGTTAAATAAACAACGCGATAAAATCCGTATAGTAGCCTTTGCCATCCTGGAATTAGGACATCTAGAAAAATTGTTCATGATCGATTTTTTAGGCATAACATGAACCACGATGTAGGTCTTTGGGCTAAAATATGTACCTATACCACAGTGCCCGCAGGCACTGCAAACATCGCCACACAACATCAGCATTGGAATCATGATATTCTATGCACCTGAGTATTTTGTTTGGTGTGTGGCGCGATTTTATTCTATTATGTTCATGTTTGTTATGTATAACATTAAAGATTTTAAAGTTAAATATTAAATTAGGAAATGTTTGAATATTTAATTTTTATAAGAGGGAATATTGTAGGCACACACTACAGTGTATGCACACATACTTACCTATACGTAACCCATATAAGTAAGGCGTATGCAACGTCTCGCCTTCCTATTATACTTATACTACTCTATGGTCTCGCCAGTCACAGGGTAATCGGGTAGCAGACGGTCGCGTCTTTATTATAACCTTGTAATCACCTAAATTGCAGAAAGACAATATAATACTATTTACTTGATAACGGACATTTTATTTTACTCTTATTTTCATCCGACCCGTGGCTCAATATAAGTTTACCTTTATAACTATGTATATAAGTAAATAGGTAGGTATGCATACTTGCTAATTTGAAAGTGGAATCTTTCTAACAAGAACGTATGCATACGTTGTTTACCTACATATTACATAAATTCTATATAATATGTAATCTGCTTTAGTCTAGCAGCTATAGCCTAGTGAGTGACCGTTGGACTGCCATGCAGCTGTCTCGAGTTCTATCCTAGGCCATGCACCTCTGACTTGTCGATGTTTTGTTTGTAGATATTAAATAGTTAATTATTGTTCGCTTTAACGGTGAAGCAAAACATCGCTAGGAATCCTGCATGGTTGGGAGTTCACCATATTGTGCAAGATGTGTGAAATCTGCCATGTGATTGGGCCAATGTGGTGTCCAACCGCGTAACCCTTCTGGTACTGAAGCAGCAGTAGAGTAGGACAGATTATATATAGGACTGATACATATTCTTATTGTTTTCTGGCAGCCTTGGGATCTCAGACTATCAGACTATCACATTATCAGATATATTATTATCTTGGTGCAGTGGTAGTACCTTAATCAAAGTCTTAAAACTCAGATTGTCATAACAAACTGCTTGACCAAGAACATATCATATTCTTTTTTATTCATTGTAGTACCTACTAGCATGGTTTCAGTATGCATCGATGAGCTCATCGACATTCAAGAGAAATTGAACCATACAGAGGAAACAATATTGGTTTGACTGCAATACTGTTAAAAAACATAATTGTGTTGTTTTATTCCGAAATCGTAGACACGCTACTATAACCAAGTAAGTAGGTAGGTATACAATTGAAAAATATTGTAATTACAAAGATTACCAGTCGGTTTTGTTGCCAAATTCTTTTCGTATAAATTCTACATTGTTTGTCTTAATTTTTCCGCCTTTTATATTACGTTTTTGGTGTATCTTTAATAATATTAATATATTCATTTTTTTACTTCATATTAAGCAAGATTCAAAGATTCTGTAGGGTCTTTGAGTTTTGGTATTAGGTGTGTAGGAAAAGTAAATGCATTAAATAAGTAATTGAATTTATTCTGTTCATAACCTACACTTATATGACTAGTGTACTTTAAGACTAGGGTAATTTTCTCATTAGAGTACAGGAAAAATGGGCAATATAGTGATATTACATTTAGTTGAAAACAATTCATTATAAAATCATTGAGTTGAAGCTTTCAGACTATATTCGGTCAGTAGAAATAGGAATGAGAAAAATGGTAATACATAAGGACAGATACTATGTATTATCTGTAGTTACCAGTACGCCATATTTATTTACTATTAAATAAGACAAGTGGGAAATAGGATCATATAAAACTCTTAAAAGAATATTCATTGTAATAATAATAAGGAAATGTAATAATCATAAAACTGTGTACAACCCATAATATATTTGCTGTTTACAGTAAACTGGTACATGCAATGCTATATTTTATTTTAAACTAGTGTTTACCATAGCTTTTGGGGCAGAAGGGTTCTGGAGTGGCAGCCACGCACTGGAAGACTCAGGAGAGATAGGCTCAACAAGGTGGACCGACGACCTGGTAAGGGTTGCGGCAAGCGGTAGGATGCGGGTGGCCCAAGACCAGTCTGTGTGGAAAACCTTGGAAGAGGCCTATGTCTAACCGTAGACGTCTATAGACTGAGATGATGAGTGTTTACCCGCGGCGTCGTCTCTTACCAATACCAGGATACGAATGTCCAATATGTAAATCCAGAAAATGGTCTATTTAAGTGGTAAGTTCCATGTAAATCCATCCAACGGCATTTGCCTGATCGAGTATATATTGTCCTGTTGAGTTTTTGTTCTTTCAATAAAAGTACTGTAGACAGTACATGCACTAAAAGTATAAGTAGGTTCTGCAAATGTTGCAGATATCGGTATTATATTTTAACACAAGAGATAAGCGAGATATAGGGGAAAGGCAAGCAAACATGCCTCAGGAGCGAGTGAGACAGGACGACTATGAGGTATATAATGTGTTCAGTTTTTAAAGATTTCTTCTTAACAACGTTTAGTTCTTTTGTCGCGGGGGACTTTACAAACATTCAAACAAGGAATACAAACGAACACCGAGACACGGAGCAACTATTTGTAGATATCAGAAATGTTTGTCTCGTGTGCAAACCTACGATACTCGGCACAATAGTACCGGTATGGCGAACACATAAACCAATACGCTATGCGTTAAAAAAATAAATTATATAAAAATGTATGCAATGTGTATCGAATATATATAGGTACGTGAATAAATATATACCTAATTTATATAAATACGTATTGATACTTTAGATATAGTGTATTTCGACACGAATACCCAAATCTCCAAACACCTACGAATTAAATCCTTGTGTGTAATAGTTACACGGTAGAAAGATAGACGAAGAATTCTTAATATAATAAAAGATAAATTATACATTTTACAAATTATGGCAAAATCGAGGAGGAAATGTGTTGGGTCACTTTCCGACATACGACATGTCAACTTTATGAAGACCATCTTAGAAAGGAAAATACATGGAAGAAAAGGAAGGGGTAGATCTAGAAGAAATTACATAGATCAGGTGACTGGAGAATTAAAAGTCATGTCTTACCGAGAGGTCAGTTATTCTTTGCCATTACGGCAGAAAATAACATAAAAAAACATAGATCCTCTAATATTATATGTCCTCAGTGGTGCAGCGGTAGTATTATATATATATATATATATTCATATGTATGACTGCAGTAGGTACTTGAGGTATCGGATGCGATATGCAGATCGGATAAGTTTTATAAGGTTCTTCTGTCAAGATTTTCTTAGTAATAGCATGGACTCTGGATGTGCGCCTTGTAGACAACAATCGGCTCTCTCCTACTTTATTTTATTTAATTCAGTAGGCACAAAAACAGATAACAGATTAGCATATAACAATTTATAGTCTTAATAGTATCTACACAATGAGTAAATCTGACATCCAGTTACATTTGTACACAACATTTGCAATATACAGTACGTATGTGTAAGTTTATATTAGCTAAAACTTCTAAATAACTAACACAAGAGTTCAAAGATCATGATAAATTTAAAAATAAGAACAATAGATATACAAGATTGGGTATACTAAAAGTCACGGTTCTTCAATAGAAAAGATTTAAATTTGCTGATTTTTTTGTGAAAATATCTGTTTGAGAGCAAATAGAATTATAGTTTTTACATATTCTGTACAGTAGGTTATTCTGAGATACATTGTTGTTGCCTGTAGGAACACTACAAGCTATATATATAGCTAGCCCACTATTACGTGTAGGTATGTGTGATCTCTACCACGCCGCTGATCGCTTAAAGGTATAACTTCCATAGAGCTACTGGAGATGTTGTCTAGCTCGAGAAAATTGCCAGGCGGGCATGAAGCGAACAAAAAACATCCAAACTTATTCAGGAACACCGAAAGATTTCCAAGCGACGATGGTGAAAGGTTTTCGGGTCTAAATATAGGCTCCTCCGCTGAGTACCTAATCTTTGAGACGGGTAGTAGCAGGTATCTGTCTTATCCTGGGCATTCATGTATCAGTCAAATTCACATCATACTACCACTAATTATTTATTATTAAATGAATGTAATCGTATAAAATTCATACTTTATAATATTTTCGTATTGATCACAATCACCTCGTTTCTGAAAGCCAATCAAAACACTAAAATTAGATGATAGATAGTAAAACGCATCTGCTGGGATTAGCTGACCGAATTAACAGATAAACCGAGTTTTTAAACTTACAACATGTTAATTATTAAGAGATGTTTAAGCGTTCGCTGTATGAGATCTTAATCCCAGAAAATGTTTTGAAATACAACAACTTTTGTAAAATATTTTGTTAATTTTAACCATGAGAACCATGTACCTTCAAACAAAGGTGTTTTAATAATTTAATAAAAAACTGCCGCACTAGGTACCTATAATTGCTGTATCACGGTGGACTTTACTAAGAATCAAACAACAGATACATCCAGGTTCGGAACAACTGTATGTGGATCACACAAATGTGGTCCCAGGTGGCGATCGAACCAACAACACTAATACATAATATTGTCTTCTGTTTACGCGAATATTATTAATATTAATGATATGAATGATATTAATTTCAATTATCACTAACACTCAATACAGAGAAATTTTCTTATTAAGTAATTGATGATCGCTCGCTCGTTTACCTGCTTTTAGAAAAGTTTATGTCTCTTAAAATACTATTTTATTAATATCGTGAAGTTCACGATCTTAATTAGTGGAGGATTATTACACCCACATTTAGCCACATATTTTGGGCCAATTAATGACTGGCGTAAACTAGGCTCACCTCAAACTACGTTGGTACATGTGATCACGTGTGATTTACTGAGAATTGTCATGCCGAAGAACTTAGAACACTTCTGTTATGTAATATACAACTACTTCCTAACAAGGGGTCTACGCGTTTTATTTTTTAAATTCACGATTTTAACCAACATTTCGCTTACTTATCAGCCATGTTCGCGAGATGACGGTGGCCGAATTTTAGGTGGTCTTACCCTCCCTTTTAAGACGGACGCCGGCAAGGAAAACAGGAGGAGCAAAGATCACACCGGATACTCAGTTGCCGTTTTTTTAAGGAACCTGAAAACAGTAGTCGCTGCTGCAACACGACACTAGGTTTTTCTGTTAGCCGGCCCCAGGTTTAAGCTGAAACACAAATTGAGGTGACGATTTCTTTGCATATCATACTTTGTTTTGGGTCTGTCTGAAACGACGCGGCATCTGCAAACATTTGCAGATAGCGCGTGTGTGTATGTGAGGATATATGGCGTAACAAAATTTTAAGATGGATCTCCAAATATCTACCATACAATCGAAAGCCTGACATCGCAACGCCAATCTGTTTGTGACCACACCCAATGGCACTTGACCGAATCGTCAGTGTTGTAAAAGATATTTTAATACCTAGCTTTAATGCCTTTCCTGTTGCATAAATCTGGCAACGTCACACTATAAGTGATTCTTTTAAAAGTGTTTATTAAATAATCAATATAAGGATTCTTTTTTTATTCTCCCCATATCGAAAACTATAAGATAGCAGGTAATACAGCGCCCAAGCTAGGTATGATTTTGTCAACGCCGCTTTATTATTTTTACACTTCTAAGTGATCGTCTTTGTGAGATTAAGATTAGCGAATACATAATCAAAGATTAAAATTGCAAAGATTTTAATCTTTGATTGTGTGTTCGTAACACAAACACATAATCAGACAAGTGCAGTTATTAATAACAAAATAATTTTAACTATAAAAAACATGACTGCCGCATTAGGCAAAAGTCCTGTGTATATTTCCTTTACAAACATTCATAAAACGGACACAAAGAACACTCTGGGTGTTCGGCACAATTATTTGCGGGTCACACAATTTTTGAACCTACAACACTGGGCGTTGTGGCTAGACAAGGCGATCACTCAATCCACTATACCATATAGCCAAAGCTGCTATAAACCTGCATAATATACAATGTTCCATAGGTACTTAAATAAACCAATTAAAATCCAAATCCACTACAATTATTATTATCAATCGAATTATTATTAGTTATTAAAGCAAGTCCCAATAATATCCTATACAGAAAAGAAGTAGTAGGTAATCCGTAATCTTTCACGTAATCTCTTGCGATAACTAGAAACTGTTGCGTTATGTTATGTCACATTATCATTTAAATACATTTTTATTTCTTTGCTCTATCTTTTAAAAACAGAACTCGAGCTTATTTCTGTGTCGAAGAGGACTCTACAAGCATTCAAACAACGAACACAAGCACCCCAGACTCGGGAAAACTATTGTTGATGACACAAATTTTTGGGTTGTGTGGGAATCAAACCCACAACAGTCGTGGCGGTGGCAGTGGCGAGGCGACAACCTAATACGCCATTCGTGGACTCATTTCCTATCCCAATTGAATTAAAGTTAGTAAGAAGCTAGAACACACTACGAGCTTTAAGACGCACAATCTCTATCACAAGCGTCACAGCCTAGATACAGTCTGTATAATAAATATTTACTATGTGTCGAACAAGACAAGCTCTGGACAGTAGGATCATATTTTCTTATCAAGAGTCGAACGGCTTACGATTTTTGATAACTTAGTCTCGTAAGTACTGACAATTTCAACATTTAGTCTAAAGCTTTCAGATTGACTGATGCCTAGGTATTTTTAAAGGTACCACGTTATAATCTCACAATACTCTGCTTACATACTTACTCATTTAGATGAGTTGAGTTCTTTACTAGTCTTGAATAATGGTAACAATCATAATTATCTACCACCGCCATCTACCAATGTTAGATGGATTATTATACTTATCTGTTAAAGCGCCATCTATCAGCAGTTTTAAATTCTACCACCAAAGTAGTGCCAACCATATGGTGCCAGCTTTAGCGCAAGGCCTCCACATTATAATATCGCGGTTCATTTATAAAGTTTCAGTAAAATGCCACTACTAGAAACAAACTTAACTTAACTTAACAAGGTATGTGTGGTAACGATTGGAGATTTTAATTTGAGAACGACTGATTTTAATTTGATTTTTGCTAGATCTGGGGCCTGGGCCCATAGCAATTAGTAGTGGCTAATTCAGTACCGCACCAATCTGAGAATAAAGCTTTCAACTAGTTTGCCAGTCGTTGTAACTTGTATTTAAAGTACTCGAACGATTTAAATATTGACGCACTTCTTACAACTTCCCACGGTATTGTTTTGATGTCATGATTTGAGGAAATACAACCAATTAAAAATTTCCATATGATAGGTATAGCTTATTTAAGCTTTTGAACGATTGTGACTGATCAATATAATTGTACATACAATAGAATAATATTATTCAAGTAACCGCTATTTCTCTATGATTCAAAATTTAATTAAAACAATTATAATAAAATCATAATCGTGTAGTTATTATATTTATATATACCTAGGGCAGTGTTTTTGTTAACCAAAATATAAGTTGAAGTAAGGACGCCGTATTATGGCAAACATGTCAATATTTTTAACTAATTTAAGACTATTAACACATTTGTCAGTAATGTATTAAAATATATGTATTGACTATAATCGGCCTCAAAAATAATCTGAAAACATTTTCCTGATGCGTATAATAGTAATGAAATAAACCATTTCCAAATGCTTTCAATAATTATTTATCTATCTCTTTATAATTACTTAAGTATTTTATGAATTAATTTTTGTATAATAGTTCCAGCTGAGAATTATTCATAGGATATTATAAATTATTATGCTCAAGCCAGGTAAGAAACCTTGTCGGTTATTAACAAAAAAAAAAGGCAGACATCGTTAGTTGTGTAGGTACTAAGAAGTATTATCAATAAAGATAGCCAAGGATGTCAACTCTGTAAACTGTATGTCAATTACTTTATGCTTTAAAAATAGAATAAGTAGTCTATCAACTCTCAGGTTAGGGTAAGTTATTTAGAACATAGATATAGTTAATGTGACCGATAGCATAAAAGATGTATATTGACAGTAGCGGCATTTTAATGAGCGCACTGTGGCAGCGTGTGTCTGTGGAAGAACTTCATTGAGCGACCGTCCTAGAAGTCAGAGTAAAAAGGGTATGAAAGGTGGCCTTTTTGCTTACGGCAGCCGCAACTAACATTGACGCCAATAAATCACGCTTAGCAGGCCGTTCGTACTAAAACAGTCGCGTTCTATTCACCAAGTTGCGCAGGACATGTGGGTTTCTTCTTATAATAAAAACTCAGTGATCACGCTGAATCATTTACTTCACAGAAATTTCATAATATTAGCGAATCATTTATATTTAACAAATCTAACTTATGGTGAATTTTTAGTACACTTCATAATCAAAATGCAGTTTACAAAGTAAATAATGTTTCAATCTTGCGATGGCATATCATTAGTATGATTTAACCAATTAGTACATTTTGTTTCAACACTATTATAAACCATAATGTCACATTCAAAACTTAACTGTTTAGAGATCTACAATAAATTTTAGAGATATCTTTTTTATAATTCGTTTTCTTAAATAATATACATAATCAACGTTTTGTATCATCCTGCGAGCGAACATTTAGTACATCGGCTCACAAAATGGTACCACTTAATAAAGTAACGAAGAATAAACTCAGTATTTAAATTTAAAATATTTTCAACCAACAACTTTAAGAGGTTATAAACTAACTTATAAATTGCAATTGCAACATAAACTTAATTTATTTGACAAAGATAAAAAAACCTAGTTCAAATTACAGTAACTTCTAACTCAAATATCATTACAAAAACTATAAAATGAAACTTTCAATCGCAGCTTTCACTTGTACAAAACTACTCTGTGCTTGAAACATGACTGCTTATGGTTATTATAATGGGTATCTAATCAATTATTTACCAAAATTCAACACATCGTGTACGCTTAATAAAGCAGCGATTAACACAAAATGTAACTTATTTAAAAAAGAATTTTACAAAACGTACTTTTCAAATATAGCAGGAGACAACGGGTAGGTATAAAAATCACGGACAATTTTATTTTTTCGTTGTTTCAAATATTAATCCATGTGGGATTCCAACCCACAATACCCAGCGGCAAAGAGACTGCTTTCCCGCTACGCCATCCGCCTATACAATTTAAATACTTTACTTTGACAAGCTAAATCTTGGTTAATTGTATTTTCCCTGTCATATTATACCTTAGAAATGGTAATGTCCACACATATTCTTTAATAAAAATTATATGTATTGCAACAGCGATAATCAATCATATTTGTACGTAGTGAAGTAGGTTAAGTAGCGTTAACCTGGCAGTACGAATGGTGTAATATCCACTAAACAATTGCTACAAACGATGGTATAATAAACTCTTAAAATATGTACGTTCAAAACAATATAATAATAACAAAATGTCCTCGGTGCAGTTACGAATATAATATACAATTTGCCTGTTCATCTTACATAGACATTAAATTCATTTATACGTATGACTTTTATACCTATTTTAAAGTTGTTAATTCTGGTTCGCATCTCGGACTTTTCAAACTTATGTGCGTATTAAAAACAGTTAATTATTGCTTGCTTTTGCCAAAGTAATAAGTTCTTGAAGATGCGATACGATATACGAAGATAGTCTGCCAAAAATGCACTGGGTCAGCGTGGTGGACTACGGCCTAACCCGTCTCACTCCGAGAAGAGTCCCGTGCCCAGCATTGGGACTGGTTAATACCGGGCTGATGATATTATTACTAATTACAAATGCTATAGCCAACTTAATGCGACTTTCTACTAAATAAAATATGGCGACTTTTGCTTATCAGTTTGTATTTATACATACACCATACGAATCAAAAAATCTCATAATGTATATGCTTTAAGACATAATTGACAAAGGATCATCATTATATTATTATAGTTTTGTTATTTGTTTGATATATATATAAACTTATTTTCTTCTGATAAAATATTTAATTATGTATAACAGTGTACTTTCGTAAGGCACCTGTTACAATATTTTGAGATACAAAAATAGCTTCGATCTGATAATATTACATTTTAGTATATATGTATATTTGAATAAAATATACTTTTATAAACTCTATACAGGCTTTGTAAATTGCAACAAGGTATATTAGTTGTTCACGTCAACAATTGACTAAATATATTCGACACACCTCATGAAATCTTAAAAATAAGAAGTTAAATTAATTTTAACAAATTCCCTTTGTATCGCCTATAATACGTAAAATCAGTTCTGCAATTTTTAAAATAAAAATGCATAAAAAGGGAATTGAGACGATCCTAAATAAAATTAAATGCCTAGTTTGTGTGTATTGCGCACGTAAACTAAACTAACATTTGATAAAATGTGACTTTAATATAAGCAGCAACACTCACACCCACACATTTCTATATAAATTCTGCTCTGTAATACATATTATATATGCATTTAATATTCATACTAAAATTGTACTATATTAATATTAAACAAATATTGATAATGTATTAATTGAACAAATAGCAATAAATTTATAGAAGATTAATCAATCAATCTGTCGCTGTGGTAACACTGTATATCACAGGTGAGTATACGTCCAGAATTATTTAATACCTATACATTCTCACATCAAGCATTACACTTTAACTAAAAATCACGATAACTTCAACGTAACGCAAAATAAACTGACAACACTCTTAAAATACTATTTAAATCATTAACTTACAGTAAAACATGAGTGTACTAAGCTGCAACTATAGGTGCTGACTTCGACTATTGGTTAATATTGAGTTTCTTAAACGGCGATAACAATTAAACAGATTAAAATATGTTCATATTTGAATATCGTTAAAACATCAACAAATAAAGTTTACGCATATTGGCTGCGTAAACTTTATTTGTTGAATAATACACGGTTGCCAGTCTAACAAGCAAACAACTCCACCCTGCACGACCGATTTCTTCTTTGTACCTTTTTTTTGTTTTGAGTCATTTGAGATCAGAAAGAGACATAAGAACTATATTCAGCACTATTCACAGTAATAGTTGTAGCCAAGCACATAGAACATTTTTGGCGCTAATGGCAGTCGAACCAGACTATCAACAAATTCAGTCAGAAGACAAAAATAAATGGAAATAGTTTAAAGAATATCTATCGCTACACACCAAGTTTACTCGAGTTGGTTCGCGAACGAGATCTTGATGACATGGACATAACGAACGTCTCAAATTAATGCCGTATTAACATAATAACAGATCACTTTCTTCGAAACGTCTGTAAGAACGATAGAACTTAAACACTAAGAACTTAACACTGTATTTGTTTATGACCACTGTATCTAACTTCCGAGGTGATTTGATGCATTTTAGCCACTAGATTGTTTTGTGAAGATACGTTAGGAAATAGCACATTAGTACGGTATTATCTAAAGTAGATCACGGGTATCGTGCGACTAGAACGTGCGACGGTATTGGTGGTACTAAAAGGTAGACGTAGAAGAGCCGGCTACCTCAGCCATGTCGCTGTCGGCTGGCGGAGGCGGCAGAGGAGCATCTTCTTCATAGATCATCACCAATTTGCTGTGCTCCCGTTTTCTACGGTGGCCCTGGAACTAAAAATATCTTCTGTAAGCATTCACTTTACGTCTTCATGACCCCAGCCGCCTACAAAATTAAGTAAACTTAATAATAGCTTAAACAATAGCGATGCGATTTCATATTGCTGTAATAGAGACTATTACAGCAATCATAGCAATATGAAAACTGTAAATTATAGACAATATTTTGTATGAACACTTTTCTAAATATATCTTGAGGCTTTATCCACTACCTTGAAAACCTTTTACAAATAAAAATGGGTCAGTTAATGAGTATTTTCTTTTACCTTAGATACACTAGTTGACGTTTCTTCACCAGAGCTACTAGAACTCGTGATGCCTTCTTCTAACGTCAGCCTAGCCGCCACTCCTTCGAGTTGTAGGTCCAAGTACAGCTGTCCCAATTGGTCATTGACTAAAGACGGCTGTTATACAAATATATCATCAGTAAAGTCATTAACCAAAGATGGCTAATTGATATACAAGGTTATATATAAATTGTATATTTCACACACTATATTAAGTATGCAATTCTCACAGGATACGATATCTATTGTTAGAGTGTTTACATTTATTCCAAAATGTGTTCTGAATTTCAGTACATTACCTCTTGGTTGTCCTAAACCTTTTCATAAAGTAGTTCGAACAACGTAGCAATGTCGTGTTGAAAGAAATAAGTCTTAAGAAACTTCATCATAATTTTTCTTACTTATGTATGTACCCTACCTTTTTAAGTTCAAGTTGTAAAAACACAAAAATATTTTACGTGTTTTTAAAACCTGGTACCGAACTTAAAGATACAACATGTTTTTGCATACGGAAGAGGGCTTTTACATGCGACAAATATTATTTTGATTCTTTCTACCAAAATGTCTCTACTGTGTTTGAGCGCTGCGCTTTCATCACTCTTGCTATCATGCCGTCCCGCGACCTCGTTTTGAAGGTAACAATATCATAGAGACATGGTTGTACCAAACAATTTTTCATTAACATTAAAACTTACCATTGGCAGCTCATTTAAAATTAGATAGAGTTGAAGATAGAGTAGAAACAGTTGGCGTATATAACTAACCTGTTCGAAAGAAGACATTTTCTGTTTGTCGGCAGTAAGTACTTCTTCCATAGACTTTGTCAATACTTGATACTTATAGACGAGCTCAGATGTCACGCAAACCTAAAAGTGATCAGAGTTAATGTAAAAAAGGACTAAAGAGAATAGACAAAACTGACTATCATGTCTTATTTTAAGTACTTGAGATATTTTCATTATAATATTTATATTTTTAATGAATAATCAATACACTGATTGTGTCTTGTATTGTCTTATATTTACCTGTTCCATCCATGGCGGCTCCAACTTCCTCCTCGCTACTTTTTTGACCTGTTGGGGCTCGAAATATGATGAGCTGGGATCCAGCGGGCTCTAAAATAAATAGATGTTCTTACATGATTACGAAATAACGGATCAATGCACCTTTGAACACTTATGCCCAGGACTGGACGTCACACTTATACCTTATCGATGAATTATAATTAAGTCAAATAATAATTATTACCGCCATTCGTACCACCGTAAGGAGTATGCGTCACTTCCTAATTTCCACTTTGCCGGGTCTGCTGCCAACTGTAACCAATCTTTTAGAAAGGTAAAATCTTGTATAAAGCATTTCAGTTACAGTCTGAAGTGTCGGCATTTTCTACCGTTTGGAATCTACTGCGTCTATTCGATAACTTGGTATAAGTGTATAAATTACTTAAACTAAAATATATACCGACCCTGAGCTTATTTTTGTTGACTTCGGCCCGTTTAGCGTCGCTCTCCTCGGCACTACCAGACTCAGTTTTGAAAAATGATGAATAAAATGATGAATAACTAGACTCTTCGTCAGTTTTATCGACGGTCTCTTCACTATTGCCAAGTCTGTTTAACTTGTTGGCATGGGCCTGACCGCTTCGACAGAGTAGTGTTTCGGGAACAGCCTCTGTACTCTGCAACATATTATTAGACTGTAGAAAATAAATAGAATTAAAATTCCAATCACAATGCCAATGCTTGTTGTATTAGCCTAGTTTCTAACACACAAATACACAACAATTGTTTAAATTATACTCTGTAAAATATAGCTAGATTAAAAGGACAGATGGCGAATAAGGAAAAGCCTGAGTGACGAGAAACTATTACAAAGTTACAAGGTTAAATGAAAATACTAATAACATCTAACCCGTGACTTAATTATACCTTACTTAACAACTTTTGTTCTACCACTTCTATAATTCATTATTTATTCCATTCATACAAAAATGCAAAAGAAAGCAGTAGCGCAACGAAAACTCAACACAAGAGCGTAGGCGTTGTGCGGGAGGCAGGGCGGGTGCAATTTTATACTTGAAAAGTATACTAATATGTACTTTTCCAAAAAACTATTCGTAAAACATGATAAAACCAAAAGTTGTTAAATATGATGTAAAGAAGACACAGATATAAGGTTATTAGTATTTTTCATATAACCTATATATATCGAGTATATCGAGTATGCCGAACTATACACGAATATAATCTGTTTAATATTTTACAAAATCATTGTCATACCTACCTATACTAATTTTTACCAAAATAAGCAGTGGCAGCAATTAGTACGTATGTAGTTTTTCAAAGAAAAAGAATGTAACAAAAGACAAAAACTGTTTATCACAGAATGATAAGCTATAATAATTTTTTATTTGAGCTTGAATAAATTATCATTAAAAAGTAAAAGATTTAACTAAAAAATGGAATATTTTGTTTAAGATTTTGGTCTATGATACATTTCTATTTATTCTGGTGTAACAACGAGAACAAAATATTTTCACTTCCACGACATTAAACATTTAAACTCACATATGCAATTATACGCATACGTACCTTTAAAAATTTCAATCAAGCTATATTTCGTGCAATATAATAAAAATTAATTAGTGTAGTAGAACATGGCCATACAACGTCTTAGATTTGCACGTTAAGCTATAAGGAAAAGTTACTCTCGTCTTGTTTAAAACTGGAAATAATGTGTCATAGGCGTTGTTATAGATAGTTAGCAGAAAGATATGGGTGATTACTACCTAATTTTTACTATAATTGCGCAACGGGAATGGGAAAGACCGCATTCGAATGTCGAATAACAATCGATAAACTGTTTGGGCGATATTTCACTCGCTTGGTTTTTACCTAAATTTTTAATATCTTTATTTTTGTTGTCACTCTGTACAACAATACAATGTACTGTTGGTGGTTTTCTTAACCTCTGAACTGAATCGATGCATACAGGTACACTGGGGACATTTTACTTGAGTCTAAAACCTACCTAAACCCAGCCTAGCTAAATAGTACATACAGAGACACATCAACCTAGACTGTTTGGACTTTGAACTATTAGAACTCGAACGCTACAAATTGTGCGAGAGAGTACGTCATATTTCTGTTATGCTCTATCCTTACCATTACATCGACACCACTATACAGTGTCCCTTTCCGACAATTCTCTATTTTGTATGTAGCGTAGTTATGCGTATATAGGGTGTCTAACTTGATGTGTAGCCGTGTGTACACAGACTACACAGATAGATAGATGCAGCGGGGCAGCTATTTTGTCTTGTAGTATATAATAGCAGTCATCTGTTTACTATAGACGCAACAAAACAAGATACCCTTATTTATCATCATCTAAAAATGGTCCCAGAATTTAAGTGCACCCAAATTATACAATCGTTAATTTGTTTTTCTATCATTTACTTCATATAAAACTGTATAATACAGTTATTTACATAAACGAGAACAAAAAAAGCTTTTCTTTTTTTTTGCCTATACCTAATAGCTGGGCAAAAGTTTCTCCATTGGATTTCCAAATCCCTCGTTGTTAGCGACCACCGCTGCTCTCAAACGCGCCGATGTCACATCGCCGTCTCCGTCGCGGTCACGGTTTGCGGCCACCACTCTGGGTGCTTGTAACTGATATGTCCGGCCCAGTCTAACTTTTAAATGTACATCATACAGCACAGTGTAGTGTTTCGGATATAATCCGTTTTTTTACTCCCGAGACTGCTACGCACCATCGCTGTTTAGCAAGTCTCCAATTTGGACTTCTGAACCTCGGACAGAGATCATGTTTTTGTCAACGTAGGTTAGGATAACCATACATGCCAACAAACGCCCGCTTTAATTAAATCGGACAGTTGCGCATCAAAAGCTTTATTCGTGTCGTCGTTCGTAAGATGCCATAAATGTGGTTGACAAAGATATCAACACTAAGTCGAATGTATAACAACCAAACAATCTATAACATTGTTAAATTAATTAAAATAACCAGCCCTATCTACCTGCAAAGTATCAACAACAATCCTCATACACTATTATTATTTATGATGATAGTAATCAATTGCATTCCTTAATTCGCACATTAAAGAGATGACTGAGAGAAAGAAATAAAAAGAGAACTTAAATAACAATTACGCAATACATAAAGATGAAATGTTGCAATCATGAGCCATGATTGGGACTGAAACTGTTTGACAGTTTCAGTCCTAAGGTCAGAGCTGCATGATAACTTCATGTCTGACGAGTATATTGTTGACTTCCCGTTCCCGCTCTGACTACATAGCGCGCCCGACTCCTATAAAAGCATTGAAATAGTGCAAAAATAAAATAAATATCTATCTCTATATCAAACAATGAGAAAATATAATTAAAATACACAAATGTATACGTGGTGTAATGTATGAGTTCGATCTTACTTTATCATACATTATTTTACCACCACTTCAATATGAATATTTACACTATTTGTCTAATCGTTTTGATTATCACTCTATCCTTTGGTGTGAAATTCAACAACATTTTTGCTACCCCTGAAAGGTAGGAACCGATGTATTACAACCACTATTCGCCAAGTATGGTATTATATATAGTATATAGACCCGAAGGTCCTACGTAAAAAAGAGAAATTCTATTATATATGTTAAAGTTACAGACTCAGTGTTGACAACACATTGCCCAACCCGGGAATCGAGCCCGAAACTACAGTAGTTAGTTGCATTCAGTACCACTGCGACTGCCGTCTCATTGGCACAATCTAACAAGATTACTGATATTAATTTTAAAATTCCTTTTATTTATATTAGGGTGTGTTTGTTGTTTTCAGGACATTGAACACATCGAAGGCTGTCGTGGATACTAGATATCCGATAACAATGGACCCAATATATGTCTGACGCAAAAGGTTTAAATTATTTATTATTTGCACATAAAATGCACCCTTCATAATTATTAACGTTCTAAAACAACATGTCATAAAACAAAAGCTGAAAATGAAATATATAGACATTAAGTAATTAAGTACCATGTTTTTAAATGTTGATGCAAAAAGGAAAGATTTCGTTCAGAATCAAGTACAAAATATAAATTGCATGGGTTAGGTGTTTTAAAAGAGAGCGAATGTTTTCCTTATGATTTTGGTTTTCGAGAAGGTAAATCCGATTCGTGTTACAAATTACTCATATGATTGACATGATCATACAGAAAGGTGAAATGTATGCATGATGATAGATACGTGACGTGGATTGTTATGATGCGATGTGAGGACTAACAGAGTCATTGATTAATTTGATGTGTACATGAGTGTTGCCTAATCAACTGCCGTGAATCAGCAATTCATTGAGGCAACAGTAAAATCACCAGCATTTATGACAGAGTACAAGTAAAGTACAAGAATATGCCGTGGCATATCAACTCATAAGATGTATGTTGCATACCCGATTCAAAGCTTTCGTCGAACAGTTACTTTCTGCGCTCCCAAAGGCCGTTTTAGAGGAGGCCGCCTGAGATTCTGCTCTTTTCTTGTCGCGCCATGCACCGCTGAACTTGCCAGGCCTCAATATTAAACTGGGCTTACAAGCCTGTATAGGTAGCACAACGGTGAGTTTGGTAAACGCCTTCCAATAGTCAATTACTTCAATATCAAAGCGAACCCTAGACTAAGCCGGACATTAAGCAGAAACAAAAATATAATACAAAAATATACTACCAATATATCAACATCATTGACTTCGTCGAATTAATGCATTTTATTTATTAGTCATTGAAATGCAGGTAAGTGTTCCTCGGTCATAAAACAAACCACACAAAACAATCGGTTATTATCAGTGAACGCTTGTACTGACTTAGACATAATACTGTCACGTACACATCATACGTGCTTGTACACTTGTGTGAAGAAGATGCCGTACAAAAATGGCATTGCAAGCTGTCAAATAACTATTTAAATGAATATTAGTGCGAATAATAATAGTCACGTCAACTTTGACCAAAAAATATGGTGGAACTTACGATCCTAGTTCCAGCCAGGTGTATCGTCAGTTTAACTAAAGCTATTTACATTAATAAATAAATAATACAATTGTGTACCAAAGTGCCAAGCCAAAGTGGTAATTCAAAATTAATAGACATAATGACTGACCTCTTCGTAATTGCTGCTGGTCAGACCAAGAGGATTCATTGTATTGGTGTATTGCATTGACTGAGCCATCATGGTTTGCTGCACTGGATAAGACACTTGAGGACTTATTGGCGAGTACATGAAGGGTGACCCGTATACAGGCTGCCCATACATCATACATTGCACTGAAAGTAAATAAAGGTGTTAAATTTTTATACTCATGATAGATAATTTTTATGTCTCAATCTCTCTTTCTTCAACTATCTTCCACTTCGCTGTTCCCTCGATATCTTCTTCAGATAACTTGCAATCCCCATATCTCTTTGCACTACGGTCTTCCAACTTGTTTTAGCTCGGCCTCTGGATCCACGACAGTTAGGTGGTCTTCCCTAATGTGCTCATACCATGAAGTCTCTAAATAGTTCAAAATTCAAATGAAGTAAACTAGCATTGCAAGCAATCTGGTTGAATCTAGAAGAAATATTTAAACTGCTTGAGAGTTATTAAAGTTACTTACTTGCAGCAGGAGTTTGGAACTGGGGAGCATTACTGCTGGACGGCATGTGCGTGCTGGTGGTTGTAGGAAGAGTGGACGTGGCCGCAGGTGCATAGTACATCGGAAACATACCTATACAAAAAACGTACCATTAACAATCTAGTAACAACTACATTTGAAAATTTTATATTATTCTTTTCTATTCTTCTTTAATATAGTTTTATTTACCTGGCATGGTGGTAACAGGGCTCATAATAGACATTTGTTGCGGTATACCGACGCCCAAGATGAAGGTGTTCATGTTGTTTGTTGGCGTAGTCGGCCAGTTATTTGCTGCCAAAGGAAATGTTATTGTTTTTAATTGTTCATTACATGAGAAACTTTAAACAAAGAACTAAAGCTTATACATCTGTTATTACAACTAAAGGCTTTTGCTATAGGTACTTAGGGGTCTGTAAGCCACCGGTCTACCCGGAGGTAAGGCATGGCAATTGCGGCTTTAGCAATGTCAGAACTCTTAAGCCGTTGCTTACCGTGACAGCAGCACAGTTCTTTAAATCACATTTGAAGGAAGGAAAGCTATATGAGATAAAATAAAGCTAACGAGGTACAGTGTTCTTAACTTACCGACAGTTGTAATAATAGTTGATGAAGGCTGTACGACGTCAGCACTGGTTGACAGGGTGCGCTGCCTACGTCGCGGTTGACGCATCGACGAGCAGTGATGCTTATGTGGGTTGGTTTCAGAATCATTTTGCTTACAGGAACGCTTGATACCATGTGGCTGAAATAATTTTATATGTTATTGCATAGAAACATCGACACGACGGATGTCAGACCAAATCCAAATGTAGTAGCATAGAATTGATCGAGTTAATTACGGTTTGCTGTAAAGGAATAGAAGAGGAAATAAAACATAGCCTAAATGTCCTTCAGTAATCTCGACTATACTATTAAAAGATCTCCTTATGTCTCCTTACAACTGCCTGGAGTTATACTTAAAAAATAATAGACAACTATATCAATACTAAATCAATATTAAAGATACTAATTTTCTGATCAAAATATATTTCTGCGCTCAAAGACTGCTGATAGACAACATGAGAAAATATTACAACGATTACAAATATCAAAACCAAGTCTGTTTTAAAAATTGTAAGTAGGAAGATGAATACCTGGGTTTCACTAGGTGCTCCCGCAGCTGTTGGTTGGAAAGACGCGTTGCATCGAGCTAAGTGTTCTTTCTTTTTCTGCCTCGTCTCATTAGTAGCCTTCTCTCGCCCTCCCTTGCTGCTTGAACGAGTCTCACGGTGAATCTTCATCAACTCTTTCTCCATCTCAGCATTATGTCTGAGAGAAAGATAATAATCAAATTAATTGACGTCTATGATCGTTATAGGAAATAGGCAAGCCTTAACTCAATATAAAAGACGGTTATAAAACATATTTT
This sequence comes from Catocala nupta, assembly GCA_963675205.1. Classification (NCBI taxonomy): domain Eukaryota; kingdom Metazoa; phylum Arthropoda; class Insecta; order Lepidoptera; family Erebidae; genus Catocala; species Catocala nupta. Next base: position 27,782,059 of record OY776078.1, on the reverse strand, counting down.
TAAAATTGTTTAATTTATAGAAACTTATACTATACATGTTTTGTAAAGTTTAATTACAAATCATGCTAGCGAAACAGCAGGAAAGAACGGTATATCCAGAAACTATTTTAGAATTAAGAATAAGAAACTAATATAAATAGAAAATAAGAAACTGAATAGCTAAGAACAGTTTTACTGAATCGTAATATTTATAATTATCGCTAATTCAATGTAGAATTTTCTATACTGAATAACTGCTTTACGTTTTAGTAATAGACGTGTTAATGGCACAATTTAAGCCTTAGCCAAATATTTATATCGGGCGCTATCCAAATATTTATATAGGCTTATTTCCTATGATCTGATATATGGTTTATATAGCTACATTTTCAAATAATTAAACAATACTTTGATTACGAATGTTCTACATTGAATATGACTTACGAATACATCAAACCAACACCAATAACGACGGTGAATTCTGTATTCAACATACAAAAAATAGCTCTAAACGACACAATGCGCTTCGCCGTAAAATAAATTATTGGAGTCACCGAGATCGAAGTCTAAGCAAGTTGCGCTGAACAGGCCGCAACTGCTTGCGGAATGTTGAATGTCGTGGCAAACTGGTTTGAGAGAAAACGCCCTGAATCGGCAAACGTGTAGAACGCCCCTCAGTCAGATCGAACGACAACCTGAAGCAGATTATATTGGATAAACTAAGATGGCCCATTTTGGAATGACACCGAAAAAGATGTGTACAAAAACGCTTCCTAAACAAAATTCAGCATGATTTTCTATAGAATGTCTGTTTGAATGGGTAGCTGACAAATCAACAGCTTAAACCGCAGATTTTATAAATAAGAATGTTTGCACGTCGATTCCATACATAAAGTAGGTACCTATCCACTATGAAAGATCTAATATGTTTAATAGTATAAAATATGTTTAACTGTACTGTATTGTATCTGTTTTAAACATGCCGTGTACACATATTTAGAACATATATTAAAACAAAACAACATTGTAAACCTAGGCTTAATATATCTATGAATAAAGTTTTATCTTATCTTATAAATGGATTTCTAAGTTTGAATAAAAAACATATAGAATCGTCTAACAAGACCAAAGCTCGTAGAAATAATCTATAATAATAAATCAAATGATAGAAGGGTATAATAAGAGTGGTTGGGTGAAAACTGTAAGTTAGCACAAAATCCACCCTTAAGTGTGTGATATGAGTATTGCCTAAGATTGAAATGTAGTTATATTGCAATACTTTAAGAATTAAATACATATCTTTTCACGGTGCTTAGTCAGCACATATGGTACTTTGATCACAAACCATACCGAATATATATTTTTTAAAGATAAGAAGATGCTACAAAATTATTACATAACTAGGTAAGTTAAAAAGTTTTCATGGTCATAATGAGTGAAATAAAAGCATAATTAAAGATTACAATATATATTATGTTCCCGGGACTAATAAAAGACCGTTCACTTATAAGGGCTGGCATGAGGTGTGTTACATACTGAAACCAAGAACGCCTACCGTGATGAACATGATAGATTCGATCAAGAATCTAAGGTTTGGAAAACCTAGTCTTGAAATGAAGATAATTGGTCAATAGTCATCAGAAATTAACAAGATTTTTCGACAAGTCAATTACTTCGATTAGGAATTCGGCTTACCACCTAAATTAGTAATTCAGTCCTGCAAATATAAAAAACACGGTGGCCGTAGTTAAGAGGATTACACAAGAAGGTCACCTGCGGTCCGCCTATGTCGGTCAAAGTTACCACACCATGGTTTAGAAGAAACGTTAAGATTCGTGCTAATTCACACGAAGATGGCGGATCGAAAGCGTCTACACAAAAGACTGGCTCAGAAAAGTGTAAGGTAGAATTAAAATGTCTGAAATAAGCTATCAAGAGTATTATCAATAAAATATACTAACTTAGTAAGTAAGGATTCAGTAAGACGGATAGGTTGATACTCTCCCATCGGAGCGACGGGGCTGCAGGTACCCATAGCCAGGACATTGGAGTCACATGAGCTGGTCATTTCCCCTGAGTCCCCTGAGTTTTGGGCCATAGGAGAGAGACAGTGGCTGAAAGAGAACAAAAGCATGAATGCATAATTTATGTACTTAATCAATAAAATTTATTTATGGCTCTGAATCCTTCACGTTAAGGGTAGGCAGATAAATAATGGATGCCGGGGCTAACCACCAAATCACTATCTACTACTCTACTTCTCTCGTTTTCATAAATTTTACCAACACTCATAAACAAAGAAACCATCAAATAAATAGTAGCAGTCCACCGCTGCAAAAAAGTATCAATCAATTTTGGCTACTATGTCCGGTTTACACCTTGGGCATCCAGCCTATCACAGCCACCTACATGAGACCGTCAGTCTACCTAGCTGGACAAATGGAATAAGTGGAAAATAACAACAGTAATATTGAAATACTTACTTAATAGCAGGTCTCGTTTCCTTCAATGCAAGTATGTTTTCACCTCCAACTGTATTGTAATCTTCGTAGGAGTACGGCTGATGGCTGTTGAAGTACCTACAAATATTACACAATCAATGTAACGACTAGACGAATCTCTGAATACTATTAATAATAATAATAATAAACTTATACTGAAAGATCAGCTAAGCCACAAGTAAAAGTATAAAATCGTATACCTAATCACTTAGCTCACAAGATAATACTTATGAACGTCAAAGTTTATAAGACAGTCTTGTCTCAAACTTTGACGTTCATAAGTGTTATAAGTTATGTTAGTTATGTCTACAAATATTGATCTATTAGAGATATATTATAATATTTGTATAATATCAGCCCTGTACCTATATAAACTGCCCCACTGCTGGGCGTGGACCTCTTCTCAGTGAGAAAACGTTTAGGCCATATTCTATCACAGTATGGTTCCTTATTATATGCTACATATTCCAATTGAATGATATTCAATAAATAAAAATACTATCAAAGTATTGTGTCTAATATGAACATATTAAAATGTGAATATCGACAATTAAAGTATTTTTTCAATAATCAGGTTAGCATTAATATCATTGAATGTTGTGTTTTAAAGATCTGCATATATATTAACATTTCGTTGCCACTGAGCCAGTTAAGGCGGGAAATAGGTGTAAAATTGCAATTCGTTTAAAAGTTATAAGCGTTTAAGTGAGTGCCCTTCGGTACAGGGTCCGAGCGCGTGACTTGGTAAAGCGGAGCGGTCGAGCGGGTAGTCATTCATATACTACCAGGCATAGAAGCATTAATATCCTTGTACCAAAGCATCAAATACAATTAGTTGAGAAAAAAGAAGGATTGCAATATGGTGCTGGAATCGCTGATTAACCGGTAAGTTGTTTGAATTAGTTAATTACTGTCGCAAATTAACTTTTACTGACACTTTTTTTAAAAGCGTTTTCCTCGGATTTTCTTTTTTCGAAATTGCGTAAACTCTAGTTTGAAAAGTTTTAACCAATCGTTTTGAAATTTTATACATAGTTTCTATATATAAATACGCTAAATTTAAACCTGAATCCTAAGCAATATCTATGAATAAAATATTTTTTATAATAAAAAAATACATTAAAATGGTGAAAGTCATGCTTTATGTTTACACCCGTCTAAAAAATACAAATTTTCAACTTTTACATTGTATTTTTCATAGAAGATATAGAAAAAAAATTACTTCTCTTTTCCTATTGATCAGATGGAAATTGCGGACTCCAAAAATTACGCAAACTGCTCAGTCATATGGCAACCTACAATGCGCGACAGCTAATATCTCCGCTACTTTTTGAAGAAAATCTTCAATAATTTGATGTATGATCTCTAATATATGTATAATATATGTGACCTTATAATGTTAATAAATAATATAAATTCTTTAAGTGTTATAAAAATTTATGAAAATGACGAGAAAACGTCGTCTTACACCTATTTCCCCCCTTAAAATGAGGTGAACAAACTCGTTTGGTTTTCCCATACGAAACCTATGAACTAATCAAATCATTGGAGAATTATTGGATATAAAAATGTAATGGTTTTGTACCCACAATTAATATTTTTCTAGCAAAACATGCATGTACTATATATAATATTGTAACACCACCAAATATCATGTTTTATGCAAATAAATTATTATTATTATTATTGAACTGATCACGTGCATGACTGCACGCGCTAAGAGGGCGGTTTTAACAGCTACTTGTTAATTACAAAAACAAGCTTTCCTTATAGAGTATATTATGTTCAATTTACAAGTATATTTCATTTGGTGTTGTGTGTGTGTGATAAAATATTATTATTATTATTATTATTTATTTTGTAAAAGGCAAGTAGATTTTTACTTTACAAATAGCTACTATCTTTACTATGTTGATTTTATACAAATAGTGATCAAATCTATATTAATAAATAATATAAATATATAAACAAGAATAAATAAGATTTATCGATGAATAAAATATCTTACCTTTGCAGAGTATCATTATAGTTGAGTTGGTTGTAGCTAAGCGGAGTCTCTGTACTCGACTTGCTATCATTGTAGTCATGGTGCGGTGATATTCCACCGAGCATCACTGAATCTCTCTCCTAGAAAGACAAGCAGCACACATAAGTCAATATTTGGCATTTGCGGAGATGCTATATGGATATATCTGTGAAAATTAAATCAGGGATTTTACAAGTTTCAATCGTTTCCCCATTTAAATAGAACTTAAAAATGAGAGGCGAATGAAAGTCTGCATGTTCCTGATTTAAATAATTCTGCACAACTGTGGAATGAAAGAGATTAGGTAATAATAACGTTTTCCTGACATGTTGGACGATTGGATTGATATTGCTATAGCCTTTACCGGCTTACATCATAGCTGCATAGCATCTTCTGCTTATCTGAGAGCAATAAAAAAGAAAATAAAACACCTGGTTTTATACCCCTTCCGCCTTTTTGGTAATATTATAAGTATTCGTCTGTAAATACCGGTATTACGCCCAAAATCAACTCATAGAGTAATTGAAGAAAACTTTCATAGAAAACACAGCACGTGTTTGGACAATTTCCAGGTTTGTTCACGCTAATGTCATCTTCTTTCGTTCTCTTCGAGTGACGACGAATACATGTTTACCTGAGTAAATGCATTATAATAATACACTCCTTCAATAATTCCCTACGCCGCCAGCATTCCAATGAACCTTACACGTTTTATTCTGTACCTTACGAACTCTCAAGGGTTTGTACTGTACAACTCCCACGAAATTAATAATTACGTATACGTGCACCATTGACGCACGTGTCAAGACAAAGGAGAATGCTCTGGCTTGTTTGGATTCCAGTATCAGGTTATATTGGTATATATAAATATTTTCTGAGTCAAGATGAAAGTTACCTCATTATAATTATAGGGTATAATAAATACTTTAAAGAAAATAAATAAGATTTACGAAAAGCGCCGAGATTTTAGAAAATGCTCCATTATAAACAGTTACCCTTACTTTTAACTTTATCTTAGATGTTAATAATCTAAAATTTTGTCTAACAAGTATTTTTTTTAATATCACTATACATTTAAGAGCAAGGAATTGCAATACTGAGTTATATTTCACAACATTATAAGTTTATAAAACTCCACACACAACCAAATCAAGTTTTCACCCGCAGTGTTGCTCATGTGGAAAGTATAACATAGGGATTGATATGGACTACATTTTGTTTTACTTTTTTAATATCCTACACCCGAAAATATGTTGTTGCCTTTGTTGCCATACCTATTAAGAACATTAACATATCGATTTTAGAAAATATATATTAACTGTTTTCTTAATTTTATATTATTGTTTTGCAAATAATTAACTAGACGATAGTTGATATTAAAAAGTATATTTAAGTTTATTTTTTGCAATTATAATACAGTTTTAATATTTGTGAGTGAAATATTTAAATAACGATGTTTTTATTGCTGGTAACCCTGATAGCTAGTTTTAAAAACAGTTGTGAAGTCAAAATAAAATCTTATGAATCGTTTCAAATCTTAATATATTGAAAAAAATCGTATAACTCTTAGAACGGGCAAATCATGAACAATTCAAAAATGAACGTAGGTTTTCGGCGCATAGGTACACTATGGCTAGTTCTCTTTCAAGGGTGATATTACGATTGCCCATTCTCCTTTATTTTTAACACACGTTTGATTAATTAAATGGAGCAAACTACACATGTACATGTATAGTTGTATACACATGAAGCCGTGTGGAGGACACGAATGTTAATAGACATTCGTTCGTACAACTTACATAGTAGCTGTGGTCAGGATCTTGTATTTCTAGACGCAGCTCCTCGTCTGTTTTGGGTTGTTCCTCCATGAGGCTTTCCATGAACGATGCGAGGTCCTGGCAGCGCTTGCTCATCTGTTGTTTGGCAACTTCTGCCGGCTTTGTAAGAACCTGATGATGATAAAAGTTTATTTATATTAATAATGTTCATCTACACTGACGGACTCATAAACTGCATCAATGTTCAAGACGCCTTTGATATAAACATTTTAACCAAGATTTTAAACATTTTATACAAATTTGAAACTTCTAGTTTGGTTCGTTAACTTCATAACAGCGTAGTATCATATCCTTAATGTGAGTTTGTATACCGGATTTAAATTTTTTGAACATAAACTATGAATGTAACAACAATTGGTTTTAGTTGGTTTATTGAAAACATGATTTATACAATTTAAAAAAAATTGCACATTTCACTTTCTTTTAATAAGGTATATTGCCTCCACGTACCCTTTTACAGATTCTAATCGGTTCCGCATAGATCTGATTAGGGTTGTTAAACGGTTTGCGGAATGTTATTCCATTCTTGTGAAATCGCTGTTCTTAGTGCTGCCACTGTTGTGAGCACAGGATTCCTTCCATATACAGCGTTTTTAATTGTCCCACACATGCTCAATGCGATTAAGATCCGGGCTGCGTACGTATCCCAACCTCTACGCAATATTGTCGAACTTGAGCAGCGGCGTGGGATCGGGCATTATCTTGCATTAGAGTAAAGGTACCACGTGAATTTCTAAAACCTCTGTTGTATAGCGTTGTGCCGTCAAAACACCTAATCTACCGTTTTGACGAACCATGTCGATGAACAGTTCCGTTTGCCCGATCATCGAAATGCCACCCCACAGCATACACGAACAGCCTCCAAAAGGAACACGCTCCTCAATGCAACTTTGAGCATATCTCTCCCCACGTCGATGATAGACTCTTCTGCGACCGTCTGCACCATTAAAACATGTCCTACGCTCATCGGTGAATAATATGGAGGCCCATTGTTCTTCAGTCCAATTAAGATGTTCACACGCAAAAAATTTTAACGAGCTTGTCTGTGAGCTGCAGACAGCTTCGGACCATTTGCTGGTCTAAAAGGGGTGCTTGCCGGTTCCTTAAGCCTCCTGCTTATTGTTCGTGCACTCACGTTTACTCCACGCACTTCATTGAGCTCTGTTTTGATGTTTACTGACGTAAGCAAACGATTTCGTAGGGAAGTTGAAATAATAAATCGGTCATCACGACGGGTGGTTGCTCGAGTCCTGTCGGTACCGGGTCTCCTTTTGTAAGAACCTGTCTCTACAATTCTTCGGTATACTCTACAAACCGTAGACAGGTCTAAATTTAAATTTCTAGCAATAGTTCGTTGAACCAAACCTTCCCGCACCAATGCCACAGTTTGAGCGGCTTGTTGGGACGAAGTATCCATATTTATGATTATGAAACTTTTAAGTTTAAAAGACTAATTATCAATACTATTGATAACAATAATTTAAATCTCATATAAAAAAAACAAAAGGAATTAATTTCAAACTTTACTCTAATAACACATAAATTTGAGACTAAACATAAATTTTATTTTTCTGGCTAAAATTCTATCTCTAAATTTTGTTTTTTTTATCATTAATGGCCAGTCTCGACATTTTCATTTAGTTGAATCTAAAAAGTTTGCATACTTATCAAAAATATTAATTCGAAAGTAATCTTGAACTTTGATGCAGTTTATGAGTCCGTCAGTGTATATTCAGTTTTTTTTTTATTTTAATATGTATCTAAATTCGAAGTTTCAGTCAGGTTGTGCTAGATTTTCCGTCTTTTGACACAGGGAAATGTAATTGTATAATATTTCGGAATAATAAAGAAATCAAGATTATATTTAGGAAATAAGATGTGTTTATTCAAATCTATTTGCAAAATTTTGTTGCTAATAAATATTATTAAAAAAACATGACCATTATTTAACACTGTTTTAGTTCATCAATAATATATTACCGGACCTATCCATACTTCGAATGATAACAATATATACAATCAATAACTGCCATACCTCATTCATAATCCGGATAATATTTTCTCTGAGCATTTGTGCTTTGTTCTTTTCTTCTTCGGGAACCTTGACTGTCTTTTCTAGGTCGGGCGCTTGGAACACATCAGGATTTGCTGGGCCCTAGAACGAATATTAAATCTTTATACTTGACTCGTTTCCAAATATACTCCGCTTGTATACTGTGACATGAACATGTAGAGACTCAGATTCCAGAGATACTAAATGTTAAATAATAAATTTGTATATATCTGGGCAGTTGTATAGTTACCTCAATGATATGATGTTTTCCAATAACAAACTCAAGTTTCTTTGACCACGGGTTTATGAACGACGACCACTCCGTTTCCAGTTTAATATAGTCTCCATTCTGGGTAATCATTCTGGAAAAAAATTATATAACTTTAGAAATTATTATTAATTGAAATACACAAAATAAATTAAATAATATTAATTGTTAAGGTATGTTACTGAAATTCAACACGAGGAGTTCAATCATCAAATAGTAATTTAAATATATACAGTTTTAATTGCACTAGAATAGTACCATATTAACGACTATTTCACTGAAAAGGATTAGAACATACACTTTATAAACTAAGTTCCTTATGAAGTACGCCAGCTAAAAATATATCCAAGATGCTAACCTGTAAGGCTTAGACCTGGACAAGCCTCCTTCCTTAACAATGGTTTCATAGACCTGTCGTAGGTACGCCAAGTCCTCTGGATGGTACAACAGCAGCGCATCCTTCTCTGTAAGATCCTGGGGTAGGTGTCCCAGGTACGGCACAGACTCGGGGTCCACGTATTCAATGTTACCATTCGCCGCGTGCCTTATCACGAACGGAACCACCTTGGTTACTATCTCGAACGGCACTTGAGAAATAAAAAACATCAGCAATATAGAACTTGACCAATATCTTATTACATGCCAAATATATTAACGTCGAAAATGAGTAATAAACTGCCGTAATAAACATTACAAAGTAAAATCGAACTGGTACTCAACAGTAATACAATGCTATGTGGCAAGGACTCACATATTTTATCGGACACTAAGACAATTTTTGTATGACGACAGAGGAATAAATCGCGCACGTTTAGTCGGCAGTAGCAAAGATGTATATCATAAACATGGATATAACTAGACAATTCAGTCAGTTATATCATGCTTAGGATATTATAGCTGTCTCGTGTTCTGCCTTAAGTTGAAACCAAATAAAAGAAATCAAGATAGAAAATTTTAAAAATGTTGCGGCCTGTATCAAAGTATGTGTCCGTATTATTGTATACTTACATTTGAATGCGGAGAAGAAAGGCGTAGCTTGTATCACTAAGTAGATGACTTTACCCTCCTCGTCGTTAACATTTTTAAATGACAATTTGAGTAAGAACGGCATGTAGGCCACAGTCCTGTCCTTGACGCCAAACCCTGTTACTAGCCCCCTATAACGCCGGATGCGACATACCATGGTCGACACTGAGTTAGCTGGGCACTGGGCTGAAGACAAAACTAACATTGTACAAGGGAATAAAACAAAATTAGTTAAACTAAAAATTAACATAACATACACATATGAATACATATGTCTACTACACAATAAAAGATAATCCTTTTTGTCTCACATTTAGCTTAAAGTGTTATCTAAATATTGATGTACTCTTCTCTAACAGTCTAAATGAATAATCAAACATTTAAGACTAGAAATAAATATGTTTGACATCAAAACAAATTTACAATCTTGATTCTTATGATTTTAAATAGTATTGGTTATTAATTTTGACCGTGCATACAAGTCGCTTATGAAGTAAACTAACTCATTCATATTTTAAATTTTAAATTAATATCGTAAAAGGATATTATAGTAAATAAATACAGTTAGGCTGTACTAACCTTACTATTACTTTCAATACCCACCATCTTGGCCATTCAATTGTTATCGAGTATAAAAATCCTAACCCGTTTGGTGACGAAACTTAACGAAGTAAAACCTAAGGAAATAAATTTCGAATTCCTATTGTGAAAGAGAATGCTCGTTCTTAGAATAAAAAATGTATAAAGTTAATCTATAAAAGACTACAATTATAAGAAAAATTGTGACTACATGTTTAAAAAATAACTTGTGTTGATAACGTTGCGATGTTATAAGACTTCGAGCATTAAATATTAATATAAAACATGTCATTGTGTAGACAAATTAGTATGCCCTAATACCAAAATATTGTACATATGTATTAACAATATACATACCTATATTGTTTATTGTTATACATAGTTTGAGTATGTTCTAAACTATGTTTGTTTCAAATGCTTTTTGTATCATTTGTTTTTGTGGAGAAACTGATTGCCATTATACAGCTCACGCTAGTTTGGGCATCAGGGCTTACACTTTAATTGTATATACCATTTTGTTACAATAAAGAATTTATTATTCTTATTATTATTAATATATTCAGCTGAACTGGAAAAAGCCACTTTGAAAAGAATTACATAAGCATTGGTGTATTCCAAAGATTTTCATTTGAAACCCAGTACCTAGTAATTGAGTTTATATACAATTTCCAGTATGATTATAATCAATTTGTACATTTTTGTTCTGAATAGTATTTTTCCAGTGATCGCAACAATCTGCCACGGCTCGACGACCCGTGATAATAGTTGTCACGTGTTCTACCCACCCTCTGCTGCTGATATAAATATATACATAGCTAGCTTTGCACGCAATATAAAACGTGGTACAACGTGGATTATATTATATTAAACATATACCATTTAAATTAAATAAATAAAGTATTAAAGTTATTCTAATAAGGAACTTCAAATAGTCGTGATAAGATTTTTGAATTTTGCACATACTATGTCAATGTTCGAATTTTGCAAATCTTCTGGCGAACAACAAATTGCTCCCAAAACTGCTTAAGGATATAATTAATTTGGATGTTATTATATAAGAAATGAAACAATAACAGAGTCTTAACCTTTCTATGTTTGTGTTTGTCTACACGTGAAAAGATAAATTACCAATAATTACCATGTTTAGAGTCTGCCTTACAATGTTGAAAAAACAGTCTTATTCGTAGGTACCTACGTTCATTGAACATAAAATTAAAGTTCTACTAGTGTGTTAGTTGCTTTTAAAATATTCGCAACAACGACGACTTTTAAAAGACAACGTCAGTTTCACTCGCTCGCCATCAACTAAATTAATTACGATGAATTGAGCGTATTAAGTGAACCGATTTCTAAGCACAGTACAGCCGGTCTAGAACTACCTACCCATAACAGATTGCGTGAGTTAAGGTATGTAAGTAAGCCTAGGTACTCTTCGCTATAACACGCTGTATACATACGATAAATATCCATTATAAACCATCACAACGACGATTTAAAAATAAATAAAATAACGCAATTTCAAAACAATACGTAGCATCAATTGCAGTTATTTCTTTAAACTAGTAGTACACAATCATCGTCACATTTTTAAATATAAAACTACAGACTGGATAAGTTAGTTCAAACCACGAGCATTCCTTTATTCCATCCATGTGCCAATCATTCAATTGAATATCCAAGAAATACCAAAGTGGCTGAAATAATAAGTTTGCTTAAGGTCTCGAACATCATTTTTGCTACATAACATGAAATTCGCAAAATGTAGCAACATTTTATTAACAGTCTGTGCATTTGCAAGGTGCGTAATTACTACGCAGGATGGAAGCTGCACATTGTGTAGTTTGGTTGCAACAGTTATCGCGTATAACCATGTTGTGTTACAAACCTGTGTGCGATCCTAACATGAAAAGCTCACTAATGTGCTCAACAATCTATTTGAAGTTCTCGTTGTGTCCTGTAGCGAAGATGTTAATTAATAAACGCAAAATCTCTATCCTGAACGAAACAATAAATAACTCGCTACTTTGTATACTTATAGTATTTTTCCTTCGTAGTAGCAGGCAATTATTTTAGCAAATGTAATTTCCATAACACAGTCAATGAATCGAACACCTCATTTAAAATAAAAGATTTTGCGTTTAAATTAATAAACACCATATATCTTTATGTATCAAGCTACCTTTTAATTACTATAAATACAACTCATGCTCAAAATAAGGTAGTAATAAATAAAAATAACTACAGTGAATTGGCACAATGGATTTGGATTAAGTCTGATTTACCTTTTTCTTGCGTACCATTTACAATTTTCGGAACGGCCAAACCGTTTGTTATTTGCGACGCAAATGTACTGCGATCCTGTGAATATTCGTTCCACTTTATTTATATACTTACTGATGGATAAGCAACAGTATATCTATAAATTATATTTTAAACTTTAAATAGATTAGTTTTGAATAAACTAGAAAAATAAATATTAATGTTGAAGTAAGAATATTAGTACAATGTTTGCATTCTTACCCTTGGGTGAATGAAGTCTATGAAAGACCTGCCAATCCACATATCCTTTGGGAACCCGAGAGTTGCGGTCAAGGATGACGTGGTGTACATGACGACACCATCATGCATAGATATCACGCAAGAGAACCCGTCCTGTTAACAAATAACAATATATGATACATGTACATCGCATCGTGGTCAATGCCATTATACATAGATGTTTGAAAATAAAGAACCGAGTTTATCGCATAAAGCGTTAAGGCACTGAGTACTGCTAACTGCGTTGGAGGCACTATTTGCGCCCAACGTCATTTTTAAACGTATGCAGTAACATTTTCCTTATACCAGTTTCCAGTGTTAACAAATTAAATAAAACATTATGTGATAAGTTTTTGCTAACAATTTTATTGTCTTTAATATGTTTGTTTAATTTGACTTGTGTTGTGTATAATATTTATTTATTGTGTTGTGCAGAATATTTACTTATGAGTGATTTTATTTCTTTTTAGCTGTTTGTGTAAACTTGTCATTGATCTTATTTATGTTGTTATTTTTTTTTACTTGTATCGTATAGCTGTAAGATTTCCATGTAATAATAAGATAAATAAAATTAAAATAAAATATTTTCAGAATAGTTCACTTAACAAGGATCTTTAAAGAGATTTGATAGTGATAGTGTTTAACATATTATTTTTCAATTTTATTTAAGTTCATCACGAATATTTTGAGAATTCATTGTATTAAAGTTTTACTGATTAGTGATTTTTGATTTAGAGTAGTGATTCAACATATTAACATGTTTTGGAGAAATTAACAAAGATCTCCCAAATATTTTATTTTCTCATATAATTGCCGTTTTCCTTGTCGTTTGTAAGTGTTCACTTGACTTTGCTTACAATTAGTTAGTTGTAATCAGCGCCTTAAGCATTTGCTAATCGCTCTGGAGGCATTTGTTTACATAAAAACGCATGTTTAGATTTTACTACTATAAAGAAATGTAATCTTACTTTATTATTCACTCAGTTAAACATACTATAGTAAAAGGCAACTTTATAAAAGGCAATAACCCATCTCTAGGTCAAGTTGTTACAAGAACACTAAGGTTGCGCCAGCCTAGCGACATGATTATTATCTACATGTGTAAGTTTAAAAAAGGTAGACGCATTGAAAAATACCTTCCTACTTGACTTGAAACCATTAGCATTAATAGTAATAGTAATTGATTACAACTCTCAAGATAAGTCTTGTAAACATTTCTAGATATAAAGGAAACATATTTATTTGCGCGTTTTTGAATAACGACTTTTAATTAGTAAACAGCGTAAGCGTCTTTGGTGCTATCTTAACATGTCCGATTTTATACAATAACATTCAGAAAAACAAAATTACATCACAATTATCTTGAACATGGTATTAATTACCGCCACCGATAATTGTTTTAGATAATGATGATGATCAATTGAAGCTAATAATAAAATATATCAAGAAAGCAATCAATTAATTCAGTTCTGTATACGTCACATCCCTTAAAAAGACAGTTAAATATCATTAAGTACGCGAACTAAGTCGTACCATGTCCAGTGTTAGGACACGTGAGACTAATAAAATGGCTTGCTATAATTACATTAACCAATATTATCATTTACTTCTAAAGATAAAATATTTTACAAATTGTTTGAGTGAACCGCGAACGTTCTAAAAACTGTGAGATGGTTAAGTTGATGAAATGTTTACGCAGGACGTCGCTACACTGAGTAAAAGAAGCCGAATGGAAAGGAAAAATTTGGTCGCACGATCAGCTGTGTTTTCGTCCGATAAACTATTTTTGCCAGAAGTAATGGCACTTACCGAGATAAAGGAAGCAGTAGAACGGCCTGCAGCGATGTTCACTGTAGTCGCTAGCAATGGTATGTTGCAAGAAACAACCTATAAACAATGGAAGGTGTTAGTTTCATTTTAATTAGTAAGATTTTTTAAGTATGTGTAAAATCCGGCTAGAACTCCTTGACTAAGATAAAGATATCACGCCCCTTGTAAAATCAGTGCGGTATTAGGGTGATGTGTTTTATCTAATTTACTAACTAAAACCTCAACCGTTAGCGTTCTCCAATAAATAACAACTGTTTCTAACAAGTTACGATCTTTGTTCGCAAGCGTTGAATGTTTGATATCAAACTATGACTCTTATCATTTACTCTTATAAACATATTGTTATGTCTATCGGCCCAGGAATGAGGTCTCGGTGTTCTCAAGACTTGCATAATAATAATGTATATAATAATTGCAGTGACCGTTTTCGCTTTCAACTGTTGTCGACAAAACGTGGTTCATATAAACACGTGTCTTAACATGTTCTTGGCGCGATAAACGGCTGTCACAGAGCACTTACGTCACCGGGTAACTAGTGTCGTCGTCACCCGGCCCGTTTCGTTGAGCGTGACTACGTTGTCGCTCGCACAATCTATGCACTACACACTACACATATGTACGAAATATCATTTACGATACGAAGTAATAATGTGCATTGTCTCAATGCCAAAATTATACAACACGCAAACAATAGCGATATTCTTCGTGTTGTTAAGTAAATATTAAACTAACTTTAGAATAGCGTTGTGCTTAAATACATACACAAAATAAGCAGATATTTTAGTAGCGCATAAAAAGTAAAGATTCGCCTTCGACTCAATTGGTTCGTTTTTGTATTGTTCTCAAAACTAAATCGGTTCAACAAAAGTCCTCGCAAAACAAGCAAATCACAATTGTTCTAATGATAACTATTACTTTCGCATAAGCTCTTTTATTATCTAGTGCGCTACTTATTTATCAAATTTTCAACAAGTACAGTTATTAATAACAAAATTGTATGGATCAGATTGTCAACGACCATTACTGTGAAAGTGGCATAACTAGTGTATCATTGAATGTGCATAATTGTTTTTGAACGGTACGAATAGTATTCGAATACAGTTGAGCATAATGCAGTACAAGATACGGTGGTCAAGGGCGCACCCGCACGGACCTACTTGTTTGTACAGTGTTGTCGGCCCATTCGAATGTAATTGTACACATCGATACTTTATGATGTTCAAAGGCCCTCAGAATTTATGAAGTCTTGTTCAAAGTAGATAACTACACTTACTTCTTTTATTGCGTTTGATAAATGCTTGGCGGCACTTTGGAATACATTTGGCAGCTACTTGTGTTTCGGCAAAGATTAAAACAGTGTATAGTGACAAGTACCTCGTCTTTCACGCTGTTCCTGTCTGAAGTGGATATGTCCATGTTCTCAGCACCCTTCTCAACCTGCGAATGCGCCGGTGACGGAGTCGGGGCAACTGCACAACAAAATTACAGACGGAAGATAAAAATGCACCTACGTGTTTAAAATGTACATAACAATATCTGAAAAAAAAGACAATGCTAAAACGATAATTCGAAAGATGTTCAATATAAAAAGAAAAATAGAATTTTCATTGTACGTACCATGCATCCCCGGTAATCATACATCCCTCTCTATATTTTACCTCGACAAAATATTTCGTATATATTTGTCAGAATAACAAATCCGGCCACGTAGTACCTATAGGATATATAAGGGAGATATATAATATTAAACAACTGACACGAAGTTCGGAATAGCTGATCGCCCTTGATTTCTGTAACGATAATTAATAATTGATTTAATATAGCTTCATCTCCCAAAGATCTATTATCAACCAGAATTATATTTTAGTTAGTTTTCAATTGGATGTTTTGGTTATGAGTATTATGACACTTATGACGCATTGTATGATTTAGTTCTCAATAAAGCTGCGACATTAGTTATACTAAAGTAGCTATTGCCGAATTTATGTTCTATTTTTGTAAAGTGAGTTATAGATTAACAAAGCAATATTATTGTATTAATATGTCAATTGTCTGTTATATAAAGCGGTATTCAGTAAGAGAGAGAGAGATATATATATATATATATATATATATATATATATATATATATATATATATATATATATATATATATATATAATATAAATATATTGATATATTTGCGGCAGCCTAAGTACACGTGCAGACGATGTGAAAAATTATTCTATCACCTGTCATAATATGTAGGTACACCTAAAGAACGTCACTATAAATCAGAAGTAGATAATAAACGATGAGGTTCGGTCAAATATTAAATAAGTAAACATTGCTACCAAATAAGAAAAGTAATGACGCGGCAACATAGCTATAAACGAGTTAAAATAAAACTGCAAGTTCAAGATATAAGCAAGCTGAGCTACAAACTCGAGTGAAAACTTTCGTTCCTATAAACACTATAGGTCAAGCAGAGTCTTTCAGTACATATACAATTTGGTTTTTATAATAGGTTTTTCGTCAGTGTAAATGTCACGCAAATCTCTCACATGTTACCGAAAATATACGGTTTTATAGCAGATACGATACCCTGCCTATGTAAGAAGGACTAAACATTAATAGGAGATATAGTCAATAAACTTTATGCATATCTGATTATGCGAAGTTATAACTACCAGCGCGAATGGAATGGAAAAGATAATACTCTTGAAAATATAAGAAAGTATAATAGACTGATAGTGATCTAAACAAACACTTTAATTTATATCTAAGTCAATAGAAGCGTTACCCACCATCACAAGGTTCTTCGACGGGCGCGTGGAAATCAGGCGCTGGGTCTGACGGCCTAACTTCCGTCTCCACTACTACATCAGGTACTACATTCTCCGCCTGCGATAACTTCTTCTTCTTCACTTCTTTCTCCTTCTTAGCCGGCTGAACTAAGTTGTTGCTGATAAATATTTAACACTAGTTAATCGTTTGCACAGCAGTCACCAATTATATGTTACTAGTATGATTCATACCGAGCGAAAAAGTCCATATTACGGAATAGGAAGAAATAAAGTTGTTTATTAAACAGTAATAAAACAACAAAAAGGAATAATAAAAATTACGCATATAAAAACAAAATATTAAACTTCTTTTAACTAATACCGTTACCTAACTAATCATTGTAGGTTAAAAGGCAGCCATTAGCCCAATTTATATAAAATATAAAAATATAAAAGCAAAAACAAATACAACATTCAAAATAATAACCTCAACAAATTCATAAAATTAAAACATTTCTTCACATAACACAACTTCAAATAAAGGCACCAAACGTCAATGAAGGTAGAATTGAAAAAGTTGCGTTGTTGCGTAAGTTGTCGCTCGCGCGCGTGTTGGGTCGTAAATGAGAATTCTGATTGTAGTACCGTAATTAACACACAAGCGCTCTCTGCCTGGGTAGATTTTCAAAACAGCGAAATGTTTTGAATGGCTTTGTGATTTGCTGACACAAAAGTATGTAAATTAATGTACGAAACAGCCTTATAGATACTCTAACCAGCTTTTGCCGGCAACTTCGTACTCGTGAATTTTTATTTAGGTATCTGTCTTTATTTTTCCTTCTTTGCATATAGAATCAACCTGATCTACTCACATCATCATAATTAGGTAAAATTAGCTAAAGAGTCTCTATCTTTCTGACTCTCCTAGTATTTCTTGTTATAACAAGATAGGTACCTAGATACATTCTAGGTGGCGTTAACATGAACCAGATTTTGAGTTAGACTTTTAACTGTTAAAACTCGATGTCGTGCAGTTGTTTTTGCGTGATGTGCCAACAAACATACATACATACAGACCAAAATTCTAAATATAACTGTTTTGGGTTCTTTAACATTTGTAATGACCATAATTATTTTTCTAGCTCATAACATACGAAGAATTCACTTTCTATAATCAGCTACAACATATTTCATCAAATCATTTACTTCTTTAGATTATAAGTATCAATCACCTCAACACCTTTTAATTTATTACTTTGTAAGTACTCGCAGCTTTGAAGGCACAATTAATTTGCACCTTAACATTATGCATTATTGCTTAACCTCTATGACAAATACCGTGATAATTTAATACCTTAATGTTATTCCAGCCATAGAAGATTAGATAATCTGTATAATTTTTTATGCGTGATACTTTTACTGTCTTTATTTTAGCATCGGTATCATTCAACTGCTATTTACGTCTTTTATTTTTCATTTAATGTTTTTGAGAATCCTTTTAGATTATTAAAAACACGAACGACATCTAACAGCGCGTTATTGATAAACTCAACTAATTGATATAAAACAGGCCTCAGAATATACAAGTAAGAGCAGGTACCAGCTGTACATTAATGTAAGTTTTATAAAAATCTGTATGTCTTAAGATTTCAGATGTCAAACATACAGACAACCACAAATGCTAACAATAGTTGTTTGACTTTTAACATTTTTTATGAAAATCTGTTCAATGTTCTTACGGTATTTATAACTTCTCTAGTTTTAATAATATATAAATCCCGGGAATACATAATTCAAATCATATTTTACATAAATATCTTCCATCCGCGACTTCGTTACTGATATATTAATAAAACAACGCGTCCTATAAAACGAAAAGCGCGTCTTCCATATGATTCTCGAGAATTCTGATTAGAGAGAATGCATGAGAATTCTCGTTTCTGGTGCCTTTATCGAATCGGCACGTTACTAAATTGGTTATAGTATTATGCACAATATCGTTGTTAAAAGTACTTCCTATAAGGCAATTTAAATTATCACACTTAAATTTAAATTAATTAATTAATTTATTACTAATTTCGGTTAGTTCAAAATAATTTATATTTTTGTACGTCTGACTAGACCAATCGAATGTGTAAAAATATTTTAAATTAACATATGTACTGTCATCATATATGTCCAACGAAAATACAGGTACTAAAATACCTTTTTACGTAGGTATGTTAGACTTGAAAAATGGTGAAGGGGTAGTTTTTTTATCTATTTACAGATGCTTTCAAAACTACTTGAATTGAAGTTTGGCGATTCATTTATGTGTCTGCTTTGTAATTTTGATTAAGTCACCAAACTCGAAAGCAATGCTAGAGGCGTTCACTAAAAGTAGCCGTCCCTGAAGCCTTGCACAAGTAAGTAATCATAAGATATAAACATACAATTTTAAGAACTTAACGCATATAGATAATATTTCAAATAAGTAAAATTTGTTTGCCTGATAATCTTTAAAAATACTTAATTGATTCCGAAAACCTCTTTCATTAAGTCAGTCAGGTCAGTTAAGCGAGTCAAACATAATATACTCATAATGGATAAAGTTAGAAAAATTGAATTGTGTGATTTTCATCATGTCCTCGATATAGTGATATAGATAAATAAATTGATGATCTACTTTGAATGCAACGAATTGCACATAGGTTTTAACAACCTGATAAAAATAAACATCATTTCAAATTGATTGAAACGTAACAAACCTGCTGCCAGATGTAGATGGCTTCCCGCCATAGCCACTGCTTCCACTGGAGTTACTTCCAGAGTGAGTTGACTTCGAGCTGTGGCTGCGAACAAACATTTTAAGTATAGTAGATTCTCTTAAAATAGCAAAGGAAAGTATGTCTTAAAATAACATTTATTTTGTAAATACCAATCAAGCAAGAAGTTAAGTTATTTATTAAAAATCTCGTGCGTTGTACGAGTAACCAAGTCACGTGTCACGTGCAGAAAGTTATGGCACCAACAATTGTTTTGGCAACAAGACCAAACTTTTTGAATAACTGTTGGAAATGTACCTAGTTGCGTTAGCATTCACCCATGACTTTTCAAAACTCTCAAGCTCTCAACGCACCTTGACACGTTTGACGTCAGCATACCTTTCCATATATTTTGATCAGGTTAGGGATTTCAAAAAGCAAAACGGCTTTTAGAATTTATGTGGAAATACATGACGACGATCAAACATGTTTCACGTGTTTTTTTATTAATGTCGACGCACCTCGTGTGTCTATATAATATATGAAAACTCGTGGTACAACATCGGAGCCACATTTAAGAACCACAACAATAACTTTTTAGAAAGTAAGGGAGATTAATTTACATTGATTTTAATCTCGATTGTTGTTTGATAATATTGATTTACATTAAGAAACAAGGTATAGATCTAAAATTACTTATTTATATTACTAAACTCAATTAAAATACTAATTGAATAAGCCTTCAATTAGTTCTTTGAAAATTACACAAAACAGTCAACTCTAGCGACTTAAGAAACAAATTAAATAAGTTGTGATAGGAATAGCATTGCGCAATCCTTGTTACTAATTATACGTTTTATGTAATTAGGTCATATTGGACTAAAATAAGTACAAGTAAACAAACAGCTAACAAAGATAGAAATTTAATTTCTCGCCACATAAACTGAATTTTTTAGAGTCACCTTTGATTCAATGTTAAAATAATATTGATTTATCTTTTTAGAGACATTAAGTCTCAACTTAGATGGGTGACCTAATGGTCTC
Source organism: Catocala nupta (assembly GCA_963675205.1). Lineage (NCBI taxonomy): Eukaryota > Metazoa > Arthropoda > Insecta > Lepidoptera > Erebidae > Catocala > Catocala nupta. Next base: position 27,760,868 of record OY776078.1, on the reverse strand, counting down.
CGCAAACTAACCAATGCTAGTAACATGTATTACGCCCGGTCAGTTTATTTTTTCAAATATAATCGAGACCCCGAAGTGGGCAGAATTAATGATTATCTTAACTCGTTTTGATACTACAGAAACACGCAAAGACGGTTTTAAATATATTTACTGCTAAACCCGGTGGCGAATGTCTCGCTCTATATGTAATATGTTAGTCGTTTATCCACTTCAATCATGTAAATATGGTGTAAATTAGGCAAGTAAAAGTGAGTGCTTTATAGCGACCACATATGTAAACCATTACTTGGTTACTCAATATTTTCTATAGAAATGACTATCATACAATACATTTTCATTTCATAAGCAAAGGTGCTAAGATTATGAAGTGTCCCGTTTTTTTATTATTAAGGTCTGCTTCTACAAAATGTTACGCGTGTAAAGACTTGATCACTAATTTTCAAATGTTTCAGCCATTGGCACGTCACACGCACACGCACAAATCGACTAAAGTCGCCCACGGCGGCGCTGAGAACAAGCCCCTCTGTAACGTACACGTACAGCAAGATGTTACTGAGACACGTGGCATCACGATGCTCAAGAACGTGGCGTGTTGCAGACGCCAGCTCATAACCTACATCCACATTCAACATAATGAAACGAGTGGATGAATGCCGTGAGAAACCTGGCACCAGGGTGACTATTCATTTTGGGGAACAGTGTTTATTGTGCTGCAATTCTTGTGATCGATACTTTATAAAACCATTAACTTGCAATCCTATGCTTAAGTCAGGTCACGATAGGCTAAGGATAGTGCCAGGTGATCGGAGTATAACTGACGCAACTTGAGTAGGTACTCTCACGTGGGAGCATTGTAAAAATTAGATTGAGTTTACAAAATGTTTGGTTCGGTGGACTCGGAGGTTAATTTGTGCCCATAGCTGAGTAGATATTGATATCGTTTAAACGGTAGTCTGTAGAGACCGTGACTATGCAGGCAGGCGTCTCTCGTGAATGTCGTCATTTCACAAGAAATAACAATGTTCAATACAGACTCGGTGATCCAGAGACGATGCACGAGGTTCCTACATGGCCATCAATCGCATATATAACTTATTTGCTGGTTTACTGTATATTGATTTAAGGTGTGAATTTAGTAGCCAGTAACGCTCTGTAGCCGGCTCTCTTTGTTTAGAAATGCGACTGCTTAAATAGAATGTGTATGGATTATGGCGATTTTAATAAGAATGTGCCGGTTCAATATTACCTGCCTCTTATGTCTGAACTGAATCGCGCAACTTAGCGTGCAGTATTAATCTCAACTTGACTGTGGATCTGGCTATAATTTGTTTTGAAATGAGTTTGGCTACTTGGCTATACCTTTGGGCTTGACACACACTCGTCAAGCCACGGGAAGTTAGAGTTTAGTCAAGGTAGAACAAAAACTTATCTGCGGCGATCTGAATGGACATTGTGGCCAAGTGAGGGACAGATATGATAGCTTCCATGGAGGACATGGCTTGGGGATAAGAAACCCAGAAGGAGACAGGATCCTGGACTTTGCAGCAACCCATAGTTTGTCTATAGTTAACACGGAATTCCAAAAAAAAAGATGAGTACCTGATCACTTACAAAAGATATGGCAGACAGCCAAGGCAGACGAGGACAAGGATAGGTATAGGCAAGCCAAGAAGGAAGCTAGAAAACAGTTGCAGTGCAACTTAAAAAGATCTCTATACACGTCTCGAACAGGCAAACAATTACGAAATTTTCAAAATCGCAAAATGTAGACAACAATACGAAAGATTTTACAACCACCAAATATATAAAGAATGAAGCCGGTGCATTGCTCACATCTGATGCAGACATCAACCAGAGATGGTATTAGTACTACAAAGAGCTCCTGAACGAGGAGTTTTCCAGGCAACCAGAGACCGAAGAATTTAAGGTACAGGGCCCTAGCAATGCTTTAAGTGAAAACGAGGTCAGAAGAGCTGTCTCTAAAATATAAAACTGCAAAGCAACGGGCCCTGATCAAATCCCAGCAGAGGTGTGGAAATTACTCGGCGACGAAGGCATCGCATGGCTCACAAACTTATTCAATAACATGTTAATAGGAGGTGTGATACCATATCTTGGAGAAAAAGCACACTAGTACCCTTCTATAAGAATAAGGGAGACGTGCGTACATGTGGGAATTTCGGAGGTAAGCTCACTTCGCACACATTAAAGATCTGGGAAAGAGCCATAAACCAAAGGCTTCTAAAAAAAAGGCTTTTAAAAAGCCTTGGAGGATAATGGCCTACGAATAAGTAGAAGCAAGACCGAATCCATGGTTTGCCACTTTCAACAAACGCGCCCGCTCATTACGGTCGTCACGCTAGAAAACACCAAGTTGCCATTACTTAGTAAGTTTCGATACCTGGGATCATTAATTTCTGACGATGGCACCATAGACGCGGACGTCACGCATAGAGTGACCACGGCCTGGAGCAAATGGCGCTCACTCACGGGAGTTTTACGTGATACTAAAATACCTATAATAACTAAGGGTAAAGTATACAAAACCGCAATAAAACCAGCGATGTTAGCGAAACATGGGATGCCAAAAGAATTCACACACAAAAACTTCATACTACCGAAATGCGAGTGCTCCGTTGGTCTGGAGGTGTTACAACGTAAGACAAAGTCCGAAACGAGTACATTCGAGGAAGTCTAAAAGTGGCACCCGTCGCTGACAAAATGGTAGAATCCGACCCGAATACTTCGTAGTGAAAAAGTGCCTAACCGTCGCAACAGGAAAAAGAGGAAGAGGAAGACCGCCAGCAACGTGGCTAACGACTGTCCAAAAGGACATGAAAACAATGTCCCTCGTAGAGGACGATACTAACAACCGCAACAAGTGGCGCCTCAGAATTAGAAAAGCCGATCCCGTGTAACGGGAGATGGCGAGGACAAAGAAGAAGACGGGACTTAGTCGCAACTGCGTACGTAGTCGTTCAGCGAGTGGTAATCGGCTTGTGGTGTGATTATTTGTTTCTACTAAGACTACTTGTTATATAAACGTGACCTGTATCTTGGTTGTAATTTTGTGTGTGACATCGATGAAGCTTGCAAAGGACAGAAATTGTTGAGACAAACTATAATTTGTGCGTTGCCATGAAAACCGCTAGATATACCAATTACCAAGTAAAGAAATTAAGTTTGCACATTTATACACGGCAATTCTGACCGCATCTCATGCGTACTAGCACATGCAGCGATAGGTTTACATGGAATCATTAGTGCGTTTCTGGACTATGTCAGTCTACAGACAAAGCTACTAACCTAACCTAACCTAATGTTAATGTTGTTTAGTTGCATATATAGTTTGCGTATATTAAGAATTGTGAGTGAATGAGAACACTTTTACACTTTATATGTACTAGTATCAAACTTCGACATTCGGATATTAAATTCTAGGTTAGTAATATAAGAATATAAGCAAAAAAAGTTATAACCTTGTTCAAATTATTTTTGCATTTGATTATGACAACAAATCACAGTTAGCAAGACTACGACAGTAGATCGATATATGTATTAGCTGATCGAACCTTTGCTCCTAGTAATTAAAATGTGCGGATTTATTATATTGGGATACCAATAAAGCACAGTAATAAGCATAGTAAGGGTACCTGCCTATATAGATACAAATTAATTAACCGATGAAATAGGTTGATATCTATTCTTATTTGCAGGAAAGCCAAGTGCTTAAGTTGTAAACTACATCTTAAGCACACTTGTCAACTAGACTTGATGGCTGATAACCATAACGACACTGTAGACATTTAATAAGGATAGAAGGCTAGCGGCCGAAAGCAAAAACAATGTGCGCACAATGGAGACGCTATGAAACTACGAAGACATACTGACTAGATTCTCTGTTTACGAATTCGTACTTATTGTGACAGAAGTATGCTATTAAACCAAGGTAAACGCTATGATTTAAAAAAATATACAAATTTCGCTGAAGAACGTGTTAGGCAATGCCAGAGACGACCGCCCATTATTTCTATCGATTCCGATTACTCTAGTAATTTGATAGGTACAGGCTGATCGATTCGCAATAACGGAAATTAATATGTGTGTAATGTTTACAGGGATGATCATTCTAGTCACAAGGACTAACATGACTATGTGTTTGTATGTAGGTACGATCACAATAATCATAGCGATGGCTATGTGTGTCATGATCATGATACTTACATCATCATACTTACACAATACTGATACCTGGTAGGGTAGCTGCAGGTATATCCTAGAGATATCTACATGCCATATCAGAAATTAATTGTGATTCAAGTAATTTGTGTGCCTGTTTGTACTTTACTTACCTAACTGTTTTAACGGGTGGTATAGTCACGTCTTGTACAGTAGCGAAAATTGTCAGTCAATGGTCTGATCGCATTCTTGGGGGAAGTGCTAATAATTGCTGATAGAATATTGCGGAGCTATGGATTTAGTTGCTGATCAGGAATTGGAAACGTTGCCTTTATTTGATTTTATATGTTTATACTTGGATTCGATAATCACAAATACTATGTCTTAGTATAATATTATAAGAACTAAATTAAGAAGAAAGATAGTTTGCTGATTAAAGTCAGACAGAAAAAGTATTAAAGTATGATTGAGACTCTTGAGACTAGATAATTATAGTTACCATTTAAATGATTTACTTTGATGGCTCTAAAAACTTAGTATTTCGAACCAAGTGCGTTTTCATTGCATGATACTCAAATATTCGCCAATGAAGTCCGATTCTAGGGGAATAAATTCTGATGATTTAGATATTATTATAATGTGTATAAATTTGCAGTGGGTACGTAAGTACTTGCTTAAAATGTTTGTATTATGGTCACATTTTACCTAAAATGTTTAAACTTTGTTTAGAGCACGATTTCATTTATTATTATATTACCCATAAACAGCTAAGTGCCGCTTGCCATTGCATCATTCTATACGTATACAATTTAATAGTAAAACGCTATGGTAAAAATCACTGACAGCGGTCATGATCATAATACTACGTAATAGTTTATATATCGCTTACAATTTAAATATATTTAAATTGTATTTGGTAAAAATAGCAGATTGATTTTTTTGCAAGCTTACCGCGAGCTACAAAGCGGTCAATGCCATTTTCAGATGAGATATAAAGTGTTTCTGCCATAGTGACAGATACTTTATATCTACTCTCTCTTCTATACTATCTAGTACTCTCATCTATTTATTGTCTACGAAAGCCAAATCTCGTTGATACTATGATTATTATTCAAACGTACAATATTTCATTATTTAAGCAATATCACTTTCGACCTTCCTCCTCTTGATTATCGCCTTATTTGCTCACAAAAACTGCGCCTCTGTACGAAAAATAAGAATATGTCGAAAACTTTTATAAAACTATTTGTTACTGGTTTGTTACAATAGATAATAGTTGGCATCGTTACAAAATAAAATATTTAGAGATTAATTAAGAATACGGCGCGCATTGTGCCTGGAAAACCTACTGCTTTAACCAATTGCAATTTTAAAATATTGCATACTGCAGGTGATACGAATGGCATGCTCATTTATTATTTTTGTGTACAATTGTATGTGGGTTCGTGCCACGTATATTTAACGCTAACCGCATATTACGTAAATACAACACGAGCTTGTCTGGATGCAACCTTCTGTAGAGTAGCTCCCGATATGCCATGTTTTGCAGGATGAAACTACTTCCTTAAACTGGCGAAATCGTCGATATAAACGAGGACCCATGTGCACTCCCCTCTTAATTTCCATAATAATACATAGAAATATTATTATAATACATAGTAGATAACGATCAATCGTCATGTTCTCATTACTATGGGTCAATCAGATATATCAAGTAATAAGAATTACCGCTATAAGGCTGATTTACACGTATTAAGATGTTAAGCAGTATTGAAATTAAACTACTATATACGGATTTTATCGCGTTGTTTATTTATCACTGTATTACAAAATTTTGAAAATATTACTCTACTACTACTATTGATTTTATTTGACTAATTTATAAGCTAATAAAATTATTTAAACTATTAAATCTATTTATTTTTGGTTTACACTTTCCCCGACGTTTCGGGTGCTTTTCAGCAGCCATGGTCACGGGGAGACTAAGATGGTAGTTGTCTCAATGTTCCAGTGTAGTTATTTCAAAGTACCTGAACATAATTTAATTATTGGTGTTTCTATTTACGCAGAATGAGCTCAAAGTATCATGAAGTCTAGCTGTGGTTTGTTTCTTCTTGGGTTTGACTATTTGAAGTACTGGATCCCAAGCTGGTGGTACATTCCAACCATCTTCTCTATTGAAATTGGGATGTTTTTTAATTTCAATAGCCTCGCGAAGCATCCTTGGCAGGAATCGGTGTTCTTTAGCGAGAATCTGTGGTTTGTCAAATCTCAGGTAGTGGTTGGTCCCCTGTTGTACGTGTTCACACACAGCAGACTTCAACGAGCGTTTGTGTTTTACGTCAGCTATGTGTTCTTTTATGCGGGTGCCTATGCTTCTCTTGGTTTGACCGATGTATGAGAGTCCGCAGTCACAATCTATTTTATAGACCCCTGCATCTTGTAAAGGTAATTGGCACTTGACGGATGGTAAAAATTGACTTATCTTCGTTGGCGGCTTGAAGTATGTGTTGATTGAAGCTCGCTTCAAGATGTAGCCAATCTTGTCAGTGACACCCCTTACATAAGGCAGTATAGCAGGCTGGCGCTCGACTGTGGCTGGCTTTTCTCGGGATCTGTGACAGCGGCGCGGCTGTTGGAGCTTGTTGTCTTGCAGTACTTGCTTGACATGTTGAAGCTCGGCGTCCAGGTGTTTCTTGTCACAGATCCCGTGGGCTCAGTTAAAATTTTGTAATACAGTGATAAATAAACAACGCGATAAAATCCGTATATAGTAGTTTAATTTCAATGAATAACATTCGCGTAAACAGAAGACAATATTATGTTAAGCAGTAACTAAATTTTAACTTAATTTTAGGTCACCTAATTTTTAGCTAGTGTCCACACGTACTTAATAGTTACGCTCTTTAGTTCTGTCAAGATCAAGATCAATATCCGAATCCGATCGTATATCGTATCGATTTTATTCGTTTTGTACTTAGGGAGATTCTAGATGAAGTTAAAGACGAAATAATAAGAGAAATGTCGATACCTAAAAGTCTGTGGGTGAGAAATTAGATAAGGTACAGATAAATAAACACTAAATAAACAAACTGAATTCGACCGCTCCGCCAAATTGTTTGTTTAACTAAATTTAAACTAAATCATACCTGTCCAAACGTATTAAGTAGTAGCCACGCCTACCAACTTAACCAAAAATTTTGAAACATTTCTATTCTGACTGTTTAATTGCACGCTAAATCGGGTTAAGCGACACATTTTGCAATCGTGGTGTGCAAAATACGTCAACAATTACGTAGACATATTAAGAAAATAGCATATCCACTTTAAAAACGGGCATTAATATTACAATTAGAACATACACAATCGAGGTAGAACTATACTACAATATGTTGTGTTATACATTTTGATTTAATTTTAAGTAATTAAACGTATTTGCTATTGCTACTTAGATATAAATAGAAATTATTTAGTAGTTAGTAAAGTAAAATAAATATTTTATAGAGTAAAATGTGTTTTCATTGACCTACGCACCTCGGCTCGTGAGATCGTTCAAACATGTTAAATTGCGTTGAGACCTATGACCTGTTTATTTAAACGCGTTGAACGATAGGCGGCCGAAAATGTGTTAACAAACCTTTTAGCTATGCCAAATTGTTTAATATCACTTTATCTTGATCAAATGATAACGTAGATAGGTAGTAAAAATGTTGCAACAACCTGAAGTTAGATTCGGATAGAATTAATAGAAAATGTCTTACCTCCTTCGTGATTGGCTGTTACTGCAGCTGTTAGAGTAAGCTGAATCCGAAATCTTCGCATTATTCTCAGAATCGTCGAGGTTATCCATCTTGAAAATTATTTGAGTACTACGAAAAAAAGAAACACATTAAATTACAGTATAAAACACAGTACCGTAGAATGGGGGTTACTTTGAATCGCAGGGTGACTTTGATAAAAACTTCGCGTTAGTTTTTACTTAAATTGTGCGAATTCTCAACGCATCCTTTCAGTCTTGCCTTTACGGCTGGCAGCATTGTGAATTGTCATTGTGTGCTCAATCGTTGTGGGTGGATCCGTGCCGATTTGAGAAAAATACATAAAGTATGTATGCACAAGTTTTGTGTAAGTTTTGTTCCTGTTTGGGTCTTTCGGTCGCCGTAATAAAAAAGGGTGAAATCAAAGTATCATGATCATATTATAAAGTTGATCATTGACATTTTATTATTTTTCTCGAAATATAATCTAAATATAAAATTTTAATTAAAATAATACCGATATTTACATATTTTTGTATAATTTTTCGCTCGCATATTCTAAGAAAAATATAGGTGTAATCCCGATTCTACCTTTTGATTGATCAATGTCACCCCATTCTACCGGTACAAAAGATTCTGTATTTTAAGTAACTCTCACAGTTATTACCTAAACATTATTATAACCAGACTAAAAACAAACATGGTAAAGAAAATTCGCTGTAGCATTATCATCATTCGCTTTATTTTATAAACACATTGCATTTTACATATGTTTTTGTGACTATATATACCCAAATGCTCCATGACCATTAGAATATTTGGTTTTTCTGACATGATAGCGTTTGTTGCAAAGCAGTAAGTATATAAACAAAATATGCTTACATATATAGTAAGCCATAATATGAATATAGATATTTAACCCACTCTAACTTCTATGACTTTTAATTATATTTTGTATTGCACACAAGTATGTTAAAATGAACTTTATTGTTATGATGCAGAGTGTATTTTTCGTTAACATATTTGAAATGTCCAGGATCACCTTATGATTTAAGAGAAATGAATATCTCAGTTGTTATTATAAATCAGTAAGTGGGAGTTTCATAAATATCTGTTAGAATTTGTTTGTAGTATTTCTCAGGTCAAATAAAAACCAAAATGCACATTGAAACGTTAACAACAATTTATTATGGGATAAAAATGTTATCTCCGGTACATACAAGGTATCCTTACAATTCATATAAAATTTTGTCCTTTACTGTTTTTGATTTGATTACCAATACGATTGATATGTTTCAAGAAAAGTTTGCATGACAGTTACACATTCAATGTTTTAATTACTTTCTGGACACTTTCTCAGTCACAAGGCATTGTAGCAATGAATGTCACAATGGTAAAAGTTATTGTGCCGACTAAAAGAGCTTGGTACCTTTTGTTATAATAAGGAAAGAACTACTTAATATGCTACAGGATATAAGACTTAGTTACACATTTAATTGTATATAATACTGAAAGATAATATTGAGAGTATATACCACATAGAATACACATGTCAAACAAAGTTGAGATAACTAGAAAGTACAACATGTATATAGAGGTGAACAGACTAGTCAGATATAAAGTAAAATGGATATTTCATTACCCACTGATATAAAAGAATTGATACACATGCAATCTAATAAGATTCAATTTTAGAACAACTTAGGACAATAAAAACAAAATTAAAAGGCAGTACCTTTGACTTGACTTGTTTTTTAAGAGAACACCTTTTTAGAAATTCGCTGTCCTAATATTACAAGCAATCACCAAGCTACATATGATACAAAAAAAAAAAACTTATTTTATACATTGAGGGTCCAGCTAGTATGTCCTTTAATAATAATAATGTAGAATAATGCAGATCATCCCAATAGTTATTATAGAAAATGGAAACATAATCTAAATAAATTGAGTGAATAGATTTCTTATTTTAGGAAGACAAAGAAAATTAATTGAGCCATTTCACCTGCTATATTCACTATTAAACTAAAAATAAACACGGTGATATGAAAGAAAATTATTCCGTAAATACAACCTGGTTACCATATTTTAAACGTGGAAACCTAAAAAAAACTGTCGACATACTAATATTGCGCTAATTGCGCTATTGAAATTTGTTAATTATGCGTAGATTATACGCTTGATACTTTCATGTACAGACCGTTTATAAGCCAATATTAAATTGTATTTATATCATACTTACATGTGTTATACAGATTACACTCCCATTATAAAGTTTACCAAATGAATATAAAGTTCACCGTGCTTAAGTACTTATGTACGTAGGTCCAAAACTTTTTAATAACATTCACGTATATATGAAATCACTTCAACAAACGTTATATTAATTAATATGTTTTATATCAATATTTGACCAATAACTTCAACAGTATATGAGGAAATAAATTTCTGAATGAGTTACCTTCCGAGAGTTTCTCATAACGTTTATGCGGCCGACGATGAGTACCGAGTAGTGTTGTTGTTTCAATGTATAACATAAATCGATTAGTAAGTATAATCGAATGAATTATTAATCGAATGAGAAACATCGAAATTATTCACAATGATTTTAAAATTTTGAATAATATTTACTCAGCACTTACGAAATCATACATACGTATATTGTTTCACGCTTCTATCTCCGAAGGCTTAAGCAGAAATGTTTACACCCATTAGTTGCCAATGATGCTTTATTATTCTAATATTAATTTGATTTTTAAATAAAGTTACGAATACAAACTGTTTATATTGACTATAACAAAACAGGTTCACATATGGATACATTTATCATGAAAATATTTTATATATTTATGGATAAGAAGGAGAAATAGAATAATAAAATATTATATTCGACAATAATGCTTGTTAGTTATATAATATTGTATGCAAGACACGAGATACAGCAAAAATACAAATGGTTGCAATAACTTATGTAATTTGATTTATGTATTTTATTAGTATAAACAATATAAATATATATAGAAGTAGTAATATATAACAAAATATATAATCGATGCTTATATTGATTAAAATTGTATGTCCCATCACTAAAATGACGTAATAATAATACGTGAAGCTATACTGACTACTGGGCATGTTCTTAGTCGATATGTTAATATCGATATATTATTTTGTGCGATAAAACTGTTTTTATTATAAGACATATATTATAATTTAATTAGTCAAAAGAATTTTTACTTATTGCATAGACTACTACTGTAACGTCGAAACGTGTAAAGTAAAGTACTTTAGTTTACATGTGTTAATTTAATGTAATAGTATAATATTACAGTGTTGTCTTAATAATTAAAAGTTGATATCTGAATATGATCTTGTATGCAGAAACTTACTAACTTTAAAATATGTATATGTTAAATAACATGCATCTATAGTACTCGTAAATAATTAATTAATATGAACATTATTTTTATGTGATGGCTAGTTAATATAAGAAGATAAAAACCAGAACAACAAAACTTATTTTTCGATAACTATGCGATTTGTAAATTTTCTGTCAGTTATTTTGTTTTGTTTATCTTCCTGGGACTGTGACGCAGTACCAATTTAACAGGTAGATAGGTCTGCGAGACCAACAACTACTGCCACTGTGGCTGCTATAGATGAGTGGTAAAGAACGTATAATCGTTCCGGATCTCGTGAGAATCTATGACAGTAATTATCGTAAAACCAAAGACCCGAAAATTTCAAAAAAATATTGGCATGTTGTATTTAAATTTAAACTATTAACTTTCCCTAATGCAATTATATATCATCGGTAATAACCACTTTTAATCAGCAACATTAGAATTATACGTTTGAGCTAGCATTTTAAATATACTATTTTAATTTATAATAATAATAATAATAATAAAGCAACTTGCTCTGAAATACAAACTTGTAGATGTTGAAGTGCCGTACTAACTAATTCAGAACTAAGAAGAAAACTAAGACTAAGAAGAGAACTAATTCAGCTACATACCTGTAGCTAAATTAGTTCTCGAAAATGGTCATGTCACGTTGTACTGGGATCGAACTATCATCACAGACAAGATTGTTGTGGCCAACAAACCTGACATTGTGGTGATAGATCGATCAGAGCGCCGTGCATTGATTATCGATGTCACCATTCCGCATGACGGCAATCTCGCGAAAGCTGAAAAAGATAAACAAATTAAATATCTCGATTTGGCTCGCGAGGTTGTCGACATGTAGGATGTTGATTCGGCAATCATTGTGCCGATAGTCATATCTGTCAATGGTCTATTATCCAAGAGCCTCGATCACCATCTAAAGAGGTTCGCGTTGGGTGCTTGGATCAAGGGTTTGATGCAGAAGGCAGTGCTATTAGATACAGCACGCATTGTGAGGAGGTTCCTATCTCTGGAATCCTAACCACCGGCAGTTTGGACCCTGTTCCTGATGCCGGTGGTTAGGTTAGGTTAGTTTTTAAATGTATTTTTATAGGTATATGTACCTATATTTAAAAATTAAAAGTATATTGAAAATATTTGAATAAAGAGTATAATAATAATATTCTACCAAATGCACACAACACCATCTAGCCCAAACTAAGCAGAGCTTGTACTATGGGTACTAGACAATGGATAAACATACCTACATATATACTTTTTATTTTTCGTAAATACATACACATTATACATAGAAACACCCAGACCAAGACAAATATCCATGTTTATGCACACAAATATTTGACTTGTGCGGGAATCGAACCTGCGACCTCAGGCGTGGCAGTCAGTTACACTAACCGCTACGCCATCGAGCCCAACAAATAAAATAAATTATCATAGATTATCAAATTTGTTATAAATCGTCGCCAACTTTTTAAACAATTGGCGATACGATAATATTGCTGACAAAAGAAGGACTTATTAAAATTAAATGTGTGAGAAATAAACTAATCTATTTTAAATTTTTAACGTTCAAATGCATTCATATTTGATCATACCACTGTTGAATATTTATTTGTCTCTTTTATGTCACTAATAATGTCATCCTATGCAATACATGAATGATGTTGTTCATATTCAATCTAATATTATGAAAGCGAATGTGAATTTGTTCGTTTGTTACATTTTCATACCACAATCATGTAGTTTCGCATACACATGGTCAGGAGAACAGATAATGACATAAGTTATCTTTCATTCAGAAAAAAAGTACTGTTACTACCCTTTTTTTTTTTTTTTTAACGTCCATGGAATGCGTTTACGCACTTTCCGCGCCCGGGCAAGGCGCGGGTGTGTGGGGCTCGAGCCAGAGAAGCCGGCTCCATACCCACTAAACCCCTGACGACGTTCCTCCAGTACCTATTGTCGGTGCCACGGGGTTCGCGCTAGCATTCGCCGCGACACCGACAGGTCTTAGCCCGCCAAGTAACTAGGCGGGCCCCAGCTCTTTGGGGGAGGACCAGATGGTACAGCCCTCCCCTCCACTGAGGGGGGCGCGCGGAACGCTTACGCCTCTCCCTCGGGACTGTTACTACCCTAACCTAACCTAATTTAACGCGAGAGAAGCCGCGGGCAAAATCAAGTAAGTAAATAAACTCGAAGAGATTAAATAAGTTAAATTAATTGTTAGGAATAAAGTACTCTAACAGACACTACGTACTATAATTTTGCTCATTCTTCAATACACTACACATTATTACACTAAATGAATACAAGCTAGGAATCAGTACCAAACTGAGTATATTGCTATAAAGCATTATTGTTTTTCTTTTATAGATACATTAAAAAGTTAATAAACATTTGTTAAAGCATTTCCAAAATTAGTACATACGGCTAATTAAAATTTCATTTATTGTCTCAGAAATACGTTATATATAAAACAAATAATCAAATTCTATGGACCATACTATCGACTGTATAGTAAATAAATAATGCACATCACTACGGATCACGCTCAAAAACACGTGAGAGTTGATGTATGAGTGAGAAAGATTGATCTCTTTCTAGGATTACCTATTCAGAACAGCACGTGGCGGACGAGAGAGACAGCGATAGCTTAGAACTTATCGTACTCTGTTGTCGCGTGGCCATGACGCACTTCGCGGCTCGGCACCTAAGGCTGAGTGGCGAACTTAAGATGTTTCGCTGAATTAAGGCAAATAGCTTCATACGGGTATTTATAATATCAATCGGCATTACACAGCATTGCTTGCTTATAGGATATGTAGGTGAACTTAATGCCTCGATTTAGTTTTTACTTGTAGTATTAAATTTATGAGATTTATTTCTATGATGGCTACAAATATATGATTAAAATTAAGGTTTTCATGTGCTGCGTAGGTACATAATATATTCAACACATAGGTATCTAAATCACTAGTAACAGTAATATATGTAGGTATGTATGTACCCATAAGTAGTACGAATTCCATTACTTATTTTTCAAATATGACTAAGTAAGTAGGTCAGGATAGTATTCCATAAGTATATAAAAACGTTTTTCATAATTATGTCCTAATTACTAACTAGGTACCTACATAAGAGGCAGGTCATGCTTATCTTATAAGAGAAGCATCATATTTCTGTATACAGATGCTATTTTATATTTACCTACTAAATTATCTTTTATAGGTCCATAGGATAAGCAAATATCGCTAACAACTTACCTGTAAATTACTGATTAATGTATGTTGTATGTATGTTACGGTGCGTAAGACAATAATAATGTGACAGAAGTAGGCTTGTATGAAAGGAACTTTAAAACATAAAACATACAATTTAAATATTTGAATTAAATATGGATATCCGTCAACTTTATGTATTTACCTACTAATTATGGAATGATAACTATAAAATGACCGCGTATATCTAGCAATATCCATACTTACATGAAATATTAATGCCTAATAAGATTAGATATAAATATAAAATAAATTATAACTTTTGTATAATTTATTTTATATATATATATATATAATATCAGTGCTTGATCATTGCCGATTGTTTATATCGAATCTTCACTCGCATAAGTTCTCTAGGTATATGTAGTTATACTTAATTGGACTCCAGATTAGAGTATTGTAGGTACACTGTTTAAGATTATGTGTGTATGTATTAGTCTGAAGTCTGTTATGTACTGTACCTACATATTCAATAAAATAATAAGTACCTCTGTGTAAACGCGACTTTATCCCCCATAGTCTCATCTCTGACGTGTCCTATTTATCAATATCTTGAAAGCAAGGTAGATTGGTACTATTAACTTAACTAGTCAGTAGTTTTGTTTTATAACGCCATAATAAAATAAGAAAGTAAGTAGGTAGGTAGTTGATTCTAATCACAACTGACTCTGACAATTTTGTAGGTACCTAATTACCTAACGCTAAAAACTTTATAATCAACGTTATTATATTAAGTTATCGCGAATAAACAGTAACTGTTATTTTGTCCATAGGTAATATCATGGCCTTGAAAATATTCACTTATATGTCATCACTCCACTACTTTGTATGTTCGCTTTTTGTCTGTCTAGGCTACGTATCGATCCAAACTAAAGCGCTTATTAACTTTGTACCTACCTAATCTAAATAAAGCGTAATGGAGGAAAACTAGACGCTTCATTATGTAACCAGTATGTACCTACCTACCTATCCCTAGTTCTCAATTAAGTATGCCTTTTGTCAACCCTTTAGATTTGTTCTACGAATGTACAATTATATTGTTACACTACGTAGGTTCGTTAGTCGTAGAAGACGACTAGTAGAAGATATGTAGAAAAAATTGTAAGTAATCTTATAGATAACAGGTGAAGGTAGGTAAATGTTATGCTGGCCATGGTCATAGAATAATTTGACAACTACCTGTTCTACCGCCATGAAGCTGGCTAAACAGTTATTACTATCATCCATTATCAATAGTTTGCTATAGAGACTAGATCTATATTCCCCTTATTTGAAATACCTGTTGTAGGTGATCATAGCCCATAGCATAATCAGTTTAAGGTTAACATTTCTTCTCGGATCGCTATAGGTATGTATTTCCTTTATACGCTCCAGAGGTGCAAAATTAATAATTGAATATTTCTTCGTAACGACCGAACATGTTGCTAATATAGAATAATTTCCCTTTTTTAACGTAATTTATCTCTATTAAAATCCGTACAAATAGGTAGGTATTACAAATGCGAATGTGAGTTTTTTTGTTAAGGTTTCACGCCTTAACTACTCGGCCGATCATCATGAAATTTCGCATACACATTGTCAATGTAACAGAGGACATAGGATGCCTTTTATCCAGAAAAACGTACCATTACTTACCTAGGTAACCTAAATTTACGCAAGCCAAACCGCGTGCATAATCTAGTAATAAATAAGTATAGTCTCATCTAGATTTATCAATCATGGTTGTCTGTATTTTTCGATGTATGTGCTAGTTAGCCACACAGTCTGTTTCCATCTAGGTACCTATTGTTTGCTGATACCAAACACTACGATCGACATTTATCACGTCAACCTTATGTCAGAAATCATTGAAATAGCAACAACTGGTATAAAATGAAAGTGCACATGCAATGAAAGTAAACAATAGTTGCGCAGACCTTTATTATAAACAAAATATATTAGAATAGGACAGTTAGTTGACATTTAACCATTAATTATGCCGTACCTATGAATTATAATTTACTATCATATGATTGTGTCAATGGTATGAAATGCATACCGACGTATGGACATACATACATACAAGTATGACGTTAACACTAAAGAACGTATTACATTTGAGTCCGTGGTCCACTCGGAGGAGCACGCTATGGACACGTGCACAATGCATGTACTAGCATATCAGCGTTGTTTAATCATAGAACCAACTGCTTTGCTAGCGTACACTGTACACAGAGAAAACCTATGTACATATTATGTAGTATAGACACAATACCAAAGTATTTAGAATAAGACACAGACCTACGCTTTGGTTTGGTATAGAAAGTTGTTTCCTATAATGTTATATAGTCTATAAACATAGTTTTAGCAATTGTATAATACTTTTAAATGTTTATTGACATATAGGGAATGCGACTATTGAATAACATTAGTAAAAGGCACTAATGTTATATTAGAGCGCGAATAATGGTTGCTAATCGTTTTGCAACAGTTCAAGTCCTGCATTCTGTAGAAACAACTTCTAAGTAGACACGGAGTGTAGGGACACAGGTTGTATTTGTGTGTGTCATGATTATGTGGTGGTGGCTGCGTCCGCCGCGTAAGTTTGGTTCAGTCGTAAGTCGTAAACATATGGAGTTAAGTGAAAGACGTCTATCAATTCTTCCTCACATACTAAACACCTGATTAGGTATACATAATAGTTACTATAATTACCTATACGGAGTTTTGACCAGTAGAAAGTATCTAAGAAGTATTATAGGTCATCTAGACAACAAGTTCACAAATAAATGTTATACATAGACACATGCCTGTTATTCGGCGAAGATAGACATTTGCTAATATAATTTTATTTATTATGGATCTCTATTATACATATGTTATATATATGCATGCTTATTAAATATCTCTCTATAATATCTATGGTTCCATGCACTCAAATACAATATTATGAATTATTATAGAAGGCACATTAATAAAACACATTAATTCAAAACTAAGAACAAGGCATTAACCAACTGCAGCTAAAAGTAATGTAGCAATATCTTCACGTGGCGAACGAGCAACTAATTGCATAGTGACTGCACCCTGAGTGACCACCAACCTAGCCCTAACAAGAACAGGCGTGCCATTTCGCCATATACCACCACCGCGGATTTCTTTAACTGCGTCTCCTGTAATAGCTGCTTTTGGTAGACCTAAATGATCACATACAGCTTTAGCGGCCTCTACTACATCAGTTTGTGTCAATCCAAAAGTATCACAAGCCTCTGCAGCAGCTGCGGCTCTTTCCCAAGTAACTTCCCAGTCGTCAGACGCTGCGCGTGTCCTTAATTGATCGGCGCAACCAATTTCTACCTCTTCCAAAGGATAAGTATCAGCATAACCTTCTCCTCCGTCTGGTAGTCCGGTTGTTGAGTCACAGTCACGAACTACAAACTCTAAGGTTGCTCCAAAGGTTCCCAAAGTTTCAATAGGATTTTCAGGGAATTCTAGCAGGCAAAAGACGCTACCTTGTTTATCATATGGCAGCTGTTCACAGGCAACTTCAGTTAATTGTTGATAACCATGAGGAACTTTTAAACGTACATGCACCTTTTCAAGCAGCTGGTCGCTCAGAGTATTTACACATTCAAATTGCAAAACCAAATGGCGAGCAAAAATATGTTTTACGCATTGTACGCGATATTCCGTCTCTGGTTCAGTCAAGTCAACAGCCTCACAAGTTTTGAATATTGGTCCCAATTTTTGAATACCAGGAATAACTTGTAATTGGTCTGAATAAAGCTCTTCAGGAGACACCAATGGTGCCCGAGCTTTAATTTCCACTGGTGCTTCTTTAACATCTGGTGACTCTTCAATTAGAGTTGGGACAGTACTGATATTGAAAGGCTCAATAGATGTGTCTTCAGAGGAAAGATGGTTGCTTAAAGCTTTCTCCAAAAGAACAGGATTGGGTATCATTACATTAATAATATAATCATTGATTAGCTCACTGTCCCCAGAATCTAATATTGCACTGTAATAAATAGCTCTGTCACGGACTTCATCATCCTCATCTAGTTGGCACCGAGATAAAAGTACACGAATATTTGGTAGTAGCTCTGGACGAGCTGCACCAAAACGGGCAACAGCAGAAACAGCAGCAGCTCTAACTGGACCAGATTCTAAAATAACCCTATTGTAAATATATCTGATATAGCGGGATGCCTGACGTGCTTTTGGACCTTCTCGTCCTAAAACATGTAAAATGCGAACTGCTAATGAAGCATGTTCACAGTCCTCAATAAATTCGCAGAGATGTGCCAGGCCTGTTTCTTTAGCATCTGGATTTTCTTCTACCAGAGCAATTATCGCATCTGCAATGGCAGTTTTGTATTGCAATCCGCCTTCATCACGAAGCATACCAGCTAAAAAAGTTGCCAATGATTGATGTTTCCGAGGATATTTTGAACAAAGATGTCTTATAGCACTCACAACAACAATTTTAAATTCATCAGATATTTCTGACATAAAGCTGGATATCTGTTTCATAAGACGATCAATTGAGCTTTCTGCTCCTGTTGCTAGAAGAGTTGTTACAGCAAGAGTTGCTACAGAGCGGTTTGGATCTGTAATAAGATTTTCCAAATCAAGTGCACAGGCAGCAACAGCACTAGGATGTTTTGCAGTAAGTTTTGCTAAAGTACGTGCACCAGCTAATCGTAGAGTTGCTTTTGAAGAACCACAGAATATCTGTAATACTGAAACTGCTTGGGCAAGATCTCTAGCAGATTTCCTCAAATTTACAATGGCATGGGCAGCTTCATAGACAACAATTTCAGATTTATGACGCAAGCATGACTCAATAAATTCCATATATACTTCTGAAGTCTCAGTTTGATCCTCTTCAGCTAATTTGGCTGCATAACGGATTAGTAGACAGAGTGCATATTGTGAGCGGATTGGAGAACGAGCCAATTTAGTAACTAATTTAACAGTAGAGAGGCGATCATTTTTTCGTGTACCAGCAACCACAGCCAAGCCATGGTATGACACCATTGCATGATCTGATGTGATGGCCCCCTGTAAAAGAAAACACATTATTATCCTATGTTCTAAATATAATAAAATATAATTTATCAGTATAATTAATATAGTAAAGGTGTTTTCAAAAAAGTGGGTAATAATTCATCTTATCTTGGTTTTAATTCTCTGACAAGAAAGTAAATAGTTAGTCAAAAATCATTTATTAATTTAGGTCCCAAAGTAACACTTATGTATTTCAAAATACATAGTTTAGTGAATTTATTATGTTACTGAAGCTACATTTAGGTTAATTGGTAGGTTCTGTCAAAGGATTCTTATGAGAAGAGTGTATATTTTAATGTTCAGAGTAATAATACCAATATAGGGTTAGATGTTAATAATACATAATGTCATTCACCTGAGCCTCCATCACCCAATGGCGTACCAAATCTGGAACAGTGGCTGACAAATGCAAAGCAGAAACAAGGGCGGCAGAACTAACAGCAGGGCTCTTATCAACTATAGCTTGCTTCATGTACCGTTCAATAGCTTGTAACATTGTGCTGTCTGTAATACTGCACAGGGCTCGAATAGCTGCTGCTCTGTATAAATCTTCTTTACCTGTCATATCTTTTGTAAGAGATGATGTTACAATGATCACATCCTGTGCCATAGAACTCAGTTCTTTAATGGTTAAATATACGAGGTGACGTAGCACTACGTCTTTAGATTGAAACAGTTTGGTCGTAGCGAAGAATACATCCGTAGCTTCTTGAGTGGTCAGCTTTTCTCCTTGATTCAACATATAAAGTATCTTGGTAAGAATATGAATACATTTTTTCGGATTAACTGGCGTCGAGTTGAAGTATCTAGCTTCTTGCAAAAGAGTTGTTTTATCCAGATTTTGAAATATACTGGCTCTGTCATCATTGTCTTTCTTGTCGTGACGACTCATTTTTAAATGAGAAACGTTGAACAATTTGGTAAATAAACAGAAATGCAATGTTTTAGAGCTATTTTATGAAATATTAATGTAAAAATGCAAATGTAAGTTTTTCCAACACGACACGTCAAAGATTGTCAAATTAATGTTATCCTACTCGATGGGTAGAGGTGCGCCTTACCACAGCTTATGTACACTTCTTATCAGAAAAATTGAAACACTGCCGTTTAATTTTCTGTCCTAATTTAACACAAAAGAGTTTTCATTCCATGAAAAAATCACACGATTGTATAGCTAGCAGTTTGGCCATTACAGTGATAAGCGAAAATTCTATTATATCTAATTCAAAATTAGAATTTCATTTGTTCTTTCAAATGTGTGTTTAGAGCAGCAGTATATAGTGTTTTGTCTATGGTTTAGAGTTGGAGTACATTTCACCTTTGAAAACTAAAATTAGCGGTTATCTTAAAACTTTTTGTTCTGTGTTCTGTATACTGTGTGTGTACTGTGACTTCAGGACGTCTGAAAAAGTTTTCTAAAACATATGGATACTTCGCCCGCAGAAGCCACCCCCAAGTGGTGGCATTGCTGGATACTGGAGTTAGTCAGCATGTTGTGGCTGAAAGATTGCATCTAAGCCTGTCGTCTGTTCATAGACTCTACAAACGCTATCGGGAGACTGGTTTGTTCACGCGCCGTTCAGGATCTGGCAGGAATCGGGTCACTTCTGAGCTAGGTGATCGATTTATTGTAACAACTTCTTTACAAAATCGACACCTTAATGCTTTTCAACTGTAGCAGCAGCTTCATGTTGTACGTAGGATGGCTGTAAGTGACTCTGAAGAAGGTTGAAGGAACGTGGACTGGTGCGGTACCAGTCCAAATTCCTTCAACAAGCCAGCAAATGGGCTGAAATTAACTGCAGACCATCGAAGAGCGCGCCTTAACTTTGCACGTGAGCACTTAAATTGTTCATACCTCCAGTGGAATAAAGTCCTCTTTTCTGATGAGTGTAAAATTATGCTGTATGGTAACGACGGAAGGAACAAGGTCTACAGAAGAGATGGAGAACGCTTTGCACAATGCTGCATTGAAGAAAAGGTCAGCTATGGTGGCGGTTCGTGGACGGTTGTGGGGAGGAATCAGCGCCGACGGTAAGACAGAGCTTGTCTTTGTGTCTGGACCACATCTGCCTGCACTAAACAGTCATCGGAACATCGATCAGTGTCTTGAGCCTCACGTGATGCTCTATGCACATTTTATTGGCAACGGTTTCATATTCATGCACGACAATGCTAGGGCTCACACCGCGAGCGTCGTACGAGATTATGTTACCGAAGTCGGTATCTCCATTATGGAATGGCCAGCAAGAAGCCCGGACATGAATCCGATTGAATATCTGTGGAATGAATTAAAGAGAGGAATTCGTGCAAGAGATCCTGCCCTAGAAACACTTAGCCAGCTGCAAGAGGAATGGAATGGAATGCCACAACATTTGATCGTGACTCTCATCCGATCGATTAAGAACTGTATAGAAGCAGTATTAACAGCTCGGGGAGGGAATACAAGTTATTAAATGAACTTCACCTAGCGTTTTTTTAATTACGTGTGTTGTTTTATCAATTTCCTTTATACTCCATACAGGATAAAATCATAGGTAAGACATGGGTAAAATGACTTGTTAAACAAAATACGAAACCTATGCAAATTTAATTTGAATTTAGAACATTAACATTAGGATTTGAAAACCTCGTATCATTCACTATTAAACGACATTTGATATATATTCCTAAATAGGTATACACATTTTTCTGATAATCCTAACAAAACATAAACTTGCAAAGAGTTTAGATTTTTCTGATGAGAAGTGTATTAAGCACTCAGTACGAACAATGAATTTTATAGATGTATTCGCTTTGTTTCGTGATGAGATTAATATGAAATCTTTGAGTTTAGAATAAACATTGTAAGCGATAAATCACGTTTCCATCAGTCACGTAATAACTAATGATATTCTTCAAAATAAACTCTGTTATTACTAATATAGTCTCACATCTACATATATCTCCGAAGGGGCGGACGAAGGCATTTTGTACCCATAATTTTAATTTAATCTAGTAGCTATCGGCAGTAATATGTTTCAATAAAAATCAGTGGTTTCAATTTGTTATCCACCGAATTTTATTAATTGTATTTTGAAAGCAATACTTGAATGCTGCTTGTTTGTTAACTGTCTAAGATAAGTTAGGAAATCTAGACGATATTGTGAGTAACTTTTTTAAAGGAGAAACAATATGAAGGGACTTGGCCGGATAATTTTCAGTGTTCACGGACAAATTATGAAAACATGTAAGTTTTTTTAAGAGCGAACATGTCGTACCTATCAATACAATGTGAGATAAATAAGTGCTTGTGGGCACTTGGGTGACGAAGATGTGCGCGGATTGTCCAGTGTCCCAGTAATTAGTCCTACCTATGTAAAATAGTCGCAGTAAGTGCACTCCCAATTATTGTATTTTTGCAATTGTGCTTTCGTTACAATCAAATCTGTTGTTACTTAAACTTAACGCATCTATAAGATAGATCGCAAGATAATCTTATGAATGCCCTTAGTACATAACGTAAGATTTTGGTAGCATTAGGTGTAGAATTGAATTGAAATAGATGAGTGGATGTGATTATTATGGTTCTAAAGTATACATAATTACTTAGACTAGACACGCTTATATTATAGGCATTCCCCTCTAGCGAAATACGGCTGAATGAGGTTCAGTTCAGACTACATGGTCTGAACCTCATTCAGCAATATTTGGCTAAAAGGCTTTATTACATAATAAAGCTCTTTCGGATGCTTTATAAATAAATTGTGACCTAAAAATTATTATGTCATAGCATAATATTATATGTTATAATCATTTCTCCAGACATGCTATGACATAATAATTTCTCTCGTAATAAATGCTCCAATAAAAATAAATCACTTGCGCCATATTCACAAAAGTAAAGTGAGCATTTAAAAATGTGCATATTATTTACTACATATTCGAAACTATAACATTGTACGATTTCTTTATATTTTACACAATCCTGTATAAATAGATGTAATGTAGCCTATGCCAAATACAAATGTAACTGTTACTTACAGCACAGGTTAACCTAGTTTAAGTGGCAGTGTTCATGATTGTAAATCGAAATATGGTTATACAATAAATGTTTATTATTATTATACACATTTATATACTACTAACCAATAAAATTACATTTTTAAATAAAAACACATTTAAAATATAAAAATTATGGAGGCCCACCGGCATCGAGACAAGGTCTAAGCTGTCGGTGGTTAGGGGTCCAGAGAGAGGAACCTCCTTACTATGCGTGCCGTATCGAGGAGGACTACCTTCTGCATCTGACTCTTGACCCAAGCACCTAACGCGAGCCTCTTAAGATGTTGGTCGAGGCTCTTGTCTATTAGACCGTTCACCGTAACGACTATCGGTACAATGATTGCCGAGTCCACATCCCACATATCGACGACTATGTGTGCTAAGTCCAGGTATTTTAATTATTTTTCCTTCTCAGCTTTCACGAGGTTGCCATCATGAGGGATAGTAATATCGACAATCACTGCACGGCACTCTGATCGATCTATTACTACAATATCAGGCTTGTTGGCAACAACAGTCCTGTCTGTGATAATAGATCGATCCCAATACAGTGTGATATGGTCCTTTTCGAGATCTGGTTCTGCTACATACCTGTAGTATGACAACTCGATCTCTACAAGTTTGTAGTTCGGAGCAAGTTGCTGATGGATAATACTGGCTACTTGGTTATGTCTGAGCAAGTACTCGCCGTTAGCAAGACGAGAACAACTGGAAACTATATGCCTGAGGGATTCACCGGGTTGGTGGCACACCCGACATATGTCAATCGTACCATCCCTCAGGATATAATTCCGGTATTTATTCGTCTTGATAACTTCGTCCATAATTGCACAGACAAACCCTTCGGTTTCCTCTAAGAGGTCACCGAAACGTAACCAGTTCACGGAGGCGAGAAGGACTACATCAGGCCCACATAGGACCTTGTAGAACCTACCGTGAAGCTCCTTGCTCTGCCATACACTCTTGCGGTCGTCAATGCTCAGTACTACAGGGATGCGCCAGCTCTCTTTAGCCAGATTAAGCGGGGTGAGTCCGTTATCCACTGCGACAACATCACGATGCATATCCACGTTCGTTTGAAGGAAATACTCTCTAAGGTTGCACACCTCATGGTTATGGAGGGTTTTGGCATTTAGAAAACCTCGACCCCCCACATTTCCGCGGGACGTACAATCTCATCACAGACGAACGAGGATGATGCATTCGGAATGCCGTCAACAGTGTACGGTCCTTCCGGTCCAGGACATCTAACTCAGTCTGAGTCCACTTAAGTATGCCAAAGGAGTATAAAAGAAGCGGCATGAATCAACCGTTAAAAGCATTTGTAGGTATCAGTAATGTACTAAGAGGGTTCAACGCTAGACAAAACCAAAGAGGACTCAGACTTTCGCCCTGAAATATACCTCGCTTAATCTATTTTAGGTCGCTGGTCGCCTGGGTCTGTCAACGCCCTGGATAGTAAAGAGCCGTTTTCCATTGCCTCATACACAACTTTAAGAAGGTGCATAGAGTTGTATTTACTTTATACAGCTCCAGCATCCTCAAGAGCCATGTATGCGGCACTGAATCAAACGCTTTCTTGTAATCTATCCAACATGTCGCCAGACTCCTGCGATTACGGCGAACCTGTTGGCTTATGGCCATAACAATGAGGAGGAGTTCCTTCGTACCGCGAGCCCCCTTCGTACAACCATTCTGAGAGGCTGACATAACAGAATTGATTTCAATATGTTTCGAAATTTTGGCTCTCAGAATAGATGTAAGAAGCTTATAGACCGATGGTAAACAGGTGATCGGTCTATAATTTCCAGGCTCGTGAGTACTACCTGCTTTGTGGAGCAGGTGCGTAACTCCTGTGGTCATAAAATCTGGCAACGACCCAGAGTCTACGGTTGATTGAAACTACGATACCAAGCACGCATGCGAACTACGTAGCCACTTCCGCTAGAAGTTATGCAGCCCGTCTGGACCTGGAGAGTTCCAATTTGATAACGAACGGACTGCACTAGTAAAATCCTGGTCTTCAATGACTACGTCTTCCATCTCTGGAATTTGTGTGGCCCATGGGCACCGACCAGATGCTACGCCAAAAGGTCTTTGTGGTATCAGCATCCGGCAGCCGCCCACCAGTTACACATTGATCCGGTCGTTCCCAGCTTCTATAAACACATCTCTAGTCTCTTTGAAATGTGCAATTCACGGTATACCAGTCCACGCGTTTTTTGTATCTGCGCAAACGGTTTGCTCGCGCATAAACTTTCTGCTTCAGGAAGTCAATGCGCTCTGTGACCCGAGATGTGTAGTCTTATGGTCAGTTCCCAAGAAAGCTCGGCTCACAAAGCGCATCACTCTAGGTACACTATAGTATTGCCCTCCCTGAAGCAGATTAGTTTACCAATAAGTGGCCTTGCCTTAGCGATACGACGCACAATCCTGCATTGCCATGCCGGAGCAGCTTTTCGCCATACAGCAGTGTCGTTCAGAGGGAACTTAACGCCTGCTGTACGACATGCCGCTACAGCAGCACAGTACAGGATTGAATGGGTATCACTGAGATTCTCGCTATTGTCTAGGGTCAAGGGTCAAGGGCACCTACCAATGCCATGTTTTGTCTATGCGTAGGCATCCGCGGCAGTCGAGGCCTAATGGTATGGGGTGTGTACCGATATTCCCGAATCGCAAATACCAAAGCTACCCTTACCTCATCATTGTACTGGATGCTTAAATTATTATTCATATCATCCTCATCCTCGCTGGTAATGTTGTGGGGCAACGACGTAACCCTACCTGTTGTTACACCAGGTTGGACGTGAATGGCACGACTCGTACGTTAACACTCTGAACGAAGCCTATCAAGTACATTATCATCCAGCATCCGATTGCGCTGGATAATTCGCACTTGATCCGATAGTCGTTGTGCCGTGACGTTGAAGCTTATTATTATTTTTTTCACCAAAATGCTACTCTAGTGGCGCGTCTAGTCACATAGTTGGCAGCAATATTCCTATTGGCATTAGTTCCATGAACTAGTGATGATTCTTCAAAAGGTTCCAAAAATAACATGCCTAGTTAAAGTATCAGTTAATATTAGAATAACTTAAGACCATATATTTTTAATGTAAGTCTGCACATTAAAATCGGTTACAATAAGCATGGAAGATATTTTGAAAATTCCAAATCCTGCCTGACTGCCTTCAATCAGTGAATATCTAAGAAATTAGTATACCTAAGGGCACCTATGGTACATGTTTCTTTTTAGCTGACCCGTAAGAATAATAATCCTGTCTAAAATAAAGTAACTAGCCGTTTACCTAACTACCTCTTTACGTTTATATAGCTGAAATATTATGAAATGTGGTCTCTAGAAAACTTGAACATTGAGGAAAACAAAAAGAGTAATCAATAAAATCGTGCGAAGGTTTCATAAATAACGACAATGCATGTACTTAAATTTGTTTCAGTTGTTATACAATTTACAGTTGAAACAGAAATCTAATTTCAACGGATTACGGGGAAAATGTGATGAAGTTGGAAAGAAAAGCTTTAACATAAGGCGTTAGGTACCGTAGAATCGCAAACTAAAACAATTGAAATATTAAGAAAGCCTCAGAGCAATAAAATTCTTTCGTTATTGTTATGAGGAGCCAATACAACTTAGAATACAGCGCTTCAAAGAAAACTGAAGGTACTGAAATATAATATGATGTTTACTAGTTTATGGAAAACAGCGGCACTAATGTCAAAATCAGATCAATTAAATCAAAATCAATTAGGGTCAATAATAAAAAATAAAGTGGAAAGTAAAGAATGCGTGCTAAAATATAAGATTATTTTGAAAGGAAGGCGAAATTGCCATCTATTTTCGATTATTTGCTGCAGACAGTGGCGTAACTATATCCTTATAGTCAGGGCTGACAAAATGCCACGGGCCCCCGATCCGAGAGAGCCCCGGCTCAAGAGGCCGCGAGCTCTGTAACCTAACATTTTTAACAAAATGTTATACCTAAGTACCTACTTAAAAATTACTTACTTATTCACCATATGTTACTGATAAGGGTAACTTTAAAGAACTAACTGATCAAGTGAAACGGTTCGTGATCGAAAACGGACATTCTAAATTCTAAATATTCATTCTAGGCCCTTTCTTAAAATATAGTGACAGTAGATCTTTCCTAGAAAAACATTACTATATTGTTTCCAAGGCGTAAAACTTGAACGTGGCATGGCTATCGTATTCTTTAATACTTGAGAACGCGTATTGTGACCATGATGGTTATTCGTATAAAAATGTTTGGATGAAATGCTATGACGACTGGATACATATTGTAGATGCCATAGAAAGACACGAGACATCGAAACGTAGCAACAGTGGCGGCTAAACGGAACACTAGATTACCAGCAAGAGTCCATGATCAAGAAAGAAAAATATTTATGGCGCTAAGTACTTTCTAGACTCCTTGTTGAAAGTGTTAGATAAATATGCCTAACACTTTCAACGTATAATTTAGCCTTTCGTGGCCACAGAGAGAAGGCCACAGATAGCAACGATAACGCGTAAACTTTATGAGTATTGTTGACTTATTAGGAAAATACGATTTGATTTTACAAGAATTGTTAAATAAATCAAAGGGTCAGATAAAATACTTAAATCCAAAAATATAAAATTAGCTTATTTTGGTACTAGTTCTAAAATAGAAAATGTACTAATTAATGAAATAAAACGTACCATTTCACTTTATCATATTCGACACAACCCAAGATATTTCAAATAGTGAAATAGTGAATTTTCTTATGCATGACGCGAAAAAAATGTAAATTTTTGTTCGGTTTTTGGAATTAATTCTCTATATTTATCTACGTGTGTGTTTTCATATAAGAGAAAGATATAGAGTAGTATGGTATTATTACATAAAGTTCATATTTTCATACTTATTTAACCTAGCGGCAGCTAGACGAAATATACAGCATGTCCCAGAATATGTGAATCGAATTGTAACAGGAGATTCCTTAGGTAAAGTCCTAAACCTGTCAAATGCGATAAATAAAAATTTCAATTTATGACATAAGAAAATAAAAACGTCTAATTTTTTTTAAATGTACCTACCTCATTGTCCAGACTTTCAAGTACATGTGCTTCGTTTAGAGCTAATGTTAATGTTCACTATTATTATTTGTGAAGGATTGATTCGTCAAACTACAAACGATTATTCTTAAACTGACTTAATTTTGAAATCGCAACATTATTTTGGTGTACTTATTTGCACCAAAGAAAATCTTGTAAGTTTGACCAACAACACAACATAATATTTTAATTTATTTGGCTCTTTTGAAACTTCCTTACGTAGGGAATCTCCTGTTACAATTTGATTCACATATTCCGGGACACCCTGTATAGAAAGTTACCGGTTCTCTTGTATTGTCTTTCGTTAAATCGTCTTTATTTCTTAGGGAATTCTCTTTCTTCTTTAGGGAACGAATACAGTTTGAATGCTATGCCGTTATCGACTGATTTTTCTAATGAGTTGTTTGTTTATAAAATAGGACACGTTAGACAAACTGTTTTATATTAACTTTCGCGACTAAGTCAAAGATCGATCAGTTATCTATGGTATTAATTGAGTAACTTTTCTATATTAATTAAATTATCTATAAATGACATGGTATACACAAAAATGTAGGCAGGTGTGTCGTCGTGTCGTAAACGTTTATGATTAGTTTCGTCGAAATTAGTAATTAATAAATATTTTATTTTCTTATTTTCAACAGCAGCACTAATAAGTTACTTTTACTTATTGCGGCGTGGCTATATTGAACACCATATGCCTATATGGTAACATAATTATATTAGGTAATTAGGTTACCACAACATTTTACACCTAACTTATTTTTGTTGAAAGATTTGTTGCTCATTCTATTACAATTTCTTTGCATTTAAAATTATTATTTATGAATTTTAAGATCTATTGCATTGTTATTATTATGTATTGCTTACTGTTGTAGTAACTTGTATCAAATGAATGTTACCTACCTATGTATTTATTTATGTGCATTGATTACCAATAATATTACCCTATGGACCTAGTCGTTGCTCTTACCTACCTACTGCTCTAATTTTAAGTATTTGTTTTACAGCACATTAGGTATATAAAAACTGAGCCTATGTTTGTAATATCAACAACGAAAATGTTTGTTTACCTACTCAGTCAGATTTAGACATGATTTTACTTACTGAAAGTTAGAGAGAAAGTTTAAGAAGCTAATAGCACTACCTACTTACGTTTGATAAATTAATAATAATATATATTCTATCACATACACACAACACCATCTAGCCCAAACTAAGCAGAGCTTGTATCAAGGGTACTAGACAATGGATAAATATACATATATACCTTTTATTTTTGTAAATACATACATATTATACATAGAAACACCCAGACCAAGACAAACATCCATGTTCATGCACACAAATATTTGACTTGTGCGGGAATCGAACCCGCGACATCAGGCGTGGCAGTCGGTTACTACGCCATCGAGGCCGACAAATTATTTTCATATAGCCATAATGTAGTCACATGACGGCTTACTAGCTAAATAATAAATAGGTACGTAGGTTAAATTGTAGGCATAAACATCAGATAAAATTGATTGCCAGTATAACTGAATGGTCTAACAGGCGTAAATTGCCGAGGTATTACAAAGTTAATAGGAAAAATAGCAATATATCACCCAATCTCTCATGACGTGTCCCGTGGATAAACAATTCCACTTATAGAATGTCGATTGTTCAACGTAACGTAGTCTAATCATACCTGTGTACTCATTTTTGGACTAGATATGCAGATAGATAGGTCGCGTTGTCAGTACAGTCCATAGACATCCTTTTTATAAGCTCGTAGTAAGTATATTAGCTTTAAATACATAACTATGAATCACTCTACAATAGCGGATAGCTGTGATGTGATTACTAGATCCATGAAAAATAATAATAACTGTTACTTTTACTATGAACCCATACCTGTATATTTTTGCTATCAATGATACGAGTCGGACTGGCGACATAATGGATAAAGGATAACCTGGACAGTGTATGATGTAATGAAGAGCAATACATCAAACAATGTCCAGGTTATCCTTTATCCATTATGTCGCCAGTCCGTTTTGTTCTTAATTGTTGCGTATTTTTGGGACGTAAGTAGATGCCTGGCAAGGTAATAAAAGACATGATATTAAATTTTTCATTTATTTACCGATCTACAAATACATTTGTACATGGGTAATTTGAAACATTTTGTGGCGAATTCTTTGCCCTAACACTCATTATACATCTCAATTTATTTTATAGCTACCGTTTTCGTAATAGCATCTAAAGAAAAGTCGTTAGGTACATACATTATTTATTTATATAATAATTTTGGTATTAAATACCGATGTAATGTTGAAATAAATTCTATATAATAAGTAATAACAATAATAAATTAGTAACAATTTTAGAACTTAGCAAAAACATACGAACAATATTTAATAAAATAAAATGTATGTATTAATATAAGTAGGTATGTTTGATAGAAACAACTAGAAATATTTAAATTCAAATCAGTGTTCTATCTGTATACAACATCAAGTTTCCGATATAATTTAACGGAATTACTGTTTGACTTATGAATATTTTATTTAAATATATCTACTATAGTAATTGTTGAAATAATAATCCACATATTCACAAAACACATAAAAAGTTGCTAAATGTATTGATGGCCCAATATGAATAGAAAAATGCCCAACTTAAAGGGCTTTAAAGAGAATACTATATTTTATGAGATCTACAAGTATCGATGTACCTATTAAAATATTTAATACAATTTACCATCTAATGATCGTTTGTAAGATTTTCTATATAAATGGTCGTTGAAAAATCATTGAAGTTCTTTTCTAGTTTAACCTCATCCATCACAATGTTAGGACTAGAAAATTAAGCTGTCGGTTTCTAAAATGACCGGTGTGGCTGTACAAAGTGTTAACAGAATTATATCAAAGTGTTGCATTTAGTATGAACATACATACATGTGAGCTTTTTAAACTCATTGCAGCTCCTTGTTTTAGTGGCATGCGTGTTAGCAATGCGTTCCTTGGTAGGTATGTGCGCTTGTTCGTTAAGTAGGTAGCTATTTTCAAGGTTATAACTAGTAACACTAACTTTTATGGACCTTGAAGAGTTTTTAAAAACTGGTAATTTTTATAATCCAGACTAAACTTTTTGAAAGTTACATTTTTTTAATGGATAACGTCCATTTACTACATTTGATTCGCAGTAACGTTTAACATCACTAGAGCTCCTCGATTAATATAATAATTATAATCAATCTCCACAAATATGTAAGTCTGTATATTAAAATTTTGCACAGTAGGTATAAACTTTTGAGTTTCATACATATGATATTAGATTATGAGAAAATAAACCCCTTACGTTACGTACCTATGTAATCATTACTCACAACATCCCTTTTGTTCTTAACTGTAAGTACTTACATTATACCATTTTTATACATACCTACAATGCGGGGGTAATATATTCTAAAAAACATCCCGCCTAAAACGGAAGCAACAACGCCGTCTACTGGTAACAATAAAAGTTAAGTGGTACAACATTGCTAAATAAACAAGATAATATAATTGGTCGCATTTTTGACTAGTTTGGCGGGTTTTTATCTCAATACTATCCGGTTCCATGTAATACCTAGTATTCAAATAAATTGGTACCTACTTA
The DNA here is from genome assembly GCA_963675205.1 of Catocala nupta. Classification (NCBI taxonomy): domain Eukaryota; kingdom Metazoa; phylum Arthropoda; class Insecta; order Lepidoptera; family Erebidae; genus Catocala; species Catocala nupta. The sequence goes on along the minus strand of OY776078.1, from coordinate 27,728,383 downwards.
TAAATTAAATAAAACCTTATTTTCAAAATAAACTGCCAAGCAGCAAAACCATAATAATATCACAAGACTGAAAACCATTCGTTATACCTAGGTAGGTATCATATTGAAATATGTATGTATATTATTTTAAGTCTTACTTGTCTTATTTTTACCACAAGCATGGAATGTTGAGGTAATAGTAATTCCATTAATATGGAATTGAATGAGAATTGTATGTTGAATACATCGGCGTAATTTGATTAACACTACTAAATGTATTGAATTATTACAAGTGATCAACCTTCGTAGGCTGAAGCAAGTATCTACGAACAACAAGGCGAATGGCGCGGGTGACCTATAATAGTATGTTTCACATCAACAGGATAAATCAAAACTTCCTTATTCATTTCAAAATTACCATCAAGATTCAACCTAAGTTTACTATGATAAAATGGATAATATGAATATTATGGCGATCAAAGTGAAAACATCCTCTACACTACGAATTTGGCTTTAAATTTCATTATATTAGATATATTTATTTACATCGCATTAATTTACAAAATAGGTTCTTCTCATCCCTTCGGTAACACGAATAATTACTACAGTTATAGGTAACACGGAAAATTTCAATCTTAACATTTTATACAAAAATCTTCATACCAGATTCTGAAATTCTTATAACAGAGTTCATGGACTTCTAAGTCGAAATCTATTAATAGAATTTCAGTTGTCCCCTAATTTTTTATAGCTCAATAATCTATCTACTTATCACTAGCTTACTAATTCTTGCCTCTGATAATTAACTAAATAGGTAAATAAATACATGGATACCTAAAATAAACGGTGCTGGCGTCATGGCATGCGGGTACGAATTGCACACGTGCTGTTAATTTGAAGTAGGTTTAGAAAACACGTTGGTATTTCATAGAACCAACAGGAACACATCGAGTGCTCAAGCAAAAGTGCAGAAGTGCAGCTTGGTTTAAAAAAGCGTGTACCATTTGATAAATATTTTGAATGAATATCTTTTAGCATCACCTGTTTGTATATCTTGGGAGAAAAGGTTGTGACATATGTAATTTACTCATAATGATCACCATCGGCGTCAAGTCAGAGGCTCGAATTTATAAGCTAGTATAGGTACCATGCCAAAAACGTACTATACGTTCCTACATATTAATAAATATCTCTTAGACAGAGATGACACTAAATTGTTGTAAGTTAATCAGCATGATACCTGCGTTGACGTCTCAAAAATATTTTCTATTTAGTTTCAATGGTATGAGGTTGAACGTTGGTCTTCCTTTTGGTCTAGCAGTTGTGCGACTTGTTACAATTTATCTATTGCATTTATAAACAAATAACTGCCTTTTGTAGGCACTTTCGATCAACAATTATAATTACGCCGAAATTACATACGCCTAATAATAATATTACATAATTTTAAAACGCACAGAAGCCGATCTATTGCTTATTAATAGATGTCTATAGTCTAACCGATATAATATAATAAGCAAAAGCGACCTTACGGTAAGTAAACGTAAACTTTATTGTCTTAAAATATATGAATTATAAATTGTAATGGGAATTATTATATGAAAATCGAGGTGTCCCTTTGTCCAATCAGCCGAAATATTTCTAGTTATTATAAATTTATTAATATACGATATTACTATAGCCGTCATTTCTTTGGATTTATTGACGTGGTATTCAGTTTTAAGATAACTTAACGACTAGGCCGATTTAATAAAATAAAAATAACACGAGCTTTATAAATTATAGGTACAAACAGGTCTTGGATCCGAATACTAAGTCGCTAACATCTTGTTTATATTTTTGGCACTCGATTTGAAATATTGCGTAGTAACAAATGGTCCATCATTTGCCAGACTTGTGAAAAGTAAGTTTCTTACCTAAGCGCAGTGTTCATAAACATTTTTAACTGATAGGCCCTAATAAGGCCCAAGAACAACATCAACAATGAGATCAGAGCTAATTATGCTCTTTGTAAAAAGTGCCAAATTCTTGGTTTATTATATAAAATGGAAGAAGTGTACTTGTATGCTGGGAACATTTACTTACTGTAACTAGGTAGACAACATCTTGTAACGCAATGTCTTCAAATTGTTATTATATTATGAAATGTTAATTGTTCAATTCTTATAATCGTATTAATCTACTTAACATATGCAATTATACTTATAGGCCATTCGAAATCTTATTTCTTCCATTTTACTTCGTGTCAGGTAATAACCCGGATGACATGCGAGCTCTTGTTACATCAGCAACTCAAAGCCGACATCCGTGTTCGCAACTTGTTCCACATCATTCATTATCACTTAATCTAATACATCATTGACGAACACAATAAACCTTATTGAACAGTAAAGACGAATGTCTATATGTGATTATTTATATTTCAATCGCAATATGACTAACAAAACGAGCCTATCTTTGTTTTATAATACTGATTATTAATTTTAGTTTAACACATCAATATTATTACAAGTTTCACATGGGTAAGTCTTCTATCTGTGCTTTGGCAAATTATTATTTGGTAGGTTCAAATTATAATACACAAAACATATATTTTTTAATAACTAAACGGCATAAATTTCTTGAACTAACATAAAAATAAATAATACAAACAATCCCCGTAGTATTGCTTTTACATTCAGAATCGAAAATTATTTCGATTATTTTGTATGATTACATCTACAACGAAGACATTGTTGTGATTTTGTTGCGTCGCTCGGTCCCAATTACAGTCAAGTGCTCCACGGAAAGCTTGTGATTCAATCCAATACAAAAATCGTTCTTTACTCTCAGTGAATAAAATCTTAATATAAATGCTTTCTTTATTACAATCAACATCGACAAGCGAAGCGGAGACGAGTGACCAAACGGGAACCTTTTAATCGAACTCTTGCGGTATGCTTTGAGTTCGACACAACTTTAAAATATTTAATTTTTCTGTTTCTTTGTGGACTCAAATAAGTTCACCGGTGGCTGAACGCTGATACGGACCTCGCCTGTGGGGCCCACCACGATTTTCACCTGAAATTGAAAGGAAACGGTTAGTAAACATTTACCACCTGTTATCTAGTAAAAATAAATTATCACATTATTATTTACATATTTAAACGGTAAAATAATTCGCATAGGTATAAGTATATGTCAAACTAATAACATTATACGGCAAGCTTAGTGTTAACATGATGGTAAAATCACGTAGTAGTTGTAAAAGTTGTATACCTAGTAAGTACCACTAAGAATGGTAACCAGAAAATACGGTTTTAGGACGAGCAATATTTGCTTCGCGAAAGAGAGCATACACTGATAAGGTTATATGTTTACGTTAATGTTAGTAGTTTATTTACCTAGTCCCCCCGTCAGACATTCATAGCGTAATATACGGGGTTCGGGGGTGGAGCCATGGGTGAAGTCGCGGATGGAGCAGATACTCCAGACGGCGCACCCTCGGGGGCTCCTCTAGCAGCTCGGGACGGTGAACCAGGTGCCGGTTGATACAGTGGTGCTGCCACCTAGAAACAACATAAAGAAACATTCGAAGTAACTAGTGCGTGAATATTGGACTCAAATATGTTACGAATTTTTGATAGGTTACATTATATAATTTCAATTTATTTGACAGACTGCTATCAAGCCTCACTTTACTTTACTCGTTTTTCTTTCTACCTCTTTTGAAGAATCATATACTGTTTCCTGCTAGGAAAACCTTGACGGAGATCATTCTATAACACAAGCGTCTAGAATGCTCCTCAGAAACAGCTTGGTACGTAGGTAATTATTTTGACGCTACGACAGCCCAATTTTAAATACATTACATTTATGATCTATAGGTCAGGTTAGACCCACACTTTGCCACAGTGATGTGATCTTACTCCTACCACAAGCATTTAGTTTAGCTGCAGGGATTAATTGAAAACTAAATTTCTAATAAGCCTAATTTGTGAAGGTGCACACAGCTGCTGGTGACGACCTTTCTATAATAAAAATAATTGTAGGGATCGTCACAAATTATTCCTTTATCATAGAAGGAAACGCCACAAAATATTGCAATGGAAACAATTATTAAATATCGCTTTAAAATTTAGGATCGTCGATTATCTGGTAAATTTATCGTCCTAAGGCCTAGGCCGGCGTACAGGCACTTTTTTGTCTAAAGATGATAACAGTAGGTACCTATTGTGAATAGTATTGCATTGGGCGTGCGTTCGACAAAGTAGACCATTCGCTGTTATGTCTTAAGCTCGCACACTACGGAATGCATGGGTGCTTGTACGCTTGCACACACACACACACACACACACACAAACGCACGCACGTACTTACGCATACACAAAAAATTGTAGATTTATAATATAAGATCGATACGAAGCTTTTAATTAGTGAAATAATTTTTGAAATGAGATGTATAATTTTACACATTACTTTCTACATCTAAACTCACAATCCTACAAAATTTAGTAATTTATCATCATCTTCAGCCCGGATAAATTCACTGCTGAAAAAAGGCCTTTCCAATTACGTGCCACACAAATTTTCACTCTTTAGTAATTGTAGTTTTTTTCTAAGTCCTTTACGTTTATCAAAACCATCTTGATTGGGAGTAACTAGAGGGCTACGCGGGTCAATTAATATGGAATTTAGTTTGATAGCACTGCCGTACGGCCTGTATGAATGTATCGAAAACACACGTAAAACGCGGTCAACACTTACCGACGTGGCCCGAACAGAAAGTCTAGTTGTCGACCAATCACTGACCCACGCGGCCTGAACGGGAAGATGCATTTTTTCTTGGCGTTTAACGTGTTAAGGTAAATCACTTCATACCTGAGTAACAGGAGCCAACTTGTAACTGTCAAGGGTTATTCTATGAACCAGACATTAATTATTAGCGATTCGTTATAATTGTTAACAACTCTACCATGTTTAGCTCTTAATCGTTCCTGCCTTACATATTAGGAAACTGTTTTGCAATCTGCAATTTGGCTAATTACTAAAATATTTGTGCCAAAGGAAATACTAAAGGTTTAACGGTTCTAAACGTTAGCAATGTGGATGTTATTTTTTTTATCGGAATGTAATTTTCCTCGTTTAGTCTATATCGACATAGCGTTTAAACTAAAGCAGTATAGCCATGTAATAATCGTATAACACAAATATTTCTTGTTGATACTGGCTGTATAAACACAATACAAGGCTAATACCAAACAGGATTAACAATGACGCTACCTAATTTTAAATCAAATACGTATTGTATTTGCAAACATTAGCTTTATGTGTTAAGTAAATGGATTATGTGATATGTAAATGGATGGTATTGTCTTCTGGGGATCCGCAGGGGTCACATTATGGTCCGCTCTTTTTTAGTCTTTATTAACGCTCTTATTAATCGATTATCTTGCCCTGCATTGCTAGATATACGCTGATGACCTAAAGATTCATAATAAAATAAACGAGACCACAGATAGTCTGGCCATTCAACGAGATCTCAACAGCGTTACGGACTGGTGCTTGTCAAACAATATGTGCCTCAATGTGGACAAGTGTTGTGTCATCTCTTTTACCAGGAAAAAGCACAAAATGTTTCATCCTTACTTTATAGAAAATTGCGTGTTAAATAGAAAAGAGGTTGTATAAGATTTGGGAGTCTTATTTGATATGGAGTTAACATTCCGTTCACATAACGAACATGTGGTGAAGAGAAGTAGCAAACTTCTGGGATTTGTTATAAGGTCCACTAAAGAGTTTAAGAATACACAAAGTACCCTGTGTCTCTATTTCAGTCCGGTGAGGAATATCTTAGAATACTATTGCTCAGTTTGCTCTCCTTATTATAAAACGCATATATATATAACATAGAGAGAGTACAGAAAAAGTGCTAAAAATTCCTTTCTCGTAAATTAAATGATGGTCGCTTAAATTATGATGGGAGGTTAAGTAAATTTAATGTTGTCTCATTGCAAACCCGACGTCAGAGATACGATTTACTCTATTTGCATAAATTGGTTCATTCATCTATCGATACACCGGCTTTACTCTTTCTCTCAGCTTTAATATATCACATAGATCTCGTAATCCTATAGGCATATAAAAATAATACATCATTTTATAATCTAATAGTAAGAATGTGCAGAGCATATAATATAGTAGCACGTGTAAATAAAGAGATCGACATTTTTGGCATAAAACTCAATAGATATAAAAAGATTGTATCGGGTGTACTTAGTTCCGAAAAGTTCCAATTCTAGTTATAATATAAAATTACAGTTATTAAGTAAAAACCTACTTACAATTACCTACTTGTATTCTACGCTAACGAATTTAAGATTTTAATAATGTTTTTTGTTTTGCACGAGCAGGTAATCTGCTCTAATATGTACATGTTGTGTATACTACCTAACCGTGAGTTCGCACTGACTAAACATTCACATAAAAACATGTTATACATGTTATGACAAACAACAAAACTTTTGAATGTATCTCAAGATTTATTGTTATCTGTGTTTTGTCGATGTATCTGTCTAGTTTGACGTTCGCACTGTTAACATTATTGATATGTCAAACATGTTTGATGTTTCACAACAGAATGTTGATAAACAGTGCGAACTCAGTGCGATACATAGAGAAGTATATTTATATTGTGGTGCGATACATGGTAAAAAAGAAGTAGGTATTTATACATGTTTTTATGTGAATGTTTAGTCAGTGCGAACTCACGGTAACTGTTACTCCCTTCATTCTATAATTAAATCTTACTATTACAAGTACCTAGGCGTAAATTGACTATGAAAACTACAAGTTCACCAAGAGTAATTTAATTATGTTAGGCAGTTTAGTACAGTAGGTATAACAGCTGGAGCTATGATAGTAGGTTCAATATGGCCAGCGTTTCGTCCATACAAACGTTTATATCCAAGTTTTCTCCATGATAATATGCAAAATATAATTAAGTAATTTAAAGCCCTGCATGTCGCTATGTGTTCCTTTTTACAATCATTTAAAAATTACAATAAGGTAATTCTTCGGTTTTATTGATGTATAAAATACACTTTCGGCGAACAAATAAAACGAAACTATCGTTTTATTTGTAATTTCTGATGAATAAAAATATAAAAACAGACAATCTAAATTCTTCTTACATAAAAATATTCAAATTGGTTTAGTTTTAGAGGAGAAAATAGGGTAATACGAGATGATGCTTTCAGGGATTAAATCAAGCCAAACCGTAACTATCTCTTTTGTACATTGTTATTATTTACCACCATAGCAATATATCTGGTAAAAGCCTTTTCTAATGTTTTGATATCGGTTTACCATTATGGCATAATATTATGTGTGGTTAGGGCTTAAAATGAACCAACTAGCGCCATCTACCAGAAACCCTAGGTTTTATGTGATGAATGTATGGTCCAATGCAATAAGAGTTCAGTTCCATAATTCAACGCCATCTATGACTGAAAGCATGTACTGATGGCATTACTAAGCGCCATGTATGCTTATCGCAGTCTAATTAGTAGTTAGAAAACATTATAGAGGACGCCACCAGTTTGTGGCGACTAGTTTTGTGGGCGCAAGTTTTGAATTTTAAGTACCTACGTAAGATACGCTTTGCTAATAGTTTTGTACTAGGGCGTCATTTAGGAACAAATTATATTAAATATATATTTCTGATTGTATAACAGATTGCCTATGGAATATGATGCAAAATGAACTGCTCCGAATGATTTACAAATAAGTGAAGTAGTTTTATAAAATACAGTTTTTCGTAAATTATAATTTCTGCTCTAGTAATAATTCCTGAGTCGCGGGGATCTTTACTAACATTCAAACAACGGACACAAAAAACACTTAGAATCGAAACAAATATTTGGGGAACGCACAAATATTTAATACAACATTTTATACAACACAAAGAAACAAATACGCCACCTGTGCCGACAAAAATAATTAATTTTAATGTACCTTTTCTGAGTAGCATATCATTTGCTTGCCGCCGCCTGGTTGTGGTGCCGGCACCGGTCTGTATCGCGCGGGAGCTGGGCACAGCGTCTAGAGAAATAGATAATGTATAATAAGTACCTAATGGTAGATAGTCAGCATTCAGTAATTACTGTTATCGGCATATTGTACTTATTATAATTTGCTTATTGTAGCTATTTGTTTCAAATCGTTTAAACGTTGATTGAATCTTATGCTTCTACGCCATGTCAATAAAATTATTGGTTTAGCTAAATTTCTTCAGAATATGTTACAATTAAATGATCATCTATTGACGGCAAATCGTACAATCTTACCGAGTGGATGACATTACAAACACTACACTAAAAACAAAACACAAACTACAAAAAAAAAATCAATCTCTAAACTTTTTACGCAAAACATTGATGACGATTGATGTGATACGTAGAAAGCTCAAGCACACTGTTTTCAAATACTTTATTCACTTATCAGTTCACTATGTTGTGTTAGTTAACTTAATACAATTCATCATTATTTTTCGTATACGGTTGACAGATGTTTTTTACACAGCCGTTATTTATGCAGAACAAATTTTGAAGTTCAAATTGAAGTTTTAATGCTTTGTTTTATTTAAAGTAAAACGATCCATTTCATGAATGTATTGGTTCGAGCAAACTTTTGACGTTGTAAACACTTATATTGCAGCTGTCTTTAGTGTTTACAGTGTTCCCAAAATAGACAAATCGAATTGGGTTATATCCTAGAATCCTAGTATTTATCGAATTATAGACGGTAACCCATTTATGACGTCGAGCATTAATCGTTATTAATAGAAATAATAGAGCGTTCTCTATTATGCAGAAATCTAACCTGAAGGCGAGGTAGGCCTCTTACCGCGGGCAGGCTAGATGCGCATCTCGCGTTATTTTACGAACGCCTTAACTAATTTATGTACCTATAATAAATAACTTGGCACCTGTAAACTTGCACCTTGCCAATAGGTTTACCATAACCTTATAAACGGCTATTAAACACATTACCTACATATTGTCATACGTTAAGGAGAACGTTATACATTGTAAATAAACTGCTTTATACGGATTTTATCGCGTTGTTTATTTTAAAACAATATTATTATAGATAGTAGTATAGAGTAGTTTAATTTTAAAATACATAGGGTGTTTGCAAATTAAAAGATAAACAGGTAGGCAGCGCTCTAAATGAAGCTTATTGTTAGCTTTTTGTTATAACTAACATAATTATTGTCTTTTCGATTACTGCAGGATTTAGCATGAGTTCTTAACGCATGTCAATAAGATGAAACATTGCCATGTCCTCAACAATTTTCTGAATGCGTTTTATATGAATACCATAATTATTAAACGTGTGAATATGTGCCTAGATATAGAACTAGATAAACACATGTTGCTTTTCTATAGAAGCCCTGATGGTTTTCGATAAAAATGATCTAAAACAAATATAGCTTAAATTCACTATCATAATAATGTCCTCCAGATCGAATTTCGGTCACAGCGGCTAATCTTAACGGAGACTGGGCATTTGTGCAGGAAATGTTATAGTGCACAAGTGTGCGCAAACGCAAGTGCACTCTCTGTTACCTTACTCTCATGATCCGATAGGACGTTAATCCGACACGGCCGGTTAGAGATCAGGGGCAGTACCAAAATCCTTACGTGCTTTCCGAGGCACGGGGGTGTCTAGCACTGCCAACTTTCTAACACCGGGCTGCTATTGAGATTTTTTAACTCTATAACTTTTTTTTGGCACGATTTGGGATTTGGACCCAAGACTCTTGCCGTCGTATGTACTACCACTGCGCCACGGAGGCAGTCAATTTCACTATTGTTAAGTATATATTAATAATAAATATTAATATTGGATATAGTTACCTGTAGGGGTAATGCGTGTGTGTAATGAGCCCTCTGCGGTTGCGCGACGCTCGGCTGCGGCGTACTCGCTCCGCCCATGCTTTGTTGCTGGTGCTGATAGTACGTGTGCATGCGATTGTCTACGATACACAATATATTTATAAGAGCGAGCCTCAGTATTCCGAATGGACGAACGATTAGGCGATGAAGAACTGTTTTTGTAGTCATTATTATTTTTGAACACAGGCCAAGGCTAACAAGTAATTCCTCGTAATATAATTTGTAGAGTTGGCATCCGCGTTACGACTATGATACGGGGTCTTCGCAAAGTATAACAGCCTTCGCAGATGAGACGTAATAGAAATGTATCGTATACGACGCGTATTACGCTTGCTTTACGGGCGCATACAGATGCCGAATCGTAGGACCTACTTACGATTCGGCATCTGTATGCGCCCGTAAAGCAAGCGTAATACGCGTCGAGAAGACTCTTAGAAGATAACAAAAAGTAAAAACGTGCGAATTTTACGCGTCCGAGACGCGAGGACCTACTTAGTACTCGACATGATATATTCAGTGCAAAAAACACTTTCTTTGTCTTTACAATCTTTTTTATCCAAGGCGAAGGATAGGTCTCCTTAACGACACGTGAGCGCCTAAAGTACCGGTATAAATGTATAAAAATCTATACATGAAACGCTAACTACGTTTCTCCTTTGCAACAAAGCGTGTTTGTAAACTGCAAACGCCTCTCTCGGCTCTCGTGTCGTATAGTTAAAAGATGTAGGTAATCATGTGTACAAAGCGATTACGTGCCGACACGTGTGCGAAAGCTCTAAGTTGACAAACATTCCTAACTATTTGATTTTAACTTAGGTAAGATATTAGCACCAAGTGAAGTTATCATTAGTCTATGTTATTAGTTGAATTGAAAGGAATATATTTAAAGTCAAACTAACTGTTTATGGAATAAATAGATTAGAGGCAAAAGTGGCTTACGCCGACGGTTTCTCTTAGGTACGTGTTGTTGAAAAGTAGTAGGCGACTTTTCAACAACACGTTATAGAAACCGTAACTTAGGAGTTATTTAGGGAGAGAATACCTTTCTATAAGCAAAAAATATTTAGATCTGGAGTAGTCATTTTAGAGAAAACCCATTATAAATATTATTTCTACCTATTTTATATTAATATAGATAACTTATAAAAGAACAACTTACACTCATTAGCCTGTTGCCACTGCGCGTGGTAAGCATCGTTGTGCTGATAATGGTAGTGAGTGCTGTACGGCACATACATTAGCTGGTGGTGGCTTCTGATTGGCGGAGGAGACTCTGGTCTTCGGCACCTTGGCGCCGCCCGTACTGGCGATGTTTGCTCAGAGCTTGTCTGAGAGCTGTACAGTTCTTGACTACTGTCCGAACAGCTGAGTAAAACGAAACCATTGCTTGAAACATTATAGCCTTGTTTGTGTGGCGGTAAATGTAACTGCTTTGCATGAAGTCTCTATTGGACGGTTGGGCAGTGTTATTAGGAATTCCTTTAAATAAATTTTCAGTTACAGCACTTAATTTGGTACTGTTCTCGATGTACATCAATAGGACGATCCCTTATTCCGTGGGACCAAAAACGATAGCTACCAAAAGGTAAACTAAATACTCCTCTGCTTACTCATCGTAAGATATAGGCGTGAGGCTATTCATAAAGGACTGACTAACTGAGCATAATGAAGCTTTAATCAATTAATCTATTGGATGAAACATGACTGCCTTGTTGGTGCGGCGGTGAATGTAATCGCCGTCCATGAGGTCTCGTCCGGATTCTCGGTTGGGCAGTGTTATTAGGAAGTTCTATTAAGAAATTCTCAGTTACGGCACAGAGTGTGGTACTATGCCCGACAGACATCAAAAGTATCACCTCTGTCTAACCTTTTGAAGATTTAGGCGTGATGTTACTAATGCATGTACTTATATAAAATTAAGTTACTATCGCCGCATATGTAAAATCGACGTTAAAACTCGAATAAATGCTTTCTATTCTCTTTGTGACACGACACTATCGTTGAGTATTGACGTAACAAGTAACTTCAGACACCTCACGGTTGTTAGTTTGCTACGATTTTCCTCGCGAGAGTACGTTACATACTCCAGGTTACAAATATTTGTGCACTAAACTTTAAAACAGTTCGTGTTTAATACGCGAATTTTGCAGTGTTCAATCAAATTTATCCTGCAAAGTTTTAACTGTGATTGCTTTATAACAGATCTCATATTGAATTAATGTATTAAAAAACATTTATGCTTTAATGTGACTTTGACAACGAATAATTTTAATGGCTGTTTAATACAATGCTTTAAGATTAATGTACCAATGTGCAAAAAATCAGGACATAATTGAAAACAATTGTATTTGGCCGGCCATTGTAGCTCAAGACGTGCGTATCTTGTAACATAATTTGATATTATAAAAGATAAAGAGCAAGTTTTACCAATTAGGTAACATATATGTTTTAACAATAATACTTAAGTATCAGAATGCAAGCTATATTATTAATACCTTCTATATCATTATAAGTTTTTATCATTGAAATACAAATATTTATAAATTCTAAATTTGCTTTATATCGGTACACAAAATAATTCCATGAATGTTAAGTTTAAACAGAGAATAATTAAATATTGAAATGAAGCCATAGTAAACATTGCCATTTATTAGAACAAGGAACAGAGAAATATAGATATCGAAAGAACTCTTAGACAGTAGATACCAAGACGCTAATCCTTTAATAGATTTGAAATTTTAATAGTACTTACCCAACATTAGCGTATAGTGAACAGTTCCTGTACATGGTCTCTTGCTGGGCCCGTTGTTGGTAGTGGGCATAGGTGGCCATGTTCTGAGCGTGAGCGTAACATGCGTCACTGTGCTGCTGCGGCACTGGAGTACCTCCGCACTGTCGGGCCGTCACATAGTCCGAAGACTTCGACCTGATAAGTAATGTTGACTTAAAGCATAACCTTAAATATACGCGTAAGGTTAACATAAACCTACATATAAATTACGACTATTCGAAATGGCTCAGAAATAATTATCCAATTTTGGATTGGCGGTCCAACAGAGTTGCGTGAAAAGGATCACTTTAATTATAATTGAAGTGATCGATAATTAATCACAATAATCACAATACCTACGAAAGTCATATCTTTTGCCAACTATTCACAAAACCGAGACATTCCACTGTGCTACAAGTAAATTGCTTATTTTATATCTTCGTTTCGATACATTGTATATAGGTACAACATTTTATTCAATAGCAAAATTATACTTCACAAGACCTGGTTTATAAAATTCTCAGCAACATGTGGGGCAATGAATATATCTTAGTAGATAATATGTGCAATTATGTAAAGTGAAATTCAACAAGTGGTTAGCACGGGAACCTGTAACACAGAGATCGGCTGTCAAATATGTCAGCCTTTAGACTGCCCGCGGCGACAGTTAAAGCCATTCACATTCTAGCGAAGGTAATTGAGATGGGCAGCACATGGCTTGAATATATTCTTTATTTATGTTAACTGCCACAGTATATATTGGTTTTATTAATTTAATAATAAACTTAGGGAACTTTGCGACAAACTTCTTACATGTTAGGTAAGTTACTGTTGAAATGATCCTTTCCAAATATTCAAACTATCCATCTTCAAAATGGTAAGCACTTTATACGCTTTTATAATGTTAGATCAGTGTAAGTAAAGCAAAATTTGAGTGTAGTGTACACATTTCTATCTCAATTTCCTAACACAGCGGGTTGTGTTGGTGCTGCTGCTGCATTAGTGGAGACACTCAAATGGCGCAAATATGAAAATGTCATTAGTGTGTACATATTTGAGCCGTTTGGTGTCAAAACGACGGAGTCATAGGGTTCAAGTGTTAGGTTTGTTTATAGAGACTAAGCTAAGCGGCTGATTGACGTTTCGCGTGACCAAAATGCTGGTATTTTCTTAGCGTACAAAATAAGCATTGCTATAAGCATTGCATATAACATGTTAATTATTTAATTGTTTATTGAAAATAAAATAAAAGTTGAAATAAATACATAAAAGACATACCAATTTGAATTAGCACTGGCTCTGCTTTGAGGCCGTGAGTTGAGATTGGCTTCGGAGTAATACGGCCAGGAGTAGTTTGAGTTTGTGCGCTGGCAGGCATGAGTAGGCATTTGCGATGGAGTGGTTCCCGGTGATGGCTGCAACTCGTTCTGCATTTGTTGCAGAATCTCGTCCGAAGCGCCTAGTTGCTGCTTTATGGCTATTCCACGTACAGCTGGCCGGCGGTGGAACCCTTTATAAGTATATAAATTGATTGGGCTTTAAAACAAAATCAACTACGTGGGCAATATCGGTTGTATGTAACGAGTAAATCATAATTAGATCCACTAGAAACAGCTAATAAACCAAAATTAGGAAAATTAGGTAATAAATATGTAAAGAAAACCACTACACTCCTAAACTAGCTTCGTAGTTTTCTTAATTTGAATTTGCCGCGCTATTTTTAGAGCCTATAGACATTACGAGATGTCACGGCTGACACTTGTGACATTTCGACGACTTAGAAGATTATTGTAAAACACTATAATTTAGGATATATAGATCTGAATTAAGGGCTTTAAATGTTGTTTCCACAGACCACTGGTTGTTTCTTTTGTTTTCACAGGTGAGTGAATGTTTTATTTATAGGTTAGGTAATGTAATTAGTTTAATATTGTAAGAACATAATTATTGTAAATAAAACTATTGTTTTCACAGAGAAACGCAATTACTGTCTTCATTTCAATAATTCCACAAACATACCTTTTAGGGTATAACTAAATATTATAAATATATCAAATATATTTAAACCGTTATTTATAGTATCTAGATATAAGTGTAATTCTACTCTTGGTAACAAACGAATCGCAGAGCTTTTAGTGGTATGTAAGTGCTAACTACCGATCGCGAAGTTTGTAAATATCAAGAGAGTAGTCAAGCAACTGCCAGTGGTGGTAGTAGTGTACTCATTATAGCTCGTTTTCAGTATGATCTGTCATAATGTTCGAGAAACAACGCGGCTTTTAGTACATTTCAGAGCCTGCATGTATGTTAGAGTAATTATCGCTAAAAGCGTATCCTGCTGGACTAGAAAGATTGCCCGAGGAAACATAATAGCACATTTACATTGGTAAGCTATTAATCTGTAAAAGATAAATTGTAACATATATGACAGCCCCTCTAATTATTTAGTGTGTTGTCATTAATTTGAACGCACTTGTAATCATAAAAATAAAAATATTCTTCTATTTGGTTATAAACAAACACCGATTCAAACACGATTGAAAAACGTTACCGCCTTTTTTGATAACACGGCCCTGGTTTTAGAAATAGTGACCTTAATTGAATGAAATGAAATAATAGAAACGTTATACATCATCTATCGACTGCCCTAGTTTCCATTATGAATCCATTGTGTTTGTGTGTGTGATTAGTGATTTAAGTTCGGGGTATGGAATAAGAGACTAGATATAAATCCAATTATTTTTAATAGAAAAGAACAAATCGGTTAATTGAAATTCTATATTGTGTGATTACATCTCGGATGTAAATGCAGTTTTGTTAATATAGCACAATACCAAACTAGGTCCGTTTATGACGAAATGCACAGTCGCATTAAAATGTATTGACAACGTCACTAAACGTATTTGCACTGCGGACAACGTTATATATAAGTACACACACGGCTACACATCAAGTTAGAAACCCTACATATATAACTACGCTACATACAAAATGGAGAATTGTCGGAAAGGGACCGTGCATAGTGGTGTCGACCAATCACGGTGCACTAGCGCGTGCGACGACGAGACGTTGTGCTTACATACACCGACGCACGTTATTTTGCTATTGTTGTTTTTCGCTGGTCGTCAGTCAAACAAATACTAAGCGTAAATATATATCTAATATAGCCCACAATTATCTCCACAACAGCGGCAGCATATAATATATCAATACATGTGTCACACATTAATTATATAAAAAACAATACTAAAAGCGACTGTTCGAAGCTATGTCCTATTAATAAGACGGGTACGAGTGGTAAACTCTGAATCTTATAGCTACTTGTAATAGCAATTAGCAAGGTTGAGTTGTCGGCGTTCCTTTGACAGCGGCTCGATACGATACGATACGAGACGAGCCACCAAGTGCACGCCACTTAACCTTACCTTAAATATTATATACAGGGTGATTTTGAAATCGTGTAATTCCTTTTAACCGCGCATTCTACTGGTGGTATAATCTGGATCATATTTTTTTTATTGGAATTATTTTTTTTGGATAATTAATGTGTCATTTTTTTGTGAAACGGTGTCAGATAGTCATATGTTAACCACCCGAGGCAATTTTAATGTTTTACTAATTAAAATAAACTAACATATCAATAATTAATGTTGTAAATAATAACGGGCGGTCCTTTTTATTGCACTTTATTATTAACGACATCAGTTAGTGTTATGTTATTATTTTTAAATAAGTAAAATATTAAGATATAAGTACAGTAGTAGTTAACATATGACTATCTGAAACCATTTCATGGAAAAATCGGTAAATTATTTTTCCAAAAACATAATTCTAATTAAAAAAATATATGGTCAGGGTTATTCTATATCACCAGTAGAATGCGTGGTTAAAATGAATTACACAATTTCAAAATCACGCTGTATGTAGGTATATTATTATTAATTATCTAAATATTCTTTATTTATTATTTATTTATTTATTTATTTATTTATTATAACTTAAACTATCATTACAGGCTTGAACCTAATGTAGAAAGCATCCTACACTTTTTTACATTGAAATGATTTCTTTTATTAATCACTCTTATCCTTATCTTGAATTATAAAAAAATATATTTTCTACATTTTAGTTTGGATTTTAAATACTTTATTTTATTTTTTAAATTATTATTTATTTTTATAACAAGATCACATGCACTAATACAAAATTACAAGTTTAAATTATTTATCATGTTACTTAGTTATTTACTTTGAACAGTTTGACACTAAAGATCAGCAAATTAAATAGTAGATAAATCGAAACGTATATCAAAATGACTGCAGGGCGTTTTGATTTAATATAAATATATATTAATATCAGCCTGTCCCACTGCTGGGCACGGGCCTTTTCTCAGTGTGAGAAGGGTTAGGCTATAGTCCACCACGCTGGCCCAGTGTGAATTGGCAGACATCACATATCTTCGAGGACATTATGGAGAACTCTCAGACATGCAGGTTTCCTCACGATGTTTTCCTTCACCGTTAAAGCGAGCGATAATTAACTATTTAATACGCACATAACTTCGAAAAATCAAAGATGCACGCTTCGGGATCAAACTCGGGACCTCTGCGTGGCAGTCTATCGGTTTCCCACTAAGTTATCGATTTATTTATATTATATATATATATTATTATATATTATACTTAATGATTTAATGAATATCTTAAAATTACCTATTATTATATTTTCCAGTGGATAGTTATGAAAGTAAATAATGAAATACATTTTTATCGCTTACTTATTTAACTTGATGCTTCAACATTTTTATTAATTTCATAAGTAAATGTAAAACCTATTATTTTTACTCTTTTAGAGACTCTTTTTATTCTTTTATTATAACATTTGCACCAGTAATAATAATTGATAACACTGGGAAACAATAAATATTTTTTTCTGCGGCATTAATTTTGTTACTGGTTTAAAAAAACAGCTTCGTCACACCTGAAATGTATTTACTTTGTATGGATTGACTCTGGTTCATGAGATATTCAACATAAATAACGGTTTCATCAGGACATTAGAACAATGAAAGAAAGATACCAAGGCCTATAGGACAGCCATATTATTATGGCAGACTATTGCTATATATAGATAAGTTTTTATAATATCTTTTTTAATGATTTTTTGGTAATAACATATGTATTAAATTTTCTTTTCATTATTATATAGTCGCTTTTAAAATATATGTTTAATTTGTAATTGTATTTTCGACCTTCTTTCATTCATATAGTTGTAAAGTCTTATCTCATAAACCAGAGTCAATTTAACAAATCTGATATTTTCTCGTATTCAGCATACTGAATTTACACAAAATTGAGTTCAACTTACCATTCCGCAAAATGATTGTTCCCCAGTGTAATAGGTAATGGACGTATTAACGCTCAGACGCTAGTGCTAATCGAAAACCAAACTTGTAAAATATAATATTCGCGCCGAGCTAAACTTGCCATATTGCTACCTTTGTTAACATATTTACATATGTACTTTATCGATTTGACAGAGTTACAATATTCCACATTGATGTAAAAAAAAAGCTCAAAAGCTTTGGACAATATTGGCGAGTATGGCACTATCCAACGATTGTCTACATCAAAGTTTTGTCCTCTTACTTCCACAATTACTGATCGCCCATTGTCCGCAACTGATCGCCAACGATACAATGGGTATCCGTCATTTTCCGTTATGGTTTCAGCAATGTGGTTTCTGGGGTATTACTTGGAACACTTCCCGTCGATCATGCAGGGTGAGTTGATGTTAATAACTCCGCAAGGTCCATGTATCATGTGTTTAGTCACTACTGCATGCAATTTAGAGTCAACTGTTTCATCGGGAATTTCAGCTGAAATTATGGAAACAATTTCATCTGGCCTTATTTTATCAACTAACCAGACTAATATGTGTGCATGTGGCAGACCACGCTTCTGCCATTCAACAGAGTACATCCAACAACGGACTTGGCCGTACACACGATGCTTTAAAATATTCATAAGAGATTTCAATTTTTGTTTAAAATCTCTGGCAGTTATGTCTATCAAGTGGTGTTTAGCTGTGTAGCAATTCCTTCTTGATTTAATTCCATTGAGGGTTACAGGAATGTAATGAACAAGCCTGGGCGGCCATATTGTCTAACATATGATATCGCATCTTGCACGTACTCGTGCATGTGGCGTGGGCTTCCAATGTAAGTGGCCGGCAAAATTGTCATTCTTCCCACGTTATTTGGGTTACCATCGGTACAAATAGTATCGCGGAGATGGACGTATTCTTCAGATTGAAGCCGCTGTTGGTTCAAACGAATATATGTCAATCGTTCAGTCTTAATTTTAACATACATGTCAACTGCAAACTGATGAAAAAGCCGTCGACACATCAAAATGTGACTTACTTCACCTTCACGTATCATGAGTCTGTATGCATAAAAATTCATAGCACTAACTTTTTTCTTGGCTTCAGCGCCTTTTTTTCTTTTTATTGCTATTGGTGGCAGACGAGCAAGTGGCACACCTGATGGAAAGTGGTAACCGCTGCTCATGGACTTCAGCAATCTCAGAACACAGCAAAGCCGCTGCCTACCGTGAAAGAAGAACTCTCTTTATAACTCGTTTGAAGAAGGACATATCATAGCGCTTGGGAAACACCGAAGCAGGCAGTTCATTCCAGAGCTTGCACGTACGTGGGAGAAATGATCATTGAAAGCGTACCGTCTTGGATTTGAACACTTCCAGGTGATATGGATGAACCCTGCTTGGGTATCGAGTGGTACGGTAATAGAAAAGATCGCTGGTACGAAATCAAACAGTTCTTCAGAGCATTCCCCGTGAAAGAGTCAGTAGAACACGCACGAGAGACCCAAAGTTTCTCCGTTGCTCCAACGACTCCAATCTATCCGTGAGATTGGGATCAGTGACGATTCGAACTGCCCGTCTTTGTAGGGGGTCAAGTGGGTCGAGCTGGTAATTAGAGGCTCCTGCCCAGAGATGTGAGTAGTACTCCACGTGCGGCTGGACCTGTGCTTTGTAAAGCACAAGACGTTGATCTGGTGTGAAGTACCGCCTCGCCCTGTTTAGTACACCCACCTTTTTGCTCGCTAATTTAGGTTTGTCCTCCAAGTGATGTCCTGCAAGCATAAATAATAAAGAGTTACATTGATGTATCGAATAAAATATATATTACTTAATTAATCTTATTTAATCTAGTTACCTGTTACTTGATTAATCATTTTGATATTGATATGGTATCCGTCTTCCTCCTGCCAGAAAATTAATGGATATTGTAAGGCGTCATAAATGCTGTGCGTTTCAGAAACACATTTCCATTCATTGTTCCGGCGATGAAGCACGATATCTCTAGATTGCAAATTTTCTACGACAATGACAAAAGCCATTTCGTCGAACCTCCTTGCGTGGTCACTAGTAGGTGTTTTGTCAGCTCTAATGACGATATTATGGCTGTCAGATGGCATCTGATCCAATGCTATTTTGAACATTTTGACTACAGCATTGTTCTGGTGATAAAACGTTTGCAGTTCTTGGACAATGGTTCGCTTTACTGCTGGATTGTAAGCACAGCGCCTATCAACTTCTGCATATGTATTGCCCAGAAAATAAATTTGTAAAAATTGATGATCTGCATCTGGTAGTGGTAACAGCGCTCCCAGTAAGTGATAACTATGTAAATATGAAAATATATATATATATATATATATATATATATATATATATATATATGTAAATCCAGCAGATTCACCGCTGTATTTTAACGCCTTACAATGTTGATTGTTGTCATTTCCCCAATTGTTACAGATTTGTCGGCACAATAATCTATTCTCGGATTGTAGTGGAATGCTACTCGTTCCAGCATCACAGGAGCACTTAATCTACGCAACCGTTGATGTTCATTGTGTCGTGCTTGCTGTTGTTGTGTTTGATGTGCACGAACTCGTTCCAATCTAAGCGTATCCTCTTCATTTTCAGACACTCTAGAACGCAATTGTGACATACCAATACGACTATTAACATTATCTGGATCTCGCTCATCAGTACGGTCAGCACGTGACGTAGCTCGTCGCACATTTGACCATAGATAAGACACTGTATACATTTGACTCACTTCTATGACCTAAGTAAGGTCGTCTTCTCCTTGTCATAGTAAAAAAGTTTCCACGTACTTCACAGAGTCACAGTAAATAAAAAGTTACCGCGCACTTCACAAAGTCACAACGGAATTCAATTAATTTTGTGTGAATTCAATTAACATTCACGAATTTACAAACACTTAATAAAGAATGTATCCAAGGATTCACCAATATTTGACAACAAACATATGGCACATTTATGTATGGTCAAATATTTATTTTTTGTTTGACAGGTACGAACAGTTTGTATGGGATAATAAAATAGTTATTACTTTTTTAATACTTTCATTGCAATTTCTTTATATTTTTTTACCTTTTAAACCTTCCTTGGAGTTCTACAAATATTTCAAAACCTAAATTAGGCAAATCGGTTCAGCCGTTTTCGAGTTTTTGTGAGACTAACAAACGTCAATTCATTTTTATATATATAGATGCAATTTTGCACGTTACTCTAGGATGTGATAATATTTTCAGATGACAACTGAACGTCCAGAAAGATGACCCTATTTAAATGTAGAAGAGCGCATATAGATGCTATATGATATAGTTTTATATGACGACAACAAAAGCAAAAATATTGAAACAGAGTCTAGTCAATTGTAAAACAGCCGAAATGCTACTGTTAAAATAAGACCTCACCAAATTTTTCCCGAAATAATCTATCTTAAATTAAAATTAATTATAATAATAATGAGGAACTTTACCGTAGTCATCGTGCTCATCATCACTGCTGACAGGTTGTGATTCTTGTCCGTAGCGCTGCCTTAATCTCTCCGTCCTCGGGGCTGTGGCTCTGGCGAACGCGGCTAAACCATCGTCACCTTCGCCGGCACCTGTATCATTAAGGACATACAGCTTCTTCAAATATTTCGTCGCTAATATAGGCTTCGATCTTCATAAAGTTACTAGCCACGACATAGGCTGTCGTATAGAGAGTAACTGGATGTTCACGAAGCAATTTTTCTGGTATTATTACTGTTTGACTTTAACAGGGTTTCAGTAATGTTTCAGTAATCTATGATTTTAAATTTAATTTTTCGAATTTTAAATATATTACATTTCGAATTGACAAAAAATAGGTATTTCTGCATATAATGATGATAAAATGCGATGAGCTCGTTTCAAAATACATTTAAAATATTAATTTCTGCAGCGTTGCTTTATAAAGAAAACATTTTGTATCGAATACAAAATACTTATACTTTACGTTTAACAATTAAGTTTATTTAAAGCGGTGAACGTATTTTACCGTCCGACGGGAACAGAGGGGTGTTATAAATTTAAAGCGCGTATCTCTGTATCTGCATGTGGCTTCGTGCCTCTCAAATTCATAAATCGATTTTGCTTTAGTATTATTTATTTGACTCGGCAAAGAATGCATCGCATGGCTCACAACCTTATTCAATAGCATCTTAATAGGAGGTGTGATGCCACAATTTTGGAGAAAAAGCACATTAGTGCCCTTCTATAAGAATAAGAGAGACGTGCGTACATGTGGGAATTTCCGAGGAATTAAGCTCACTTCGCACAGATTAAAGATCTGGGAAAGAGTCATAAACATATATATATATATATATATATATATATATATATATATATATATATATATATATATATATATATATATATATATATATATATATATATATATATATATATATATAAGTATGTACAAAACAAAATAAGGGCCACTAGTTTATTTACATTTAAGTGCACTTTAGTAAACTGAAAGTAACTGATAAGTAGCATTATATTGATATTACGAACTCTTTGGTGTTTGATCTCTTTTATGCTGGTGTTCGTGTTCCTAATTTGAAAAGTATAGGCGATAATTTTAAGAAAAAAGAAAATGGATGTTATTACTTATTCCTATATTTTTCTTCGATTGTCTTCTTAACTTGTTTCGGTTATTTTAGGAAAAGAGTTTAACTTTTTCAATTTTAATTGATTTATTTATCATCTCGCGTTAATCATGCCACCAGTACGAAGGCACATGGATACAATTACAGCAACCAGAGCCATAACTATGATTCAAGAAGGACGTTCTCAGCGTTACGTGGGTTTGCAGTTGGGTTTTTCTCGAAGAGCTGTCCAAAATGTATGGAAACGCTTCCAAGAGACCGGCAGTTTTGCCAGGGGACCTGGTTCAAGTAGAGTTCGTGTAATAACGGCGCACGGAGATCGGTACGTCCAACTAAGTTACAACACCACCTACGGCTGACAACGGGTACCCGTGTTAGAGATCAAACTATACGTAATCGATTGCATGAAGACCAGCAAATGTCAAGACGACGAGTTGTTCGAATTCCTCTGGCCAGGGTTCAACGTGCAAACCGTTTAAGATTCTCCCGTCAGTATTTGAACTAGGGGAATCAGTGGGGCAAGGTGCTTTTTACAGACGAGTGCAAAGTAAAATTTTTTAATGATGATCGGCCTGTTATTATATTGAGACAACGCGGCGAGGGGTTTTCGGAGTCCTGCATCCACGAAGTTGACCGTTTCGGTGGTCCCAACGTAATGGTTTGGGGTGGGATTAGTTTACACGGTAAAACCGAGCTCACCATTTTAAATGCGGGTACCGTAACTGCAGAACGTTACATCGAGGACGTCATCAGGCCTCAAGTGATCGCAATTGCACAGCGAGTGGGGCCTGGATTCATCCTGATGCTAGACAATGCCCGTGCACACACAGCTCGATCGACCCAAACTGTCCTAGAAGGGTCTAATATTGAGATATTACCATGGCCAGCTAACAGTACGAATTTAAATCCAATCGAGCAATTGTGGGACCAATTGAAACGAAGGGTTAGAGAGAATGAGCAAAGGGTCTACAACCAACAGCAGCTGATTGACGCTTTAAAACGTGCCTGGGAGGAGATTCCAGATGAAAACGTGAAGAATTTAATCCAGAGTATGCATACGAGGCTTCAGGAGTGTATTGCTAAGAGAGGAAGACATACTCGTTACTAAAAAGAAGAAACAAAAGTGACAAGAACAGTATTTTGTCTTTTTCCGGTGATTTCTTTTGTTCATGTTTTTCATTCAAAATGGCCAATTTCATTATGAACTTGAAAAAACAATTCATGATCATTATTTTAAATAATTGTTAGCTTATAATATTATAACCAATAACATTATTTTGTAGTTAAATAAGTTAAACAATTTAATGTCTTTATTGTTTTAATGGTACAGCAAAAAATCTTAGCGGCCCTTATTTTGTTTTGAGTAGTATATATATATAAGTATATATATAGTATATATATATAGGTAAAACAGCAGCAATAGCCTAGTGGTAAAACGGTGGACTGCCGTACATCCCTGATTTTTCGAAATTATATGCGTATTAAGTAGTTAATTATAGCTTGCTTTAACTATGAAGCAAAACATCGTGTAGAAACCTGCATGTCTGAGAGTTCTGCATAATGTTCTCGAAGACATGTGAAGTCTGCCAATCCGGACTAGGCCAGTGTGGTGGACTACGGCCTAACCCTTCTTACACTGAGAAGAGGCCCGTACCCAGCAGTGGGGCAGTTTAACACAGGGCTGATATTATTATAATATAAATTTTATTAACCGTTGCAAAATATTAATTCAAAAACATTACTCAAAGTGCCATGTTTAAACGACGTTGATTAAAATTAAGTAGTTGAGAGGAGCGTAACTAAAACGATTTATTCGTTTACCAAAACCCATTCCAGTGACGTCATAGTCCGATACATTACTGCCCTGTGAGATATATTACCTATCTTTAAATCTAGGAAAACGTTTGTATATAAGTAATTTGGGTTATTCGTATTGTTACTTTTCAGTTTAAATAATTATTTAGGTAAAACAACGATAGAATGGCAGCTGCATTGTAAACGGTGCGCTGTTAAAAATGTTGACACAAAAATAACATGTTTTTACTGAAACAATTCCCGTTTTATATGTCGAAAGCTTTGTATGTGACAGTTTTAAACATTTTTAATAACAAACTCATTATGAATCATTCTCAAATGTTGTTTGGATATAATAAATATTCCTATAACAAAATGGGTATGAACTAAGCTGGTTAGCATGAAGTTAAAAATTAATGCATTTATTTACCAATTTATTAAATTCGGCGTGTACTCAACAAAAAATAATTAAATTACCTGTTCATTGACCAATGACGTCACGCTGTGTGCCATTTAAAATAAAATACACAAATGTTGTATTGCTGACGAATTCATATTTTACCGGTTGCGAAGGTATACTGACATCAAGTTTTCCAGTTGTAAACGGGAAATTGAAAATGTGTGACGGTTGAGTTGGTCTCTCTCGTCCAATATTCAAGTGCTATAATAATTTGTTTAGGCGCGTATGATATTCTATGCTATGAGATGTCTTCTTGAAGTTTTTCACGAACTAACTTCGCGAATTGTAATTTGTAGTCCTACCCTGTAAAAGCGTTTGCGGTTAATAAAATTACGAGTAGGTCTTTATCTGAAGTTGTCGTTTTGTATGTATAAAATGAATATCGAGTGTGTACCTACATTGTCTTATATATATTTTTTATAAGATAGATCCGAGCTCCGTGATATTTAGCACGTATAGTTGTTTAATTTTAAGCCATATATTATTATTAAGCCAGTTATAAATTATTGAAATAAACCTTTATATAATTATAGTGTGATTAAAAAACGAAACTGAGGCAATAAACAGCTTAAACACAAATCATAGAAACCAGATATTTAATAAAACATATTTTTCCTAGAGATACTCACGTGTTACTGTGTGCGTTTATACTCGTAGTCCTTTCTCGAAATAAAATTAATTTAAAATACCTAGTAATAAATGTCGTTTGTCGTTTATTTGGGAACCAATAATAACTGCTATATTGGAAAATATTAGATCTGCTTAATGGTGCTACGGTATACTCGTACCTATATTTAATATATTTGAAGAAAGGTGATAGTTTATTTATTAACGATAGCGGTCAACGCACAAAGGCATTAAGTACCTACAGTGTTCGCTTAGTGGTCGAAATGGGACATAGCTAGTAGGTACAAATCTTCGATATCATTTTGATATTGAAAATTCAAACTGAATCACCTACGATATAAGATAAGATTGTTAAGAATTGGTTGCTTCCTGTCATTGTGAAAATACCTTGCTTTCCATTAAAGTGAACTGTGATGTACCTATAGGTATCTAGTAATTGTAATTTCTCACTTTATACTTGGCTTTATTTGCAAATCGACTATGTAAATTTATTGTTTCGCATAGAACGCCTGAGCCTGATGTACTTCCTCACTACAAACTATTCTAACAATAAAAAACTATATAATTTTACCTGGAGTGCCAGCGACTACGTCCGGAGCTGGTGCGTCGTTATGGTCTTGCAAGTCCAAGTTAGTAGCTGAAGATGCAGATGTTCTATCTCCCGGTGGCACGTAGTAGAATCCTTCATGATGAGCAGCGCTCCCAACACAAGCTGTCAGGGGCGCTAATGTAGACAGGAACTGCCGCCGAGGTTCGGATTTCGGCTAAGAAAGCAAACATTTCGTATTTAATACTCCTATTTTTTGTTTCTTAAAATGTAACCCACTTGCTAGGATATCCAGTAACGCAGGGAACTTTACCAAAATTTAAATAACAGGTACAAAAAAGTCCAGATCCAAACACGAAACAACTATTTCTGAATCACACACTTATTTGTCTCGTGTAGGGATCGAACCAACACTGACACCATTTGTGCAGTCACCAGTAAGGCACGAGAGTGTGTAAAAGGGAAATGAGTAAAGTACTTTATTCTAGCTAACTCAATAGATATTATATTAAAACTATAAGAATATTCATTCAACAACAAAGAGCACGTTATACAGCCTGGTAAAAGTCAAACGTTGGACAAATCTGTTTAAAATGGCGGACGCAAACCAAACCAAACATAAATTCAACGTGGGATGGCTCACTCGATGGACAGGCGATGTATTCTAAGTTGCAGGCATTCGTTGAATACAAAGGGAGCAACATCAACCGTGTAAAATATTAAAGTGCCATCGCCTGCCTAACGTGTCATTCAAATTGCACCGAGGGTGATCGCTCCGCGATTCAAAGCGTCTAAAAAGCTCTGTAGAGATCCGTCGTTAAATAATATTGCAGTTGGTACTGTGATACACTTCGTTAAATTTTATGTCAACCGCAGTGGATAAATTCTATTGACATTTTACTATGTCAATAGAATTTATCCACTGCTTAGTATAGTGATGACGATGGTTTTATTTCACCGTAGGCATGTAGAGACGATGCAATTATTAAACCTACTTAATTTTACTCTCTCTTGTGAACGGGCGAGTAATATTAAACTAAATTTTCTTAAAGCTTTCGATCAATATTCTAAGGCTTTTATGAACGTTTACTATTCAGAATTTTAGCTAAGCCAAGTATACTTATTTATATTCAGCGCTCAAAGCTCAAAGGCTAAACAGAGCCTTTGTTATCATAGAGCTTGACTGATAAGCGGAGCATACAGGCCACGCTTAAAAATTACATCGTAGACGACTTGTGCGATGCATTGCTTATATATATTTTAAGTTGTTTCTGTCCGCGGTTTTGCCTGCGAAGCTCACGGTCACATAAACTAAGATGAAAATATTTTAAAGTGTTAGTTCAAGACTTGGTTTATCTGTGTGCCAAGTGTTATTGATTGAGGAGCAAACATCCAAACATCTTCACACATTTTCATATTTATAATATTAGTAAGATAATTTACATACGTCATGTAGGTATGTATATACTGGTAAGTGCCGAGTCTATTGCTAGATACTGAGAATATTCGAACACGCCGTGAGGCTTACAAAAATTTCTTAAAAAGGGTTTATTCATTATAAGAATAAGATGTTATGTACCTACACAGGACCTCACGAGTATTATGTAGCTACATATAAAAAATATATTGAACATATTATTAGAGCAATCGTTTTTGTTTGATAGCCACGATACAGGCTCTGCCTAGTGTGGTTTCACCGTTATTTTTGTAACATGTAATTTGAGATGCTAATAAAGTTATTATTATGTTTCTCTTATCACAGGTACTTCCTAACATATTATATTAGAAAATACCTGGCCCTTTGGGAGGCTTACACGGAGACATGGGTCCAACGTGAAGAGGCCCTTCGAGAGTTTTAATCAAAGGTGTGATGGAACACCTACAGCGGCACTAGCCGCAGCAGGCGTAGGACTATTGCTACGTATGGATTCTAATATATGGGCTATGGGTATGGGTGTTTGGTGGACCGGTATATTGCTAACTATGGATGAAAAACGGCGTCTGCCCTGAATACTCTAATAGCATCAATGCAATGGACAGACGGTGACTCGCCAACTCACTAGATGGGCCCCCTGATAAGCCACTATAGGCATACAAGCCAGCAGCAGAGGGCAACACCGGTGCGAGTGGCTAGGGGTGTCGAGCGGTGCGGCGCCGGTTTCACCATCACGGGTCTCGTGACAACGGACACCCGGAGCGGGTTTCCCCGTAGTTATGCCCTTGAAAATGACACTTCCACCTCCAAGCATATAGCTCTAGCAGCCCCCCTCTGACCGGCCGACCAAGGCAAGCCAGAGTTGAGAGTCCTACGGACGCTCTTGAAGTTCCACCCCAGCCAACCAGTAACGGCAAGCCGGGGACGAAGCCCTAACCAACTCTCTGAGGCATTCAGGACCGCAGTGTCGCCACTCACATTCAGCCCGCCACAAGCTGCCCTGCGGTTTGTGCGCTTTAATTTAACCTGGTGATACATTTTTTGTTTATATCACAAGGCGAAGGTGATAGTTTTAAAGCTAGTATACTGTGCCCTCCGATATCGCGTTAGTCTCATGATGAGATAACGACTGTCCCAGAGGGACAGTATATTATTATTATTATTATATACTTTACATGTAATACTGTATATTATGCACCAGGTCTCGGGCACGATCTCTATATTAGATACGTATGTACAATATTATACTCTGATAAATAGACCTTCTTTATATTTTATCTAATCATTAAAAACACAGAGAAGATCATAGTATGCAATTTTAATAAGTACTAGATGTGGCCGCGGTTTTACCCGCATTTATGATTACTGCGCCGCCCCCGTGGGTCGTAGCGTGATTTTACATAGCCTATAGCCTTCCTCGATAAATGAGCTATCCAACACTAAAATAATTTTTCAATTCGCATCAGTTGTTCCTGAGATTAGCGCGTTCAAGCAAACAAACAAACTCTTCAGCTTCATTATATTAGTATATATATGTATATAAAATTACTCTTCTATTTAAATGTCACAACTGGACGCTTACTTTTTATTACTGATAAAGTGTCATCATGTTGAAATCTCGGCGAGAAAATATAATCAAACTCTGAAAAATCTATATATTACATGTTTTCTTTACGCAACGCTCCGTCGATCTAATATTGTCTTCTGTTTACGCGAATGTTATTCATTTAAATTAAACTATCATATACGGATTTTATGGCTATATTTATAGGGCTATGACCCCGTGACCATGGCTGAAAAGCAACCGAAACGTCGGGGAAAGTTGATAAATAAACAACGCGATAAAATCCGTATATAGTAGTTTAAGCTCCGTCGATCGTTGTGATAGTTGGTTGACCGCTTTTCCAACCTCCATATGTGTACTTACTTTATACAAGCCACGCTTTATAGTTAAAATTGAGCTACAGCAAGGTCAATAGACTGGTGAACTAATTTTAAAAATTATGTCGTCGATAATTTGATAAAGCGCCGATCGCAGCGGTTGTAGAGAAATTAAATAAAAGTAGCCTCGCGTGCTCGCGCCGATACGAAATTATAAAATATTAGTCGTGTTTGTTGCAACTGGGTCTCCGCAATTTAGTTATCTCTAATAAATGAATAGGTACCGATAATATGTTGCCATATATATCTATACAATTATACCACTAATAATTCCTAAGAATAATTCTATAAAAATAGAAATATTGCACTGTATTTAGAAGAGGCTTGTGCCCAGCAGTGCAACAGTTCATTAACTGGGCTGTTATTATAATACAAAATCTAAAGACTAGCGTATGTAAGTACAGCATAAAGTGGTGTTTTCTGCTTAAAATAAAAGCTAGTTAAAGTAACTTCATCTTCTACTTTTTATAAAACTATACTCCCTTCTTATTTACATTTAATATAGGGTTCTCGGTATCAACTTTTGTCTTACTGCTCCAACAAAGTAGTTAAATAAATGCCAAGAAATCGTATGCACTATATATCCGTAACACAAACTTTTACGTCCTGTTATTAATAATGCAGCGCTGTTTACACGAACGTATCGAGTCCTACTTATTTAGGTCAGCTTAGAAGTTAATCTTCGGTACAAGTTAGTTGCCATTCAAACGTACTTAACTAATGCAAACTAGTGCTGTTTGTGTAAATGCTTAACTTTTCCGCGCAGCCTCCAATACAATCACAGAGCAACACATAGCAATACTTCGTATTACTTTATAAACGCCGCGCTGTACTAGGTTTCTGTGTTTCTGTTGTTTGTGTGTTTCTTTCATGTGAAACTAATTGGCAATAAACGAGTGCAGGCGGCATTCAAATTGATATGGATATTGGCAATATTGCAAAGTTCAGGGTACTACTCAAAATATTGTCGGTGCTCTATAAAAATTAATTACCAGTCAGCGCGTCACAGTGAAAATATAATGTTAAAATATTCGTCAATATATTATTATTGACTACGTTCTAGGAATAGGGGTGATATGTATGTCATACAGAGGTACTATAATATCATGTCTTTTTAATGTTAATTTACTTCTGCATTGTGAAGTGTGTAGGACCTAGATATTACCAAATGTGATTTTTTTCTTTTACAAAGATGTTATAAAAGTTTATGCCTGCAGCAGCCAAATATCTATACGATGTGGTGTGTGCATCAATAACTTGTTTCTTTTTGCAGTTTTAACCTAAGTTTTGAAGTTTCAAATCAAACTTCAAGCTTATTATTATATTAAATTAGGGTATACATTGATCCGAGTTTGTACGATAAAAGGTTATGAATACAGAATATAGAAAAATAAAGCACACTCGTACTTTAAAGGTACAGTTTACCGTAGGTTACTGTATAGCAGAGACAATAGAAAATCAATTATTCAGTATGACTGTTGATATAGTCCCATTCTAACTAAACCAACCATCAAAAATGTGTATTGTAAAAATTCATTACGTTGTATTTTCTCATAGTCCTTGTGCATCTTTGAATATATGTATGTATA
This sequence comes from Catocala nupta, assembly GCA_963675205.1. NCBI lineage: Eukaryota > Metazoa > Arthropoda > Insecta > Lepidoptera > Erebidae > Catocala > Catocala nupta. Next base: position 27,697,265 of record OY776078.1, on the reverse strand, counting down.
AGCTGTTTATCACGATTACAGTTTAAACGGCCGGTTTAGTTCGTAGAAAAACCTAGTTTGTAAAACAGCAGATTTCCCGTCTGATTAAACTTGTTGGTAATTTGTTAGAAGAGTGGCGTTTTCATGTGTTTCGATTGTATTCGACAATATAAACATTTTAATTGTCTGGGTATTAGGCAAGGTAACTTAAAGTACAACAGATAATTGTATTATGGATAATCGAGAATAATTTTTCAAGCACAATGAATGTAATCGATGTTTTAGTAAATTTATTATTTTTTAGCATATTTTTGTAACCACGGCTCCACTATACAATTTCTATCACTAAATTTATATTAATGAACAGTCGGTATGTAGGACTACAATAAGTAACTAATGGCACCTGTACCGTGTGCAAACATACATCGATTTCAGAGATTAAATATGTATTATTCAGTGTAAGCCGATTTCAATAAAGCCATTGTAATTAAATTTGATTAGAAACTACTTACCAGACGTCTATCGTAATATACAGCTATATTATATGCATATATGTATCTATTTCTATTGAATTCTGAACGTCAGTGCACATATTCTATAGATCTATTGTTTCAAACGCAATAGTTTACCGCCAGTCTGTATAACGTAATGGACGTTTCAATGTGAATTGTGAGATTATATCACAATGAAGCAATCTCTTAGGTGTTTCAGTGGCAGGCATATTGCATATCAAATGGTGCTCCCACACTGGCTGTTACAAAATGTTTACAAACATTATTTAACACTAAACATTGATTAACAAATGTTAGGAGTTGTTACATTCTATTAAGAATTGTAAGATGTTTTGAGTGCTGCTACACTGATGGAAAATGTTTACAAACATTGTTTAAGAGGAAACACCACGGGCGAGAGAATTGAAAAATAGGTATTTGTAAAATCTATTGCTGTCGCGCAGTGCCCGCAGAACGTGATAGAGACAATTGCAGCTTGGACCGAAAATACCTATTAAAAATACACAAAATCAACGTTTCGTAGTCCCCTAGTTCCTTCTCCAACACTTGACCGATTTAATTACTTTTTCCATTAAAAATTGAAGAAAGGCTTTGGCCGTGTTTCTATGTTTTCCTTTTTTTATATAATCTACTCAAATTTTTTTGATGGATGTTTGAACACAGCAGAAAATCTGACCAATTTTTGAGATTTTTGAATGCTCATGTCTCTTTTAATAATTAATAAATGAAAAAAAGGAAAATATAGGGACATGGCAATAGAGGCCATACATTTTTTGGGAAAATATTATTGCTCTACTGGTATTATCCAGGGAGGAAACAGAGGACTACTATTGTATGGAAAAACGGCCCTTGTGTTTCCTCTTAACATTTTAAAACATGATATCGGTTCGCAGTTTGGATTTACGTCCCGAAGCGTCTACACGAAAATGGAAGAATATTTACTCATTGTATTAGCTTTTATTTTTTGTTTAAATAAAAGCGCTCTAACTGGATGCGCCAAACGTTAAGTGCTAGAGAAAAGTATAGTATACCCTCATGTCGTCTGAATAAATGTTTACGAACAAATGATAACAGATGTTTTAATTTATTACAATTTGTTAACAAACAATTTTGTTTAGGTATGTTTAGTAAACATTACCTAACATAAAAACATTTTAAAATATTTTTTAACATTGTGATCAAATGTTTGCTAAAAATGTTTACTAATGTTTGTAAACATTTTGTAACAGCAGTGTGGGAGCACCAAAAGACGTACGCGTAAACAGTCATAATATGAACGTACGTTATAGACAATAAAGCTAGTATACTGGAATATTGGTTACGAAGGTGGTAAACAGATATACGGCCGGTTGGTCATAAACGAGGACGTTAGCCTACGGTTCCTTGTAACGGGGACGTCACTCGCATGTTGCTTGTGTTTATAAAGATGTTACTTTTCTTTTGGCGCAAGGGACAAGGATTACTGGGCTCTTGCTGACTGCAAAGACTTTTTTAAGGACACTGGAAATCCTACTCACGGTGGAAATGGAATCAAAATAAATACATGGCAATGTTAGGCGTGTGAGCTGTCAACACTCTTATAGAGTAACACAAAAGTCAGTTTAATAATAAATTTATTATATGGTATGGGTAACGTGCTGATTGATTTGCTTCGAACAAAGCACCGTCGGCGGTTGCGTATCTAATTATTTACGCGTCTTTATTATTATTGTCTTCGGTGCAATGGAGGACGATTATGGATTACTAGATATAGCCCATGAATTTACTCTATTTTAGCTGTGAAAACGTAAGATAGTATTTTTATGCAACAAGGAACCCGCCCGCCTGATGGTAAGCGGTTATCGTAGATTGTAGTCTATGATAGATTGCAATATCTCGGGTTACGCTGGCGCTTTGTCGACTTTGGGGAATAGGAATTCAAGATGAGATGGATGAGTACGGCGAATGTGCCTCCGGAACTCACCGGATAAACTGCAGTTACAGTGTTACTAGTGTTAGGCCGGTTTCTATAATATTTCCTTGGGACTCGAGGATCTTTCCATTTATAATATCTTGTGTTATACATATATCATTCATTCTCAATGATCTGGTTAGTTTATATTTACTATTGATTATATGGTTTCGAATTCAATAGTTAGATGTCTCAGAGTTACTGCCTTTATATCGCTATTTACTCACTCCGACGGGCTCGCCTTCTTTCACGTATAGCCTCATATATAACTGATGAAATGTTAGTGCAGAACTTTTGCCTCTCATCTTATGGATAAAGAAATGTTAATCTAGGTATGCATGTTTGTACATTTCGTTATAATAGGGGACATAGAAAAAGGGTGGAAGCTTTATGCGTTTGTCAACTTCTTTAAAATATAAAGCTTTATAATTCAAAGACCGAGAAACACACACTCATGTGATCTTACTCTGCACGAACGTGATTAATCAATTGCGGATGACAACTACATTAGTCAGTCAAGTCAGTTAAGAGGTCGCCTCGGTCCTGTCATTGCGCCAAGTGTTGTGGGTTCCTTCATCCTAACACGGGCATTTTTTGTTTTGCTTTTGCTTCATCCACAAGTAATCGCTCTGAGTCTGGGTGTCCTTTGTGTCCGGAGTTTGACTGTTTGTAAAGTGCTCCGTGACACAGGAATCCGTATAGGAATATTGCGGGCGCTGACTCTTTAAAACACCTGAACCGCTAAAGTTAGCATTGAGAAACATCGGCCACATATTGCATTTCTTAACAGAGGAGCTTACTTACGCCCAATGAGTCAATGGCTAAGCAACAAACATACCTATCTTAAGGGCCACAACAGACATGCTACTTTTAGCGTCGGCGATCGGCGATTTTGCAACTGTATCGATGCTGCATCGCGTTTCGGCGACTCCTTGCGTTTGATCGCAGTATCAAAATCGCACATTTTAGAGATTGTATCGATGATGCATTTCGGATGCGGTATCGGGATCGCGCATTTTGGCGACTGCTCCGATACTCGATCGGATCGACTGTAGTGTTGCCGGTCGATAGTCGACTATCGATAGTTTGCAGATTTGCAATGGTATTGCTTACGAATGATAAATTCCAAAATGATTTCTTTCTTTATTCTTTTAAAACTGTAGTACTAACACAGATCGGCCGCAATATTAAAAATATACTGGTATAACTGAATGATCTTCGTTTAAGTAGATGAAATTACTAATCAACCTTCGCCCCTCTAAACCACTTCAACAGCCCCCAATTTAATCACCCTCATCTAGCGTCCAGAAGTGGGCGTTATCGCCCAATTTAAGAAAGACTGGTTTACATCGGTAACAGTATACACTGTATGACATCGACTACTATGGGTCATTTGGTAAGCAAACAAGCAGCCTACATAGTGCGAAAACAGGTGCACGCACACATAGACACACACTTACACGGATCTCAGACTATCTCGAACGTCGGCCATTCGTGAGTGCACGCTGGTTGGTGTAAAACTTTGTATACAACGTCACGCTGAGCTTTGCAATCGTCTCTTCATTACGAAGAATTCATATGAAATAATGAATGATATTTGCCGAAAGTAAAACGTGAACTGGTTATAGAATGTAACCAATACCGCCTTCGGCACGTTTGATATTTTCGCTCTATCAATAAAGCTAGCAGCAGTGCAGCTTCATTAGAATCAATCGTAAAGGTGTAGCTTTGTCAAAATCTAGTGCAACACTGAGTCGTATTCCGCAGATGTCAAATCGATGCGACTGGCATCCGAATGTGTGTGGAGTGTAGCGTTACGTCGCTGTGTCGAGCTTCTGAAAGGCGATTCAATCGCGACGTTTGGCGTATATAAGTATGCGGTGTGGAATGTTTGGACGCTGCATTTAGCTTCTAAAAAGCAACTAAGTTGCCGATCGCCAATGCTAAAAGTAGCATGTCTGCTGTAGCCCTAATTGAACATCGCTGACGACGACGATGGTTACCTAGTGAAAACTTTCTTTTTAGGTCTTCTTCCTAGTATTTGTATGCCTCTTAATCCGTACAGCACGTAATCTATCCTAATATTATAAAGAAAAATATTTGATATTTTGTTTGTTAGAAGTTCACTCAAAAATTACTTAACTGTTTTCAAAATTCCTTTACTATTAGAAAGCTCTATTATCACCGAGTAACATAGGCTATAATTTATTTAAAAATAGTACTGTTACTAACATAACGTAACCGAACCTACTTTTACGCGAGCGATGCCGCGGTCAGATGCTAGTGGCGTTAGCTAGTTAATGCGGCGTTTTGATTTGATCACATACTTAATACTCGAGGCAAAGGTAGAGTTTGGATAATCTATACAAGTCTCACACCTTTATATGCCTGATAGGTAAACAGGCGAATAATACGCGCATGTTCCGCTAAGTATGGTATTAGAGAAGCTCCACGTATTAGGGACAAGCAAGCCTATTGCGGACAACTGGTAAATTTCCACGCTCCATTCTACTACTGAGAATTTTCTAACAATAGCTCACCTAAGCTCAGGAGTACTTTAACGTATCTAGGAATCCAATTCGAAACTTTGTGATACACATGTTACCGTGCTTGTTTTCAAGAGACTAACGAGGAAATTATACATAATTATGTATGTTTGTTTGTAATATAATATACATTAACAGTCTCATACTTAGGTTGCGGTTTAGGAGGAGTATTAACTCCATATTTCGCTGATATGATTTTAGGTTCCATGTAATAGGAAAAGAGCTTATTGCATTTAACCGGACACATTTCCAGGTCGACTGAAAATTCATGACATTGAAACCCAATGATGCTTTGTTCGACCCGGGAGTCGGATCCGTGACCTTCATCATACACAAGAGTCGCATTCGGTACCGCTAGGCCACTGAAGCAGTCAATGTAATCTATATATATAAAAATAAATGCCACTTTTCGTTGTAATTTTATAACTCAAGAACGGACTCACCTATCCAAACCAAATGTTTAGGCTTTGTTTGGACTATTTAGTAGATGGTTTATGTGAAGTTTGCACAAAATCGGTCAAGTGGTTCTTTATTTATCACATTTTTTGTAACAAATGAATTCAATAAATGTCGGATCATTTTGTTAATGGGGATTTAGCTGTCAAATTGAAACTTTTTTCAGATGGAGATTGTGCTGTCAAATTGAAACTTTTTTCAGTGTTGACAGTACAAGCATGTTGTTATGTCATTTATGCGGTCATTTCATTTTGGACGTGCTGCGATTAAAGCAAATTGTCAGCGATAATTACTGTTTATATTTTTAAATTTTTAGCGAACCGGTGTTTCATATCGTTTACAGACTTTATTTGAATTAAATTGTCAAACGCTTTTTACACAAACTGAATTACATGTATGTGTGTGTGTTTCTTTATTTGAAAAACATATTGTGTGCATACGAGTGTTATATTCTTTTGTAACAGATGGAAGCTCGTCGATTTAAAAATGAATTATTTAATGACATTTTTATATACATTGACGTATGCAGTCATATATATTTCCATACACACATATACGCACATGTATAAATACTGATACACCAGTATTAATGTAGCAATTTGTTTTTAATTTGATTTATTCTTTTTTATATGAAAGAAAAATGCCACGAGCCAGACGAGCAACTATAGGTCGGCGAACGCGTAATGCAAATGATGTGGCATTACTCAGACGATCACAGACTGCAGATGAACGCGCACAAGCTAATGTATCGCAGCGTGAACGTAACGTACCTGTACTGAATCTTGCACGGCGATCACGAATACGTCGTGCTGTTTTGGCTGAAATGATGCGTGATGCTTTTAATTACAACAGTCAGATTGATTATAGTGTGTACGGATACATTGGAATGATGGACGCAATATGTTCACATTGTGTTGCGGCTAACTTTCCAGGTGAAACGCCCAGCATGTGTTGTGCTAATGGCAAAGTGAGATTGCTAGCATTAGAAACTCCACCCGAACCATTGTATTCATTTATTTTTGGGACGTCTCAAACGTCGAAGCACTTTTTGAGTCATATTCAACAATACAATTCGGCATTTCAAATGACTTCTTTTGGTGCTACTAAAATGATTAGAGATAATTTTGTGCCGACTTTTAAGGTAAATACTTCAACAGGATTGTCCCATGTTTATATCAATCTAAATCATAAAGTATTCGATAGTTTTAAAAATTCTGATCCAACCTCTACCTAAAATTACATACATGTTACAGATTCAGGGCCAGATTTATCATCAAGCTGGTTCTTTATTGCCATACCCCGACGCTGATCATCAATTTTTGCAATTAGATATTGGTGATGGCAAAATACAAATCGACAGTACCAACGGATTGATCGCTGTACCGAACAATTTTTGTACAATTGCGCAATCGATAGATGAATTGATTGAATGTGTTTTTCCGAATATTCTTCAGAATTACAGAAATCATGCCATTCATTTTCAAATTCAAGCGAAACTGCCAGGTGTATTCACGACATATAAATCAATTGAGTGTTATGAATCAAGATGATGCAATGAATTATCCAATTGAATTTTTAAATTCATTGGAACATTGAAACCGGCTGGTATGCTACCGCATTGCTTGAATCTGAAAGCTGGTTCTTTGATTATATTATTGCGAAATATTAATTCATCAAAACTGTGTAATGGCACCAGATTGGCAGTGAAAAAGTGATTGCCAAATTTGATTGAAGCTACGATCTTCACTGCTAAATCAAAAGGAGAAGTTTGTTTGATACCGCGTATCCCTATGATTCCAACTGATATGCCATTTGAGTTCAAACGTTTACAATATCCTGTGCGTTTATCAATTGCGATGTCCATCAACAAGGTCCAAGGGCAAACACTTCACGTTTGTGGTGTGAATTTGGAGGAATCATGTTTTTCACATGGCCAACTTTATGTTGCCTGTTCCAGAGTCGGTACCCACCCCAGCCGTTTGTTTATTCATGCTCAAAATGGAAATACGATAAAATATTGTTTATCCAAATGTTTTGGATTAAGTTTTAAAATAGCTAGCAATTAATAAAATATTTTTTTGTTTTTATAAATGAATTTGATGTTCTAATTAATTTTTTTATTATTTCACTTTATACGTAGCGAAGCACGTACCGGGCCGCTAGTATTTATATAGTCTCAAATACAAAAATAATGCAACACTATTAAAAATAATAAAATACCCAGAGTATTTTATTATTTTTATGGGTATCGTGTACACCAAAAAACTGCGTTAGAAACTACATAAATCACCTTATTAAAAATTCTAGCTTTACCACAGAATATTATAAGAGACCTTTCATCGCTTTAAAACGCTAGAAAAATTATGACAGAGAAATGTTAAAGGCAAAGAGTAAATAAAGTTTACTTTGTCGGTATAGGTAGCAAAACTTACTACAATGCAGATAATACCGGCTAGAAACTTCTTAAACATTCGCTAAACGGAGTCCAGATTCAGACAAAGGTAAATACTTATATAATACCACCTTATTGTATACAAGTTTTTGCCCGCGGATCCGCTCGCGTTAAGTAAGGTTAGGATGGGTTGGGGGGGCCTGCTATGGATGAATCTTTTTAGACTCCCAACAGGCCCCCCCCATTGGGTGAGAGAGGGAACACCCCAGGTTTTTTTAGTGGGTATACCAGCAGTAGGCTGGTGAGTCCCACACGCCCCGCCGGTGCCGTCCCCTAGCCGGCGGGTAGTGCATCAAGCATTTTTTCCTGGGTATCAAAAAAAAAAAAAAAAAAAAAAAGGTTAGGATGGGTTAGGTCTCTCTACGACTAGTCCAGTTTATGATATAGCGTTCCCCTACACCAACCGTCAAGGTTATATTAGGTGGAGCCGCTGTACCTTCCAGTGCCCGAGAGCACCTTCCGGAACCAGTTATAGACAGGTCTTGTCCCTAAATCTCGAACCTCCTCTCTCCCCTAACCTCAGAGATTCGGTTCTCGTAAGCGAGCTACCTCGTGCCCAAGTGACACTACCTATTCTCCAGATAGGTACCGGAGCAATAAAGCCGCTCACCACCTGCAACTCTGGGATTTGCTGACGAAAACCTCGCTGAAGCCGACGGAGAAGCCGTCTCCCATATCTCCAGTATGGTACCGGAGCTGTGTAAGGCACGGTCACTTCCCGACGTACATCCATACGCCTACCCAAATAGGCCTACAAGCCGGGTGTGGCCCGAGTCACTCCAGCTATGACTCTTACTTGCTTAGCAGGCAAGCGCCCGAGATGCGTTGCGGCAGTGACAAAGCAAACAAAGACAACTCCGTGCCTCGCGCGACCGACTGGTTCGGACTAGCCGCGCCTGAGTCCGACGTACGAACGCCACGTGCTTGCCGAGCAACGAACATGTCGTCCTCAGCGGCTAACCACATACCCCTGCGAATCCAACAACAATGTCAGGCACCGCGTACTCTAATCAATGTGGTCAATAGAACACGCCTTTCGAGGCGCAGTGGGCTTCTTGACCCCGCAGTATCCTAGTCCAAAGGGGGAGACCCGTAATTCTCCCCCCAAAACACTATCTACTCGGGACCTGAAGATAGGAACGTTAGGTTAGTAACAGTATTTTTTCTGGATGAAAGGTATCCTACGTACTATTCTGTTTCCTTGACTACATGTATGCGAAATTTCATGATGATCTGCCGAGCCGTAAAAACGTAATAAACAAACATATATATCGATTTCTTTTTATTAGATTGAATTTGCTTAAAATCGTTTAATGACCAGCTTGTCTACGAGTATATAATAAAACTAGCTGACCCGCTCATCTTCGTCTGCGTCACATGAGAGAAGTTTCCCCGTTTATGCAATATTTTTCATTGATGCTCCTCTCCTATTGGTCGTAGCGTTATTTTATATAGGCTGCCCCAATAAATGGGCTAAACCAGGCAATTTTTTTTTTATTTGTATCATTTGTTCCTGAGATTAGCGCGTTCAACCAAACAAACAACCTCTTCAGCTTTATAATATTAGTATAGATGATAGCTAGATAGCTTGCTAGTTAGATAGCTCAGTGGGGAGACCAACAGACTGAAATGCAAAGGGTCTCGGGTTCGAACCCACGTCGCGCACCTCTGACTTTCGGAAATTATATGACTTTTCGAAATTATGTGCGTATTGATTGACAATTATCGCCTGCTCCGTGCCTCGGAGAGCACGTTAAGCCGTCGGTCCCGATTACCATGAACATCTATGGCAGTCGTTATTGGGGAAGTCGACACAAAAGGTACCACTGGGTCGAAGTGTCGCCGGTCTGTACTGACACAAGATAAGATAAGATAAGATAGATTTAGTCACATCACGCAAACATAAACGATGAGGTATCTTGAAGGCAAGAACTTGTATAATCAAATATCATTCCGTTCTTCTTTAAGAAAATACACACGCATTTATAATTTATGATTTATGCTATTAAAGGAAGTGCCGCATAGATTTTTGATAAAGTGTTCGAGAAACGTACCTTGTGAGGCTCTTGGTGCACATCGCCGAGGTCGGGCGGCTGCTGACGTATTGGTAGCGGTACTGATATCGTAGAGGACGACGAGCTTGACGATGCGCTGCCGAACGCTTTCTCGCTGTTCTTATCGATGCTGTTGTACGACTTATCACTGGATTTGTCACTGCTGCTCATCTTGTCCGTACTCGCACCAGCCGGCGACGACCTGTGCTCTTCCGGCTCGTCTTCCACGTCACACGTGAGCAGCCGAATCCGTTCAGCCAGTGACGTTGTCTCTTGCTGCGGACAAAGTTAATGTATTTAGATAGAGCAGCGCCAGGTCGTTATCTCTAATAAATAGTCTATTTTTGGGTCTGAATCTTATATTCATCGCTCAAATATTTCGACCTTGTTGAATACTCGAGGGAGCACTTGGATGTTTATCGTCAGAATTTGTCTCAATCTAGCCTATTATTAATTAAGCTTATAAAATAATATCAAATAGTCATCGAATTTATCTATAATTATCTTTAATTTTACTCCTTCCTCCATGGCATACATCTTATTATAAGTTATCTGTGTCTACTTAAGGAAAGCAGGATTGTCGTCAGATAACTTTATACGATCTTAATTTAAAATATTAATTGTTCTACTTTATTGCACGTGAATAACTTATTAGAGTTATAAGTTAACGTTTAGATGCCTTATACAATTGTATTCGAAATCGCTTTCATTATGTTTCAATGGGAACAGCCGTGACTAAAATCTTTGTATACCTACGATTGGAAAGTCCATCTTATATTTCTTAAAATTAAAAACCAGGTCCACCTTAAAATTTCTTGCTATGCATGAAGTGGTTTGCGTCTTCATTTTAATACTAATTAAAGACTGTCCGTCTAACTGCGTGTCTCTCGTGCATGTTAAGTACTACTTATACAACTGTATGTGTTGCCTGCTGAATACTTCCAGGAAAGTTAAAAGAGGTTAATCGTTATTAAAGATGACGAGTACCATCTCGATAAAAAGGCACAATAATAGCGTTAAACGAAAACATATCCCTTATTGTACGTATCGTTTCTTCGCTTTCTTTTTTATTTTATTAAATGAAGCTTATGCCAAGAACGTTAATATTAAAAGTTATTGCAATGTTCTTAATAAATTCAGATAAAATAGAGCAATAAACGTATTGAAAACGCTCCAAATTATGTATTTGATTCAGTATTGTTGGCACTTGGTATTCTACTTATAACTTTACATTGTTTTGTAGTTAATACTGTGCAAATTATTTTTGTATAGTGGTGAGACAATCGATGGGATATAATGGGAGGGAAACTATAGATGTGTCTCCGTCCCGCATTGTGCGGATTACGTGTGAATATCTACACCAAGTGGGAACACGAAGATTAAATAAAACTCACGTATAACCGTATTAATTGTTCTCGACTGTGTTACAATTTAAGCACATGTTTAAATTAATTACGTAATTTGTCTGCACAGATGGCGTGATGATAATGATTTACTCGTAGATGGAAGCCTCTCCACTACAAATTCGCCGGGTATTGGATCTCCCACTCCCCACACGGAGCAAAATTTGAAAAGGAGGAGGAGATGACGATGTTCCTGCCATATTATGATTGATGGAGAAGAAGTGGAGCAAGTGAAAGAGTTTGTATATTTGGGTACTTTATTTACAAGGGATAGTACACATGAAGGAGATATTGAAAAGAGAACGATTGCTGGTAATAAAGTGAATGGCGCTCTACGCGCTTTTATGAACAGTCGAAATGAATCCGGAAAGGCACGTTTGGCTGTTCATAGAGTACTATTAGTGCCTACACTTATGCATGGAAGTGAAAGTTGGGTATAGCAAAAGAAGCATAAGAGCAGAATAAATGTTGTAAAAATGAGAGCGCTGAGAAATATATGTGGTGTGACTCTGAAAAATAGAATAAGGAATAGTGTGATTAGCGAGAGATGCGGCATAAAAGAGGATATAGTGACGAGAATAGAAAAGGGTATGTTCAGCTGGTTTAGGCATGTAGAAAGAATGGACGAGAAAATACAGATTAAGGAAGTTTATAAGGCTAGTGTGAATGGAACAGTCGCAAGGGGAAGTTCTAGGCGAACGTTTCTTGATCAGAGCGGAGACGTTTTGGATAAAGGTCAGGTTAAGAGCACCTTAAACCAGCGAGCGTGTATGAGGAATGTTATGAAAGTGAATGAAGCCAGAAGGTGTGTCAGGATCGTAGCAAATGGAAATCCTTAGTCTCTGCCTACCCCTCTGCGAAGCAGGCGTGAATCTATGTGTGTATGGTTATTCCTACAGCCGAATTACCTTGCGAAAATAAAAAAAATATTATTTATTTACCCCTATTTAATAAAACTGAAGGTCTGTTTGTTGTAAAGTGTGCATTTTTGTACTATTCATCCAATTGCAATTAAATTTTAACGTTTTCTGACACACAAAAATAAGTATTGCACGCATTAGCCTTTACCTAATTAAAATAACTATGATGATGTATGATTTACTACAAAAGATAAGTCGATGTTGTTACCAACTTTGCATTAGTCAACAACTAGCAGAAAGTTACTGCAAGCAGTGTATTTCCCTTGTTAGTTCCGCTTCATAAGTTCGCGCTTATATTTGCCCTTGATTGCAACGTCGATTGGTTACTAGGGGTGGGTAATGTTGCAGAAATTTTGAAGCGAATTTCGTGTCGGCTTGGAAGCAAAAATTGGTCACGCATTGAACTGGCAGTAGAGAAAATATGCATGATATGTTTTGATAACTTATATGTAGAGTTATTTTCTTATGGATAACATAAGATTATACACCCACATCGCCTTATTTGTAAGAATTTTAAAATAACAAAATCCAGTAGTTGGCAATGTGTCTGGTAGTTAGCAATAGAGTTGATCCCTATAACGAGTCCTAAGACATAATCCACGAAATGTGCGTGTAATACCGACTCCTCTGCTAACTCCTCCAGCCAAAAGGCAGGCGTGATATTATATTGTGTTAAGGTCAACAGGTAGCCCTCTTTTAAATAAGTTCTCTAACTAAAAAAATATTTATAAAATTTCACCGGACATCGGAGGAAACCGATTATAAAATTACTCAGTGTCCGTTATAACGGTGAGAAAAATGCACTTTACTTTATTACAATATACTAGCGGATATACCTATGCTACTGTACAGACTATACTAGATTCAATAAAATCTGTCCTCGGGAACACAACTTTTTCTTAATGAAATGTCCTGTTCTGTACCTCTGAAAACGTATACGAAATTTCATGATGATCGGTTGAGTCGTAAAGGCGTGAAAACGTGACAATCAAACTCACATTCGCATTTATAATGTTAGTCAGGATTATTAGCTGTGCCCCGCGTTCATCTTTCGTTCATCAACGTTTACGATTATGGCTTTGCTCCCATGGCTCATAGCGTGATTATATGCATAGCCGATGTTATTCTGGCCCAGGTAATTTTCTAATGGTGAAAGAATTTTAAATTGGGCCTGTAGTTTTTGAGATTGCTCATTACAAACAAATATACAAATCTTTCCTCTACACAATATTAGTAGATATAGATTTGGAGACCCCTTTCTAAACAGCGCCTACTTAATTAGGTATAATTGAAGGGTTTTTATTACAGAGAAACCCGTTAGTAATTCATAATATGGACAGGAGATTTACCGATACCGTGAATATCGTTACAGTAAGAACGACTGACACGTATTACTTATAGTTTAGAAGCCTCAAGGTTGTTACGGACATTTTCTGATAAATCTGTTCATTTGTATAAAATGAACAGATTTATCAGAAAATGTCCGTGTAAAATAACAGGGACAGCAACAAATTAATATCAACACGATAAATTATGGTACTATGTACTATGTATCATAATATCCATGTGAAAATAAATAAAAAATCCAGATTTGTTGTTTATTTTCACATGAAAAGACTAACTTTGGAAATTACAATCTATATTAATATTATAAAAAAAATTGTTTGTAGGTTGGTTTGTTTCTAAGAGTTTAACACAAAAACTATATAACCGATTTGAAAAATTATTTCTCTTTAGAAAGCTATACCTATTATCACCGAGTAACATAGGCAATATTTTATTTAAAATAGTACTGTTGCTAACAATACCTAACCTACTTTTATGCAAGCGAAGCTGCGAGCAAAGGCTAGTATTACATAGTTTATATTTGATTATTTTATGATGACGTCACTATATCGTTACATACTGTATAACATATATATCTCTTATAGAAAATTATATAGATGGAGATGCATGGTGGCTCGTTTAACAATGCATACAACCTGCGCATATTACTCGCGTCGTCTACAACATTATAAAATAACCGTAGAATTATTGCCATAAATTGGCGCGACATGAATCATATTACGCAAACTCGTGACGAGCCTCTACCTCGTCTTTAATTTTATTAATTATCTATTTAAATCCATGCAGATACCTGTAATCGAAGCTCGCGTACTGTACCGACGATCTTAGATTTTATATACAATGTTTGAGTGAAATAACTTATCGTATAAAAGCAGATGAGCCTTGATAATTTTTAAGTGAAATACTGACATCGTACTTTACCGTGACTAGGTTGTTTTTGTAGATGTTAATTGAGAATAGAGTTCATTAAGCTACAATGGGAACGTGGCCTTTTCAAGCTTAACACGGAACGGAAGGTCAGCTTTGATGTGTGAGACAAAATAGTTTTCAGGAAATTTAATCATTTTCCAGAATATGAGGAAATATATTTTATAATATTTTAAGAACAATTAGAAGAGCCGGCCATGCGTACCCATTAATTAAAATATTGATATGTCAATATTTTAATTATTTTAATATCGGTATTTCAACGTATTTCACCTGTAAATATATATAATTTCAATATAATAGCATATATAAAGCAATGGCGCACAGTAATTATTATATTACAGGCAACCCGTCCTAGCTCGCACGGGCAGTGCAAAACCTTAACAAATTGTATAGGTACCTAAACTTTCCTCATGTATTACTCAATCTATTGGTGCAAATCGCAGGAAAATCCGTTCAGTAGGATTTGAACAGACAGACGCGGCGGTGTCTTTGTTTTATAACACATAGTGATAGTGATTATCATATAAGAATGTCTTGACGATAAAACTATTAACACAGCAACCAAGTTCATCGAAAATTGGTTGCTATGCAGATACAATGTAAATACACCTGAGCATGATCATTTCTACATTATTATTGACCTACAAAATAAAATAAAAAAGGAGAAGCTATCGCACACTATTATTGTACACTATGAACTAATTCATTAAGTATATAATACTCATGAGGGCAATGACATCATTTGTAACATTTATGTAATTAATACGCAGTATGGTAATAGTAGTTACTAATATTTACTATCATATTATGAATATATTTTGTATAAATCAGAATAGATATAAACATATGGGGTAACAGAAAACAATATTGTATTTCATCCATTGTCCAAGTACACTCCAGATATGTTCTTTTTCCATAATAATTTCATAAATCACTTCATAAAGTAAGAAAATTAATCTTGACTGCGGACAGATCACGCTTCATAAAAAATTTCCATTCTCCTTTCTTGTGCTTTTTTGTACACCTATACCTATACCATAGATATTATCTAGGAATCAACTTTTAGTTACCTTTGCAAAGATAAAATAATGTATGTATGTATGTAATATATACTGGCTGTTAGCGGCTATCAAAATAAAATCCGTTAAATATTTACCTTCGACATCAGAAATTTATAACATACTAGTTTTCCCCGCGGTTTCACCCGCGTAAGTCCCGTTTCCGTGGGAATATCGGGATAAAAAGTATGTGCCTATGTGTGAATCCAGGTCTCCAGCTATCTACATACTAAGTTTCATCACAATCGGTCCAGTAGTTTTTGCGTGAAAGTGTAACAGACATCCATACATCCATACAAACTTTCGTGTTTATAATATTAGTAAGGATGTTGTCTATAAGCGTAAGTCTAATAAATACAAAATTAAAGCAAAGAAATAAATTATCTAGAAATTATCTATTATTATTATTATTAAATTGGTATGTCATTACTGCCATGGAAAATGGGTAGGCCTTTGGTGTGGGACGCAACTTGTGTCGACACCCTTGCGCCATCACATCTTTCTAGCACAGCGGGTTGCGCTGGTGCTGCTGCTGCATCAGCGGAGACGCTCAAACGTCGTAAATATCAAAACCTTATTGGTGAGTACATATTTGAGCCGTTTGGTGTCGAAACGCTGGAGCCATGGGGTCCAAGTGCTAGGTCTGTTTATAGAGACCTAGCTAAGCGGCTCATCGACGCTTCGCGTGACCAGAGGGCTGGTATTTTCTTTGCACAAAGAATAAGTATTGCCATTCAACGTGGCAATGCTGCCAGTCTTCTGGGCACGTTGCCAATTGACGACGATGCGGAGGAATATTATGACGCTTTTTGATTTTGCAGTTTTATTTTTGTGTTTAGTTTATATTTTTCTTGTAAATAATTTGTGTATATATTATGTTAATTTAATTTAATTTCATTGTTTAATAGTTTAAATAATTTTGTAAATAAAACACCCTATTTGATTGAAAAGAAAGAAATCTTGTTTTCTTATAGTAAGTGAGTTAATTATTGCTTTATATAAAGATAATAGCCAATGATGTCATTGGCATTCTCCGACATGTTTTTAGAATATTAATTTAATTATATTGATTTTACTAATAACAATACAAATTATTAATTATATACATAATATAAACAATTCTTTAAAACTAACTTATACCTAAAATATTATGAAACAGAGAAATAAAAAAGAAAACTAAAACCCTCTAATAGGCGTCATAGAATTCCTCCGCATCACAGTCAACTGGTAGTGTGCCCAGAAGACTGGCAGCATTGCCACGTTGAATGGCAATGCTTATCCTTTCCGCGAAATAAAGGCCAGCCCTCTGGTCACGGGAAGCGTCGATTAACCTTTTCGCTATGTCTCTATAAAGAGCACGAGCACTGGGACCCCATGACCCTAGCGTTTCGACCCCAAACGGCTCAAAAACATAATCCCCTGCCAGGTTTTTGTATTTGCGCCGTTTGAGAGTCTCCGCGGATGCAGCAGCACCACCAGCACAACCCGCCGTACTGGGAAGATGTGATGGCGCAAGGGTGTCTACACACGTTGCGTCCCACACCAAGGGCCTACCCATCTTCCAAGGCATCAATGACATACCGTCCGGTCTCTTTCCATCGTCACGCGCCAAACCATTAGGTTCAAGATGAGCTGGCACGCCGGCGGTGACAAGAGCACGACGGATAATGTCATTAAGGTTGGCGTGCCGCGAAAAACGACCGGCACTCCTGCTACATGATAGGCCATGGTGGCCAAGGCCATCGACGGCTTCACCACAGTGACATCGATGCGGAGAAACACATGGAGCACCTAAACGAAGGCAAGAAGCGATGCGGAACGTTGTGTCATCCAACATAGTTCCTATGTTGGACGATGGGAGTGCTTGAAGCCAAAGACCCGATTCCCATTCCCCCGCAGCCAATAAACGGGCACGCTCAGCAACATTAGGAGATGTGTTCATGAGTTGTTCTCTCACCATGTTGCAGAGCGGCCCGTCCCACCGACTCTGAGAGAATAGATCGGATGGCAAATCAGAGAATTGCATGATGCTCTGAAATTAAACTTAATAAAAATAAATACGATTTTATCGCAATGTTTATTAAAACTGTTAATACATAATTTGAAAAATTTTTCAGAATTATGTAATACGGTGTCAATAAACATTATAAAGCAGGTTAATTTTAATGTATAACATTCGAGTAAACGTACCTATGACACAACTATGATTAATGCATTAATAGTAATTACATGGAATTAATAGTAAAATGCATCAATATACAGTTTAACTAAAAACACAGCGAGCCACAACAAATTTCACCTGTGCTGTTATTAATAAAGTGATTTAATTGGTTAAGTATGAGCTCACGCGTTACAGGGACCGTCCCGCCGGCGCCAGAATATTTGCTTTTATAATCATACCCAAATAGTATGTATCTCGCTTTGCGTCAGACACTAAAAGGATGTAATCTGCATAGAGCGGCGCGACGGGGTTGTATTGATGCCGGCGAACCAACTGTGTACTGTGTGTATAGTGTGCACGTATAGGTTTACCATTTTAAAATGAACGTAAGCCTGTGACGCCGTACATACAAAGGTCTACAGGCCTTTTTGGAAGAAATGCTGTCTAGGTAAACTTTACTTTCAATTAAGTATGGACATATCTAATGGTATATTTCCATATCAGTATATTAATAGGATTAGTTTCCTAACATGTCTATTGGTTATAAAGTGACAAGACTTAAGTTTATAATGTTTTTCGGTAACCAAATTGAAATTGCGACAATTGCAGTCGCATATTATGTCCTCCTAAGTGAAGTTAAACAAACAACTATAGCTATCGCAATCATGCGCTTTTAAACGCCTTTGGTGACGGTGACGGGATTCGGAACAATGATGTAGCCCATATGGTTTACCGGCATTCTGCCTCGTCGAACCTTCGAAATGGAATTATTCGCTACTAGGACGTTTACGACCAACGTTTAGATAACAAAGTCACAAAACGTTACCATAAGCCTTAGAAACCTTATACAGCCGTAGCTTTAAGACCACAGTGGGGACGAATGATGTAACATAGAGCTGAGTTAGCTATTTTACCAGTGAGTGAATTTGAGTCGGATAAAGTATGAAGCAGAGGCCATCCTATAATGGATGAAACTGGGCCATCGTGCTACGCGTGACTGAAGAGTGTATTGAATGCGACGATATACAACTGAATCGGATCAATTAGATTCAATATTTCTCTTTGTCGGTAATTGATTGTATTGCATTGTCTGCACGGAAGGCGTAATGGTGTACTATGCTGAGAGTTGTGGGTTTGATCCTCATACGGTTAAAATTTTATAATTTTTAATCCAAATATTTGAGTGATCCAAAATAATTGTTCATAGTCTGGGTGTCCTTG
The DNA here is from genome assembly GCA_963675205.1 of Catocala nupta. Classification (NCBI taxonomy): domain Eukaryota; kingdom Metazoa; phylum Arthropoda; class Insecta; order Lepidoptera; family Erebidae; genus Catocala; species Catocala nupta. The sequence continues at coordinate 27,678,275 of OY776078.1, read as the reverse complement.
TGTTTATGGTTTGAATTTATGTGCAGAACCCTGGGGCGCTGTGTTTATGCCAAGTACGGAGGTCGCCTTTTTAAATATTATAAAATTGCAAAGTCTATCTTAGGCTATATTCCTACTATTTGCGTGAGAGAAACATTCTAACAAGTTGTAGGTTTCATTGCCGTCGTATGTGCCGATTTAGTTTGTTTGTAACTAATTGTAGATTACCATGCGTATCGTTTCGTAAAAGCCTATTTCAATCTATCAACTTTTTTTGATAATATTAATGTCTAAAGAAATATTGCGTAGGCCTAATATAATACGGGACTCTCATGATTAATTCGTTCCTTGGTATATGTTTGCGGTTATTATAGCCTACGGTTGTGACAACCTTTGTTTAACACTTGGGTCGGACGAAAAAGTAGTATTACGATTATATCCCTGAAGGAGTCGGCATAGGAATTATACCCACGTTTTGTCAGGTACGATTTTAGGTTCCACGTTTTAAGATCAAGTCTATTATCGTCTATCGCGGACAGTTCCAGACGCTGCTACGAAGAATTTCTTGGCAGTAAAACTAATAGTGCGAATAACCCAGCAGACACATATACACTTGCGCATGCCAAGAAGCAGTTTTACGGTACGCAGCGACTTTGCTGTGTCCTGACATTGCTGAAGTCCATGAGTAGCGGTTACCACTTTACATCAGGTTGGCCACTTGCTCGTCTACCACCAATGGCAATAAAAAAGAAAATAAGTTAGGCTACATGCAACTGGATTTTCTGATAGGCAGTGTTTAAACCTTGCCCAAGTTAACAGATTCCATGGTGCAATTAATAGCACCAAGGAATTTGTAATACGCTCTGTAGATGGTGCTAACCTCGCCTCCTACCATAAGGGATCTAAAGCTGGTGATAATATGGTAATATGGTAACTCTGACTACCATTTATGGGAATATAACGGCGTTATATATAATGTGTCCCTGGATAAATTGCAATCCCGAGAGGGGATGAATTGCAATCCCGAGAGGGGATGAAAGTAGACCATGAATCATCGACAAAAAAATAAAACAATAATTATAAAAATATATTGAAGGTTTTTTACGTGTTTTAAGATTATTTTTTTTTATATACAAGATATCGATTTCTTCAAAGTAGGGGGTCTATTTACTTGAAATAAAAAAATAACTATGACTTGTACCTGACAAATACTATGAAATAACAAATAGCACGCCAAAAATTAGCTACCATGACTATAAATAAGTGTTTTGTAAGGAAAATGCATCTTCTTAACAGTTTTTTTAAACAACCTGAAATTACAAAAAAATTGCCCACGTAACTATGTAAATTTATAGCATATTATTATTTTCTATTACGTTAGCTTCAAAAAAACATAATTCTAACTCAAAAAACAAGCTAGCTACGAGCTTTTAAAGTGGACAACTAATCACATCATCATTCAGGTTAGCTAAGTAGGAGTTGTTACTTATTAACATTTTAGTAATAAAAGTCAGACTTTAATCACAATAATTTTAATTAGTCAATACAATAATTTACATTTTTATTTAATGCATTAAATTCTCAAAATGGCCTCCTCGATTTTGTAGGCACATTGCTGCACGAATACCAATTTGGTTCGTGGCTCTATTGATCATTTTTGAATCATTTTTAATATCATTAGCGCACTGAATGATTCGGTCGTGCAACTCTGTCTCGGTGTTTAATGGCGTGCTATAAACATTTTGTTTTATGCCACCCCAAAAAATAATCTAGGGTTGTCAGATCAGGTGAGCACGCTGGCCAGCCTATTGTCGGCAAATCCACCGTCATTTATATCCTAATATCGTCGCACTTCCCCCCCGTAATGTGCAGGATATCCATCCATCTGCAAATACATACGCCACGCCGTCTCGTAGCCAGGGGAACATCTTCCATCAAGAAGGGTAGGTCTTGTAATAGCGTTAAACAACGTTCAGCAGTTAGAGTCCTGGTTAAAATTACTGGTACAATTAGAATTCCATCGATTAAGGCTGCCCATACATTGATTGAAAACTTTACTTGAAAGGTAGACGCCCGCTTCAAGTGTGGGTTTTCGTGAGACCATTGGTGCAAATTACTGCAGTTTGTGATACCATCTCGGGTGAATGTCGCCTCATTCATCCATAAAATGCGTTTGGGAAAATTTGGGTCATTTTTAATTTTTATTTTAATCCACGTCGACGTTACGTATCTCGGACGATAGTCTACGTCTCCATGCAAATGTTGAACACGCTGGTAATGGTAAGGATGCAATCCCTCCTTTTTCAAAATTCGCCAGACAGGCGTCTTTGATAGAACCTATACTATATTTTATGTTTTAGGATTTATCAGAAGATCTATCGCGCTAAGGAGATCACGGAGCAACTTTAAAAACATTAAAAGCAACGGGACAGACACCCCGAGGCAGGACTACAATTTGTGGTTCACACAAGGTTTTGTGTCGCATGTCGAATTAGCTATACTCGATAACATGTTTAGTAGAAATAATCTAGCAAAATGAAACTTAAAAGAATTATGAGTATTCAAAGGTCATTGTAGATTTAATAACTCCTATATATATATATATACTGCAGATTAAATTATTTGCGGGGTCCCAGACAGTAAGCTTTCCCTGGTACTTCATAAATGTTAAAACTTAGCGTTTTTCATTGTGAACAAGTGTTTCAATGAGGGAAGTTTGGGTGGGTTTAGTCCTAAAAATAAAGCATGTATGTAATGTTTAATTCTTAACAAATATCCACAAGTTGGATCCGCGTCCCAAGAGTAACATCGATTCTGTTAATTGGATCGAAGAATATACTAACGTTTGGCACGAGTAGCGTGTTTACTGCACAGCCAAGTATTATGTATTAATATAACTTTACGTAAATATGTTACACATGTTAGGTCTTACTGGTCGTATAAATATTACTTAAATACTATAATATACCTATAATGTAATAAAAGTGCCATAATATATAGGCTCTGTCTGGATTTCCCGAAGGTGTACGCACTAGTAAATTACATCCACATTTTATCAGCTATGTTTGAAAAGCCTACATTATAGGTAGGTCGACGACTTTTAAGTGTAATTCTAGCTTCCTTTCTACTTCCTTTAACTCGACTTAGGATCGAACTCGGGTCACACAAACGTATACCACGCGATCAAAGAAGCAGTCGGCAATATAAGTTACCTATGAATAATACCTCAGTTGCGGAGGATTTTACACAAAGAAGTAACTATTTGTGCAACGCACAATTGCTGTCCTGCGTGGTGATCGAATCCACAACAATTGGCGTAGTGGCAGTAGCGAAGTGACCACTTAAACCAATACACCATCCGTGCAGTTGCAGTGCGCTTTACTAATATTCTACTAGTATTATAAAGCTTCGAATGAACTTCAATGAACACATAGGCAGGCTAGGTCCGGGCTTAACATATAATATACTCATAATTCGGTTTGCGTTCCCGTGGGGTTTAAGTCGTCTCCGACTTATTATTAATCGAGGGAAGAACCTTATAATATATGTAAATGCGTAAGTTTCTGAAGATATTTGAATGTTTGTTACTCTACCATGCGTAAACTGTTGATCGTATTTGGAAGAAATTTTATCATATCCTAGATTATTACTACAAGGACATTTGTCACGATAATGCATTCCCGTGGGATCAACTTTAACTTTTAATATTTTTATCATTACACTTGAGTTCTGAAATTACCAATAGATGGCACTACACTGAAGAAAATCACCACTTTTCACTCGAATAAGGACTTGAGCAGTAGCGAGGCTTTTCAAAATGACCACATGTTTAATGCTGCCCATTAGGCTCCGAAGGGCAGTATAATCAGACTAATTGATAACTGACTAATTAGTATAGGTAGCATCCAGCTACAGTTTGAATAATACTAATTGGAACAGGCTTTAGTATAATGGTTAAGGTATCGAACTAGCGACGACGACTATACTTATTCCTAACACACACATAAGCTAAGCTGGTGGAGCTATAAATAATACTAGTATTTGAAAGATGAAATAGAAAATATTGAAAAATGTTTCATCTTAATAACTAACCAGTATTAGGTACTTATCAATTCAAAACACAATAACGAACAGAAATTTTATTTTTTGTTTTTTTAATTGTTAGATGCTAGGATTTTCATTTAGGGTCTCTAGTAATCCAGGTCTCGATATATATTTATAGAATACACAGTATGTACATGTGTCCTTAGATATATTAAAATTTCGTTCAAGTATTTTCTTCTACAAGAGAATCAGAAGACTTATTTGAAAGCGGTCATATTGCAGGGACATGAGTCGGGCAGATTAGTATTTTAAAAGAACTCTCTGAGGCGATATAATTTTATGGTTATAAGGGGTAACTTTAAAAGGAGTAAAGGAGGACTATATAGAGCTTAATAGCCTGACTCCGAATTCAAGGTAAATGGTATGTACATTCAAACACAGATACAGATCGAAATTTTAAAAAGACATTGTGAAGAATAAAATATATAAACATACGCCTATATATTCTTGTTAGCCTATGTACATACTTTGCCCGTAATATGTTCTTAGATTCTACGAAATTGGGATCAAGTCTGTTGCCATCTGCCAATCATATTTCCTGACTCCGTGCTGTTTCGAAGAAATCCCTAACAGAAAAATCCAACAACACTTTGCCCTATCTGGGAATCGAAGACAGGAACTCACGATTGCATGCAAATAAAATCGCTTGTTTTTGACGCGGGTCCAAAGAGGCAAGCCAACCAAAGAGGTTAGATAGGTAGGTGCTGATTTCCTAAATGGTTTTTTTATGTAGCTATTAAATGTTCGACATACTAAGTACTGAGTTCTGAATTAATGCATTACTCGTCATCGCAGTAGGCATCATCTTTTTACCTGGAGACGTTCTCGTCCAGCACGGTACGTTTCACGATCACCATTTTTGGAAAATGGGTCTTGAATAAACTACCTGGCGCAATGTTTCCTAAACGCAATGACACGTTCTTCATAAAGTCCCATGTAAGGAAGTTACCTACGATAATTTCGTACCTTTATTATTTTACATTTTCTGAAAACACTACCAAAATTGATACCAAAATAAGGCAGTAATTAAAATTATAAACTGGGATTTTTTTAAAAGTGGCGGATAGGAGTGTGGCGGGATATATCACTATCTCCCTCAAAAAGCTGCATTTAAATAGTGGTTTGTACAGTTTGTATCGTGATACCTACGATTTGAAACGCTTGTATCTAATAGGTTCGAAAACTCTTTGTCTTTTATAGCGTTTGCGTAATGTAAATATTTGACTTAAATAATTAAAAATAGTGAGTACATAGTAAATAGCAGGTACTTGTGTTCTAAGTTAATAAATTATTGTAATACCAGTCTGAATATATGTCGTATAATTAAATAGATCGTCGTCGTAGTGTCACAAATCTATATTAAAGAAGCTAAAATATTATTAACATTTAAGAACTTAGTAAAAAAACATGTTTTAGAGGATTTTTCATTATTAAATAGGCCTTGAAAATATTGCATGTGCTAAAACTAATCAACACTACATATATATTAAATGACTAAGAAATATACTGAACATATACATAAAATAACATACAATCCCAAAAATAAAAACAAAACACTGTCCTATTTATTAGCATAAAAAAAACAAATCACATTAATTTTACTGATACATATCACTAAGTCGTAGGCCTTAATAAAGATGCATTGTTTTCTGCTCGAGCGCTTTATTACTGTAGCACTTTATAAGTACCTGACACATTTTATACTCTAATTACAACTACCTTACTAACTATGCTAATTAGTTATAATACTTTTGTTTACTATTGTATTTTTCTCTGTACGTGATTATTGTAATCTTTTGAGAAAAATAAATGTATTTATCAGTAAAAAGTTCTCATTTCTACGTGAGTTTCGAAAATAACCAAAAAGTGTGAAAATAGAAATGAAATCAAAATATATTTTTGGTATAGGTAACTTTATTGACACTACATATTTCTGGAATAGTAAAATTCGGTGTGTCTAAATAAAATAATTAAGATATTGGTTGGACCATGCTACGTTTGGCAGCTATAAAAATTGTAATTGGCCGTTTTTGTAATAAAGTAAAGCGAAGAATTTGAATGGGAAATATAAATGGACCACTACAGCATATTGGCCGTTCCACTATCGACGGGTACCTTTGGCAACCGCATGGATGCCTCCATAAAGAGCTTAATGGATTTAGTCTATACATATATGTATTTGACATAGTTACTTACCAATGTTGGGCTATGCCAATTCATATTTATGTATAACATATTTAAATTTAAGAATCAATATTCTTAAATCTAAATATGTTATAAGTATATAAAATATTTAGTTATACAACTAATCAGTTTCAATCAATAATTGGCGATTACTTTAAATATTGAAGTATACACTCCATTACCATGGTGCTATGGAATAAAGTACATAAAGTGCTCGAAGATATTTGCATATCTTCGAGAATTTTATAAAGAACTTTCAGATTTGTCGGTTGCCTCACGATGTTTTAATACACCGTTATAGCGAGCGAAAATTAACTTATTAATACACACATATCTTTCAGAGTACCGCGCCTTGGAATCGCTCTCGAAACCTCTAGTCTAAAAGTCTTGTAAATCGTAAATATATTGAAATTAAATTACTATATACGGATTTTATCGCATTGTTTATTTAACACTGTACCTATTACATAATTTTGAAAACTGTTACAGTACTACTACTACATACTATTGAATTTATAAGCTAATGAAATTATTAAATCTATTAAAACTATTTGTATTTAGGTTTACACTCTCTCCGACGTTTCGGTTGCTTTTCAGCAGCCATGGTCACGGGGAGACATATATAGTAGTTTAATTTCAATGAATAACATTCGCGTAAACAGAAGACAATATTTCGCAAATATATTTTTGTGAGTAGTAGATGAGTAGTAGCTGATTTTAGTATGAAATGGTACATCCAGTCCATCCCCGGTTGAGCCGGGGATGGACTACCCTCTCACAGAATATCGACGTTAAATAACAATTTTCCGACTGTTTTGTTTCATTCGGTGAGTGAGAAAATCGGCGGCCCAATCACCCTCTTTCCCCCTTCCCACTTCTTCTCCTTCCCTCTTCCTTTCCTAAAGGGTCAGCAACGCGCAAGTGATGCCTCTGGTGTTGCAGGCGTCCATTGGCTACGGTGACCACATACCATCAGGTGGACCGTATGCTTGTTTGCCACCATAGTAGTATAAAAAAATAACTAATCTATACATACTTTATTTTTACATTAGTAACAAAAGAATAGTACCTCGTTACAAAACCGTGTCGTTCAGTTAAATCGCGTAAAATATACTATAGAGTACGAACTGGCCGGTTATATCATTAATATATAAATAAAGAAAAGCCTCATTAATCGACTAATCAACGATCAGACCAAACTACCTACTACAAACTACTGTGGTTACCTACAAACGTAAAATTTTGCATAAACGGTTACTTTTAGGATGTAGACGAAAAATAAGGCCGAAGTTATCAGAATATCCGTGAGATAGGGAAAGAGATTCCGCTGTGCCTTATATATGTATAGCTAGGCCATTATAATTAGTAATTACTATTTTTAGGGTATTTCTACAAGGTTTCTCTTAGGACAAAAATCACCTAACGACAAAAGTTGCGCACAAAATTTATTACTGACAAAATGAACGTATCTAAATCTATTTTTGCTTCTCCTATTGTACCTCTCTTCGCCTTTATTTGGATAAATAGGATGTAATATAAATATCATAATGTAATATAATCACGGACCTATTCAAATGTATAATGTAATAAATCTGAAAAGTATAAACATTGCCAGATTGTTTTGGCGTTTTGGCAACTCGTAACAGTAAACTCGGGTTATTTGTTGTCAATGATTGAATCGTCGTAAATACTAATTAGAATCAAATATGCTACAATTGGCACTCCTAAAACTGGTTTGTTTGACATCCAATTATAAAAGGAGGTGGATATTTTGGTAAAATAATTGACCAAGTATACCCGAAATAACAAAAAGGGAAATATCTATATTTATAAACTTGTTACGGTTTCAAGCAATTCCATTTTGTAAAGATTTATAAAAGAAGAATAAAATTAATCAAACTTAACTTATAACAAAAGCATATCGTTTTTACGTAAACGTTTTTCTACTCGAGTCTTTCTTTCAGTTTTACCCTAATTCTTGCCTTGAGAACCCTAGTGAAGATAAAGATCGGTTTCTCTTGTAAAAATTGATTCGATACAACTTTAGATGATACCTATTCTCCATGTGGTTATTGCTATTTTAATCAAAAGTGTATTAAGTTTCTACCATATATCTATTTGAGCTCTCTCATAACAATCTGTCTGTTTACCAATCGTGCACATATGTAGTTACATGTTACATAAATTTGAAATTAATTTATACGTATACCTAAGTTTAGACAAGCTTGTATGAACTTAGGTAGGTAAACTTAAAAGGGTAGTAATTAGAACAAATTGACATATTACCTATCAATTTGTTCAAATAACTACCCTTTTACTATTTATATTATAAAAGTAATTGAGTCCATATATAATGTAACTTATTTTGCTATTTTTATAACTCATATTTTATTTATAAGAAACGACAAAAAGTGAATCTCACAATTCTTAAACTACAACTGTTTTCATTAATATTTTCAGTCATTTAATATAATTGCTTTCATGTCGTGTATAAGATGTTACATAGAACCTAAATAATGATGTTTCAAGTATAAACCCTATCAGGGTACCACAATTCCTGTTATATACATTTAATAATCATATAAACTACAGCACTTAATATAATCTAGTTTATTTGATTAAAGAACCTAATAAATTAAATTCTTCTTAAAATATTTATCAAAGAAAATGTTTGTTGCAATGGCTCGATGGCGTAGTGGTTAGTGTAACCGACTGCCACACCTGAGGTCGCGGGTTCGATTCCCGCACAAGTCAAACATTTGTGTGCATGAACATGGATGTTTGTCTTGGTCTGGGTGTTTCTATGTATAATATGTATGTATTTACAAAAAAAAGGTATATATGTATGTTTATCCATTGTCTAGTACCCATAGTACAAGCTCTGCTTAGTTTGGGCTAGATGATGTTGTGTGTATGTGGTAGAATATATTATATTATTATTATATTATAACTATCAATAATATTCTAATTCCAACCATGAGACGGCTAGAACTTTTTATAGAATACAACAACTCTACTATGAGTTCACTAGTTATATTATATTATATATAATATTTATTGGTATACTAATCAAGAACACAGTCTTTCAGGAAGGAGGAAGTTTCAAAAGTTGCGAGCTGTTTGCCAATATGCCTATTTTAAATATAGCAACTTTGTTTATTAAATTGTGAATAATTGTTCATTACACAGTTCATTACAGGCTTCCTTTCTATTCTAGAGGTATAAGTTTGTAGTCACCTTTGTGCTACTGACTTAAGAAAGTCTTTAATAAGTTTTGGTAAAGAGAATATGTCTATCATACATACATATATGTACACAGCCTATACAAAAACTTACACCTGTTACCTGGAGAGCTAGGCAGATAACATGGATTCCAAGACGCTAAGATTGTTAACTTCTAGTAGTCTTCTAGTTGTTAAGGCGTAAAAGAGTGACAACAAACAATCTTTCATTTGCATTTATAATATTGGTTAGGATATCTATTGTTAGTAAATTGTGTCTTTCATATTTTTGTAAAAGTGTACTACACTGATTTTAAATCATATGTAATGGAGGCGTTTGTTTCCTCTTCCTCGGTAGAGGGAACAGCACATTTCTAGACTCCACGCTGCTTCTGAGTATTTCACGACGGAAAACACAATAACAGTTTACTATTATCGTTTCCGCTCCGAGGCAAATTCGTTTACTACATACAATTATTATTTGTAGTTGATTGTAATTTCTTAAATCACTTTTATGCTTTATTAATTACACAAATTTGTTCACAGGAAAGAATTATGAATGATATAACAATTGCCGACAACATTTTATTTATTTACTATGTACCTTACAGAGTTCATTGCCAGAGATCGCTTATTATAATTCATCTCCTTAGCTACAGCCCTATCGTCATTTGTTCATAATAAACTAAGTTTTCAGAGAATTAAAATTGTTGTACTCTACTTTGATTTACCGGAAAGTGTAAGAACATCGAATGGAGTTAATGTATCAGATATTGCATTAAGTAAACTGACATCTTAAGTTACTGTAGCACTGAATAACCTCTAACAATAAGGCTTAAATAACATTTAGATTAGTTAAATAGGACATAATATCTATTTTTAAGGATTCCTCGGATATAAAGAAATATTTAATTTTTACATAATTATGGCATTATGATACGCCAGTATTGAAATACACTTACTGAATGCATTCTACATACGTTGCATTATTCCGATATGATGACTGTTATGGTTTGAAACAATCTGGTATAAAAAGCGGCTACTACGCACGTTGTACACTTTTGAACAAATTACCACAAATGTAGAATCGATAAATATATTTGCATGTCGTTTTAGGAATGGGAGAATATGAATTTACAAACAACGGATTAATGATATAAATACCATCACGGTAAATTGTATAATTCAATTAAAATGGATGAATTTAAGCGTTTACGTTTTCTCTTTGTTTTATCGCGTTGCTTTTCGGCTATGATGTGGTAGACATTTTTGCTGTAGAATTGTACGAGAATCGTCAAACACGCTTATCGAAATTTCTTATAAATAATGATATAACTTTATATGATCAACTCAAATCACTTTCAAATCAAATCACTTTCTTTCTAATTTCGGATGCAGGTACGCAACTAGTTACTGTGTAACCACTGCACCATCCGTGCTTATAAAATTATTTCTTTGGTCTATTGGGTACACTGACTGTCCGGACCTTCAATTTTCAAATCAGTCTGCCCTGTTGTTAGCTATGCCCTGCCAGTTCTTATCAAAAGGTATATCTTCCCTGTAGGATTTCCAAGTCATCGTTGGCCGTCTTGTGGTATCCAACTGGTGACGCCTATTTCTACATATCTATCACTCATGGATTTTTGCAATGACATTGATATACATAACCAAGCTAATGACTACTGTAATAGTAATATTTTCTTTTCTTTCGAAGAAGGACAATGATGACTGAGGTGTTTTATATGAAATTAAATTTTACACAATTAAAAAAATATCCTTATTACTTTTATAAAAACGAATGTGAGTTTTTTGATTCGCTACTATTTACGCCTATACGTTGTCAGGGATACAGAAAAGCACACATAATTCTTTTTATCCAGAAAAAATTGCTGTTCACAAGCAAGCGAAGCCACGGTTAAAATCTAGTAAATAATGTATAAAGGTTTATTCCAAGTATTACGTTACATCCGACTAATGGCAGATAATTAATCGTTTATAATAATTAATCGCTATCTATTTTGGTTTTCATTTAGTTAGATAGGTAGACAATTCGAAATCAAGTCCAACTAGGTATATTTCCTTTATTCCTCGAAAATGATTCTATATTTTAGACACTTTAGGGACTAGACAACTGTGAATATTGTCTATGTTAAGGTTCCGTTGAAATAAAGTAAGAAATTCTTAAAAGTAGCACAATGCCAGAGGCTTAAACGAAAAGCTAAAAAATAAAAGATTGCTGTCAGAGTTGTACAACTTCTTCGATAATACTTAACAGGTTGATTCTAAATTGTTATTATCCTGACTGCGTTAAATATTTTACGCGACAATAGTATATCAAATGACTTACTGCCTAAACACAGCGTTTGTGCCATGGCTAGAAGCGTATACTAGCAAAAATATGTAATATGAAGTTTAAGGAGAATAATAATACTCTTATGTAATTTATAAAATCTTATTATTGTATTTATTTATATTTTATAAAGTCTTAAAGCAGTTCAAAGAGATAAAGGTGTAGATACTAAGATGCTTTGTACAAAGAATGGATGACAAACGGCAATTGTGAACGGGACGGTTGATAGAGGAGTACTATAAACCAACTAATGTGAACAGAGCATGAAATGTAAGTGAATAAAGCTATTTCCATATACCAGGTTCGAAGCAAGAGGTAATTCGTAGTCCTTCCCTATTTGTCCGAGAAATAGGCGTGAGTTACTTAGATACATACCTACTATGATACATATATACTATAAATATTTACACAGATATATGTACTTATCTACGTAAGCATTTATAAACTGGATCACGTAGTAAGTAAGTGAGTTAACTGTAGCATTATTAATGCCAGCATAATCAACAAGTAATGTAGTTCACTGACGTCGGTGCACAGCCGAGTGATCTATTTATGGGTCTAACATTGTTTGTTTTTGTTTTTATATATTGATACTGGCGAATAAGCCAACTGTCTACTACCGGCATACATGTATAACAGTAAAAGCACCCATTGTAACTTTGGACTCTTGCCTCACCAGAGATATCCAAAGCGTTGCTGATTCTACAAAAATAGTTGCTGCGTTGTTAGTGCAACAAACAACTAGGAACGGGACGCTAAGTCTACAATCTTTACGCTAAGGAGTTACCCTTAGTTTATTAGGGTAGTGTGTAATAAAATACCGCCAGAACCGCAATCTATTGTGCACTTGTGGCAAACTAAAATTTAATTGTTTGCTTTTAGACACGTTATTTCAAATAATTAAACATGGCCTACTTTATGAACATTATTCTACTTCATGCCAGCAATTAGTAAATGTACTAATGTGAAGGTTATACGAAAGTGAGAGAGAAAAGCTCTTCAAATTGAACCAGGTCAGGTCAGGTAGGCAGCGACATGGTAATGAATTACTAGCTCTTGCCTGCGGCTTCTTTCGTGTGAGAACTTTGTGTGGGATTCAAGTTTCCTCTTTGCAAAAGTTTTCTTAAAAATCCGGCCGGTATTAAAGCTGCCAGCGCTTAAGATTGCACGGTTATACCAATATTTTCTCGACCACAAATGCTACTGTAAATATTGTTAAAATCTTAAAATACTTTTGGTTGTAACTTTCAATGGAAGGTGGAATGGATAACCTAATGAAATTAGGTTGGTTTCGTTCCAACTTTGGGACCGTTACTACTTACTGAAGTTTATATCTAACAGTATTAATGTGTACAATACTCAACATTATAGATATTTTATTTACAATCTCTATAAATATCATAAATCCAACAGAAGCCACTTTTCCGCATAATCACATCGTGTCAAACTGCGTCGTTTATAACTTTTCACTACGTTGCTCATGGATATAACCGAAGCCACGAGGTATGCCGCATTTGTGTTTGGGATATGCATAGGATGTGCCATGACAACTGTTGCAAAAATACTTTAGGAATGAACGTTGAATTTTTGTTGGTGGCAAACTTTTACCAACGTGTTCGAAACGAGTTGTTAGTTAATTGTGTTTAACTGGTAACCTACATGGTCTTTTGAAAACGGATTTAAAATTATAATAATATAATATAATTATTAAATTGTTCATTTTCTTATAGATTACTACACTAGGAATAAATAAATCCTGTATCGAGGACAACGTTACAAACATTCCGACATCGGACACAAAGAATACCCAGAGTTGGGACAAACATTTGTGAATCACAATAACTTTTGTCTCGTGTGGGATTCGAACCCACAACATTTAGCGTATAACGCGTAGAGAATAATATCAGATTAGTATTATTTTTGTAAGTATTTAAAGTTCTTCAAAAGGATTTTGTACAGTTCTGATACGCATAAATAAACAAATCGTTGTTTGAGCCTTCTATAGTTTGCATTACATCTACAGCTTTCATCAAAGTTATTAGAGTATATAATATATAGGGATATTCATCTAAGGATGTGTAAATCTTATTAAGTATTATATACTTAATAATTTCCTTAATAATAAAAACACATTACAAATTATCATAAACTAACAATAATAGTCGTACGTACAATTGTACCGAAACAGTGCCTCCTGTTATCAGAACCAATAAAGGAATACCAACTATAGTACAAGATCCAAGACATAGCAAACCAACAACACATATGCAAAGCAGAGATTTCAGTAAATAAGTAAAAAGTAGGTAAACACCGCGACGACGCGACGTATGCATACACGACGCTGGTTTAAAAGCAAAGGTATCTTTTTTGGCTTGAGATTAATAGGTCCTACGGAGCGAGATAGTGACTTACATTTGTAAGCCAGTCCAGACATCTTCCAAGTTTTTACAATAGTCACGCAAACACTAATATTATAAAGATAAAAGATTTAATAATATAAATACATTTAATTATTCCACCATTAGAAAGATAGTTTGTCCAGGAGTTTGAAGTAAGTACATATATAAAATCTTGCCACGAGCCACTGGACCGGCGCAGCGCAGTAATTATAAACGTGGGTGAAACCGCGGTAAACAGATTTACATTTATAACGATAGATACCTAAGTTATAACCTTTGTCCGTCTATATAGTGAAATACAGGATATCTACTATTTGACAGCTTCCATCAGAAGTGGTGCAGAACATTTTTAAGGGCTTGATTTTTCATTATCGATTCCTGTGCAACTCACTTTAACAGAAGGCACATCACCGCAATGATTGAAAATGTTGAACATTTAGATAAATCAATTTAATTTTCTAATTAATTCTATGATAAAGCTTAAACTCGCTTGTTTAATAGAGTAATTGTATGTTACGAGTAGGCCAAAGTTAATTTAATTATAGTTACTTGTTACTTGCATATAGAGATCACAAAACATTTCAAGTAACTAAAGGTATAAAAATATAAGTATGTTAAATAGATTATTTCTAAATAATGCAGCTGTTGTGTAGTTTTTGATTTAAACATCTGCAATGGGCTTATAGCGTAGGCCCATAGTTTGACTCGATACTAACATTGATTTAAGTGAGTTGAATCATAACCTATTTGTACGCATGCCCTCTGATCTAAGACGTCATACAAATACATTTTAACGGTCACGGTCATTCATCCATTTGTGTTTGTTAATTCCTAACGTGCACACACAACATGAAGATACAGAGATCCCTACAATAATTGGTAGGTACACAAAAGTGTTATCAAATATTTTAATGAAATAATTATGGTTGACAAATAACATTGCATTCTTTTTTCAAAGATATTGCCCGCTTCTCCAGTAATTCCTGTGTCGCGGGGAATTTTACAAACATTCAGACAACGGACACAAAGAACACAATTCGGAACAACAATTTTTGGATCACACATATTTTTGTCCCGTGTGGGGATCGAACCCACAACACTCGGCGCGGCGGCAGTGGCGAGGCAACCACTTAAACCACTACACCATGCGTGCACTCGATTTAAAACATGTACATTTTAAACAAAATCATTGGATTGTGGCACACTAATTAAATTTCAATATCAATAACACCGCATTTAGTATTTTTTGTGTTTTTCAACAACATAGTTAATAATATTTCTTTATGCCTAAATATCATAAAAACCAGTTCATAGAAGAAAAATATATTTTAATATTAGATACTTATATAACAGTAAATAAATGCCAATGGTACGTAAACGTATAAATCCAATTACCCAATTTATTACTCGCTAATTTGGATAATCAACAGAAAATTACCTGAATTTGAATTGGCGTAGTATTCGTCGGTTTGTGATATCAATGACCTCTTTATATACGAAGATATTATCATAACTTTCTTAGCTTACGGACGCAGCTTTACCCACCTCGTGCATCGTTCAAAGTGAAAATTCCCATGAAACACATAAAGTAGAGATATAGGTATTTTCTTAAAACCGTATAAATTGCGCACTTGAAAATATTTACAATGGTTCTTAAGTAAAATTTAAAGGATTATTTCTGTTTACCGTAAATCTCCAAAAAGCTGTTGAAACAGAGTCCAAAAATTATACAGGCCTAAGGAAATAAATGTGTTCGTGATTTATTGTAGAGTATTTCTATGCAGTTTCAATTTATTAGGACCATTCTACATCTATAAAAAAAGATAATGGCGATCTTGATGCTTAAATTTGTTTAGTTGTCCCCATACATAGGCATGTCGATAATAGTTTAGGATAGAAAAAGGGAAGTTGAAGAAGTAATTGTCGCTACTGTTGCATCTTGAGGTGCACACAGGTAACAGACGGGACTACTATAACGTGACGTCATTTCCCTTTCTCGTCAGAAACAAATCAAGCGATTGAAATCGATGAATGACTGATGTGCACAACGGCGGCAAATGCGCAAGCTGAGCAATTGCGATGTGAGCTATGTTTGCCTACGGACCACTGGATCAAACCCAGAATGAAAAATTTTCACGGATACGTTTCGTAATAGCGGATTGCCTAACAAATATCCAAATTTTAAACGGTATTTTGTATCAGCTCTATCGTATCATAATACGTAGGTATTTAAAAGCAATTCGTTAAAGTATAAAGTCGGAAGAATAAGAACAAATAAAATACTGGTCTTGTGTGTGAGCCGTATTTGCGCTATAAATATTGAAACTACAAAATAAACACGTGGTTACAAAATTAACGCTATGCACCGATAGAAATAATTAGAGAATCACTTTATAATTATCTTATCATGTCAAATTTAGTTAAAGATTTGCGTTATTGGGACATGTGATGCGCTTAATCATATAAACATATTGACAGACGCTGAATTTTAGTAAAACTAGACGACGCGCGACATTAGTAAATATGCGTAGATTTTGAGATTGAATTGTAGTTTCCTTTTATTACAATTTTGGCCACTATCAAATTCAAGGACACCAAAACGAACAATATCTACCGGTTCGCTATAAAATTATTTAATGCTTATTGTAAGTAACCAACTATAATTGGTATAAATGAAGACTTCGCACCATTGCATGGAATACTCGGAATACGAGTCCAACTCGCAGTTCCCGGCTTTATTAATGTTTGTTTTCATAAAAGCAGCTTATAAGTTTATTTAATAAAACATTTCCTAGCATTATTCACTAAACGTTTAGACTGAGTATTGAAAGCCAATTAGCATTTGCCTGAAAATAATTAAAAGCAAATATGTATATTGAAACGATTTATGTCAAGAACTCAATAATACATTAATTTAACTGGAAATAACGTATTTAAAATAAAAGTGATACATTAATGTTTAAAATCATGTTCAAGATACTATTTCAAGATTATTTATAATAAATATTATTATGTATATTTCGTTTGAGTTGAGTGAGATAGTTTCGTTTGTAAATCCTCACGTTTATACTAATTTAGATCACACGCATATCTGTAACAGCCACAAAGTTCAGAGAGCAGTTGAGTACTATTATTCAACACCAAGTTGTGTGCTGTTGCGTTTCACAAACTAAGCATGTTGAACGTTTGAACTAGTGCTCTGAATAACCAGCAATGCTAGCTAGGAAGCCTGTAAACACGCTTTGCTTGGTTAACCCGTTGGTTGTAAAGGATTTACGGTCTGCAGTAATGAGCAAGGATGTTGTCGCTGCCGTATTTGTATAATCAATTATACGTTTAAAGGCTGGATGTCAGCGGCAAGTCAATTTTGCCTTAGTAAGAGACTGATTGAAACAGAGAAATTATATCGCTATTCATATTTCTATTCAAGTTTCTAGTTGTTTTCACTAAATATTTTTTTTATGTTAGTGTGAGTTCAAGCGTTCCATTTGAGTAATAAATAAATGAGTTCTCAAAATCTAAGTTTTTATAATTTCATTCCCGTAAAGAAAACTTCACAGGAAAAATTATAAAGGTTTGTTTATATACTTCTAGAAGAGCTTATTGCTCTTCCATTTCATTCTGTTCATTGTACTATTTTCCTCTTGCTTTCGTTGTTTTAGTAATTTTATATAAGAATGTTCTTGACTTTAAAATAATTACTAATAACTTAAGATATTTCGTAAGAATATTTTAAGGTCTACTAAAAAGACTAAAAACATATTTGCTGGTGTATTCTCAGCAAATTGCAGGTTAGTAACAACTTAACTAAGAACGTAAACGAGGGAAACATATAGTAACTACATATATTAGGTACATAGCTTCAAGAATATTAAATGTTACTGTACAGGAAATAGATATGTACGGCTGTATTTGTATTTGGCAACAACACCGTCCGCGTTTCCTCTTAATGTATCCAACCAGAAACCGCACCGCGTGCCCCGCAATGGGCTCACGGCTTAACGGACTGGTGACTTGAGAGCCATTTGCTTCCATTATTCGATTGCCTGCGACTAAACAGCGCCGAATACTATACTATACTACTATGGAATATGTAAGAGTATCCCATAGCGTATTATACATAATATAATATTACCTGCAACATTATTTGCCTAGGAGAGTTTTATTATTATGCTCGTTTCGACTAATATAGGGCTTAACATAATATATGTGTAGCCTATGTCTATCTAGTACAATATGTACATACCTATCAAATAGTGAAATAATTTCTCAAATACGTTGGCGCCGCCGATTATCCTTCATATACACGCTAACTAATAAAATTAACTCTCTTTTCATAATATTAGTAAAAGTATCAGAATTTTTTTATTAATATGTTGCTGCTAATATTACCGCTATATATACCTTTGGCTGTTGTTTTTTTCTAGCTTCGCTGCGTAGAAGTGAACATCGTAGCGCGTTCCTCTCCGCTACGCGCCGCACCGCCGCTTCTTCTGTCTTTGGACGTACGCCGGCATCCCAGGCTCTACGCGAAAATGTACGGACTATGATAACATTATACTAAAGAATAATTTTATTCACTATAGCGTTCATTGCAGAATACAAATGCAAAAATCTGTATGCGATTTGAAGTAATATGTAACTTATAATACAATAGATTTTATGCTAAGATGATGATGATGATGATGATATTCATTCATGATTGACCATCTGTATTTTTCAAAATAACTTATACCTTGAATGTAAATGTTCATTTATTATAGTTACTTAACATTTTAATATACAACATGAAAACCCAATTTATAAAATGTTACTCTCTACTTTACTAGTTCAAAACGTTGTTCAATATCAGGATTAAGATTTTAAATTTACTTCGATTGTTCTTACTGTATACATAAATTATTAAGGCAAAGAATTGGGATAATAGCAAAACGTGTTGACGGGTAATTAGTACGTACCTCAACGTTTCAGAGGTAACTAGCTGCGGCTCGATGGCGGGCGGCGGCGGTCGGCCGCTATTGAACAATTGTTGCACCGCCGAATTAGCTTTCGGTGTGTGTATAGTCAGGATCAACGGCGTTTCGAGCCTGTTAACATATCACATACATATTATTATCCTAATTAATCGAATATAGAACTTGTCATCTTGTAAATTTAATAAGGAAAAGGTTGTTTTTCTTGAATAATATTGTCTGCCACCATACGTCTCCCTAACGCGCTGTATTACTGATAACGCCGACAAACGGAAATTTACGAAACGTTTTGTACTGTCTGCCGACTTGTTAGCCAGAAAACGAGGGTTCGTTCGGCTGCTGAGTCTCATTGGTATACATAAGGTAAAAGATGGAACCGCCCATAATGGTGCTTTGGATTCAAACACATCCGCGTAACAAAAGACGCTTCACAAATAGGTACCGCTCGCGGTTATAATAAATTATATGCAGACGTTTGAATGCTATGATAATTGTAAACCAACAGTAAGGTAATATATTTTAAAATTAATAAAATACTAGTGATATTGAGCTCTTTACATTTCCGAATATCGATTCATAAATCTTTTTCTAACAATTTTACAGTTGAGTTCGTGTTTTGAAAACTACACGTTCGTGTAATAAAATGTAAGTCGCCGCAATAAATACGACGAGAAATTCTCGCTAACGGGATTAATCGAAGTTTTATAGCCCGGTACGCTTACTGTTACATTTCATGCGATTTCCTAATGTTCACTGTAACAGGGTTATAGCTACCTGTGAGTTGTACTCGTGGGGAACTCTTTCTGTGTAGGAGTCTCGGTGTGAGTGTCTGTGTTTGGCACCGGTTCTGGTGGTTCCTTCTTCGGTTGCGGCTCTTCCTCGCCTTCTTTGGGTCGGTCCAAAAATCGCACGGAACGAGGCGTAATAGAACCATCTTCGTCACTCGCAGTTGTTGTTGATCGCTGGTCGTCATTCTATAGTACAAATCATTACCGTGTTAAGCAGACATACTAAATACTAAAAATATATCAATTTAGTCTCATGTACGAAAAATATTTGTGATATATTAAACAATCCAATTACCTGTTCATTGGTATCTTTGTCTGTGTCTAACGATTTCCACAATCTTCCGCCTTTCAATATGCCACCCCTTCGCTGTCGCAGCGGGGAGTCCTCAGAAGATAGTCTGCCTTCAGTATCTCCTGTGTCACTGTCTTCGCCTACGACAAGATAAACGTATATTAAACCATACATATTTATCAATAACTGGGCTTCGCTCGCATAAATGGTTAGGTTAGGTTAAGTTAGCATTTTTTTCTGGACATAAAGTACCCTATGTCCTTATCTGTTCCCCTGACAACGTGTAGGTGAGATTACATGATGACAACATAAATCTATTTTAAACTGCGGCAGCGTATGTATTTTAGATCATACATATTCCTCTATTTTTTTTATTTGTTAGTTAGTACGCTTCACTCACACGTAAATGTAGGTTTGGTTAATAACAGTACTATTTTCTGGATTAAAGGTACCCTATGTCCTTTACTGTTCCCCTGACAACGTGTATGCAAGTTTTTATGATGATCGGTCAAGTAGTTACGGCGTGAAAACATAACAAACAAACTTACATTTGAATTTTAATATTAGTTAGGATATATTAGTGTTTGTTTATTCAAGAATATGTAGTCCGTAAACTTCATTATATAAATTAGACCATCTGGCTCGTATTTTAAAGTACATAACTATGTTCTTAAGTTTTAGAGAAAAGGAAAAGTACTTTAAGGCTTATGATAAACTTGCATTTATTTCATAGTTTAAATGAAAAAAGGCTCTCTGACAAGTATATCGGTCAATGAGCTACGTCATATATCTTTTATGTTGATTTTCTATCCTTTGTACATGTAAACCGTACTCTTACATTATAAGCTATTCTCCTGGCTCCCCTCCCCTGGCATCTCCATGTTAATGTCATTATGTTACACTGAAAACTATGGATATGGCACGAGCTAGAAATTATATTACAGGCGTAGCATGTTATTATTATAGTTACAAACATGTATTACGTACGAATGGTTTTCTTACAACTCTCAAACTAGGCCAACGATATTTTAAATAGCACATGATATTACAGTGTAAATAACTTACATATGTATATCTACGTTACTAGCCTGCTTGTACATATATTATGCTTAAACAAAGGTTATCTATACTCATATTATAAAAGAAGAAAGATTTTAATTTTTAATTTTTTTGTTAAAATTTAGTTCAAAAATAAAAACCGATTTTAAAAAATCTTCATCGTTGGAAAGCTGTATTATTACCGAGTAAGTTAAACTATATTTTATTTTTAAATAGTTCCTACTGTTACTAACATAACCAAACCTACTTCGACGCGAGGGAAGCCGCGAGAAAATGCTAGTTTTATATAGATTTGTCAATTTAGTCCATTTATAAATATCGTAATATAGCAAAAACGCATTCTGTATAAAGTCATACCTACTACTGATACACGAAAGCATTATTGAGTAATGATTTTCCACAGGTGTATAAACGTAAATGTACGGGCATGTAGGAATGTAGCCTGTGTTCAATCACGTCATTCTATCCAACTAAATCTCATTAGTCCAGCTCTATATCCGCCAACGAACAATTGAACTAAGTGTATTAGGAATTAAATTTATCGAAACTGTAGTATAAAATAAGTGTGTTTAGTTTTTATAGATGTGGACAGCAACATTGTAAGCATGAATGTTGTTAGGAATGGAGTTAGGTTACTTCTTTTTCATGTATCATATAATATGAATAAACATAGGTTGTCTAGGATGTTTTGATCTGCTAACTGGCAGGTTACGGTAAAATATATTACTACATGAAGAATGCACGCGTGATCGCGATGCACTAAATGTTTATGTTTTTATCTAAGCACTTCTTCAATAATAATATTAATAAATTACCGAACGAAAACCCAGTATACTAAGTACGGGTTTCATATATCTTATAATAATTATGGTGGTTACAGAACAATTCTCTACTTTTTAAATATGGCAATTGGAAAAGACAATTAGAATATTAATAAATCAATTTGCTTATATAATAAATGATCGAGAAACTAAATACATTCGGCAATTACTTATAAGACGAAGTCAAGAAATCTCATAAAAAAAATTTATGTGTGAAGTCTATATAAATAAACACATTGACAAGTATAAGTAGCTCCACAAAGATTGACCCGTTCATGTACAAGTCTTTGCGAGGTCTCGCTGATAAAGAAATTAGCGCTTTTATGTACAGTCAGTTCCAGAAAGTTCCGTGCATAAAAAAAATTATACGTTTAAGTAATAATAATAATAAACCCCTCTGGGACAGTCGTTATATCATCATGAGACTAACGCGATATCGGAGGGCACAGTACACTAGCTTTAAAACTATCACCTTCGCCTTGTGATATAAACAAAAAATGTATCACCAGGTTAAATTAAAGCGCACAACCGCAGGGCTGCTTGTGGCGGGCTGAATGTGAGTGGCGACACTGCGGTCCTGAATGCCTCAAAGAGTTGGTTAGGGCCTCGTCCCCGGCTTGCCGTTACTGGTTGGCTGGGGTGAAACTTCAAGAGCGCCCGTAGGACTCTCAACTCTGGCTTGCCTTGGTTGGCCGGTCAGAGGGGGGCCGCTAGAGCTATATGCTTGAGGGTGGAAGTGTCATTTTCAAGGGCATAACTACGGGGAAACCCGCTCCGGGTCTCCGTTGTCACGAGAACCGTGATGGTGAAACCGGCGCCGCACCGCTCGACAACCCTAGCCACTCGCACCGGTGTTGCCCTCTGCTGCTGGCTTGTATGCCTATAGTGGCTTATCAGGGGGCGCATCTAGTGAGTTGGCGAGTCACCGTCTGCCCATTGCATTGATGCTATTAGAGTATTCAGGGCAGACGCCATTTTTCATCCATAGTTAGCAATATACCGGTTCACCAAACACCCATACTTATAGCCCATATATTAGAATCTATACGTAGCAATAGTCCTACGCCTGCTGCGGCTAGTGCCGCTGTAGACGTTCCACCCCACGTTTCATTAAAACTCTCGAAGGGCCTCTTCGCGTTGGACCCATGTCTCCGTGTAAGCCTCCCAAAGGGCCAGGTATTTTCTAATATAATATGTTAGAAAGTACCCGTGATAAGAGAAACATAATAATAATATAATAATATTCTACCACGTACACACAACACCATCTAGCCCAAACTAAGCAGAGCTTGTACTATGGATACTAGACAATGGATAAACATACATATATACTTTTTTTTTGTAAATACATACATATTATACATAGAAACACCCAGACCAAGACAAACATCCATGTTCATGCACACAAATGTTTGACTTGTGCGGGAATGGAACTCGTGACCTTAGGCGTGGCAGTCGGTTACACTAACCACTACGCCACCGAGGCCGATAAGTACAAGTAGCTTCGCGAAATTCCACTGATAGATGAGGCTGACCTGTTTATAAACAAGTATTGGCCAACTCCCGATGACAGAAGAATTTAACTCGTCTATATACAAGTAGCTATATAAAGTACTGCCGGTATAGGAAAGCTAACAAGTTTATGTCCAATTAGCTCTGCAAAGTCCCGCTAAGCTAGTAGCAAGTTCCGCTGGTAGAAAAGATAGACAGGTTTACGTATAAGATGATTCTTGCAAAGTCTCGCTAATTTATTAAATATACAAGTTTAATCACAAACTGCTTTATATACATACACCTGCGGTTAAAAACTTCGACTCATTTAACAGCATATGGATTATATAGCAATAAATAGACTTATTCACAAGTATTAATTAATATAAAATTATTTTCTGGATATTGGTCGGCTTATTATGTATTATTATATATTTGTTGACTGTCAGCAAAATTCACTAATCACGTCTCGCAGGGACGGCTGGCTAGCTAAATATAAATACGCGGGATGCTAATTATTACCAATAACGTATTCAACAAATAACTTTGTTTAGTTAGCATGAAATTATTATATTATAATATTAGATATATACTTCTAAGTGGACGTTATGTAAAAGTATTCAGTGATGCAATTAATAATGTAATATAATTTCCTCATTAACCCGTTATGTGTATTGATCGGACGACGATATATCTATTTAAAGTTTACTTCTGGCCAATGTATATAATGCCTGGGTAGTAGGTAATCTTTGTCATTAATGTACACCCAGAAACGAAATAACTATTTTGTATCCTACAAAGTTTCTTCCGATAAGAGAAACCTATCGAGAGAATTATAAACATGTTTATATTGTTTATATACAAAGCGAAAAGGACACCACCCGACATAGTTATTTTTTTTACCTATTTAAGGATATTCATAAATAAAGGCGAACATACATATACGAAGAAATTTTTCGAACATTAGAGTTAGGCACATATGTATAGTATATTCTGCAAACAAACTTTATTTTCATAAGTAACGAAAGTTACTTAGATGAAAATAAAGTCTTCCTTCAAATGAATATAACGAGTTCGATCGATTTATTGGAAAGTGTTTCCAAACAATGTTTAGCGTATTTCACAGATACCTACTTTTAGAAACCTGATTGGACTATCTATTATATTGTGCATTACGAAATAACAAAATTGATATTATAAGCTGAGCAGTATTTTACATCAAAACAGGCAATAGAAAATAATCCCACGTAATTTGCAACGCTTACGGTAAATAATATAAAAGCTTTATCAGTAAACAAGAACTCCTTTTAAAAGTTAATTTAGTTTTGTTATCCTCAACTAAGAAGTTCATGTTCTTGGCACCTTCAAGTGTTGCAGCGTTGGATTCAACTTTACTTTAGATTTTCAATGCCTCAAATCAGAAACTCGTAGAAACGCTGCCTTTCGACTGTCTTCCTTCTCAATCTTGATACTTGTTTATACTTCTATAACTTTTCGGAATCTGCTTGTCTGTAAGCCATCGGCAACTAGCTTAT
The DNA here is from genome assembly GCA_963675205.1 of Catocala nupta. Lineage (NCBI taxonomy): Eukaryota > Metazoa > Arthropoda > Insecta > Lepidoptera > Erebidae > Catocala > Catocala nupta. Next base: position 27,653,079 of record OY776078.1, on the reverse strand, counting down.
TTATCTAGATAATTTTAAATCACCACTAAATAAACCAGTAATGACATAAGTTATTTAGTAATTAATTGTTATTAATTGCAGCTTATGTTTAGATATCAAAATCAGGTAGGTATTACAATATCTGTGACATTATATTAGAGGTTAAAGTTTAAAATTGAAAATTGTTTTCTTAGTTATTTAATCGAATTATTAACCCTCATTATCTATACATTCATTTCATTTTCATTTATTTCGGGCTGCATAGGCCCATAGATAAATACCATAACTTAGATTTACATATTATAAAATTTTATAATACATACACACAACACCATCTAGCCCAAACTAAGCAGAGCTTGTATTATGGGTACTAGACAATGGATAAACATACATAGATACTTATTAGATTTCTTTTTTTTTTGCATTGCTCCCATCTATACGGAAATACATTTATGCCTTTACGATATAACTATGGGGATCTAGATATGTTAAAATGTGTCTACCACCATGTATTGCAATTATTATGTTGAGGAAAATATTGTACTGTACTTGTACGAGCAGTTTACTCGTGCACTGAGATGTGTTGTGTTGTAAATGTTATTGCTAAAAACGGGATTTAAATAGAAAATAAACTTCTGTGTTTTTAGTGTCGGTAAATAGCGAGAGTATTTATTGTACGCAAATATATTGTAAATATAAATACAAGTTGGCTAGTATTAAGCAATAATTAACGCATTCGTGTATGCAGACATGTATCGTCAGCAAAACGTGCGACATAGGTATTATTAATTATTCAATAAAAAAGTATAACAAGTAGAATTATATGGCGATGCTCGTGCAGTACTATTAGTATTAATGAGTATACTCGTATTATAATACTTTATCTTTAGTTGGTACCTTTAATGCATATAAATAAGTGAATGAAATAAAGCTGAGACCGGGTTTTTATCAAATATGGCCTTCTTTAAATATATGTACGTGGCGTCCATTGCTCGAAAATTGTACTCTATTTTGCCAGACGCTGGCTTTAAACCCTTTTTTCGTTTTTGATACCTTGATTTGATATGTATAATGGCTTTATGTGAATAATAAACGAGGAGTTACAGCTAACATAATGGCTTCACTCGGGTTCTTACAACCAGTTAATATTGTATAAGATTAAATTCCCGATCGAACATATATTACCTTTCGCATAACGAGATCTTTTCCGTACCTACATATTTTTAACAAATTTGCATTTAATAAGATCTTCTTATGAACTGAAATTTCTATGTAATTGATGCACATTTTTTATCCGTGGGAGGCTAGACTCGGCACATTGGCGAGGTGACCACCGTTTAGCCGCGAAAACGTAACGCACTCTCAATAGTTCTAACTGGTAATCGATCTTAAAATAATTATGTATGAATTGCAGGCTTACTACGATAGCGTAAGTTAAATCATAATATAAATATTTTTTAGGCTTACCCGCTATATATAACAATTATAATTACGAAGCTATACCTATGCAAACAGAACTAGCGAAATGCACCGCTTTGCCCAGCAACACCTTCGCCGGGAGTCGCACGGTCGGCAGTGTCGGCACGGCACTACATGCATTTTAATTATTTTACATTTCTGGTAAATTATATGTTCAAATATCAAGCTGTAAAGGACATTTTATCTGCATTACATTTTCGAGATGACGAATGTATTTCATTATAATATTTTGCACAAAATTTGTTTTTGTTGTTTAAACATAAATTCTTATAGAATCGCGGCCGTTTTTGTAGAATATAACTTTTTATACCTGGTACATTGTTTTAACTGCCATCAAACGGTTTAGGCAACAGCCACAAAAAAGATTTCTTCTTTGATGCAATCATGTTTATACTTTTTCTTAACTTCAAAGAATCAATTGCTTTTTTACACATCATGATAGTAATTTACGGAACAGATACAAACAACAGAGTAGTAAATGTGTCGGTCCTTTTATGATTTCTATGAAGAAATAGAACTTATTAACACTTAAACCAATTCGCCATACACGAAATCATAGTATCGATAATTGTACTAAGTATAGGTCGTGTTCGTGTTCGTGTATCTATTGGATTTATAGCTGTATCTGAGTAATCGCATCGCCGCATCTATTGTGGAGGTAATGACAGCCCCTAATGTGATTATTTAAGTCAATTTGTAGCAGTATTGTAGTAGTATTATCGTCCGACGAGCAATGCAATCAGGTGATTGACATTGTAGGTCTGAGCTGCCAACTAAGTTACATTAATTTGAGTGTGTACACTGTATGTATGCGTCCAATAATCACTGTATATGTCTGTGGTGAAGCCAGTCTATCGACTAAACCTCTTTTATTTATCGAAACATTTATGACCTCAATAAAACTTAGCCACAAATCTGGCGAGAAAAATGCTGAGACCTGCAACTACGTTATTGAAGTATCAGCCATTATAATAATAATAATAATAATATATGTTTTATTTTCTCTCAAAGGTACATACATATGAATACATTCGTTACAAGATGAATTTATCCTTTGAGAGAGCTGGAGTCTGTACTAGATTCAAGACCTGTATGACAAATCTCCAGGCCCTCTCCCTATTATATAGACATTACTAACAATATTTAATGTGGCTAAGGTTGTATGAACAATGTACTGATAACTATAGTTAAGAAAATCAGATATTTAAGTACCAAAATATAGAAACAAAAAAGGCGGCATGCAGATGGTGTTTAAAAGTGTGTGTGTGTGTGTGTGTGTGTGTGTGTGTGTGTGTGTGTGTGTGTGTGTGTGTGTGTGTGTGTAAGTGCCGGTGTTTATGTCTATGTATGTTGTATTTTTTATTCTATATATGTATATATATATATATATTTTTATATCCTTATTTTATAGGGACCATGAGATTTTCAGTCTCCTCATAACTCAAACTATGTAACCAACCTGTAACTACTTTTTTACATTTCGTTCTACACATTGAATATATACACAATATCTTATTTATATTATTGTAGACGTAGCTACTGAGGAAGTAGTAGTTTCGTTGCGCCAAACTAGAACTGGCCGACACCGACTGGCAAACATTATGTTTACGGCGAATAGTCGCAAATTTAGATGGTTCGTAGGGAGTATGTGCATGTGTTGTTAAAATGAGATTAAGTAGAAACGATTGACGAACTGAAAGTACATTACAGGTTTTGTAGAGTTCGGTGGTGGGCAATCGGAAAGGTAACTTCCATCCAATCTTTAAAAGTGCTCTCTGTGCGCGTTCCAGTTTCAATAAGTTGGTTTTCGAGGATCCTCCCCAGGCCACTATACAATATTGTGTCAGTGATTGACAGAGTGCCAAAAATACCATTCTTAGAATCTTAGTATCTGCGATATGGCGGAGACCCTTAAAGACAAAGATCAACTTTCGCAATCTAGAGGCTAGTGAGTCAATGTGAAAATGGTATGTAAGGGTATCGTCAATCTGTACGCCCAGATATTTAATACAGTTCATTCTAGTAAGGTTAGGGCAGATGCAGCGTGATTGTGATGGTAAATTGCAAGAGTGAGCAATCAGCGTGTAAGAGGCAGACCGAAGTTTACCCGGAGATGACAGTGAGAATGTAAGGTATTCGGTTTTGGTAACATTTAATGTAAGCAAATTTTGAGCCAACCAATTAGTAACTGAGTTGAGACCTACCTGTGCGTGTTTAAATGCTAACTCCCATGATGGACCATGAAATATTAAGGCAGTATCATCGGCATATGTGAAAATAGAGCAATTTAAGAGCTTAAGATTGCAAAGGTTGTTTATATAAATTAGGAACAGAGTAGGACCGATAATACTGCCTTGGGGCACCCCGTAGGATAAAGACAGCTCGTCACTCACCCAATCACCGATCTTCAAACATTGTCGCCTACCACTAAGGTAACTCTTAAATAGAGAAAGCTGCTGCCCTCTTATTCCGATTTTGTCAAGCTTATCAACAAGTATGGAGACAGAGATCGTGTCGAACGCTTTGGCTAAATCTAGAAATACGCCAATGACTTTTTGTTTTTTGTCTAAATTAGCAATAATATGATTTGTTAAGTCGAGAACAGCTGTACTTGTGGAAATACCAGACCGAAAGCCGTATTGTGATGCAGAGAGTAATTTATTTTGCTCTAAGTATTTTATCAGTCTGCTATTCACAAGTCTTTCAAGTATTTTCGAAAGTGTAGGCAAGATAGAAATAGGTCTATAGTTGTTCGCAAGATCTCTGTCTCCTGACTTGTAGACAGGATGGACTATTGCAAGTTTAAACGCGTCTGGAAAAATTCCGGTGCGGAGTGCTAGATTACAAATAAATGTGATAGGCGGAGTCAGAATGTCTCTAAATTTTTTAAGGAAAGTGCCCGAGATATTATCAGCGCCTACTGCACAATCACTTTTGAGGTTGGATATCAGTAGCTCCACTTCGGTTTCGTCTGTACCGAGCATTACAAAAGAATTATGGTGTGTACGCTGAGTAGCTTGTAAATTCTCTGTGGTGGAAACCACTATATTTTCGGCTAGAGAGCGCCCAATGTTAGCAAAATAAAAGTTTATGTCGTTAACAGAGCGCTCTGGCTCAGACGGTGAAAGAAGCTCGCTTGCCAATGTGTTTTGTGTCGTATTATACGTAATGGTTTTAATGGCTTGCCAGAGTTTTTTACTATTCTTCTGTGCACCGTTTATCAAACCTTTTTCAAAGTCACGTTTATGTGTTTTTAATAGCATTGTACAATAATTGCGATATCTTTTATATGTTAATAGCAGGATCTCGCTATCTGGTGTTTTCTTTAGTTTCAAATGTAAATGATCTCTGTTACGTAAGCATTTTAAAAGTCCTGGTGTCATCCAAGGCTTTTTTAGTCTCCGTCGATTAGGTATTATTTTTAACGATGAGTTAGTAGATATAGTTCTATTCAGAGTATTAATGAAATAGTTGGTGGCTTCATTTACACAAGGAATATTATATAATAGAGTAAAGTCCATTAGACGAAGATCCAGCTCAATTTTATTATAATCGAGTGATTTAATAGTTTTATTTTTACATCGACAATCTTTATTAATGTTGTAGGAGTGAAGAAATAATAATACCGTATCATGGTCGGTAAGCGAGGAGTTGGCAATGTAGCAAAACGCCTTTCTTTTAGTTTTTAGGATAAGATGATCAATGCAGGTGCGATTGTTACGTGTGGGTATGGAATGTGCAGGTAGCATCCCGTGGTAGGCCAACATAGTTAGGTAATCTATCGCGTTCAGGTCGTTATTGTTATGAGAGATATCAATGTTAATATCGCATTATACGTAAAGCGCTCATTACCCAGAATCGATTATTTATTAACTGGACCTCCTGTCCGGTCAGGGACTTTACGATAGTGACCAGATGCTACAAGTGCCAGCAGTACGGACACGCAGCCAAGACGTGCAAAACAGCGACCTCTACGTGCGGACATTGTGGCGAAGACGGTCACTCCATCCAAGACTGCACAAGAAAAGCGGAGTCACCAAAATGTGCAACATGCTTGCGCTTCAAAAAGCCAAGCAACCACAAGACGGGAGACGCCGATTGCCCAGCTAGACAGGCAGCTGAATATAGGTATATTAATTCTGTTGATTATGAAGGCGCCTAAGAGCGTCGCATATTAGCTTGTATATATTAGATCTACTCCTATATTATAATAGTTTATGGATATTGATTTATTTACAGAAATAGATAATGTTTCTGCCTCAGACGCAAAAGCGTGTACAGTGGAGGACTGCAGACAATATCTTTCCGTTTATCGGGATTCACTAACCGTACTTACCCAAAATATATGCAGTATTTGTAAGAATATGGATAGCTTTAATATTTTTCAACATAGACTAAACATTATATGTGATGTAATTGTTCTTACTGAGTGTTGGTTATCTAATCGCAGCGAAACTCTCCCGGTAATTGCCGGATACAATACATACCACAGCGCGTTAAACCATAATCAGAATGATGGTGTGGTAGTATATATTAAGGAAGCATTACAATTTTCAATCGAAGAGCTACCTTTACAAGACTGTAATTGTTTAATTATCAAAATTGGCACGAACACAGCGATTATTGCTATGTATAGATCTCCTTCAGTAAGAAATTTAGACGCCTTTCACAATTTCCTAAATCAGACTCTGCAAACGCTTAGTGCGTTTAAAAATATAATTGTAACAGGTGACATAAACATAGATATCGGATCTGAGCATCACGATACAGGAACACAATATTACCTTAATCTGTGCTCATACCACGGGCTTCTCCCCGCGCACACATTACCTACGCATCAGAGCGGTTCCTGTCTCGATCATATGATGATCAAATCCAGCTTATCATCTTCCACGCTTGTTACTAACTCTACTTTTACTGACCATCACGCCGTCGTACTTGCTATAAATTTAACGCTACCTAGGCAAAATCAACCTACAGCAAAGACTAATTTAAATATAAACAATCTCGAGTATGATTTACGTAATATTAATTTTAGCCCAGTTTACAATAGTGCTGATGCTAATGTATCTTTATCGTATTTAATACAGAATGTCCAACATGCAATATTACAAAACACATCAACAATTGTCTTAAAAAAGAAGTATTGCAATATTAAACCTTGGATTACCCCTGGTCTAGTTCGAAGTATAAGACATAGAGACAAACCCCATCAGAGCGCTCGACGATCTCCAGATAATCTAGCGCTTCAAACAAGAAGAGAAGAACCAACAAGAGGTACAGAAACATATGTAATAATCTTTTGAAGAAATTAAAAATTAACTACGATAAATATATATTGCATAGAGCAGGTAATAATAGTAAAGAAATTTGGAAACATATTAAAAGCGTCACTTATACCTCAAAACACTGTGAATCAAACTCGAGTTTATTGGATGCTAATACTATGCCACTGCTGTCAGCTAACAAGGTAAATAATTATTTTGTGAACGTAGGTAAAACGCTCGCCGAACGGACTCTGCAACGAACTAGTAGCCATTCTACACCTCTTAAAAAAGCAAGTAACAATCCTAGTCTAAAATCTTTTGTTATGCTGGACCCTGATGAAGACGAAATAGAGCGAATCATCTTAGGTATGCGTGACAATTGCGCTATCGGCTGGAATAACATAAGTTATAAGATTCTTAAGCGATTTAAGGACATTCTGGTACCTCCACTATCGTATATTTTTTGCCTCTGCCTTTCTGAAGGTATCTTTCCGACATGCCTGAAAAAGGCGGTAGTTATACCTGTTTTTAAATCTGGAAGCAAAGACCTAGTCACCAACTATAGACCTATATCGATTCTCCCTTCAATATCAAAAATATTAGAAAAATTATAAACAGTAGATTAGTTAATTACCTAGAACATAATAATTTTCTTTCACCTGCGCAATATGGTTTTAGAAATAAATTATCAACAGCTGACGCGGTGCATAATTTAACTAATTTTATCACTGGTCAACTCGGCAAAGGTAATCAGACCCTAGGGATATTCCTTGACCTTGCCAAGGCATTTGACACCATGTTAATTTCTTCACTGCTAAACAAATTGGAGGCACTTGGTATAAGGGATACGCAACTGAGAATTTTTGCAGATTATTTAAGCAATCGGCACCAATGTGTTAAAATAGGAAATGTCGTAAGCCATGATAAAAAAAATACCAGGATATGGAAATCCCCAGGGAAGTATCCTAGCTCCTACGCTCTTCCTGGTATATATTAACGACTTATGTAATCTTACCTTAAAACATGGAAAGATAATATTCTATGCTGATGACACCGCCCTAATTTTTACTGCCAAAACTACCAACGAATTATACGACAGCGCCCAGTCTGGCTTTAATATTGTCTATACCTGGTTAAATAATAATCTTTTAACATTAAATGCTGACAAGACTAAATACATTCATTTTTCCATGCGCAAAAATCAGTACACTGAGACTAACAATTATATATACGCACACCATTGTCCTCTCTCCTATCACAATTTGTCAGTGCCCTTATGTTATTGTCCTACTATCCAGGAAACCAATAACGTAGAATATCTAGGCATCATAATCGACGACATCCTCTCTTTTAGAAAACACATAGATAGTTTGGTAAGTAGAGTTCGTAAATTAAGGTATGTATTTAAAAAACTGCGAGCTATAGCCGATTTAAAATTAATCATTCAAGTGTATTTATCTTTATGTCAATCTATCATCCAATATTGCATAACCTCAAGGGGTGGAGCACTAAAAACAATATTACTGCACCTAGAAAGAGCTCAAAGAGCAATTCTAAAAGTAGCCACAACCCGACCTTTCCTTTTTCCCACAATTATGTTATATAAATCGTGCAAGGTGATGACTGTTCGCCAAATTTTCATATATCACACAGTACTAAAACAGCACACATTGCTTACATATCACGTAGATGTTACTAACAAAAGACGAAAAGATATAGTCTGCACCTCACAATCAGTTTCAAAATTTATTTTTTCAAATAGATTTTTTCTTTCCTAGGTCCATTTTTATATAATAAATTAAATAGAGAGATAAATTAAATTATGTTAACTGTAAGAACATATTATATAATTATTTACAAATTTTGTCGTATGAGCAAACTGAGCAGTTACTTCAAGTAAGTAAATAAAAATTTTGCTGATCTATCTTAACGCATCATTATTATTGACCCACTTATTACCGGTACTGCTAGTTGCTTATGCAAGTTATTAAAATGTTATTATTGAATTGTAGTTATGTAAATTTATATTGCTAAAATAGTTTGTACGCACTTCTTCGCCCGAGACACAGGTTCAATCTAGTTCGGGCAAACAACAACAAATGTATTTTATAAATTAATTAGTCATTTATTATAAATTATTGTACCTATTATTTAAATAAATATTATTATTATTATGGGTTATAAAATATTTCAATTCTCAGCTTTGATGCTGGTGGGTGTAAACCTGTCACGGGCTTATGCCAAGTGGGTTGATCCATTGGGTATTGTTGTAGGTGTCTGAGTAGTGGATGTTAGAAATCGCCGGACTATAGAGCAAGTATCGATGATAACGGATTTCAGTAATTTTACATATGAATTTTATGTAAGCCTAGTTCTTTTAGTGATGTATGTAGTGAATTTGGAATGAGTCCTGTAGATGAAATTATGATTGGAATAATTTTAACTGTATGCTGATGCCACATTTGTCTTATTTCGTCTGCTAATGGTATATATTTTTGAATTTTCTCTGTGTATTTTTATTGTTATTCTCTTTATTTCTATTTTTTTCTAATTATTACATTTTTAAATATAAATATAAAAACTATACATATTTAAAAATATAAAACCTGAAATGACCCACCGACATTGGGAACAAGGTCCAAGCTGCCGGTGGTTAAGGCCCCAAAGAGATTATTATGTTTCTCTTATCACAGGTACTTTCTAACATATTAGAAAATACCTGGCCCATTGGGAGGCCTACACGGAGACATGGGTCCAACGTGAAGAGGCCCTTCGAGAGTTTTAATCAAAGGTGTGATGGAACACCTACAGCGGCACTAGCCGCATCAGGCGTAGGACTATTGCTACGTATGGATTCTAATATATGGGCTATAGGTATGGGTGTTTGGTGGACCGGTATATTGCTAACTATGCATTAAAAACGGCTTTAAAATTATTATTATTATTATTATTATTATTATTATATCTTCTTTGTTTACTAAGCCTTGTTGGGACTTTGCAGGTTTTGGGGCCATTCCATCGGCCCCACATTCGCTCCTCGGAGCTTTCGACGGGTCCAGACTCTCGTGGTTTTGCGAGGGCTGGACAGGAAATTTTGCCAACCACGTCAAATCGTAACCCTGACACTGGCTTGGTGTTGACTTGGCCGTGGTTACGTCTCACGGCCCGGATCAGGAACGAGGGTCTTGGCTTAACTGCCCGGACTGCGAGGAAGAAAACCTCTATAAAATTACTCCAATTCAAGCTCTGGCGCGCGGCGAGGGATGTATGGCTGATGGGAAGATCAGTCGCGAGAATGCTCCCCAGCCAGTGAACCGGCCAATTCACTGGTTGGGTTCTGGATTGGGACTGCCCGGGTCAATCACCCTTTCCCACCACACTAATGGGTTCAAATATGGATTTAAATTTAAACAAAACACAAAACTTAGATGATGCAAGGAGATGCGAGATGGCAGTATATTGTCTACCAGTGGCAGTCCCAATGACCAATGCAGAAGTTGCCAGCGGCTTATCGGCCTCTGAAAAGAAGCCGAAAAATGTTAAAAAGGCTCTAGCCAGTGCACGCTCGAGCACCAGCATCAGCTCTTGCAGCAGCACAAATACTAGCCCCAGTCTCTCAATGCACCGCCAAAAACTGGGAGTCTGCCGGCGCAAAACACGTGGCCAACGAAGCCAAGAAAAAGGCGGCCAAGAAAGAAAAGGAAGAGGTCAAGCTATTACGCGCCCCATGTTCAACGACTATTGTAATCACTATACAGCCCGCGGCCAAACTAAAGAAGGCAAAGGCTACAATCAATCTTACAGATCTCGCGCGGTTTTTAACGTTAGCCCTACAATAACAGGAGCCCGTCCGCTCGAAATACCCGGAGCCACAAGTGGCCCGAAGGCTGACGCCTGCTTAAAAATTGAGGGCGTTACTAGAGGCGTCGGATGTCACTATCTCCAGGCCCCTCAAAGTATGCCTATCTACGAATTGGTGATTTGGACGATTCCATAACATCAGAGGAGGTTGTGGCTGCGGTAGCCAAGGCCGCAGGCTGCTCAACAGACACAACATAAAATGCAGTATTATTTGTCCCGGTTTTAGCGGCTTTGGAACTGCTACTATCAACTCTCCGGTTTCCGTGGCCCGTAAACCAGCCGATAGTCGCAGAGTTCTCGTAGGCTGGGTTTCCGCTCCGGCTCCTGCCACCCAAGCCAACGAGATGCTACACATAGGAGTTTCGTGTTCGGCACCAATCGACTGCAGCGACAAATGCTTTCGCTGCGCTCAAACTGGTCATAAGACATATGTGACGCCACGCCGCGCTAATCTGTACGGCCGCAGGCAAGCCTTCTAAACACCGGGTCGGCGGCAAGTCCTGCGTCGGGGCGAAACTAATAGGCAAGAAGTGAACTGTGAAGGAGCCCTAAGCCCACAAAGGAGCAGCTTGGTCCCAAGCCAGTTGAGAAAGTGGAGATGGACACACATTAATGGCCCCATAGCTCCGCTTCCTGCAGTCCAATTTAAACCACTGCGCCAGAGCTCAGGATCTTTTACTCCAAAGCCTGGCAGAGTGGTCTATAAATATCGCCGTGGTCACCGAGCCGTACTTTATTCCGCCCAGGGATGACTGAGTAGGTGATTCGAACGGCTTGGTGGCCTTAATCGTGAGAGCGACGGCTGGCGCCATGAGCGGACGAGGATGCGTCGCCGGTAGAGTAGGGAATTTCGTCATCGTTGGTTGCTATTTTTCACCAAACCGACCTCTTTCCGAATTTGAGAGATGTTTGATCGAGATAGGATCGTCAGCCGTAGTCGGCCTTACGCTGTAATTGTTCTCGGGACTTCAACGCCAAATTCAGGGCTTGGGGTTCCCCGTTTACTGACTCCAGGGGTGAGTTATTTGAGGAGTGGGCGATTACGATGAGCCTACTTGTCCTCAACCGAGGCTCTGTTAACACATGCGTGCAGCAGCGGGGCGGCTCAATAGTTAACATCTCGTTTCGACAATTTGATGTCTTCGCCCAGACCTCCGACGCCCCACCCCTCACATCCTCGGATGAGGACAGTCCACGTTGGACACTGAAACAGTGTAATCGGGGGATCTTCCTGGAAGCCGCTACCGTGCAGGCCTGGGTACCTGCGCCCGTCAGGCCTGCAGACATTGACGCGGAGGCAAAGTAGTTCCAGGCAGCCCTGTCGCATATTTGTGAGGCGGCGATGCCGCGTGTTCGTTCCACTCTAGCGAAATGGCAGGTGTACTGGTGGTCACTGGAAATTGCAAATTTACGTCGAGCGTGTATCACAGCGCGCCGCCAATACACTAGACATCGGAGTCGGCGTACACGTATGGAAGATGTGACAGGGAGGGAGGCAGAGCTGTACGAGGGGTACAAAGCAGCCAAGAAAGTGTTACAGGAGGCCATCAAGCGAGCTAAAATCCAGGCCCACGAAGAACTGCTGGAGACGCTGGACCGCAATCCTTGGCGGCACTCGTACCTTATGGTACGAGGCAAGCAAGAGCAAGCGTCTCCGGCCTGAACTTCTAAACGAGTGGTGACTGCTCTGTTCCCCTCACAACCTGAGCACACACCTCCACCGATGATTTTGCCTCCTACGGTGCCCAACGTCGACATCGACATTTCCGAAGTTACTCTAGTAGACCTGAGGTCGGCGATACAACGGCTAAAAGTTAAAAACACCCGCACCAGGATCTGACGGCATTCCTGGCCGAGCGTGGGTCCTGGCCATGGAGGTCCTCGAGCCCCGAGTCAGAGGGACTCTTCAGTGCATGTATGGAGTGGGGCCAGTTTCCGAGGCAGTGGAAGACGGGGAAGCTAATCCTCACCAAGCAAGAGGGGTGCTCTGTGGATATCTGCTCGACGAGGTAGCAAATTGTTGGAGAGGATTATCGCGGACCACCTCGTCGCTCACCTTAGTAAGCCGAGTTCGGACCTGGCGGACAACCAGTTCGGTTTTCGCCGGAGGCGCTCCACCGTCGATACCATCATACGTGTTAGAGTCCTGACGGACGAAGCTGTGTCACGGGGCGTGGTTTCCTTGGCGGTATCGCCTTAGCGGTATCACTCGACATCGCCAACGCCTTTAACACCTTACCATAGAGTACCGACGTACCTTCGTCGTATACACAAAGATTCGTCGTTTACCCGGGCCAAGAGGTCGCTTTCTTACGGATAGAGATGTCTTGCGTTGTTCCACAGGGATCTGTTCTGGGGCCGCTCCTGTGCAACATCGGCTATGACTGGGTCTTGCGCGGTATGCTTTCCCGTGGCGTTGCTGTGACGGGCTACGCAGACGACACGCTAGTCACAGCGCGAGGAAAGACGACTGAGACGCAGCCATCTTGGCTACGGACGAGGTCGCACGAGGCTCTCAGTTTCCTCAGGCCTCGGAAAGGATCCCCACCAGGGTCAACATCATTGTAGGGAGCGTTTGCATCGGCATCGAGTCCAAAATTAAGTACCTTGGACTCGTCCTCGATAGCCGATGGGACATGCAACATGGGTTCCGAAGTCCCATCGGCTATCGGCTCCGAGGACTGGCCCCCAAACTCATGGGCACAGCCGCTGCTTTTTCACAGTTGCTCCCTAACTGAGGGAGGCCAGACGCCTCCTGTCGGAGGCTCTATAGTGGGATCGTGCGGTCTATGGCGTTGTACGGCGCCCCTATTTGTGCGTCTTCCCTGACGGCCCGCAATGTGGCAATCTTACGTCCACCGCAACGCGCGATGGCCATCAGGATCATTAGAGGTTACCGCACTATCTCATTCGAGGCGGCGAGCCTCTTTGCCACCACTCCGCCCTGGGGTCTTGAAGCGAGAGCCCTTGCGTCACTCTATCAATAGCGCAGGGAGCCACACGTAAAAAAAGGCTGAGCCTTCGTACTATATTGTGAGCAAATATTTACAATTTCTATAGAAACTTGAAGTTTAATAGTTTTGAGTACCGTAGGAAAGTCGTTGAGACCGTCCTTTTAAACTGATAGAAGTGCACGAGATTTTATATCCTTCAAGATTTTTCGTATGTGTTTCGCTGAAGTTTTATTTCCTTAGAAATATTATTTTCTAGTGAAAGCCGTAAATAAAGTTTACTACGCTGTCTTTCATGCTTACTATTTCATCTTTGTATAATAATGGATAAAAAATATTATTTATTTATACATTTTTTATAGACGATTCTTTCAACTGTACCACGCATTGTATATGTAGCATTAGCTTAGAGTGGCAGCATTTAATAGAATACATATAATGTACAATTATATAATTAAGTCGATCGCATAATTTTATTGCCATATTCGGTGTCTAAGCAGTCTATGAAAGCGATTTTATCGTAGTATTACGACCTACTGTTTATTTTACTTAATTAATTAATTTAATTTGACGGCTAGGCGGTGGGTTTTTGTCCTTGGTTAGTTTGCTTTACTGGGCCTACCATTTGGCAGTAACTTGTAAAATTATGAGGACAGAGAAAATAAGATTAATAATAACAGTTTCAATGGGTCCAGTCGACGTATATAAAGAGACTAATACCGTCCGTTTTGGATTTCAAAATATCTACTACTCAGTAGTATATTATTTTTTTTGTAATGCAGTATAAAATGCGCAATTGTTTTGTAATTTTATCAAGAATACTACTTATTGTTGTAGCAAAGTGTTGGCATTTTAATCACAAATAAAACAAGCATTTTCTTTGTCTTTACTTATAAGAAGAATACGTACTAGGGCTGGTCTAGCACGAGTAAGTAGCCCAATATTGTCTTGGACTATAATACAAACTAAATAATACTGAATCCTGTGCAATGCATTGTGCAAATAAAACACGACGATATTCTAATCGATGGACGCGACGGCGATGGCTGGCACGTCCGTCGTTCTTTATTTCAGCCAATTTGTAATTTGTCTGAAGAGTAATTAAGACTGACAGCAGAACTGTTCCCTTGTACAATTAGACTAGAAGCTCTGGACTTGAAAGGAAAAGTATACTACACATTAAAACTACAGTGTATACATTAACACAGAAAAGAACAAAAATAAAAGTATGGAACATAAATAAAGGATTATTCCTTTATTTTCAATATTTCGAGGCAATACACTCGGAATCGCTTTGATGTCTATATCTGTCAGAGGCATTCTCTTCTGACGTCGTTTGACACAAGTTGGACATATAAAATATATATTTGGTAAAGCCAAGCACTGCAAATGTGTGCAAAGCTTTTAGCATCGAAGTAGCCCCCCAACTCGAGGATGCAACATTGGATTTACGGCATTTTTATTAGAGGTTCGTGGAGTTTCAAACTCAAAACATTGCCTTGTTGTCCAGTTTTTAAATTAATTACTATAAAGGTTCGTTTCTTGGCATGTAGTAAAGATATTAGGTATTTATATTTTTACAATGTATATCCATATGTATAAATTTTAGTTAGATATCACATTTGTTAATTATTAAATAAGTAAATAGGTATCTGCAGAATATGTGATTTTCATGTTAGTCGTCGTTACTAAAAGGGTTATTAAATAAATCGATATAGTTCAGTAAGTTTACTGGCTGATTGCGAGTTATTATGTTAGTGAGAAAAACTTATAATCTGTATTCGAAATATTTCTGTGGTCTACATAATATTTTCCCGTTTACACCACGCGGATATACTTAGATAAAAAAAAAATTAGAATTCGTTGTGTTTACTGACATTATTATCTTCGTTTGGCAATACGGAAAATCTAATTTAATATGGTAATTTGAGTACCCGCGCTGATTTAATTCAGAAATATACAAAACCAACGTCATGAATGTTTGTAGGATGACTTGTCCAAATACTGATTATACCGAGGCACGGGTCGCTATACAGCACAGTTAGAGAAAACTTATTTATACATCTTCTATTATAACTAAGCGCACTCATTTTCAGGCTGCGTATTGTTCTGTTTTTCAAAACACGTCTACCGTTCTAACTTTATGCAACATGAACTATTTTTGCCTGTGCAGATATCAAACTAACAGTAATCGGCGATACGGAAATTTGCCTTTTTAGAAATAACATGCTAATAGGATAACTGTATCAAACAATAGCATTGATTCTAATTACTATGTCTTCGTTAGATTTTAGGTACCTATAGATATTTGACAGTGTATAGTGAAGTTATTCCACTATTTAGTGTTATTTAAATTGGCATCACCGCTCTGGTGTGTAAGACACAACGCTAAATAATTTAATAAAGTTTAAACCAAGGGATGTCCTATGTTTAAGAAATAAACATATTTATTATATTTTGTAATACTTAAAATGCAAGTGTCAAGATAATTACTACAAATATTATAAAAGCAAAAGTTTGATTGCTGATTTGTCCTTTTCTTTTAAGCCGTAACAGAGGGAAGGTTTGACACATTTTTAAAATATAAATGGTGTTTAACCATAGATATATCTTCAGACCTAAGTAAGCAAAGCCAAGTTTTAGGATAGATAGATAGACTGCACATATGGCCTAGTAGTTTATGTGGTTGCCTCGCCAGTGCAATCCCACACGGGGCAAAACTATACAAGATTCTTAAGTAGTTATTCCGAGTCTCGGTGTTCTTTCTTCGTTAAATGAATGTTTATAAGGCCTCCGCGACACAGACATTATTCCAAGTGCAGGCGACATCTTAATTTAGAAAAATAAACTTTCATAATTTAGATTTAATAACTTGATTACTTGTACTTCTAAGAAATTACCGCATCACGCCCACAGACGTAGAACCTATGTTATTCAGAACGGAATTAAAATGTATATCGTACTACAACATATATTGCTTGCAACACCAAAAAGTAAATTCGAGCCTTCGACCAGTTTGTTGGTGTGAGAGTCCCGAATACCATTGAAGCGCGTTTACATTATAATCCACTGTTAACGAGATGGGTGTAAAAATCCATGATTCAACTTCCTCTCTTCTTCGTTTTAAATGTAAAAGTAATGAAAAGAAATGACCTCTATATCTCGGGTTCTTTTGACTCACAGGGCCCATATTCAAACTCGACCGAGGTATGACCGATATATATATATTTTATATGATATGGTGTCTGCACACCAAGTTACAAGTCAATATTTATGCATTTAAAATATATGTGTCCTTGTGACCCCTAAATCTCGGGATCTTTTGACCCACAGAGTCCATATTCAAACTCGACCGACGCATGAACTCAAGGTGTCTGCACACCAAGTTACAAGTCAATATTTTGCCATTTAAAATACATGTGACCTTGTGACCCCGAGATATAGCTCGAGGGTCTTTTGGCCCACAGGGCCCATTTTCAAACTCGACCGAGGTATGACCCCAAGGTGCACACCAAGTTACAAGTTCTTAAATGTAAAAGCATTTAAAATACAGTCATGTGACCTTGTGACCCCTATATCTCAGGGGTCTTTTGACCCACAGGGCTCATATTCAAATTCGACTGATGTATGACCCCAAAGGTATCTGCACACCAAGTTACAAGTCAATATTTGCCCATTTAAAATATGTGACCTCTATATCTCGGGGGTCTTTTGACCCACAGGGTCCATATTCAAACTCGACCGAGGTGTGATCCCAAGGTGTCTGCACACCAAGTTACAAGTCAATCGGTTCAGTGGTACCGGAGTTATGCCTGTCACTAATAAACTGTCACTAACAAACAGACACACAGACCCACATAGTGTTTTTAATAACCTCTTAGAAGAAGACTCAGAGGTTAATAATACGGTACAACATGTTTTTGTTAAGTTAATACACCAACATATATCGATAATTCATATTATTCTAGCATTTTCCCGTGGCTTCGCTCGCTCGGGCTCAATACTTTATTAGGATGAAAGGTTTATATCCTTTTCTGTACTCTTATAACGTTATACAAAATTTCATTATATCTCATATGAGAGATGAGAGATTTAATGAGAATAAATACATAAATAATAATAAGTCTATACTAATGTTCTAAAGAGGAAAGATTTGAATTAATGTTTTTTTGTTTGTAAGGATTTATCCCAGAAACTACTCCATTGATTGTTAAATTCTTTCACTATTAGAAAGCTACATTATCACCGAGTAAAATAGGCTATATTTTATCTTTAGAAAAAGTACTTTGACTAACGTAACCTAACCTAAACTTACCTGCTTTTACGCGAGCGAAGCCGTGGGCAAAAGCTAGTGTGTTATATAGTCGTTTCTCCGGTTTCGTTAGATATGAACATGGCAACTTTAACAATGTTTTTAGTACACATTTTATACTAGATATTGCCCAGGTCGCCATCGGCGTCAATGTAGATTACTATTTTCTGGATGAAAAGTACCTATGTCCTCTTCGGCACCCCTGACGTGTATGCAAAATTTTATGATGATCGATCGAGTAGTGAAAACGTAACAAACAGACTTACATTCGCATTTATAATATTAATTATTAATATTAGATACTCAATAGTAATCGTAAGAAATGAAATTGCCAAATACAATACCAATCTTAAATTGTATTTAATTCTTGTTTACAAGGCTCCTTTACGTGTGATTTCTGTGGAACCAACCAACCAATAATTCCTGATACCTCGATGGCGTAGTGGTTAGTGTAATCGACTGCCACGCCTGAGGTCGCGGGTTCGATTCCCGCACAAGACAAATATTTGTGTGCATGAACATGGATGTTTGTCTTGGTGTGGGTGTTTCTGTATAATATGTATGTATTTACAAAAAAAAAAAAAGTATATATGTATGTTTATCCATTGTCTAGTACTATACAAGCTCTGCTTAGTTTGGGCTAGATAGTGTTGTGTGTATGTGGTAGAATATTATTATTATATTATTCTGAATGTAATCTATTAAAGGTCAAAGCACACATATCAACTCGGAAAGGGATCGTCACCGTATCGCCTTTCGCCTTGCCGTTAAACAGGCGTCAAGCATTTTTTTTTGTTTCCCAGGTAAAATGCTTGATGCACTGTCCGCCGGCGGCACCGGCGGGATGTGTGGAACTCCCAGCATGAAGTGCTGGTATACCCACTAAAAAACCTGGGGTGTTCCTTCTCTCACCCAATGGGGAGGACCAGTTGGGAGCTCTTAAAAGATTCATCCATAGCAGGCCCCTCCGTGTGGATGCAGGCTGGGTCAAACCGACCCGACCACCTCTCGTCCCCAGGGGAGAGCCTCACCGCTCTTCCCTTACGAGGAGATCACCGGGCGCGCCCTCTTGGGGCTCTTAATTTACGCGTGGCATTGTCCCCTGAGGCTCTGCCACCCGGAACCCCTAAAACAGGCGTCAACCTTACGTAACCAAAGCGGATCAACAGCGCCAGTACGTCGACTCGGCTAAGGCTAGGCGACGCCGCGCTTACGTCGCGCTTACTTAAATCATATTAATATGGATATTTTCCCACTTCTTCAATGATCCCTTTACATCGTTATTTTTTGTTAGAAATCTAACCTACAAATTCAATAAAATACGCGCGCAACACGACTGTTAGTTGTCTTGTGAATGACAGCTTGTTCGGCAACAGTAGTGCACGGAGAGATGTAAACGCGTGGACGGCGAGCTGTAAGTGCAGGGATGACGAGCTGTAAGCACGAGGACTGCAAGCTTGTCCCGAGGCGAGGCGATTACGTTACGATTCCGATTTGAACGGCTCGAGTTGATACGGTGACGATCCGTTTCCGAGTTGATATGTGTGCTATGACTTTAACAATGAGCCAGTTTGTTAACCCAATTAATAATAACATTAGGTCTATGTTAAAACCATAAGAAACAAGGCGTTTGTGCTCTACAGACACAGTAACAAACCCGTGTTATAATTTTCCTACCAAAAATTTGCTCAAATAATTTTTGCATTTGAGTACTAAACTTAGAACCGTATGAATTGCAGTATAAGATTCGCTCAATCGCCACATGTGCAACGAGCTGGAATAATATACAAAAATACTTGTATATATGTATATTATTAAATATAATTAAGATAAAAACGAAAATGACTTTTTTTCATACAAATTGAATCAATTTAATATGCAAACACTGTTGTCTGTTATTGTTTCGTTGTTGATTTTCTTTCTTTGTTTCATTGTTGTCACGGGTTTATTTATTGCTTCCTTGTTTGTGTTACAAACTTATGGTGCAAACTAGTAGTGAAAACACAAGCATAACATATACTTGTTACTACTGTTGTTGCTACTGTGTTTTCGTTCTTATAGTGCTAAGATTAAGACTCACTTTGGCGTGATTGTTGGCTACTGTAATAATGTATACTAAGTATCAGAGCGGCAACATCTCCTACATTTTTGTTGCTTTATGGTGCATGACCTTAGATACCTATGCTTAGACTCTCAGTCAGCTGTCACCTGTTAGGGCAGATAAAACCCGATGCAGTTTAACTAAATCTAAAAATCTATCCTATGGCTAAAATACTGCTACTATTGAACTGAATACATACTATATGTAGATAGAAATAAAGCCTCACTGTTTCATCAACCTTGTATATATAAATGAAATATACACATAAAAAAATCAACGGTGCATCATTTTTGTTTCTTCTTTAAAAGACAATTCCCACACTAGAAATGATTTGCTGTCTCACGGGAGACTTAACAAACATTGAAACTTCGGACACAAAGAACACCCAGACTTGGAACAACCGTTTATAGATCACACACATTTTTGTCTTGTGTGTGGTTCGAACTCGCAACACTCGACGCAGTGGCAGCGGCGAGGCGACCACTTTAACCACAACGTCATTCAGACAGTCCTTGGGATATGAATCGATAGAATATTTTATATGACCAGGACTAGGCTAGTAAAATATGAAAGAAAGAAAGAAAGAAAAATATTTATTTTGGCACACAAGGGCACACACAAAACACCAAGAAATCAAAAAAAAAAATCTAGGAATAAAAACCAAAAGTATACAAAATAAAAATAAAATATAACAATAATAAAAAAATATACACTATAAATTAAAATCTCTGCTCACTGGCAACACCACACCTTCCGCTTAACCAAACGGAAACTGCCTCCATTCAGGTCAAGGTCACGTCAAATTGTCAGTGTGCAGCGATACAAATAATAATAAAATAGAAGTATTAAAATTATAGTTCAACACAAATTGAAACAAATGCAAAAATGTGTGTCCCATCAGTGCCAAAAATGTAAATGTATGTTCATTTATCATAATTATTATTATAATTAATATTTATAGGTAGATATAACAAATGAGGGACCGCCAAGCTTAAGCGGAACGTCAATGGCGCAGCGATATTGCAACGTATTGAGTGGCCGACACCGACGCTTTATCACTACCAATTACGGCTAACATGTACAAACGGGCGGCTCTAAGTGACATATTAACACGAATGCGAGCAATATTTGATAAGAAACGAGTCCTAACTGTTCTAATATGCATACACAATCCTTAATATGCAGTGTGAGTTTTCATAAAGTGCACATATGAAAATGAGTGAAACTAGCATCATTTTATCGCTAGGAAAGATAAAAAATAAATATATAATATGCTTCGATATATACCTAATTATATCTTTCTTTAAAAATTTATATACATTTATTGTCTACACATTGCGTATTATTACTATTTTTGTTTCAACACGATTAACCACCTGGTTCAAAAGTTACAAGGTTTTATTAGTACCTACAAGGTCCATAACTACTAAAGAAAAAATATAAATAGGTATAAATCGAAGAATATTATTATTCTTTTCATTTTATTTTCCTAGCTATAAAATGATGTCTAGTTTCACTCATTTTCATATGTGCACTTTATGAAAACTCACACTGTATAAAGCGTTAACTACGTTGAACACATTCTAATTGTAATTAATGATACTTGCTTTGGGAAATAAAACGTTATATAATTTCGTCTTACGTTAACAAGTATGTTGCAAATTAAACTTAAACTAATTTATACGAATTTAATATACCTACGGTTTATCTTTAAATAATAATATCAAATGTCTATCTATATATCCCGCGGCTTTGCTCGCATATGTAGATTTGGAACACCGTGGTAGGTTTAGTTGGTAGGACGTCTCGGTTCCAACTTTCTCCGAGTAAGTCCGATATAACCTGTTCGTCGCCCCGGGGAGCGAGAAGCGCCAATGCATTTCCACACGTAAAAAGTGTTTTTTTTCCTGTATGAAACTTACTCTATTTTATTTTCTGTTCCTCTGACAACGGGCATGCGAAATTACATGATGATTGGTGTAGTAGTTAAGGCGTGAAAGCGTAACAAACAAACTAACTCACATTCGCACTCATAATTTTAGTTAAGATATTTCTTTGAATAACGTACCTATTAAGAGATATATAATAGTTCGCTTGAAAGAAAAAGTTGGAATTCGTACTACCAGTTAAAATTTTATAAAATTATAACAAGCTATAAGTAGCATATATTTGCTAATTAAACTTCATCGTAACAGGAAACTTATCTGTCGAGTTAGCAACGTTCTAAGAGATTGGACATTGTTCGTTCAGTTAATAAATGTACTATTGTCTTTTAGACATTAATGGTTGATAAATATTATATTGTTGGAGGACCGAATAATGACAACCAAAAGTGACTATATAAGGCGATACGAGCGCGTCAACCGGCATTATTGGTAGAGACTTTGTGCGGACTGGACCTCTTGTCAAATTGCCTTTGAATTCTATTATTGTGTTAAAGTTTTGATTGTTGATGTTTTGATAATTTATGTAAAGATTAAATTCAGTTTAGGTTAATCAATACGTGTATTTTTTTTAAATTAAAGCCACTTCTGGTACTTAAAGCGTTTTGTTTTCGTTTACTTCGTTTGAGTGTTCGTGAAGTACAAGGTTGTGATTAATAATTCCTAGTAAGGTAATTTTTGTTACTCTGGTACCTCTTTGCATGTTTTGTTAACTCGTATCTCCCAAAACGAGTAGGAAATGAGCCGATCTCGATCTCGTGACCGGCATTATTCTTCTACCCACCGCCCGCGCGGCAAACGCCCTTCGAGTAATCGTACGCGCAGTTCAAGTAGAGGATATACGCCTCCGGTAAGAAAGCGGCATTTTTCACGTAGTCGCAGCCGTAGCCGTAGCCGCAGTGAACGTTATGATGTACATCACACGCGCCGTGATCATTATCGCAGTCGCAGCCGCGATCATAGCCGGAGTCGTGACTACCGACGGAGTTGTAGCCGCGATCATAGCCGGAGTCGTGACTACCGTCGGAGTCGTAGCCGCGACCATTACCACCGTGACCGCAGTCACCGAAACGACAATCGTGAGTTTAGTGGTCATGAATCCTGGCACACTATCATGTCGCGTCTTCAGGCTTTGGAGTCGCAAGCATCTGCTCCGCATCTATCAGGTCAATTAGCCTCTGCTGAACTATCCTACATTAATGGAACGGAGCAGATTGTCGAAGCCATTCAATCATTGAAATCGGTAAGTACACAAAGTTACTATGTGTCTAATTTTGACCCTAGCATACACGACGTGGATTCTTGGTTTGAGGAAGTTGATAGGGCCAAGATTGCAAACCGATGGGATGAACGTGAATGCCTCGCTCGTGTTGGTAAATGTTTGAAAGGCGACACGAGATCGTGGTTGGATGAGTGAGTTTGCAATGACCGCTCATGGTCCAATTTTAAAAGGGACTTCAAATGTTTGTGCGCTAAAAGAGTAGATCGGGTGAAAATTTTGTACGAGGTAAAGTCCAATAATTTTAATAGTTTCCGTACTTATGCTGAATACGCACGCAAATCATTACTCCGGTTGTGGATTGTTAAGGGCCTTAGTGATGACCTAATCACCGATATTGTGCTACGGGGTGTCACCGATCCTCAAGTAAAAGCGACGGCTATAAATGCAAATTTATCCCCGCAAGATCTGGTAAGCTATTTGGCTACTTTCTCGAAACCGGAAAGTGTGGATGGTCATGTCGCACGCCGTCCGGTCACGCAAAGTAGCAGCTACAAAATGTCGATTACCAAGCGACCGATTTTAGGCCCAGGGAACAGTGCGAAATGTTATTTATGTGGCGAGCTGGGACATAAGCAGTTGAATTGTCCCAAAAAGCCGAAACTCGCTGTTCCTGGTTCTGCAAATGAGCCGGTCCCAAAATCAAATGCTGCTAAGGTCGACCGCCCCATCCCATGTGCGTATTGCAAAAAACAAGGCCATCACATACGAGATTGCTTTGCAAAGCAGCGTGTGGATTCTAGTAAGGTCAATTTCTGCTCGGTTGCCTCCGTTCAAAAACAGAACGACGTCGTTGTTGGTGTTATTAATGGAATTCCCGTTGACATGCTTATAGATAGTGGTGCCATAGGTGTGTTGCTTATCTCTTCAGCAGTAGTAAATCACCTTTCCTGCGCTAGGAAACCAACCAGTCAACAAATAAAAGGAGTAGGTAAGTCCATAACACACGTTAATTCATACGTCTCTCTGATTGTTCAGCTGGAAGACATTTCACTAGATGTGGACTTCTTGGTTGTTCCTAACGAGTGCATGAATGCCCCTGTCATAATTGGCACTGATGTGCTGAATCGAGAGGGGGTGATGTATGTACGAACTAAGGACTCGCAGCGAATCATACGAGCCCCTAAACGCGCTGTTTCTTTTGTAAACAATAACAACCAAAAACGCATGTTCGAATCGACGGGCTTCACTTCATGGATGAAGGTCCTTGGTGTACAGCTTCATTACATAACTCCTGAGATGCATCATGCAAATGGATAAGTGGAACGCTACATTCGTACAGTACTGACCATGCTCCGCATTGCAGTGAACCATCGTAAGGCTGAGTGGGCCGAAGAACTGCGGCAATTACAGCTTATTGTAAACCTGACGAAGCAGAAAACCACGCAGACTTCTGCCCTGAATCTCTTAATTGGCCACGAAAGCGCAACTCCTGCGATGCGAATGTTAGTACGAGATGTGGCTTTGAATTCGACCGAAGGTAACCGGGATGCGAGACGAGAAATGCTTAGACAAAGGACGGCCGAACGGTTGAAAAAAAATCAGGGTCGTCAGGACTTTATGGTCAATGAGCACCGGAAGCCTCCTCGTATGTTTCAGAATGATGACATGGTGTTTGTTGTCAAGTATGCCCAATCTCAAGCCAAACTGGATCCTGGCATGCGGGGACCCTATAGGGTAGTGAAGACCTTTCCTAATCACCGATACGAATTAAAGTTACTTACTGGATCATATGGAAAGTCTACTTATGCAGCTGCCCAGTTTATAATTCCATGGAAAGGTGAATGGACCCCGGAGACATGTGCAGTGTTTTTTGAAGGTGCGTGTTCACCCTTTTGACCCGTCTTAAAGTGAAGATGGTACCTTGATTTGTTCTTTTAAAGCTTTGCGAAGAGTCGTCGAGGGAGTACAACCTCTTTTTCCCTCGACGTGAAAGCTTTCCGTATGGAGAGTCACTGGGGGGTTTCATGCGCCTTGCCCCCTGGTGTAGATTTAGAAATTCATCGGTTGGGGCCCATACCGAGGAACCTGAGTAATTTTTACATTAGAGTTGATGTGAAAATTCATTTTGTTTGCTTCTTTTAAGTACTAAAATTTTATAACAACCTCTAACAAACTAACCTTGTTTACCGGCGACATGGAGTCTAGAAACAACTTGAACTTTTTATTTCTGTTATCGATGACGATGTTAATGACGAATGCTTGGATCCAAACCCAGGAATGATGGACTCCAATAAGGCTGGGCCATCCCCAGCACCTGACGAGACAACTGGACCTCAACCACGTTCGATGCCAATGTCCTCAGAAGAAAAGGAACTCAACGAGGGTGTTATCAAAGTAGCGGCCCCACCACTGCAATCACTTGCCCGGTTGATTTCTACATCCTCGGACGACGACGACAAGGCCTGTGGGGACGCCAGGATGTAAGGAATGGCCGTGTTGGAGGACCGAATAATGACAACCAAAAGTGACTATATAAGGCGATACGAGCGCGTCAACCGGCATTATTGGTCGAGACTTTGTGCGGAGTGGACCTCTTGTCAAATTGCGTTTGAATTTTATTATTGTGTTAAAGTTTTGATTGTTGATGTTTTGATAATTTATGTAAAGATTAAATTCAGTTTAGGTTAATCACTACGTGTATTTTTTTAAAATTAAAACCTCTTCTGGTACCTTAAAATATTAAATATTGACATCAGATAAAATAGACAGGTTTCGACAACCCGTATTACACAATATAAAACACCGTTTTCGTTGAAAAGGTAAATAAATTTTTTGTTTAAGAATATGGATAGAGGCGGGTTCCAGTAGAAGCATAAAGTGCAAAATAAACCTAACCAGGTTTATTAGACACTTAGAACAGCTTATATGTTGTTATCTCAGTTAGCATATCATGTCGTTTAAATACCACAGTGCATATTGTTTTTTTGGCCTATGATAGTTTGCATAGCATAAGACGGATATAGCATAAAGGTGGGTTCCAGTAGAAGTATAAAGCCGTAGATTAGTAAAAAGTGCCTATTGTCAATGATAGTCTGACGACCAAAGGCATAAAGTACACGAAGTGGACATGATGTGAAAGACTTACTGATAACATAACAAAGCTGAAACAGACACGAACACGTCAACCGAGGCAAAGGCTTACAATTTTTACAAACCACAAATTGCTGGTTGCAAATACATACTTTTGGACTACGAACGATGACAGTTTAAAAATAAAAAGTAGATTTAATAAGCTAAATCAATTTTTCAATGGAATATTAATTACATTGAAAATTGATTCTCTTTTTATAAATCGCTTTTTATCATTATAGCGAGACCCGGCGACGACGCTTCGCTGTGGCTCAGTCTGATATTAATTAATAGAGAAGTAAATAAAAGTATTCTATTTGCCGCTCCCGTGGGAGCATCGGGATAAAAATACTCTTATATAGAAATTCAACGTTGCGAAAAAAGTTAAAGTCAATTAATCGACTACTTTTAGAGTTTTACGGACACAAATATAAGGAAGAATATTTTTATATATTAAAACTAGCTTACTGATCCCGTTACCCGTAATATTACATAGCCTTTGTTACCTCTGGATAAAGTAGCAAATCGGTCAAATTATTTTAAGTTTATTCATTACAAAACAAAGGTACAAATCTTTATAATATCAATGTAGATGATGATGTATGATATTGGTTAAAATGTACAAGTAAGGACTATCGTTATCTTCATAAGTACACGCAGTAGTCATAACAGATGAACCTTAATATAATTGCTTATGCTGTGCATAAAGTACAATCAAACCATTGGTTTAGTGTTATCGGCTATTGACCAGCCGCGTCCTAATTTGCAAGGTGTTACACAATTCCTAAAATGAAAACAAAGTAACTACTAGAAGCCAGATTAACGATTACTTTCGTTTTTCATTACTACGTAGCTTTCGCTCTTAATCTCCCGCACTTTAGCCAGTATTTAACGTCCTCGTGAAGTTTGGATATTAAAAAGGGTGATTTTTACAATCTAAAATATTTAGTACGCTGTGACCGGGTCGGGGCTTTAAAACGACTTCCAAAAATTAGACGCGTTTATTTTCGACGCGTTATTTAATTTTTATATGGTTCACCGGTTTCTCGTCAACGGATCAATTGAATTTATCACTACATATTATAAAATAAAGTCCACCGCTGCGTCTGTTCGCGATAAACTTAAAAACTACTGAACGGATTTTCATGCGGTTTTCACAAATAGAAGAATTCATGAGGAAGGTTCAGGTGTATAATTTTTAAGGTTTTATACTACCCGTGTGAAGCCGGGGTAGGTCGCTAGTTATATATATTTTTCTTTTTGCTTTCTGTATTTCCATAACAATTTGTTCGAGATCTGACGATAAGTCAGAGATACAGAATGCATGTAATGTAATACTTAACAGAAATCAGCAATTTAGCTATAAAATTTATTTTGCAAGTGTGTTCATATGTGTATGAATAATTACGGCTATAGCTAATATCCAAAGAGTTCAGCAGAAATATCTACCATTCGTATTAAATTAATGGAATTTTACCTATTTTTACAGGTAAACTAGACATATTTTATCAAACAAAATTAATTTCACTAGTGTATTCATTTATACTTTATATATAGTCATTTATACTTCATACACATAACATTGATTGAAGAATCAATGTTTTAGACAGTAAATAAGAATAACGCTGTGTATGCACAGACATACGTCTGTATATGTGTAGCGTTGATGTACACCAACGCTTGTCCGCAAGCTTCGAAAAATTGTTGCAAAGTCAAAGTCAAAAATCATTTATTCATTTAGGTCACAAAGTAACACTTATGAACATCGAAATATATGGGTTAGTGAGTTTACTAAGTTACTGAAGCTACATTTAGGTTACTTGCTAGGTTCAGGCAAAGGGTTGAGCCTATGAGAAGAAACCTGCAAGACACTCACGGCTACTCTTTTAAATCGCCAATTAAATATAATTTTAGTATTTTACAACTCAGATTAACAAGGTGTTGCAGCCATTATGCCATATACTACAGACTATAAAAAAACTAAAGATAAAAACAGTAATAACTTAATAATATTATAGAGATTAAATAATTTGAGCTAAGGTATATGTTTTAATATAAATCTAAAATAGGCAGTAAAATGGCATGATGGCGCATACACTTACACTTTGTGACAATGCAAAGGCAGTCCGTGACTAAATGCAGTTGTGCATTTATATTCTTCAATAATAATCAAATTAAGAAACAAGTTACTTGTTAACATCACAAATAATCACGAGGTACCTCTACATTACTAAATTGACTTAAAAGTAATACAGATCTTTAAATCCTGTATGCAACAAGCAACTAGTTCCATGAGTTTTTGTCATTTAAGTAGTCTTTGAATGAATAATAACCCTTCCGAATAAGTTGTATTTTAACGGCGCTTTTAAATTTAAGTAATGGTAAATTTATTATATTAATAGGTAGTTTATTAAAAAAACGTATACCAAGTCCCGCAAATGTATTGTGAACTTTATGTAAACGATGATATGGGCCTACTAACTTATGCTTATTTCTAGTGTTTACGTTATGGATATCACTATTCTTATTATATAAGTGAATATAATAATGTTAGCAAATATATATTGCGACGCAACAGTAAGTATGCCTATTTCTTTAAATCGATCTTACAGGGAAACTCGTGGTCCTAAATTATAAATGCTACCTACTGTACGCTTTTGAAGACTAAAAATTGTCTCGATATCAGCTGCCTTGCCCCACAATAATATACCATAGGACATGACACTGTGAAAGTAACTGAAGTATACTAGTCTCGCGGTATCTACATCAGTAAGCTGTCTTACTTTCCGAACTGCATATGCGGCTGAGCTAAGTTTCCCTGCAAGACACGATATATGAGCGCCCCACTGAACTTTATGATCCAAAGTCAAACCTAGAAAAACTGTTGATTGTACGAAAGCCATAATTTCATTATTTAAATTTATATTTATGTTAGGACTCTTTACATTTGGCAATGTAAACTTGATACATTTTGTTTTTTTAGAGTTTAGTAGTAAATTATTCGACGTAAACCAGTTCAGGATGTGCGCGAGCGAATCATTGACACTATTTAAATTTGTTGCTCTTCTGTCTACTTTAAAAATAAGAGATGTGTCATCTGCAAATAAAACAATGTCACACAAATCCTGCACGAAGAACGGCAAATCATTTACGTACACTAAAAACAGAAAGGGTCCTAAAATTGAGCCCTGTGGCACGCCCATTGTGACAGGTAATCCAGAAGATCTACTCCCGTTGATATCAACGTATTGTAGTCTATTGCTTAAGTAGGAACCAACTAAGTCAAGTGCAGTATCTCTGATGCCATAATGCTCGAGTTTTCGCAACAGCGTATGATGGTCAACGCAGTCAAAGGCTTTAGATAGATCACAGAATACGCCAATGACATCTTGCGAATTTTCCCAGGCACTGAATATATGTCTTAAAAGCGTAACACCCGCATCTATCGTAGAACGGCCTTTTCTAAAACCATATTGATCTGCATGAAATAAATTATTTACACTAAAGTGGCTCTCTAATTGCTGTAACATAATCTTCTCAAATATTTTACTAATAGCAGGTAATATTGAAATTGGCCTAAAATTACTAGGGTCACTTTTGCATCCATTTTTAAATAAAGGTATTATTATACTACATTTCATTAAATTTGGAAAAATGCCCACGTCAATGAATCCGTTGAATATTGCGGCTAGGTGTGGCGCTATATTAACAATAATACTTGCAACTAATTTTACAGAAATACCCCAGAATTCGGCTGATTTTTTTGAATTGAGCGACTCAAATACTTTTATTATATCATACGGATGTAAACATTCAAAACTATATTGTGTCTTGCACGCTTCCACGCTGCCCTTAACCAAGTATTCTGGGCTGGGCAAGACCTAAGGGTACTAGTTGTATTTAAAGGTATTTTTGTGAAGTAGTTATTGAATGTATCGGCTACTTCCAAATTATTTGAAATTACACTATAATTTACATTCAGTTCAAATTTATTATCACGCACCTTGCTGCGACCTGTTTCATTGTTAATAATGTTCCATGTAGTTTTAATTTTATTATTAGAATTTTCAATTTTAGTTTTTAGGTAAAGGGACTTGGCAGTGGCACAAGTCTTTTTAAATAATTTTGAATAACTTTTAACATATTGAATAAAATTTGGATCGAAATTGTATTGTTTCATACCATATAATTCGTATAGTTTTGCTCTACTTCTATATATCCCAGATGTTGCCCAATCACAAAACTTAATCTTATTATTCTGACTAAAGGTCTAACATTTAAAAATATTATTATATTCTAAAGTAATTATGTTAAGTAAAGACTCATATAGTTCGTCTGGATTATTCAGAGAAAGGTCCATATTGACAACTTTGGCTCTTATGTTATCATTAAATTCCTTTAAGCGATTGGATATCATCGGTCTACACGTGACCTTATTCTCTTTATGAATTGTTGCCCACAGTGGTCAGATGTCAGTTCACTCAATATGGCCCTATTAAGAAATTGGCAGTCGCAAAATACATTATCTAAGTAGGTCGCAGAATGTGAAGTGATCCTAGTGGGTTCAAAAAATAAATGCTTTAAGTTAAATGATCTAAATAAACTAATAAGTCTCAAAGAGAGAGCTGACTGCTCAAGTAAGTTAACATTAAAATCACCACACACTACTATATGCCTATTACTAAAACTCAAGCGTTTTAAAATATCCTCTATTACGGTTTCAAATACACTAAAGTCACTCTGCGGTGGTCGGTACACACAAACTATGACATGTTGCTCTAATTCCACACAGGATAATTCTACAGTGCGCTCGATAGAAAGATTTACTATATCTTTACGATCTTTACATTTTAGATTGTTACATACCTACATATACTAGAGAGCCACCATGTATAGAATTCTTTCTTACAAACGCACTTACAATTGAATAATATTCGTTATTAAATATTAATTGATTAGGTTTTAACCAATGTGCCGTTATGCAACATATTTGAATGTTACGTTGTTTAAAAAATAAATCTAATTCTAACTCCTTGCCGGATAGACCCTGAATATTCTGATGAATTAGTCTAATACTGTGTGTCTGCCTATCCTTTGTCTCATCTAACAGTTTAAACTACTAGAAGGGAAAATTTGTAGTAGTAATACTACTATGTCCTAAAACCTTCACTACCCTACTGGTACCTAAGTCACTACATATATTAAATGCTAATAATTTAGCAAGTTGCTTTTTATAATAAAAAGATAGATACATTGTATCTTTAGTTAATAAAAATTTACTAATAAACTTATTAGTGTCAAAGAATAAACTATAATTGTAACATGTACTGTTGTAAAAAAATAAATTAAGTTTTTCAATGTTCCTGTTTTGTTCATTTGTTAGTACATAGGAATATGGTCGGGCACGCCACGATCGTGGCGGTAAGTCCCGTGTTTCAGGAGTGGCTGGAGAGGCGGCATGGCGCCCTCACCTTCCGGCTGACACAGGTTCTGACTGGCCACGGTTGTTTTGGCCGGTTCCTGTGTCGTATACGCCGGCAAGAGACGCCCGGTTGTCACCACTGCGGCGACTGCCGCGACGTTGTTAAGGACACGGCGCTGCACACTTTGGCGGTTTGCTCCGCCTGGGCATCGCAGCGCCGTGATTTGATCGCGGCAGTCGGATCGGCTGCCCTCTCGCTCCCGGCCGTAGTTCAGTCTATGGTCCGGAGTGAGAGGTCGTGGAACGCCGTCGCCTCCTTCTGCGAGGAAGTGATTTCCATCAAGGAGGCGGCGGAGCGGGAGAGTGAGCGTTTAAACCCTCTCCCCAACCGCAGAGCCGGGCGCCGCAGGGCGCGCGATGACCTCCAGCCACCCTGAAGTTTGACCTGGGGGTGGCGGGCTTTGTGGGCCTGCCCGCCATCCGTTCAGCACCAGGTCCGAGAGGCGGCGTGCGTGTTCCCACGCGCGCCTCTGTGTCGAGTCCGTCTCCCATCTAGGGGGGAGACAGTAGGGAATTTTTCGAGTGAGTCCTTTGGGTAGGTCTCTTGTGTAGTGGCCTGCCGTTTCACACGGCGGGCCGAAACCTCGGCGGGGTCGCGACCGCATGCGAAAGCGATTCGCGCGGCCCCGTCGATAGTGGTTTTGTCGAGGAACACCGTGGTAGGTTTAGTCGGTATTCCGGAAGGTACATTATCTTTTCAACATCTTTCTTTTACCCCGGCGAGCCCGACATAATCCCTCCGCCCGCCCCCGCGGAGGGATATGCGTTCCCCCACGAAAAAAAAAAAAAAAAAAACAATAATAGGAATATGGTAATGCACAAAGAATAAAGTTACACCCTACTCTATAATGTAATGATTCTATTACCTCTGTCAAATGAATTGCCTCTTTTTTAGTGACAGATAAGCACCATAAAGAAATATGACTGTTGACTCTGCATTTAATTTTGTAGTTTTTAACTTATAAATTATAGAACTTAACCTAGCCCCAGCGGAACAAACATTTATGCAAGGCGACTCTGTATAAGAATTAATTAGCCTAGTAAAACCTACCCCTATTTGGTCAGAAAACATGAATATATTTTTATTAATGTTATTCACCAAAGAAGACACAGACATATCTTCATGATCAGAAAAGGAGGTGGTACCACTGTTTACTGAATCCAAATCACAAACAGCTGACAGGTTGTTATTAGATGTAGCCTGTAAGCACTTACCGCAAAGATTGTTATTTGTTAGTGAGAGAACATGTTCTATGTTCTCCCTACCAACTCTGGCAATTTCCTCATACTTCAAAATATATTCTGATGTTTCTTTATGGTGCTTAAGACTGATGCATGCAAGTGGATTTCGTAAAGTACATATGGAATGATATTTAATAGTTATATTATTAGAGAAAGCCCTTGTATAATTATTATAGAGTAGCTTTACTTCATCATCTCAGCCGAAAGACGTCCACTGCTGGACATAGGCCTTTCCCAAGATTTTCCACACATACTGGTCTTTGGCCACCCGCATCCAACCGCTTCCCGCGACTCAACCACGGAGTGAGTGGCGTATGACGCCCATATATTTTACATAATATATATGAAGTGTCTAGTTGCCGTCTTTAAGTTACAGTTTCAAACTGTCTACTGTTGACATTAAACTTTCCGATAGAATATAAGACAAAAAGCTCATGAAAGGCAGTTCCTAATAGAGACGTGATCAATAAGACAATATTTTGAATAAATATTATTTAATCTATTTTGCATTTCGGTATAGGTTCGCCTTTACGTATGCGTGTAAACGGATTTGATGTCGGGTTCCAACAAAGATTTATTGGCTTTGCCTTTTAGGAAATTCTAGGTAGTGGCACAAAAACAGTGTCCGAGAAATAACTGTGTACACTCGGCCCCTATTAGGTGGCAAAATGTGGTTATAATAAATCTCTGCTTGACCGAGCTAGCCTGTATTATAAGAATACCATAATAATACAATATTATTAGATTCCATAAAAAATCTTATACCTACAGATATTTAACGTATATATATAACGATCATATTTTACAATAAAATGTACTTCTCCTCTATATAGTTCCAGTAAAGTATATTTTTCCTCGCTCAACAACTGATCAAGTTTCAGGTTAATATCTCCACGTTAAAAGACCCGAAACTTTCACTTCGTTTGAACGTAAGAGGTTTTATTCCACCCATTTCACTATTGAACAAGATTCCCGCACGTCTTCTTACTCAATGGGATGAAAATGCACGGTACACGGTACGTCCGTACATCCAACAATTTTTCAAGACTTTATACAAGTGCAATACGAATTTGAAAGTATGAATAATAAGATAGTGAATATCTATTAAATTGTATGCATAAACAGTGGCGCAGTAGTGAATGCGACTGTTATTGTACATTAAGTGTCGCGTTCGATTGCCGGATTGTGTCTGCTTTTTTGGTCAATATGTTCTAATTGTCAAAATGTCGGCTTCGATGGCGTAGTGGTTAGTGTAACCGACTGCCACGCCTGAGGTCGCGGGTACGATTCCCGCACAAGACAAATATTTGTGTGCATGAACTTCGATGTTTGTCTTGGTCTGGGTGTTTCTATGTATAATATGTATGCATTTACAAAAAAAAAAGTATATATGTAGGTATGTTTATCCATTGTCTAGTATCCATATTACAAGCTCGGCTTAGTTTGGGCTAGATAGTGTTGTGTGTATGTGGTAGAATATTATTATTATTTGGGGATTGTTTTAATACTCGGCTGTAAGCCGGTGTTTTAATGACGGTTACGGGTTAACACCAAGTAGCCGTCATCTAAGATATAATAAGAGCGTTATCTTCTGTGTGTCGCGGTTCGGTCTCATCACTCTGCATAAATTTTCGTACTATTCTACATGTGTTTAATATAGCTGCTTTTTGAATGTTAATATAGGTATTTGGTGTTAGGTCGAGCAATTTAAGAGTATGGTGTAAATATTTTGGGATTACCCCGGTGGTGGATATTACAATCGGCACAATGTAAACTTTGTTGACTTTCCAAATTCTTGTTATTTCTTCTTTCAGTTCTGTGTATTTGTTAATTTTTTCCGTAATAGTTTTTAAAAGGTTATGGGTATTCGGTACTGCTATGTCAATTATGTATGCTGTGTTTTGTGATTTATTGTGTATTGTGATATCTGGTCTATTAAAATGTATAGTCTTGTCGGTTAGTATGGCACGGTCGTAGTATATTTTGTGACTGTTGTTCTCTAATACGGTATTCGGGTTATATTTATAGTAGGGTGTATGTGTATCTTGTATAAGTTTATATTTAATGGCTAATTTTTGATGGATAATATTTACTATTTGGTTGTGGCGATGTGTATAATCAGTTTGCGTGAGTGTTGTGCATGCTCCTGTAATGTGTTGTATAGTCTCAGGCTGCCTGTGGCATTTCCGACATCTATCATCTGTTAAATCTTTAATAATGTGCTTTCTGTAATTTCTAGTATTAATTACTTGGTCCTGAATTGCTATGATAAACCCCTCGGTTTCCGGGAATAGATATCCGCTCGTGAGCCATCTGTTTGAGCCTTGTGAGTCTACATGCGATTGTTGTAAATCGTGAGGGTGACGACCATGCAGTACCTTGGCTTTCCATTTTTCTATCCTATCTTTTTCGGGATCTGTCGGTTGGTTTGTTATCTGTAAGTTGTTAGGTCTTTCTGCTAAGTTAAGAGGGGTAAATCTAAAATCATTGCTAATAATTGCTCTATGTAACTCACTTGTGTTTGCTTTATTAAAGAAGAATGACCTGAGATTAATTATTTGCTTTTCCCACAGCCAAGATATATCAATTAGGCCTCTACCACCTTTTATGCGACTGAGAGACATTCGTTCTATTGCTGATTTTGGGTGCAAATAATTATTTCTTGTAAGTGTTGTGCGGGTTTTTATTTCAAGGCTCTTTAAATCTGTCTTAGTCCATTTAATTATTCCAAATGAGAATGTTAGTATAGGGATTGCATAGGTATTAACTGCTTTAATGAGTCTTTTGCCTGAGAGCTGCGATTTACAGATTTTAACTAATCTATTTTTGTATTCTTCAGTGAGTGTCTTTTTTAAGGCCGTGTGATCTAACTGTTTTGATTGATAATAGCCAAGGTATTTATATAAGTCATCTGGATCCATAGCTGTTATAGTTTGTCCTTCTTCTATTGTATAATCGCCTGTCATTATTTTCCCTTTCTTTATATTTAAAATCTTACATTTATCGAGTCCAAATTGCATATTAATATCTTTACTAAATAGAGCTGTAGTATCAATAAGTTTCTTCATGTTTTTTGCTGTGCTACTGTAGAGTTTAATATCATCCATATATATCAAATGCGCTATGGACGTTACAGAAGTGTTATGCTTTAGTCGGTATCCTACGTTATTTTTATTTATCATGGCAGACAATGGGTTGAGAGCAAGACAAAACCAAAGTGGGCTAAGCGAGTCACCTTGATAGATACCTTTTCGAATCTGAATTTCTCTTGTTATAATAGAAGTATGTGTGTTGCGTAGGTGTATATTTGTTTTCCAGAATGACATAATATCTTTTAAAAAATGTACTAAAAATGGGTTGATTTTATAAATGTTTAAGATTTTAAGTAACCAACTGTGTGGAATACTGTCGAATGCCTTACGGTAATCAATGTAAGTGCAATGCAAGTTCCTTTTATTTGCGTTTGCGTGTGTGTGTATGGTAGTATCTATTACTAGTTGCTCTTTACATCCCATGTGGTTCCGTCTGCATCCTTTCTGTTCCTCCGATATTATACTGTTAGCTTCAATATGTGCGTTAATTCTGTTAGCAATTGTAGCTGTTAAAATTTTATAGATTGTCGGAAGGCATGTTATTGGTCGATACTGTGATGGATCACTTGTATTTTTGCTCTTAGGAATCATGTATGTTATTCCTTTTGCTAAAAATGACGGTATGGGTTGCTTTTTCAGTATAATATCAGTGAAACAGTTTGCTATTGATTTGTGTAGTATATGTAAATGTTTAAACCAAAAGTTATGTAATTTATCAATACCCGGTGATTTCCAGTTATGAAGTCTAGTGGTAACGGTTTTAATATCAGCTTCCTCTATTCCACTAAA
The DNA here is from genome assembly GCA_963675205.1 of Catocala nupta. NCBI lineage: Eukaryota > Metazoa > Arthropoda > Insecta > Lepidoptera > Erebidae > Catocala > Catocala nupta. The sequence goes on along the minus strand of OY776078.1, from coordinate 27,616,230 downwards.
TCCCATTTCATCTATTTCTGTCCACCTCATTCTTTCTTCTTCAATCCAGGCTGCTTTTTCATTATGAAGACTTTCTTTTTCCCATATATCTGACCAAAATTCTTCTACTTGTTCTTTAGTTATTATTGTTGCCATATTATTATTATTACTATTATCAAGTATGTTATTTTTCAATTGTCTGTAAAAAACCTTTTCGCTAGTGGCGAACAGTTTATTTTGTTGTTTTCTTTGAAGTGTTTTCTTATATCTGGTTAATCTATGAGCTTTAAGCGATAACTTTTGTTTAAGTGTGTCAAGGTATTCTTCTGGTGTTTTATTATTATTTTCATGTCTTGTGTGTACTTTGCAATTTTTAAATATCTTTTCTACCGAGGCCTCTATTCTTCTTGATCTGTTACCTCTAATGTATTGTGTAAGTCTACCTATATCTGACCTCAACCTAGAAATGTCTTTCTGTAGGCGAATTTGCCACGGGGGTTCGGAATATTCTTTTTGTGTTGCGCGATTGGGTTCAGCATATATTTTGTAGCCTAATTCTTCTGTTATTACACTTGCGGTGCAATATATCAGCGTGTGAATATCAGTTAGTAGTATATTTTCTGTCAAAAATCGGTCCAGTATGCTATTGTTAAATATTGCGAGTAAGTTAGTTAGTCGTTTGCTGTAAGCTAATTTTGGTAGTTTAGGCCTCATGATGGGATCCATCCCACCGTATTCTAGTAGTTTAGATTCTAATTGGTCCTTCAATTTTATTACTATTGAATCGTCTAATGGGTTCTGTTCTAAGATTTCTAATTCTGATTCTAGTAGTAAATCGTAAGTTAAAGTTGTTTGTGTATGAGTAGTATGAGTAGTAGGTGTATGATCTAAGTGAAATAATGATTGTACTGAATGTAATTGAGAAATCGGTTCTAAGTAAGTTTGCGCGATGGTGTTTGATGGAAAATCACTCATAATGTCTATTTGAGTAGGTGATTCTAATAATTGATTATTATTTTGTTGATGCGTATTTGACAAATGTTGTTCCACTTCCTGTTTAATCTGATTCAATACTTCTTCTGAGAGATATTTGTTTCTAACTATCATGCGTCTCTGGTCTGAAATTCTCTGTTCTGTCACTTGGATTTCGGGATATTTCTTTACGAACAATTGATGCAGAGTTTTCCTATAGCAAGTCATATCGGATTCTAGTTTGGTAATTAAATAAAAAGTACGCATGATGAAAATATTAACATCTTGTGGCCATTTCATGCGTACTCTAGCTTTTCCAGCCTTAGTGGACGCAGGTAAAAAGGTATTGACCTCCTGCGTAACATCTAAAGTTGGAGTAGGTGTACCGTGTGAGTTTTCATCTACGGAGGACACCGGTGTTGGGATATATGAAACTGTAGAAGGGCTATAAGGTTCTGCTATTGAGAGGGGTGATAAAGGATTTATACTAATGCTGTCATTGTCAGTCTGTCTGTCATCAGTTTGGTTGGCTGTAGTATTTTCGGGTGACCCGGAGGGAGTCCGCCTATTCAACTCCTCTCCGCTGACGGTTCCTATGCTGTGACACCCAGCGTCAGCTCCAGGTGTGCCCCGGCGATCGCCCCCGGGAAGCGGTCCTAAACGTTTACTCCTTAGAATCATCTCCATAATCATGGGTTCCCTGAGCCATGTTAGCCGCGCCAGTTATTATAATGTATCGCGTGTCCGCCCCCCACGTGAGTCAGATGTTCGACTCGGACGTATGGTTGGATTATAGGGGGCTTATTATTATTATTATTATTATTATTATTAATTAGTAGCATGGAATCTGGCACTATGCCTGATAGACGGGAATAGTCTCCTACTCTAATATGTGGTACCTAAAACCATAATTGGCGAAAATTAGGGTCATGCATGTTTAACCTTTTGAAAACGGAGGAATGTGTACCTATATATTATTTATTATATGCATGCTCAATTCTTGTCAACTCATAAGATGATAAACTAAATACATGACAAGAAATTAATATACGCGGTCGGTAATATAACAGTGTTTAACAATTAACACAGCAACGCGACGGGATGTCTTAATATTGATTCCCAGTTCAGGATAAATGAGATTTCTCGTGATATATTTCCAATTAGCACGCAGTTTACAACTTTAACAGGTTGTCGACAATATTCTCTGTTACGTGATAATTAACTAAGCTACATTGAGTGAGATGTTGAGTGTTACGTCTGCCTCACAGTGCGGTGCTATTCAGGCTTTATTTATTATTATGTACAGTCAGCGGTCTAAGTAGCTTATCGCTAAATATATTTCTAAAGACAACTTTTTACACTTATCTACTTTATAAATAAAACTGCCCAATTACTAGCTTTTGCCCGTGACATCGCTCATTTGGGAACTGTACTTTTTCTAGATTATTTGTTTTTCTTCTTGTCTGTACCGCTGACAACGTTTATGCGAAATTTCGCTACTAACGAATAAAATTCAGAAAAAAGATATTGTTCCCGAGGGAGAGATTTATTGACAAAATCTGGATTTACCCGAGCAAAGCTGCAGGCAAAATCTGTTTTATAATATTAGTTAGAATTGTGAACAGAGTATTGTTGTAGTAAATATGAATGAATGTATTCGGCTTGTCGCATTTTTAGGATTATTTGGCACTATTCTTTCGATAGAACAGGTTTAAAATCTCACAAGTTGTGATTTCAGGTTTATGATATCATATCGTTTAAATACTACGTTGCTTATGTTGTTTTTGTTCTATGACATGGTTTGAATTGTTTAATCTATACCAATATTATAAAGAGGAAAGATTTGATTATTTATTTGTTTGTAAGGGCTTAACCAAAAACGACTCGATATACCGATTTTAAAATTCTAAAATTCATATATAATAAATTTAAAATAAAATTTACAATTAGAAAGCTATATAATATAACTTAACATACTTATATGTGAGCGAGGCAAAAGAACTTTACTGTACTAGAGTAACTAGATGAAATCGTTGCTTTGTCCATATAATATTCTACTACATGCACACATCACCATCTAGCCCAAACTAAGCAGAGCTTGTACTATGGGTACTAGACAATGGATAAACATACATATATACTTTTTTTTTTTGTTTATACATACATATTATACATAGAAACACCCAGACCAAGACAAACATCCATGTTCATGCACACAAATGTTTTGACTTGAGCGGGAATCGAACCCGCGACCTCAGGCGTGGCAGTCGGTTACACTACCCACTACGCCACCGAGGCCGACAAATTATATATATGGATTATAGTTCACCATATTAAGCTATAAAATCATCATTTTAATTTGAAATAAAACCAAGCAACTGAATTGTTAAAACCCCATCCAGATCCATTAAATGGTACAAAAACAAAGATATGCGGACGAATAGACAAACAAAAATTTGAAATGCCATTGTTTCGGTTTAGCATCGAGTAAATAACAATCCCAAGAAAAGTTTAATATGTAAGACACAGGCGAAATCTCAGATCGAAGCCAATTTAGTAACTAAACAAGTGAGAAACGGCAATGAATTGCCGTAAATCTCAGAGGTCGAAAAAATTGTATCACGTGATCTTGAGGTCAGAGGTCAAAGGTCATAGTCATTTCGGGGTATATCGACTATGCTGAGTGTCTAGCTCTTACGGTTCTTAAGTTAAAAGTTGTATAACAGACAGACGGACAAAGCTGTTGTATAAGAGTTTCTTCGAACTCTAAATTTCTTTTTGTAAATAGTTTGCACGGAATTGCCAAATTCTGAACAGAGTAATAATTTTTTGCACCGACTCTAAAGAGATATCAAATACTCATTTATAAGAATGTATTAAACTCTCTAATCTTTAAATAAGGATTGTTTTAATAGTTTTCATTGAACATTTCCGTTTATCCAATTTACTCAAGTGTAAATATCGGTGTACAAAACAGGGTATTTTAGACGAGTAGATTTTCTCTCTAAAGTGCACTGTTGGCTTGAACACGTAAGGAAAAGCTACAATTTTTGAAAATAGTTTGAAGATAGTCTTTGACCAGAACTAGTTTATTTCTACGGTATACGGACTTAATTTCTTTCTATGACTTTGTGCAGTCCAACAGCGATGCACAAACAACAATGACAACGCAGTTTCATTTTCTTTCAGATGTTGTCCATGCTATTAAAATAGTATTTAAATGCATATATTATTAATTTAATAAAACTGTAACTAGTGAAGTGAAGAAACCTTATATGGAATCATATTGGTAGAAAAAGATAACCGAATTTTGAGAACACTGTAGCACTTCAATTTATATCCAGTAGTGGATTCTATTGATGGGTATAGTGTCTTTCAATATTACTTTGCGACATTATATTGATTGGATTGCTATAAGTTCAAGACAATCTCAAATAGTCGGATTTTATTCCTATCTAGAGAGAGACTGTGCGGATAACTAGCTATTTCAACTAGAACATAGATTCTGATTTATGCGCTCAAATTACGAGGACGCGCCGCGCCGATCACAGCCTAATCAATATAATTAAAAGCCAAACTTTGATATATTGATCCCAGCCGCTATTGTAGAAACGGCACTTTTGGACGATCAGTGGACATGACTCCTTTTTTGTATGTTAAGTAGATTTTATTAATATGCATTTGGCTTTAAGAACTGCCCCGATTTAGGAAAATGACTAAGCAATTGGACTGAGCAGAATAGCTCGCGCTCAGTTGATTCAAACATGGCACAGAATACATAGATACGAAAAATTCTTCATTTGTAAATAAAGATAAAAAAAAACGATTTCATCTAATTAGATGCTAAATAATTTGAAAAACATACGGAAACAGCATGAAATGTGCAGAGCAGGAGTGTATCAAAGCAACTAGGTAGACATTCCGCCGAGCAAATAAAAATAACGTAGCTCACTACATTAGCTATCGAGGCGCGAACGTTGGGAGTGGTTTTAATTCTAACCAGAGCTTTATTTCGTTCGCTTCACCTGTGGACAGAATGCACTTAAAGAAAACTGCGCGCTGCGTGTGTGCTACCTTTTTCAACATGTTTGGAATCTGTTAAAAAACTCACTGGTCAGAGGTGCTGTTGGCAATTCTCTCTCTGTCTGCGTTTCTTCTATGCATATGTCAGGTGGGCACTCTGAAAAGAGGAGAAATAAATTCAGTGTAATGTAACCTGAGTAATACGAGTACATACATAAACTCACACCATACATTATGCTTTTTTATTTAACGGTCGAAGAAGTTTAATTTTAATATCAAAATTATATTGACGTTCTGATATTCTCAGTAGACATAAGTTCTTATTTATTTAATACTTGATAAATGTATGGAAAAAAATTTGATGATAACTTTTAAAAATGTCGTGCTTAGTCGTGATGTACTGAGTACTTTATATTTGCTAAAACAAAATTGTTGTAGAATAAAATATTCTAATAATAATCTTATATATACCTATACAAAGCAGTTTCCATACAAAATTCAATAAAATTCATTATTGGATATACAGTACTTTTACATATAAAAAGTTTTAAAGGAAGTCTATGTAAAACCGACCCTAAACCGACGAGCCCGCATAAAGAATGTAATGAAAGAAGATTAAACAAAACCGGAATGTTAGGATCGTAGCAAGTGGCAATTCAGAGCCTCTGCCTACCACTGTACAAAACTGGCATGTTGCTATGAATATATCTTGTAATTTAATATCAAAGCAGCATCCCTTCGCCTCGTAATGCTAATCTTATATATATGTGACTAAAACACACGACGAGCATGTCTTATGTCACTTGCATCGTCGCCTTAATACGCACGCGATACATTACGTATGCTCACTTCGTTTGTTAAAGTGGCGTTGATGTTCGTTAGTATACATCGGTTGTCTTAAAATGCCATAAACTACTGGTAGTTTAACGTCATTTATAAGTGTGTATAGCATGCTTGTTTTAATGACATAATTAAATAATTAACATAATATATACACAAATTATTTACAAGAAATATAAACTAAAGAGAAAAATAAAACTATAAAATTAAAAAGCGTCATAAAATTCCTCCGCGTCGTCGTCAATTGGCAACGTGCCTAGAAGACTGGCAGCATTGCCACATTGAATGGCAATACTTATTCTTTGTGCAAAGAAAATACCAGCACTCTGGTCACGCGAAGGGTCGCTGAGCCGCTTAGCTAAGTCTATAAACAGACCTAGCACTTTGACCCCATGGCAGCGTTTCGACAACAAACGGCTCAAATATGTACTCACCAATAAAGTTTTGATATAATGTCCTCCTGACCGAATTTCAGTCACGGCTGCCAATCTTAACGGAGAATAGCCATCGGCGCAGGAGATATTATAGTGCACAAGTGTGTGCGCAAACACAAGTGCACTCTCTGTTCCCTACCTCTTATGATTCGATGGGACGAATAATCCGACACGACCGGAGAGAGATCAGGCGCAGGACCAACGGCTTTACGTGGTTGCCGAGGCACGGGGGTGTCTAACACCTCCAACTTCCTAACTCCCGGCTCGTACTGAGATATCTTAACAGAAAAACCCAATAACTTTTTTTTGCCCGACCCGAGATTCGAACCCGAGACCTCATGCACAGCAGTCGCATTCACTACCGCTGCGCCACGGAGGCAGTGAACTTCTGGCAGATTTTGTTTAGATTTTGTGATCGGATCCGATACATATACAATAAAATAATCTGCAGATATAATATACACTCGCGTGCAACTAAATCGATTCACCTTTACAAAATTAAATAAGAGTGATTTATTTAATGAAGTAAAAAAATATATAGACTGTCTATACATTTTATAAAAGCTTTTTATAGGCTTTAAATTAACACATTTATCATTTAAATCTGTTCAGTAATTTTTAAAATGTCGTGGTATACACTTGAGTGCAGACAATTGACACCTTGTGATAGCCATGAGTTGTACGTTGCAACCCCCTATATAAACCACTAGGCAACTAAGCACTAAGCTATGTCGGTCGGTTCTGTTCACGGAAGAATGCAGAGTATGTCTGCATGGCAGTGACAAGAGAGCTCGGGTCTACATGCGTCCGGGCGAGCGATTTACGCAATGCTGTTTCGCTGAAACAGTGTCCTATGGTGGTGGTTCGTGTATGATGTGGGCCGGTATTTCACTGGAAGAAAAACAGGTGGTGGCCGACGAGGCGGTCTGACTGCGAATAGATGTGTGGAGGACATTCTTCTGGATCATGTCATCTCTTATGAAGGCTTCATAGGATATGGCTTCCTTCTAATGCACGACAATGCCCGGTGCCATACAGAAACGAATCAAACACGAATCACTCGTCAGTTCCTGCAAGAAGTTGGTATTCAGACCATAGACTGGCCGCCACTCAGTCCGGATCTCACAAGCCTCATGCAACTGAAAACAGCGCTGGAAGAGGAGTGGGAAGCTTTCCCCCAAGACTTGATAAAGAAGCTTATCACGTCGATGAGGAACCGCCTTCGAGATGTTATTAGGGTCAAGGGAGGCAACACTAAATATTGATTAAATAAATGTCTTTATTTTTCATAACATTTCGTTATTATTTTATGTTAATTAACGCTATGATTATTTTCAATAATTCATTTTAGTTTGCATTGTCGTTCAAATCTGATTATCTCGAGAATTCTACCGTAGATTTTTAAATTAGAGTATTATTTAAAAGCCAATAAAATAGGCTTAAAAATATATAAATATTCTATATAATATTTTTAAATCATTAACGAAATCACTCTTATTTTATTTTGTAAAGGTGAGTCGATTTAGTTGCACGCGAGTGTATATACAAACAGGCAAGTAGCCGACGCAAAGTAGAAGTAGTAGTAATAGTTGGCCAGTTAGTGCAGCGGTCAATCATAGTAACTATAGACATCTGATGGTGGGGCCCAAATGTCCACGTGCAGGTGTTTAAAACAGGATAATTGTTGAAACTCGCCGAATAGGCTAATGACGTGTCGATGAACTTTCGCGCATTAACAGCTGATGCACGCCTTGGCCCATATACCTGTATCTTTGTTTATAGATGGCCAGAAAAACTTTGTTGTCGTTATTTTCCTTGTTGTAGGAACGCCAGGGTGACTTAATTCGTGTTGTGCTTTGAAGGCTGTGACAAGATAAGGCAATGGTAGGTATGGTCGAATGTTCGCTATAGATGTTTAGCACCAAATAGGTCATTTAACTCCCGGTAGGTTTACGCGGGTGAATTTCAGTCTGGGCTGATACAGCTTGTCGTAGCCCATCGTTACGTTGAGTAGTTTGATTTTTGCGATACGTGATACCGCGTCAGCGTCTTCGTTCTTATCACCGTGAATGTATTTGATGTTAGTGCAGAATTGACTTATGTAATGAAGCTGTCGCTCCCGACGCGGGGTGTTGCTGCTACTCGGCATTCTTGTTAGTGCGTACGTCATTGGTTTGTGATCCGTACATATGGTGAGTTCGTTGCCCTCTATCAGTCGACATAGATTTTTAACAGCTGTATACATTGCTAAAAGTTCCCGATCATATACACTGTATCTTCTCTGCGTCTCGCTCATTGTTTTTGAGTTAAAAGCGAGTGGTTTCCACATGTTGTCTATTTTCTGTTGTAGGACTGCGTCGAGGCTAGTGTCAGACGCGTCGGCGAATAAACATACAATAAGCGGAGCGTTAAGTATCCGGTGCGATAATATAGTAGCCTAGAGTGTGCTTTGTCGGCATTGTTCGAAAGCTTTTTCAGCTGCATGTGTCCATAGTATAGGTGTTTTGTCGTTTTCTTGCTATTGTGTAGATACTTGTTTAGTAAATTTTGGTATTCGGCTTGATGGGGTAGGCAACTACGGTAGAAGTTGATCATAACTAAAAAAATTCTTAACTCTTGCACTGTCATTGGTTTGGAAAACGTAAGTATGGCTTGAATGCGTTCTTCTGTGGGTTTGATTCCGTCCGGTGTAACTTCATTGCCGAGGAACTGTATCTTGTCTTTGCCGAACTCACATTTATCGATGTTTAGAGTGACGCCGTAGTCATTGAGTCGTTCGAGAACTTGTTGTAAGTGACTCTTGTGATCCACTGGGTTTTCTGAGTGCACTAGTAAATTATCGATGATTACGTTGTCGTCGAGCCCTCGTAGTAGTTCGTGCATGAAACGTTGAAATATTTGGACGGAGTTGTGTAAGCCGAACGTAATACAGTTGAACTCGAAGAGGCCAAAGGGGCCGTCTTCGCAGCATCTTCTTTTTCAATAGGTATCCGTACGTCATTTTGAGATTAAATTTTGAAAAGGATTTTCCTATGTAACTGGTACGTAAAATCTTGAATTCCCGAAACAGAGTAGCGATCGGGAACTGTAACGGCGTTCAATCTTCTATAGTCGCCACACATGCGTAGCAAACCATCTTTTTTCGTAAGGACGTGAAGCGGCCTGTCTCATGGACTTTTTGACGGTTTACAAATTCCCATCTCCATCATCTTCTCAAATTCTAGCTTCGCAGCTATCAGGCGGCAGGGGGCGCGGCCTTGAATATATTGATTGGCCGGTTGTTTCCATGCGATGAGTTACGTTGTGCATAGTCGGAGTTTTGAGTGACATGGGTCGCAGTACGTCGAGATATTCTTTCAAGATGTCGTGATAGGCGTGGCGTGATGGTGGCTGGTAACGTATACGTCTTCCTCAGTGCTATGGATTTTGATGGTGTGAACGCTGAGGTCGGTAATGCGGTTGATGAGTTTTCTTTGATGTACACATCGATCGACAAGTAATTTGTGCTTCGCTAAAAAATCTGCGCCTAGTATTGATGTTTTCACGTCGGTCACGGTAAATGTCCATTTGTAGATTCTACGTAAACCTAGGTTGAGTCGCTCGCCGTAGGTAGGTACTTATCTCCGTACCGTTCGCAGCAAATAGTTTGTAGGTACTTTCAGTCGGCTTCACGTGTTTCTTATTTCTTGCGGCTAATACTGATATGTCGGCACCCGTGTCGACTAGAAACTTCGCTCTGTTGTTAAGATCGATAGCGCAGAGGCAGTAGCTTGGTTTGCTAACATCGACGCCCGCCATAGTCGATGTATTTTCTAGTTTTCCTGCTTCGTTTTTGCGCACGGTGATTCTCCATAGCGCAGGTGGTAATAGCATAGCCAGTCAGGATCGTCGGGTTTGCGGTTTGAGCGGGACCGGTATCTCGAGTTCGATCGCGATCGGTTGTTGCTACGAGGACGAGTGGCGCCATAGCGATACGACGGACGTTGTTGATTGGTTCGAATCTCGGCGATTACCAGCGTAAGTTTTTCTATTTGTTTATATAATAGGTCGAACTGTAGATTTTATGTAGTTCGGTGAGTTGGGCAATGTAGACACAACGGGCTTGATGTGTGCGCCGGCGTAGAGGTTGTAGTGTGGACTGCGGTATCTGTTGCGGTTTCGAAATATTCAACCATTTTGTCGGCCATCACGGCTAAACATTCTAGCGTCGATTCGGTGTTCACGGAGAGTACGGTGCGGAGTTGTGTGGGCAATTGGTTAAGCCACGTAACTTTCAGACCTTCGTTGGTTAGTAATTTACCGCTCAAATCGCGCATCTTGATTAGTAACTGGCTAGGTTTCATGTCGCCGAGTTCTAGGCCACTGATTAATTTCTGTAGTTGACGATGGTCTGATTCGTGGTACGTCGATATCAGTCTGTTCTTTAGCGTAATATACTTTTTGGTCGATGGCGTTTTCAATATGATGTCGCCGATTTGTTCGAGGTCGCTACAGCCTAGCAACGGGACTACAAGGTTGAATTTCTGTTCTTCTTCCATCCTGCTGGCGGCGATGGCAACTTCAAACTGTGTGGACCACAGTCGTGAGTTTTGACGCCAGAATGGTGCTAGACCTGCAGGCAGTGAAATCGTAGCGACATCACCGTGGAAAGGAGACGTTACTTGCTTTTCAGTGAATTCTTCAGCTTTTTCTTGCGCTATGACGATAAGGTAGCGTATTCGTACGTTCTAGATTTGGCCGAAAACCAACCGAGGTTGGGTGTCGGTTCAGTGAACCGATATTACAACAGCGCTAGAACGACAAGAGGTCACTAATTTAACGTATTATCAGCCGGCAGGGATAAACCAGGTGCGTAGCTGGTAACCGTTAGGGTTATAGTGAAACACGTAGACTGATTCAACTAAGAATATATTTTCAATTTTTAAGCCTTCTTATATTCAATTTATTGTTCTTACAAGTAGTGCTCGCACTAATGCATACAATATTCATTTGCACCTATCAGCGACAAGTAAACAAAATTCTAAAATCTACGAGGGAATTCTTGGAAATTCTTGAGCACAGCGTGCGGCGCGGCAGATTATATAAATAATACGGCATATAAAAACAAGTGGCACCTTCGCGCGTCGCTCAGTTCGAAAGTTGTTTTCGGCACGGGTAGACGTATGATGCTCCGTTCGATTAAAGGTACCTCATAAACTCATATGTTGCCTGTGCGTATATAAATACGGCACATATTATTATGCTAACCTAAATATCGTTGGGTTTTTACAGGATGAGTTCCACCTGCGCAAGTGCATCTACTTACTCATATAGACCTAGTTATGTTTAAATACCAAAAAGTACGATTTATTTGACTCCATAGATTACGTAAAGTATTTTGACTACTTTACGATCCTATGGCAAAATTTCCCGTTCCGCCTGTAAAGCCGTGGGTTCGATTTAAATTCAATGTGATAAATATCACTTTACCGACTCGGCAATCGAATTGGGTTTTCGGTACGATGTCCAATATGTATTATTTTGTTATTTGACTCAGTAAACTGCATCTCTTATTACTTATATATATCGCGATAGATATTATCAATTTAATTTATACGGCTAAAAATAATCAAGTATTTTTGTTATATTTATTTGATTCGTTTCAACCAAGTAAAATCTAGTTAAGTATTATAATAGAAGTAATGTTCTCCACCACTCCTCTATATCACGAACGTTTCGATCCACGTTACTCATCCTTAAAAAACGTATAATATCCACAGAGAAAGACCCAGAGGATAGGTAGGGCCCACTATAATTGGACAATAATTTGAGGTTTGCTCATAGAATAATAAATGTTACCAAAAGCGTGCCAAAAGGGTGCCTATGCTTCTCTTGGTTTGACCAATATATGAGATTTTATAGACTCTGCATCTTGTAAAGGTAATTGGCACTTAACGGATGTTAAAAATTTATTTGTCTTCGTTGGCGTTGACTAACATTATAAATGCGAAAGTAACTAAATCTGTCTGTCGGTAATTCTGTCTGTCTGTTACGCTTTCACTTTAACCGACTTTGAACACATTTGGTACAAAAATAGACTAGACGTTGGGAAAGGGCATAAGTTACCTTTTGTTGTAAAAAAGGGCACGAAGGAGTTGCAACAAGGGATGAGAGTTTGTATGCGCGTTCGTCATTATCGTAGATAAAATATTTAACTTTGTATTTAGGCACCTAATAAGAATTAAACAAACATTAGTGTCGGCGTTTTTGAAATTTTGAGCTACATGGGGATGAAAGTTCGTATGGAAGTGCAAACAAATCTATCTGTTTAATATACGTATATTTATCGGAAACATGTGTATGTTAGTAAAAATGCCGTCAACAGTTTGTAGGTGCAAAATAAGTATCCTAAATAATTTATAAGCTGCCTAAAATAATTATTCCACGCGGACGAAGTCACGGCCAAAATCTGACTATAATTAAAAATTCTATTAATTATTAAAACTAATAAGACGTGAAGTATAATTTTCTTATTTGTTTAATAACAATGAAAAACAAGATATGCGCAGAATGTAGAAACAGTGAGACCTTAAAAGTAAATAAAAAAGATGAAACCTGACCTTTTACGTGAAACTTCAAACATTTCCAAAGAGATATTTCCAAAGAGTTCATAGTTGGTTGTCACTTTTGAACGAGGACAAGTAACCTGTAGTGTTTCTCCTGAAGTTGATAACGGAGCCATCAACTTTGCATCGTTCTGTGATTTTTGGAATCTTCGAGACTGATTGGATGGAGTCGTGTTCGTGATTGATTTATTACCAAAGCTAATAAATCAATTTCAATTGATGCACGAATAAGTAGTCGCCTGGCCATTGCCACTGCGCTGAGTGTTGTGTGTTTGATACTCACACGGGAAAAATGTGTGGTCCACAAACAGTTGTTCCGAGTCTGGGTGTCCGTTATTTAAATGTTTATAAAGATGCCGGTGACAAAGTAATTATGCCCAGTTATTAAAACTAAGGAATATCCATATCCTAAAAATACTTGTACGGAGTTTTAGAAGATACTATGCTACTAACAATCTGAGGCTTGTGGTATCAACAACTGCATACGTTTCATCATTAATTCCATCAATACGAATATCCGCTGCGGTCAGCGCTGAAATGGCAATACTTAACCACATACAAAATGTATCGATAATTTCCTTAATTTAATAATAGTGATATCGCATGCCACAAATTCGTTAGTTGAGTTGAGTTACAATCCACAAAAATATGTGGCATACTTAATTACCGATTATCGAAAAAGGTATTTTGTTGTACATTTACACATTTCATTTTAATTAATATCTACAGTGCCGTCATAATTTAGCTTGCAGAATTAACATCGCATTAAACGTCTGAATATATCGTCCATTCTGCAATGCAGTATATTTGTGCGAAAAGATTTAAAGGAGAATGGCTTTGAAGTAGACGATACAAACAAGCTACCTACAACATGCAATTTAACCCATTTTTTGGCCCTCGTTTCAAATGGGTTTTCTATAAAATTATTCATAGGTCCAGTATCCTTCTGTCAAAATCAGCAGAATCCATTAAGTGCAGAACACGTGAAAGATATAGTAATAAATTTCCACTAAAGAGTAAATTATGTTTTCAGTAGTTTGATTTATTTTTGTTAGGCAATTTGAGTGTGGTGTACCATTTATTATACTATGTATTGGAGGCATTTTCGCCAAATTTTGGGAACGCAAAAGCAACAATTTGAATCATAGTAAAATGATTTTAGGCATATATAAAATACTTAATATAAAATATTTTACAAATTTAGACCTAAAAATAATACCCTATTTTTAAGCCCGACGTTTCCAGGAGGAGACTTTATGAGATTACCGTGTACCTATATCTGCCTGTGGCACTCAAATAGATTAACTGTTTCTTATTTAGATTTTTTGATTGAGATGTGTTTATTAACTTAGCCAAGAATATCCTCAATCAAATCGAGAATATTCTTGGCTACTAGGTTTAAGATAATTTGTTTAGCTGTTTCCAATTAATGTTTTGGAGAGTGAAGAAGAATAATTCTGCGCATCCACGGTATGATGTACTTCTTACTATTGTAGCACGCTCAAAGCAGTACCTAATGAGGTGACACAGCGACACTTGTCGGTGTACGTCAGCGACCACACAGGCACTGGGCTGTGTGGTCGCTGGTGTACGTCTAAAAATCGTTACATACAAGTTGATTTTGTATAAGGCACATGGGTCGATATTTGTAACTTATGAACTTCAAAATTGAATATTTTAGGTTATGTGATTTTCATTGAATAGTTCAAAATACAAAGTATAAATACCTTTATAAATATAGCGACAATGTACATCAATATTTTGTGTATGTAACGAAAAGAGACTAGATATGTATCTTGCTTCTAGTACGACTGATAGGCACCTAAACCCAAACTATTAACAACATACTTACTTTGATAACTAGGTATATTTTTCATATTTATTTCATGTTAAATAATACATTATACAATCCAGCCGTCCATTAAAGTATAAAATTTCGTTTCATTCGTAAAATTTGTGCCTATTCTGCACTCTACCCATGCCATATTGTCAGACGTATAATTATTTATATTTTATTCCAACAACGAGAATTAATAAAATACATTATAATAATTAAAGTTATCAGTAGTGCTGGCTGTACCAACGAGGTAGGAACTTGGCATATTGTAACAAGGCATTTTTTCCTAACGTCGATTTTCAGTTGCAACCTAGGAGCCATGCGGAATGGCAAATATATCATATAAAGACATTCATAACTTCATAAGTGTAATGATTATTTTAAATTATATTACAGATTCTGATTATACTTATGTATATGATTAGTTAGTATTATCTTATATTTGTCAAGTTTTACCAATTTCAATTAGCTAAAACAATGTAATGTTATTAAAGAATAGAGGAAAGTATATGAACTTACATTTTTTATAAACTATCTTTTCTATTTTTATTTTCCACTAAATAACGTCAATAACTTTTAAACAAAACAAAAAGAAAGAAAGTTGGTTGATAAACAGAGTAGAAGTTATCGAATAGTATTTTCAATGTGTATAAACTAATGACTAATATTAAAAAATGATACTAAATTAAAGTTACAGGTAATTATTATTTAGAACTTTCTATTTGAGGCAGTGAAATGATATGAAAATAATATGTACTACGTTAGGTGCAAGTTTGTGAACGGAGTGTGGCGACGACGGCGCGCGGCGCGACGCCGACAGCGATTTATTACGAATATGTTCAGTGTGGGCGCTAGTTGCTAGTGATTTACGATGCAATAACCTACTAATGGTTTACTATTTGAGACAATACTAGTTTAACTGGGTACCTATAATGCTAATTTATTTTCTAACTTAGTCTTATTGAAATGAATGAATAGCGGACGCAAGTGCAATGTCAAGTTCCACCGTGACATCTATAGCACAGTATAGGGAAAAGAAACAGGAATAATAAATAATCCGGTACTCTTGTAGTAAGTGAATGTAATCATAGATTTCGTAAAGCAAGCTATGTTTAAAAAATGCTATTTTATTATCTGACAGATATGTTGTCTGAAAATCGACGGATCATGATTTTGGAGTAACGTTAAAGATCTCCATCGATTCAGTAATGAATACATTTGCTGTACATTTAATCTAAATACATATATGTTACATGTATGTATACATATATGTATACATAGGTGTTTGGTGTCCGGACCGAACAAAGTGATCGTAATAATTTAAAGGTTTCGTAGTGGCGATGTATGTACGTTTGATCACATTTCCACTAATCTGCTGTCGGTCGTTTGCTATAACATGAATAGTTGTTGTTTCATAGCTGTCTTTGTCTCTGACAGCAGTAATTAACATTTGCATGAAATATAATTTTTGCATTCACAGTCCATTTTAAACGAATAAAATAAGAATTGACTGCCATAATGGCGCCTTGGTACAAGCTTGCGCATGTGTTTTTTCATATACATACATACTCAGAGGCGCTGAGTTACTTACTGCGTCTTTCGACATTAGCGCGGTGTCTGAAAATGTGACCAGTAAGGAAAATATTACGTAGGAAATAAAAACATAGCCGGTGAAATATGGGTGTAATACAAAAGCAGTGCTCTCATTCGGAAATAAACAGACGTGTGAGTGTGTGCATAGGATGTGTGTGCGTTAGGATACAGCCGTGTTTCAATTATATTATATTACATAAACAAATTATAATTATAATTCTTTATAACAAAGTGACACTCAACACAAAACTTCACGTTGTTTACACTACTAATTTATTTACGGTACCACATCAAAGGAGAGAACGATTTTATCTCTAAAATTGCTTTTAAATCTGTTAGTAACCGCTGCCAGTAATTACACATTTATAAAAACACGACTCGCCGGTAAAGGGAAAGCCTCGTTTTGTTTACACAAACGTGTTCGTTTTATATTAAAGATGTGAGAGAGAGAGTGGGACGAGAATCCTTAAAGCAGCATTGTATAAAATAATTTAAAGCTCCAAGTTATAATATTTCTTAAAATGAATATATTTTTGCCTTGAATTTATTTCGTTTCAACTATTATAAATATTATTTATTTCAATAGAATTCTCAGTTTCAAATATGAATAACATTTTAATATTCATAACTTATTTGCGTCGTGCGCGTATCGGATGATTATTTTTTATGCAACAAATAATCAGTATGAGACTGGGTTTACTTTGTGTCTGTTAGTCGTTTGAGAATTGTCTTAAAAAGCAATATAAACAATATCACTAGTGTTCGCTCGTGATTTATTTGCATTAATCACACGATGCGTCACTTCGCCGCCACGCTAGTATAGAATTGGATGAATTGTGGCTTATTTTTTAGGTTGACCTCAAACCTAATAAACCTCCTAAACAATGAAAACAAATGCATATTCTATGTAATGACTTTGCATTATATCGGTACAATAACATACTATAATTCTTCTCTTGAATTCGAGTTAACTCTCTAAATACAACAAAACAGATTTGTTTTCACTAAAACTGCTAGTTTTACTAAAAACAAATCTGTAAATGTCGAGACCAAATCTCATTACAGATTTATATTCGTATAGATAGATATAGACCCAATAGCGACCACAACAATAATTTGGCTATAAGAGTGATCGGTCGCAGCAGTCTGCCTATATGTATATCTCGGCCTCTGGCTTTCTTTGTGCGTTATAAAATAGGATTATTTGGAATGGCGAATCGGGCTTACCTGGAAAATTGCACAGTACCTGTATCTGATGAGCTTGCAATATAGAGTTCCTACTGACATACTCAGCATGTAATACGACAGATTATTAACAAGGTTTACATTTTTAGGTCGTATTGAAAACAAGATAATTCGATCTAAAATGAAAGCCTGGTAAAAACAAATCATTTTACGTTGATCATGTTTAGATACATGAAAATTACAAGTTTAATAAGCATAGTATCGTTACTGATCTTGGCAGCTTAAATTAATTTATATTATTCAAATATACAGACGTTTTAGATAAATCTGGAGGTTTCAGCATTTTTAAGCATAATTTACGTGTACCAGGTATTATATCTGTAATAAAATGTTCGCTATTAGCTACATTACTAGGTCATCTTGAGAATTAGTGGTAGGCTATTATATAAAATATACTGAAAATCATATAGCGAGTATTATAGCATATTATTACGGTCTTTTAAATTTGACCACGCTGTATAAATTATGTAGATATACCAAATATGGCACTTTTTAGTTCAAGGATTCAAGATGATGATTCTTTCCAAATATGGAATTCTTACCAGGTCTTACTATTGTTCTGATTATAGGCCTTTATTAACAAAGGCATCCTAATCATCCTACAATTTTTGCTAACATCTTTTTTATATTGACCGTGTTTAAAGCATACGGTAAATAAGATTTAGTAGTATGTATATCAATTTACTTTTAGCTATAAGTATACGCTGGAAATTAATAATAATAATAATTTATCATCACAAACCAAATATAGTTTTATTAACTATACAGGGTGATTTTGAAATCGTGTAATTCCTTTTAACCACGCATTCTACTGGTGATATAGAATAACCCTGACCATATTTTTTCTTAATTAGAATAATGGTTTCAGCAAAATTAGAGTACAGATTTTTTTCATGAAATGATTTCAAATAGTCATATTTTAACCACCTGACACAATCTTAATATTTTACTAATTTGAAAATAATAACATAACAATAACTGATGTCGTAAATAATAAGGGGCAATAAAAAGGACCGCCCGTTATTATTTACGACATTAATTATTAATATGTTTTTTTATTTTAATTAGTAAAAAATTAAAATTGCCTCGGTTGGTTAACATATGACTATCTGACACCATTTCACGAAAAAAACGGAATAATAATTTTTCAAAAAAAATAAATCTAATTAAATAAAAATATGGTCAGGGTTATTCTATATTACCAGTAGAATGCGTGGTTAAAAGGAATTACACGATTTCAAAATCACCCTGTATACAATTTTTTTATTCCTGTTAGTCCGTTCAGGTGTAAAAATATTCTCAGTCAGAACTCGGCGTCAGTACAGGACAGATCTAAGAACGCTGATTGTCTGCTTTTTATAGCTTGTTTGCCCGGCCATTTTTGCTTCTTTATCTGAACATCGTCGAAATGACACCCGTTTTGAATTACTGAATTATTGGCCTGTACTACTACTGAAATACTACTGTAATATATAGTCATATTTTTACAACACCAAAAAATATGGAGATAGATTTTTCCTATACCCCTAAATATTATTAATGCTATGGGTACAAAATGCGCTCTGTAGGAACTCTCTTAATGTCTGTAGAATATAAGGATATATAATAGCTGGAAATATTTAGTACATATTGAATTTTAAAGAAATATTTATGACAACAAATAATATATAACAAATTTCATAACATTACCTTGGAAATATCCTGTCTGGAGAATATCCTGTTGGTCCAGACAGACGAAGATAGCCTTCAGCACTTTTCAATTCAATTTGCGCCCGCCTATCTATTTAGGGATAGCGAATTAAGGGAGGCGAGAGGAATCACAGAGTATAATGCAATAACCGCGAAAGATTACACAAGCAACGAGAGCAATTGGATCATTTAAATAGTGCTCAGTCTAACTATACAAACAGTCGGACATTATGGCACTTCAACATTGTTGAATAACTTGACTACATAGCTGAGTGTCCTAGGCCCGATACACACACACGATTTTATTTTCTGGCATTCTCAGATATATGTTCGTAGTAGTATGGACATCTTTGATTTACATTATTTCGAACTTGTGAACTTTCAAACGTCAGGGGGCTTATCTCAAGTAATGCAAAATCTCTTTTCAAATACAGCTCTTATTTACACAAAGGTTTGTATGCCACGTAGAATTTTACAATATTTTATAATTAAAAAGTCGGATTACACGCTCATTACAGATGTTCATATTTACTAGACTGTTACTGGTCGAGAAATTCGTATTTACGATCCAAAATGTTTTCGTATTTTCGAGCACAATATTAACTACGTGAATATATGTACAAGCTTGCCATGTCCAATAGGGCGTATACGTTTGTATATGTACTACAGGTAAAATGTTAACAAGTTTGAGTTTTGGTCCAAACTCTGCCTGCGGAACGTTGAGTTAGAATCTAATATCTTCTATCATCTATATAGAGAACTAGTGAATGCTGTGAACAGGTGAATGTTTGGTACAAATTATATAAGAGCAGTGAACGGCTGACTCAAAGTTCACGACGTTAGACGAGGTAATTTAATTAGAGCGTTTCTCACAATCAGCATTTAATGCAGTAAGTATTTATAGCACGTGTCGACCGATCTTTATGAAGCTTGTGGGGGGGTGTGTTTTTGTTCGGGCAAATTATTCAAATTAGAATCCCTGCGAAAGTCACGTTCTGTTTTTTATTTCATCCTGTGATTACAACTGAAATTTAACTTATGTGAGTGTATACGAAGATTTTCATAATGATCGGTCGAGAAGTTGAGGTGTGAAACCGTAACAAACAGACAAATATAATATTGGGCTTATTCACTGTTATAACGTGAATGTGACCTGCCAAAATGACCCGCGTGAATGTTTAAGCTACCTTAAATTGAGTTAGAGCCAGAATAAAACGATGGATGTAACTATAACTATTTGTCAAGACACGAACGGAATCTCAAACTATGCCCGGTAGATCTCAAAGGGATCGAAATATACTTGGTTTTTAAAAAATCTCAACTTGCCGTTTTTGGATGTAATGGCTTTCTATATACCTTTCTAGTCACACTAGAAAATTAAATAGTAATGAGAATTTACGTAGTATTACTTAAGATTTGTTTTAAATTTTTTAATTAGTGCGTATTCCCGCAATAAGCAACATTAACTTCAAAATTTTTAACATTTATTTCGATGACCCATATTCTTAATTGTAACAGCTATTCTATAAACCGTAAGTATGAACTCCACTCGGTCCACCCGATTTTCGGGCAAACCCAAGCTGATATATGCCAATAACCAATCGCAGAGGCGGTCACATAACCCTACTAATAGCACAATATTGTATTCCTGGAACTCTGTTGCTATTGTCAATCGTGTCCATTATATTTTATTATACACCGTATAAGAATACAGTGCGTGAAAAGCTTTAGTGTAGTAGCAGATTTAAAGTAAGATTATGAATGAAGCAATACAGTCAGGTAATGCACTATAAATCGCAATAATAATAATAAAAACATTTATTTCGGACATTAGCCATATGAGTTAGTAACAATTTTCTTACAAAAT
This sequence comes from Catocala nupta, assembly GCA_963675205.1. Classification (NCBI taxonomy): domain Eukaryota; kingdom Metazoa; phylum Arthropoda; class Insecta; order Lepidoptera; family Erebidae; genus Catocala; species Catocala nupta. The sequence continues at coordinate 27,595,146 of OY776078.1, read as the reverse complement.
ATGCAAGTAAAAAGAAATAAATTAAGTATACATTACAGTTTCTCCATAACGATGCCCACCCAGTGTGCCTGTATGGGACAATCATTACGGGACGCAATCAATTGCAGAATGTTGTTGGTGCTACAACGCAATCTCGTGAACAGTGACGAAAAAGTGACGCCGCTTTTTCCCGCATTATAGCGTGAAAGCCGTCAACGCGCGCAACTGCAAACGTCTGCGACGCACGGCAATGACGCGGTAGCCCCAACAACATTCTGAAAGCGTTATTGTATTGTATACGCAAGACGTTGTAGGCTCGTTGCGTATACCGAACCCACAGGCCACTCGAGTAAAAAGATTGGCAATAAGCCCTATGCAATAAATCGTATCCATTTCGAACGTATTCCAACAGGTTCAAATGCATATTGTGTATTATTATTATATACATACATATGTACAGTATACAATCGGTCGCGCTTGTGTTCGGAGGCCGGCGTCAGACTGCGGTATTTCCGTTTGTGGAAAATTCTCGAATTTCCATATTTGACCCTCCTCACTTGGTACGATGTTCTGAGGTGAGATTGGCACTACGCCAGCAGGCTGCATCATTTCCAATGTAATATCTATGTTGTGCCTTTGTTTGCTAAGTTTCGTGTAAATATTAGGATACATTTTTGATAGACTGGCACCTCGGCGCTTTGTGTGTACTTTGTTAAATGGATACAAAATAAGTTATGGAGTAGTGCGCATGTTTGTCTTTCAAGGGGCTTTATCATGCCACCTTTTACTAGCTATTTGGGTTTCGGGTAACGTATTAAGGCAAAAGGCCTTATTCCGGGGATATACGCTGCTGTGCCAATCAATGAACTGACCGGATACCACAATGGTATAAGTGCTCATTTCGCCACTGCATCACGCTCATTGGATTTCAGCCCCCATTACGGTACGACAATTCCAAGAATACATGTTCTGAGTCAAAATCCTTCATTTCCATAGTTGAATTGCATTGCATGCCCGCAATAAAGAGTTCCAAATAAAAGAGATACCTAAAAGTTTTACTTAACAAATGTGTTTTTACGCAAATATTTTATAGCTGTTTCTATACTAGTTTTGATTTTATGGCATTTGGAACACGTATTGATAAACCGGTGTGTAACAAAGGGCTTGAGGTTAGTCATCGATTTACTCGCTTGCATAATAATTATCACATTATGGATCTGTAGCCCGATACATCCTGTCGAGGTAAATTGCCTAGCTCGGTGCTCCTAGAACACGATATCATGTGGTTAATGTCGGACATGTTGCCTATAACTGGCAAACCCTTCATCCAATTATTCCAAGTCTTGCTATTTGCTGTCAATTCGATTGCGGTGATGGCTACCAGATACAGTAACTGATAACTCTTTATATTAGTAATTTATAATACCATTCTATAATTAATTGCTTTAGGTGATACTTGGCAAAAGGCTATGTTAAAGATTGGGAGTTCCAAATTATATGTTACTAAGTCAGTATTTTTCAGCTTGTCGATCCAACCAATAGCTGTAGAAAATGGTCATATCTCTATGAATACTAATGTGTTCGCGAAATATGTATTTGCAATATTCAATATTAGCTTCACATGCTTATTTTGCATCGACATCTTTAGGCAGGGCTTATAATTAATGATAATTTTTTTACGTTTGGACTGTTAGCGCTCACGTTTGCCAATTATTTGGGGATAGTAAGAAATAGGCGTTCCTCAGATAACTGGCAATGGTAGACTGGGTGATTTGACCAGTAACACGGCTTCCTATCCAACAACGTTGTCCGGCGGACGACGGGTGACAAAAAAGACGTCAGCTACTAGTCGCCATTCCTTTCCTTTTGGCATACATTAACTCCTTCTACCCAGAATCGTTCACGCGTGAGTGTTACGCCTCGTATCGCAAGCTATCATAGGCTATGGTAACCTTTTACAATCTAACGCAAAAACGGAATTTTGGCAGCTAGATTATTTTTTTATAGATATTTATATCGACCTCCAAAAAATATATATTTGTAGTTCATTATCCTACAAAACATACTTAAAACAGCCCCGACCTTTTGTGGAGGTATAAATTTGATCATTTTGCCTTTGGAAACTGCAGGCCATCTAAGATTCTCATTTTCATGACATTTTCAGGTTTCATGTCACTGCTGCTCGACTTATATAGAGTGATATTTATATCGCCAAGCCATGTGAAGATCTCGTGTTTCTAAGATATTACAGACACGTGCCTTCCTCTTAACAACGTATAGTATCGTAAAATAGCTCACTGCAAACTTGGTTTAGTTGATGGGAAAAATTCAGCTGGTGTAGATGACTTTATACGAGGATATTTTTTGGAGTTTCATATCACTTAATATTTTCATCCCCGGAAAGCACAATTATGATACAACAAATCGTTACATGTAAACGTTTTAAAATAAATATAACTACATCTAGCATATAAAATTTAGTTACTTTACCTAAATTATTCTTAAACATGACATAATTCCATGAAAAACGCTTAAAACTAAATATTAACTGTGTTTTAAAATGTGATTTTGTTCAAATAAATTTTAGGAGAAATCTAGTACGAAACATTTTCACATTTTATAAAACATAAAACACATTAAAATTAAACACTTTATACGGATTTTATCGCGTTGTTTATTTTACTTTAAACACTGTTATTACATAATTTTGAAAACTCTAACACTACTAGACGTTTCGGTTGCTTTACAGCAGCCATGTTCACGGGGAGACTAAGATGGTAGTTGTCCCAACGTTCTGAAGTGGAGCTAGTTATTTTAAAGTACCCGAACATAATTTAATCTTTGGTGTTCCTATTTACGCAGAAAGAGCTCAAAGTATCATGAAGTCTAGCTGTGTTTTGCTTCTTCTTGGGTTTGACTATTTGAATGACTGGATCCCAAGCTGGTGGTACATTCCAACCATCCTCTCTATTGAAATTAGGATGTTTTTTAATTTCAATAGCCTCGCGAAGCATCCTTGGTAGGAATCGGTGTTCTTTTGCGAGTATATGTGGTTTGTCAAATCGTAGGTAGTGGTTGGTCCCCTGTTGCACATGTTCACACACAGCAGACTTCAACGAGCGTTGGTGTTTAACATCAGCTATATGTTCTTTTAAGCGGGTGCCTATGCTTCTCTTGGTTTGCCCAATATATGAGAGTCCGCAGTCACAATCTATTTTATAGACCCCTGCATTTTGTAAAGGTAATTGGCACTTAACGGATGGTAAAAATTGACTTATCTTCGTTGGCGGCTTGAAGTATGTGTTGATTGAAGCTCGCTTCAAGATGTAGCCAATCTTGTCAGTGACACCCAATAACTAGCTACACTTCAGAACGTTGGGACAACTACCATCCTAGTCTCCCCGTGAACATGGCTGCTGTAAAGCAACCGAAACGTCTAGTAGTGTTAGAGTTTTCAAAATTATGTAATAACAGTGTTTAAAGTAAAATAAACAACGCGATAAAATCCGTATAAAGTGTTTAATTTCAATGTATAACATTCGCGTAAACATAAGACAATATTATATAAAACACATTAGACAATTGCTTATCTTTGCAAATCGTATAAAAAGCCAAATAGACATATTTTAATTAAATTAGTTTGAACACCGATTTGCCGTCAATGGCGTATTATAAATAGACGCGTCATGCATGAACATCACGGCACTCGAAAACAGCGCAAATACTATCGGTAGCTAGACAGCTACTTAGACGAACGAAGAAAAGAAAAGAAAATTAAATGCCATCTACGGAATTCCTGTTGTTAGTGAGAGATAAATATATTTCTTTAATTACGTTGTCATTCTTTGGTGCATGCTCATTGGCCGAGCGCGAACACGTGATTTACCTCAGGCGCCAGCCGCCATTAGAAAGCAACGAAAGAATTAAATCCATTTCTCTTGATACTTACGCATGAAATGATACTTTTTTATCTTTCACAGTTGCAGTATAATTTTTACATTTCCTAAAAACACAGGACACCCTTTTTTTGTTGTTGAGGAAGTTATTTTATCTAGTTTTATTTTAATGTCACGTTCACCCAAGCTACTGGTTGGTACGTGACTAAATGGACTTCTCGTAATTACCTTGCATTAATGTTGCCACTACAGAGCGCGGGCAACGTATCTTTAGTTTATTTATTATTGTTTGCCGTATGATTGACTGAGTACAAGCGGCGCGGCACAAAGTGTACACGTGTTAACTTCACCAAGGCCCACTTTTCGTTTAATTTTATTGTATAAATTAGAACAACCATAACAACTTGCCCACCGATAAATTCCTTCGTTTTTTCGCATTTACACTCTGTGAATAGGCATTCTGAAAGTGAGTTTGATTTTTATTTTGATATCTACATAAACAGGTTATATTAAATTGGACAGAAAGTTGGTAATCTACAGTTTAGCATACAATGTAGTTTGGAAGGCTTCTTACTTACTCAGTTTAATCTAGTTTCAAAGTCAATCTGTACTTTATAATTTACATTTAAATTGGATTATATGTTTTTTGAACGATATACTACCCACGTACGCTAACTACCTATCGCTTAAAGCAATAGATTTATGCTAGGTACTAAGACAGAAAGTAGTAGTCGACTAGATTCGGATGTTCTGATTACGCTTTGTCTTTCTCGAGGGCGCTTCTTAGGTCTGATAAAGTGTTATTCGGAGAGACGGCACGGGTCGAGCGAAGTCTTATACGGTCTTATTACAAAAAGCGGTTTAACTTAAAACCCTGGCTTAAAGTTCTATACACTACGATTTTAACAAAAATGGTATTACAAATCGTGGTTTTGCGATAAACCATAGACTAAATAATGGTCTAACGTCGGCGACCCCTAGTTTAACGATGGTCTAAATCGTATCTGTCAAAATTTATTTTAAGTTATATCGTCTTTTTCATTGTGTTGTGTTGTGGCGATCATCCGCTACCACACCGCAACGAAACCGCTCCGCTTATGCGCCTTGGGCCGCCGCCTTACACGTGCCGACCTAAGTTGTTTTTTAACCTTGCGCACGCGCAGAGGTCGTAGCTGGCATGCGGCGACGGACACTCGACATTCGACCACTACTCTGTTCGGATCGCGACAATTACTTACATCTAATTGTATTCATTTTTATATAGTAAATCATTAAACTATTTCTCATCAAAATTAATAACAGTATTCATTCATTCTATTTATTTTTACTTCATTTTTACCGGCTTCGATTCCTTGTCAATGCAAATAATCGTAGTGCAAGTTTGAATACAATTGGTGACCCCGACGTGATTTGAACACGTAACCCGGACGTGACGTGATCGTGTGCTGATCGTTGCAAGAATCTGCTGGCGAAGGAATCGGAGATTACGTTGACTGTGGTTTGGTCCTTAAGCGGTTGCCGCAGAATATACAGACGGTTATAGCGACGCAGATGGACCTCGACAAGGACAAGCTGGGTGAACTCGCCGACAAGGTATACGAGATTGCACCGTCTACACCACAGGTTGCAAGTACCTCACCGGCGTCATCCCACAACGACATGGCACACCAAATCGCTGAGCTTACAAGGCAAGTCGCTTTACTAACCAATAAGTTAGATCGATCCGAATGCTCTCGCTCTACATCTAGGTCTCGCTCGAAAAGGCAGAATAATATTCGCAGCCGTTCTAAACCGAGACAACCGCCACCCGACCATCCGCATTGTTTTTACCATTTCACGTATGGTGACAGCGCCCGTAAATGCAGACAGCCGTGTACCTATCGCTCGGAAAACAACAAGGGTGGTCGGCAGTAGCGGCTCACGACTGTCCCTTAACATCAGGCCGTCTGTTCGTCATCGATCGCAATTCTAAGATGCAGTTTTTAGTGGACACTGGTTCAGACCTTTGCGTTTTTCCGCGATCTGCAATTAAGACGCCCTGTACCAGGTCCTAGTTTGACTTAGTAGCGGCTAATAACACAGTCATACACACTTATGGACCTGCATGCTTACAATTAAACTTAGGATTGCGACGAAATTGCATATGGGATTTTACAATCGCGGATGTGAACAAGCCTATCATTGGCGTAGATTTTTTGAGCCACTACAATCTTCTGGTAGACTGCAAGAACCAGCGCTTGGTCGATGGTACCACATCCTTATCTGTAGCTGCTGTCTATTCCGGGATTTCTGAGGACATCGCTTCACTCAAAACCGTCACTGGTAAGACTGAATTCCACAAAATTCTACGGGAGTTTCCTACCATTACCAGACCTGCCGGCGTTCGCTGTCCTCCAAAGCATAACACCTTGCATCACATTAGGACAACTCCAGGTTCACCAGTCTCGTGCAGACCTCGTCGTCTCGATCCGGTCCGCTGTCAAGCAGCGAAAAAGGAGTTCGAGGATATGCTCGCTTGTGGCACAGCATGACGGTCGGACAGTCCATGGTCTTCTGCTCTGCACATGGTGAAGAAGAAGGATGATGGATGGAGGCCATGCGGTGACTATCGTGCACTCAACGCACGTACCATCCCTGACAGGTACCCTGTACGACACATCCACGACTTCTCTTCGCAGCTCTCAGGATGCACAATCTTCTCCACCATCGATCTGGTGAAGGCATACAATCAAATTGCTGTAAATTGCGCTGATATCCCCAAAACTGCCATCACCACACCTTTCGGCTTATATGAATTCCCGTACATGACGTTCGGGTTAAGGAATGCTGCTCAGACGTTTCAGAGATTCGTCGATGAAGTCCTTCTAGGTCTGGATTTCTGCTACGGTTTCATCGATGACATTCTGGTTTTCTCCACTTCTCCAGAAATTCACCAGGACCACCTACGTCAGTTATTTGAACGCCTGAGTCAATATGGAATATTGGTGAATACTTCTAAGTGTAACTTTGGTCTGTCTGAAATAACTTTCCTTGGCTATCAGGTTTCAGCAGCTGGTACTAAGCCTTTGGAAACAAAGGTTGAAGCTATCCAGGACTTTGCTATGCCGAAAACAGTCAAGGAGCTACAGCGTTTCCTTGGTATGCTTAATTTTTACCGTCGCTTTATTCCTCATGCCGCTCATATTCAAGCACCGCTTACTAACATCCTAGCTGGACCACGCATCAAAGGTTCACAGCCTATCACACTCACTCCAGAGCTGACACAAGATTTTAATGACTGCAAGCTTGCCCTATCGCAGGCTACGTTGCTTACTCATCCTGATCCATCCGCTGAACTTGCTTTAGTTACAGACGCTTCTGACGTAGCTATTGGAGCTGTACTACAGCAACGCAAGGATGGGACCAATAATTGGCATCCTTTAGCTTTCTTCTCACGCAAATTAAGTACTTCTCAAAAGAAATATAGCCCATACGACCGCGAGCTACTTGCAGTGTACGAAGCCATCAAGTACTTTAGACATATGGTAGAAACTAGGCCGTTCACTGTATTTACCGATCACAAGCCGCTAACATTTGCGTTCTCGCTCAACAGAGACAAATGCTCACCCAGACAATACAGGTATCTCGATTTTATAGCGCAATTTACGACCGATTTAAGGTTCATACCTGGCCAGGATAATGTCGTCGCAGATGCGTTGTCAAGAGTTGAGGAGATAGCCAGCACAATTGATTACCAGTCTCTTGCGCGGTCTCAGGAGAGTGATCCGGAGCTGCAGGAGCTACTTACCCGCGGTACAGCCTTAAGATTGCGCAAGGTACGTACTGAGTCGAGCAACATACCAGTCTACTGCGATACTTCGCTATCTACATTTCGTCCGTACGTAACACCCGAATTTCGCAAACAAGTCTTTGAGATGCTACATACTTTACACCATCCTGGCAGTTCTGCTACAGTGCGACTGGTGACACAAAGATTTGTTTGGCCAGGGATTCGTAAAGATTGTAGAGAGTGGACACGGCATTGCGATAAATGCCAAACTTCTAAAGTCTCCCGTCACACCTTTTCTCCCTTTTCCTCATTCCTTCCACCTTCCTCGAGGTTCTCCCACATACACCTCGACATCATAGGGCCATTACCTCTGTCTTATGATTATAGGTACTGCCTCACCGTGATCGACAGGTTTACACGATGGCCTGAGGCATTTCCGCTTCGGGACATCACCGCCGAGACCTGTGCTGCTGCCCTCGTGTCTGGCTGGATCGCCAGGTTTGGTTGTCCTGAACGGGTGACCACAGATCGTGGCCGCCAGTTTGAGTGCCACCTTTTCAAGGCTCTCACTGCCTTGGTTGGGGCGCGCCATCTCCGTATGACAGCCTACCATCCAGCAGCCAACGGCATAGTTGAGCGCCTTCATCGCCAACTCAAGGCGGCGCTCATGTGCCACGCTCCTGCATCGCAGTGGACCGAAGCTTTGCCACTGGTTCTTCTAGGCATGCGCAGTGCCTGGAAGGACGACCTCCAAGCATCTGCTGCCGAGCTGGTGTACGGCGAGCCTCTTCGCCTACCCGGTCAGTTCCTGTGCCCTGATGACGATTACCTGACTGCTGACGTCACACAGTACGCGACGCGTCTTCGCGCGTACATGGCGAAGCTGTCTCCACGTCAAACTGCCTGGCACAACACGTCATCATTCTACGTGCCACGCGACTTACACACAACATCACACGTTTTTGTTCGGCAGGACCGCGTGAGAGGAGCCTTGGAACCACCATACGCTGGTCCCTATAAGGTTGTCAACCGGCAACCCAAGTACTTCACCGTGGACGTCAAAAACAAGCCTGTAACGGTGTCCATCGACAGGCTGAAACCGGCGTACATCGCGAGGGATGCCCAGATTGCCCAGGTTCCAGCTGAACAGGCCAAAGCTGACATCAAACGGACGTCCAGCGGTAGAAGAGTGCGCTTTCCGGACTATTATCGCCCGTAGTCACGGTCTCCCGGGGGGAGTACTGTGGTGATCATCCGCTACCACACCGCAACGAAACCGCTCCGCTTATGCGCCTTGGGCCGCCGCCTTACACGTGCCGACCTAAGTTGTTTTTTAACCTTGCGCACGCGCAGAGGTCGTAGCTGGCATGCGGCGACGGACACTCGACATTCGACCACTACTCTGTTCGGATCGCGACAATTACTTACATCTAATTGTATTCATTTTTATATAGTAAATCATTAAACTATTTCTCATCAAAATTAATAACAGTATTCATTCATTCTATTTATTTTTACTTCATTTTTACCGGCTCCGATTCCTTTTCAATGCAAATAATCGTAGTGCAAGTTTGACTACAGTGTGTTATTTTAACCCGAAAATGGATATTAATATGGTCGATTGAATTGATATTGAGGATATTGAAGCCTCTGAGTTGCTGGAAATGCCACGCCGACACAACAGAAATCGTGTTCGTGTCAATCCCTTCGTGGAATTAACCGATGAAAATTTCAGGCAAAAGTATAGGTTTAATAAACGCTATGCAATGAAAATAGTGGACTTATTAAGAGAAGATTTAACTAGAGATGCTCGAGGATGGCCTGTGTCTTCCGAAATAAAAGTAGTTTGCGCATTACGCAGCTGGGCTCGACATGAAGTAAGTAGATTCAAAGCCTAAATTGCATTTATCAAAACATTGGTAGCAATTTATACTAAATTATGTCCTAAGTTCCAAACTAATATTTTGTTTTTGTTTTAATAGATCCAGTATGACACAGCCGATTTGCACGGAGTCTCACAACCGATTATGTGGCGTGATTGTGCAATCATCTCGCGAAGTATATCCTATAATATTTAAAATTTGGGTTAGCTTAATATCAATAAATTAAAGACGGATTTCAAGTTCATCTAAGTAATTTATGTTTATTTACTTTTTCCTCGGTACTCCAATTCCTAGATCGTTTTTTTTGTTGGTCCATCACATTCAATTATTAAAATGACTAAAGAAGGTAAATAAATTGGCAATTGTTCTACTAAAGACTTATCATTTCCAAAGATAAATGAACTTTGTTCAACTTGCGATGGTTTTGTTTAATGTTATGGTTTCATATTACGCGCGGTCGCGCAAGAATGTTACGTTTCGTTACACGTACTTAATTATTAAAAATTAATACGACATTAAGTAATGTGCTCAAACCTAAACAAAACTGCAATCGACGAAATAATGAAATAATGTTTATATACATGCAAAATAACAAAGTCTCAATATTTTTAACACTCCTAAACATCATTGAATCATTAGCGTATTATCAAAACGTTTTCTTTTCCGGGCATACGAAACATTGCAATAGAATGATATAATGGTGAACGAATGATATTTGTATCAATCTGTGGTTGATATTTAAACAATGGTTCAAATGAATGTATTAAGAAGACCACGGTTTTTTAAATTTTGTAATACGAACAAATTTAGACCGTGGTTCTGCAAATAAGCCTGGACTTGATAGTACAGGTTTATTTATTTTTTTGCAATAAGACTGATTGGGTTTTAAAACCGTAAACTTTTAAAGACTACTTAAATAATGATCGAATTGCAGGTGTTGTTAAATATTCTTCTAATTTTATCAAGCGGTACCCAAAATAATCTAATAAGTACTTAATCAGAACGATAGTATCGTGCTTCGGTCACAGCGGTGATGATTAGATCTTTGTAATTATTTGGTATGGAGATAACCAGAACCGAACAGAAAAGTTGACTGAAGCTATAAATACTATAAATAGATAATTAAGTGAATTAACATTTACCAGATTATTAATAAAGTCTTTGAATGAAGTAATACTGCGGTTTCACAAATTCACAAACAAGAAAATAACAAACAATATTGAATCCATCTGTTCATGTCTATTATAAATAATATCACAAAGAAATATAAGGTGTTATAAATAAATGGTATACTCACCGAATAAGAAGAATAAGTATTTTATGTTTTGAAGAACTAGTTCACAAAAAAATATATCTATAATAAGAAAAGAATTTAAACGTCGAGCGATTATGATTTCTAGGCTTTAATAGGTTTTGATTATCTTAATTCTAATAAAATTTGTTATTGTCGAAATGATTAATACTCAGTAACATCGGCTACATCGAATGATGGACAAGCTTGATAGAACTATTCGATGCGTTCGTCAGCCGTCATTTACACTATCCGCAAGCGAACATCGTTAAGTTAAAATATTTTACATCTATCATTATTTTTGTTTGAAAATACGTGCTATTCAAAATAGTGATAGATAGACAGTACTAGGAATTGACTGAATCGACATATTAAAATCAAGCTGTTTAGAGTGGTGTTATAGTAAATGAATAAAAGTAATATACATATAAACGTAACTTTAAATTTTAGCACCTGATTTGACGAATACTCACTTAAACATTAGAATTTAATATATTTATACTATTTCTATATTCTAAATATATTATGTTCTAATGATCCATTAGGCTAAATCAAATATGCGATATTGAAAATTTTATCTGTTATTTCACACTTAGGTACACAAATATCATAAATATAAAATTGGTGTTTGTTGTAATGTTTTCAGTGTCCTGTGTACTTATCAATAACCTTAAGACTTGATTACAGTGAGCAAGATCTAAATTTTAAATTCCGAATGCTTACTAATCCTTACCCATATTTTTGTATGTTTAATGCGTAATATATAAATCTGCTCTGTAAAGATCTTCTCAGTGTGATGGATTTAATTTATTAAGGTTCGATTTTTCAATAGTCAGATAACTTTTTTCTAGGGATTATGTTTGACGTTTTGACAGCTTTTGTATAGAAAATATGTCATACCGCCATATTTATACTTTAAATAATAGTTATCTGATGATTGAAAAACCGGCCCTTATTCAGTTTTCTGTATTCCATGCTTCCTATCCTCGTCGTTCAGGTGATATATACTTCCTAATAACTAACTAACTAATACCTACTGATGACTAGATTTAATAAAACATGAACATATACCATGTGAATCACGTTTACACTTCAAATATAACGTTTGACATACCGATGTAGTATATCATAGTTACTTTGAAAAGGCTCTTCCTTAAGTGTTCGCATAAAAGTAATGTTGCTCAGAAAAATAATAAATATCAAGGTAATCGTCGAAAGCGGCGCCGTCATCGTAACGTTCAATTTTATGTCATACACGTCAATATGTTAGTTCAATCTTACCATACTTATGTGATACCTAAACGTGTCGACGATTTATATATTGAGCTTTTGCGAATAATAAGCTCTCTTTAATCCATTTAGTATTTGCTTATGTTAAGCAAAGATTCAAAATTATGAAAACGTACACGTATTAGATTACTTATATTATATGTACTATTAAAATATAAGATAGTAGAGTTAGAATTATTAACTTATACAATTGAAATAAACGAACTATTATGGTGACGTATTTATGTGTAAATAAAGTCAACAAGACATATGTAGTGTCACAGAGAAATCTCAAAAACCGTGACAGTGGCTCTGTGCCACGGTTCTAATGAAGAAGACAACAGCCAGGATAAAGTAATGCTCATCCAGCCATGTGAGATCCCTGTGTTCATATTAAGAGACACCACATTCGTCCTATTCACGTACTTTTGTGGAACACTTTGAATGTCTGTATAGGCTGGCGGCTTCAAATTCGAGATAGAGGGGCTGGCTCGTTGCCAACCTCCTTGCTACGTCTGTCTTTGTATACGAAGGCCTACGCCTTGTGCAAAACTCGTAATTAAAAAACATTAAGCTGAACCGTATAGTCATCGAATAAAAAAATCGATTAATCAATTTACAGATTCGTCATATAAACGATTATCAAGTTATTTAAGTTCGAAGTTAATATGGCCAAAGAAAATATGTGACATTTAAACGAATTTAGCAATTTTTATCAAATTGTTTTTTTATAGTATTAGTGCGTAGTACAAAGTGTCAATCCTTCTGACATCTTTAGTGTAGTTACAAGTAGTGCAAAACGTCCATCGTTAAGGGGTTCAGTCACTATCAGTTAGATGGATCTGTAATTCGCGTAACTTTATTACGAACCAAAAACTGAATTTGGTTTTATTTTTGACGGTCAACCTATATTGCCAGAACTTTTATAAAACAAACTACAGTGTTTGTTACCGTACTGCTGTTTCGGCTCATGTTCGCAACGTTTACACGGTATATTGTTATTGTATCCGGATCCAGCAGGTCTACGAGAAGTATTTTTTAAAAGCGTGCTGATATAATTCACTGTTCTGCGATTATATGGTAACTTCAATGCTATTTTGGTAATATTGATTTTCCACTTTGTTTATTAGTCAAATTCATTTCGTTTGTATCTATAGCTATCAACCTCTTTAGAAAATGTGGTACCTTCTGTGTATGGTCGTAACTTGGTTTAATAAATATTGTCATATATTTAAATAAGTAAATAAACGTTCGGTCCATTATTCTTGACATCTATTCAGTTGAAATTCTATGAAGCTTAAACAACAGTTTAGCAGACTGATAAATTACTTTACGGCCTGCAATATTAATTACCTATCACTACATATTATAAAACAAAGTCGCCCGTCACGTTTGTTCGCGATAAACTCAAAAACTGCTAAACGGATTTGCATGCGGTTGTCACCAATAGACAGAGTGATCCATGACGAAGGTTTAAGTATATAATTTGTTAATGTTTTGTACTACCCGTGCAAAGCCGAGGTGGGTCTCTAGTACTATATAAATTGGTTTAAAGTTAAGATTTAAATATTTCCTATGCGTTAACTATGGGCGGCAAGTATATTTTAATTTGACAAATATGTCAGAGAGGACAGTTGGGTGATTTAAGTACCTTTTATATTTCTTTTTTTTCATTTTGTATGGTAAATAATACATAATATAATCTCTGTATATTAACTGTCCCATTTCTGGTCACGAGCCTCTTCTTAGTATGAGAAGGCTTAGACCGTAGTGCACCATGTTCGCCCAGTAGGGGTTGGCAGACTTCACACATCTTCGAGAATATTTTGGAGAATTCTCAGGCATGCAGGTTTGCTCACGATATTTTCCTTCAATGTTAAATTTCTGGCAAGCAATAATTAACTATTTAATACGCACATAACTTCTAAAAGTTAGAACTGCGTGCCTTAGCATCAAACTCGAAAACTTTGCGTTACTAGGCTATGGCTGCTATGGTTGTTCGGTATTTCATAAAATAGGAAAATATTTTCACAGTTAGCAATATCACGAGAATTATCTATGAATAACCCACTTTAATATTTACGTCTACAAATGAATGGAGAACATTTTTATGCTACAATTTATTAAAGCTATAAGCGTATTATCGGTTAGTGTTGGTGAACAAAGGTGAGGTGAGCTGGTGCCTCAAAGCTTTAACGTAAAGCCACGGTTTCTTTTTGCGATTTAGTATTGAACCACTTGTATTAATTACTTCAATACATTGCTTCGAATTTAAAAGCTATTATGATTTACAATTATTGTGAATATTGGATTGTATTATTCGATTTTGTGACGTGTATGTTTACAATTGACAACGTACTCTTTGTTCCCATTAACCTACCTAGCACATAATACAAGTTGCTTTAAATATTTTCTCTTATTTTATATTAATCTGCGAGCTTTTGCACAAGTTTGCATAACACATACTTGTTTTATGTTTATATTTCAACTATAGCCTAAAATCAATTTTAATTTCGTAAGGTCTTTGGAACTACAATATGGCGCGGCAGAGTAGACCATCGGGTCATCCTATGAAAGTTTATCCCTAAATTGACAAATGTTTACGTCCCAATGAATAAATGTTATTAGACTGTCACAATTTAAAAGTTCTATTATATTATAATATTTACTTAAGCCTCAACTGAAAAATGTTATATTTAAATTCTGTATTCATAGCGCTTCGCTAAATTTTATTATTCTACATATACGGCAAGACTATAAAAATCCGGTCTGCTTTACATTTTGAACAATATCTTTTTAGCATATTGGGCGCATAATATAAGAGTGTGAGATTTTGCATAGTTTAGTTTATATGGCGATGGTTTTGATTTATTATAAAATTATTTTACAACATCAAAAACTGATGAAAAATGTTTAATTGAATTTACTACATACGCACTCACGGCTTGTACTTATATTATCGCATAAAAGTGTCTCGAAATTCCATTGTAACCCGATAGACGTATTTACCAGCACTCGATAAAACTATGTCGCTTTTAAACTTCAAGTACTTTTTATTCTCCGCACTTAGATTGCTACGTCATTTGAATAAGTAGACAGTTTTGTGAAAGACGAATTCGACGTTAAGCGATGAACAAAACGTAAAGGACAAAGTTTTAATTTGATTTCTACCCGGCTGCTCCTGGTTTAATTTTGTCTGCTGACATTTGTGATTATATGAAATAAAATCATATTTATACTTTGCAAATAGCTATAATGGCTTATATAACCTTCATACTTAATTCACATCTCTGCTAAGCGTAATCGACGGCAATTATGACGATGTAATGATAACCGGTTTAGCAATATAGGTACTATTCAGTTCTAAAATATACTGTTTATAAATCAATATATTTTCAAGGCACAGGCGCCATTCTTTTGAGTCTGATATATTTTTGTCATAGACAGTCTGCGGCGATTTTTCCCCACGTTACAATGTTAGGTATTTGCAACCCGGATAAAGTTAGGTCAAGGCCATTCCTCGCTCCGAACACCCCCGACGGCCCCAACACGAGCTTCCAGACTTTTAAATCGAGCGTGAAATATGGCCGCCATTTTTACGAGACAACTGCTTCAGATTGTTTAAGTAGGTATAGGCAATGACAGACAAATGAGTTTTATTTTATTAATTATAACCGTTTTGTTGTAAAGTTTTAAAGTATATGTGCCAGAAATGAACAACTATATACATGTATAAAATTTTACTATAAAAAGAGGTTTTATACATGTAAAAAGTAAAAGATTATAACAATTTCTGTACCCTTTTCTTTTTTTAAAGACATAACTTTTAAATAAAGGACACAAAGAAAAGAAAATATTTCGGGGATTATTTTGTGGGGTCGAACCGACTACCTATCGGCATAGGGGCAATGACGAGGCGAGCACTTGTACTATTACGCCACCCGTGCAGTCAGTCATTTAAACATACTTATTAACTTTTTCTCTGGATAAAATAATATTATGATATCTTGTAGAACTCGAAAAATATAATCGGCATAATCATTTTGTTTTCTATCTATTCCAGAATGTCATTACGTTCATCTTACTATTTATAAGTACAATTTGTATATAAAGCCTTCGTTCAATTTATTAAGCAAAACCAATGTTATTGACAGCTGTTCAATAAAAGCGTATTTGAAAATAAACACTACATTACTTTTATTTTGCTATGCCTTTACTTCAAAAGTATTTGAAATAATTAATATTCCTTAATAGGCTTAATTTTAAATAAAGAACAATGAAGAAGTATAATCAGTAATTTCGTTTGAAATGCTTCCTTTCAAGTCGCGGTCACATAGTAACGCACACTGCGTTCTTTTGGAGTGGTAAAGTAAATAATTTATTAGGCTTACATTGTGTGAAATGTATAAAAAAATAGGCTGGACAAAGCTGTTTATTACTAACATTTCTAATATCTACTTATTACTATTATACACATTTAGAATAAGTTTATTTTAATAGTATAACGAAAACATTGAAATTACATACATTAAAATAATTGGTATCGAAAAAGCATTGTTTGTCTGATTTTCTTTTACCATTTATGTAACCAGAACAAAATGTCTTTATTTATATAATTGTATTTCATCTATATCGGCTACGTAACTGCTACAACACTATATTTAGTATCGTTTATACGTATTAGGTTGAATATGTGAAGATAATTGTTAAAGATATGTCGCAGGCAATTTGTATAATTCAGCGTTTTACAAACGGCGTCGTCCGTTTAAAAACGCTCGATATTTTAAAATATGCCGAAGGCAAATTGGCGACTCGTTCAATTGTCCTGTTCCTATTTCTGGGTGGCCACAAAAAAATAACCACGAAGGCTACGGTGGGAGCAGAGCCTCCGGCTCCGCCTTCTAACCTAACCTATCCAAGTCGGCGTGTTAAGAGTCGGGATTTGGGGCGTTAAGTGACAAGGCAATTTACATTTTGCCTTCGGTATATTTTAAAACAGCGAGCGTTTTTAAATGGACAATGGACGTTTTTAAATGGACGTTTGTAAAACGCGGTATCATACAAATTGCCTGCGATAGATACACAACAAAAAATTGGGTAACTAAATCTATTACTAGCTATACATATGAACTAGAATTAATAATTTTATAACCACTCTATAGCACGCCTAAATTGCTACATTTGAATTAGATAATTAATCAAACTAAACGCAATCGTATATAGGTAGTATCCCAGCCGTAATTTGCTCAGTTTACTGCTAAATTATAGGAAAATGAAGTTTGTTTTGACATTGTCGTCTGATTATGGGTGTGGCCCCGTTGTTTATCCCTCTCTGTCAGTTAGCCTGACCGACCCTTAGGATGGCGAGGGTAAATTGCGATACCAACCGTTAAAATAGAAATCAATGTGTAATACATAATGCATGTTACTTTTGTAGATCTGAAAATCGAATTAAATTATTGTGCTTTGCTAACGATATGCTGGTAATGCATGAAGGTTCATTTTTATCAGAACTGAAGCAGGCTAGATAGACCAAAATTTATTTGAAGAAAGGCAGCAAAACATGTTTCTGTAATACATACCCGTACCATAAATTATAATTTTTAAATCATCGAACATTATAACCTGTTCATGAAAGATAAATACGACAGTGCTCATTATTAGGGAAATCATTATGCAGAGAGCAGTAAGGCGTCTCGATTACGCGATTTTAGGTATAATTGAGCTTCGATTTGAGATTTAGGCTAATGACTATTGATCACTCTCTCGCAGTGCGCATTAATCAATCAGAATGAATCTTAATATCGTTCAGTAAATATTTGTATATATTCGAAGGTTCATCTTTTCTGAATAATATGTAAGTATATATATACCTGTAAATAATATGAAATGAAGGAATTTGTCCCCTACTTTAACAAATGTATGGTACGGGCTATCTGCGTATGATTTATTGAGCGTGTGTCCTCCAAGCCGTCGTCTGTACATAAATGTTACGAACGTCTGTGGAAACACATTTTTCTTTAAATATATTGTCGGTTTACCACTAAACATGGTACGACATATGATACAACTTTTTACATTACGCATACAATGAAAACTTATACACAATGGCTTGTAGAGTTTTATCGGAAGAACGCAAAACCGATAACTGTTATGCCGCAAGTACTACAAAATACAATATCTAAATGCATTGAGTTAAGCAAACACGTTATGTTAGCTCAGTTCAAGACCGCATAAACTAGTGTGTTTGGAAGCAAGATGGGGAATTCAATAAGCTCTTGAGCCACCTCGTGCAAACTTCTCAGTTCAATTGATTAGTCAGGCTCGATAAGATCGGTTTCACTAGCATACAAAGTTTGATTTTTAACCTCATTCATTAAATCATCTTTCGTCCATACGGCTTAGAGAGTAGACGTGCTACGCATTTTATTTTAAAATTCAATTTACCAAATAAACAATATTAGTACTTATTAATAGTCATCAGTAGTTATAAATTCACTTTAACTCATCTATTAATTATATTCGAGTTAAACAAGTGAGCGAAGGTCACGGCTGGAGTCAGCGAGCGCGGGGTCAGCCCACCTCACCGCTGCAATAAGAGACAGGTGCGATTTTCTGTCTCTGTCTAACGGGCCTCGAAGCACAGGCAGGCCGGCCGATTGTCGCGCTGAGCTGCTACGACGACGGCTAGTGCGCTACGACGACACTGCTACGACCATCTACGCAGTCAACGAGTGCTACGAGTGCTATCGCCTACGACGACGTCATCGCGTTGATGTCTCGCTGAGTGTGAGTGAGGAGGATTAGCTGTCGCGCCTTGCTGTCTCTTTCTCGCGCCGCTTGAGTTTGCCGCGAACTGTCAACCGCTATCCTACTAGGAACTTTGAAACTATACGGTGAGACATAATCCCACGTTTTATTTACAAACAATAACAATGAGTTGTAATGCATGTCATAAGAAATTAGACACTGAAGTATTTATGAAATGTCGATTATGTGTGGGCAAATTTCACCTGGAATGTCTGAATATCAACAGTGAACAATATTCTGCATTCACTAAAGAATATATCTTAGCATGGATATGCCCTCTGTGTGTTAATGTTACTCGTCGTCCAAGATCAACAGATAGTACTCCAGTACGTCATAATAGACTATTTTCACGTACTGATAATGCCATGGATATGTCTTACGATAACTCTGATAACAGTACTACAGCTGCAGCCCTGCCCCTTTCCCCTATTGTGGCGACCCCATGTATTTTGTCTGCACACAAGCCCAGTGATGTAACAATGGATAAAATTAGTGAATTACTAGACATAAAGCTTAACGCATCATTGTCGGTTTTCATGGAAAACTTTCGAGTGGCGCTTAAGGAGGACATCCAAACCATGGTCAAAGATGAGGTAAACTCAGCGCTAAAATCCCTCAAGGACGATTTTACTGCTAGTACAGACTTTATATGCGCAGAACAATCTTCGATTCGTTCAGAATTAGAACGGAGCAACAAAATTATAAAGGAGCTAGAGAGTGAAAAACATACACTCAAAAATGAACTCACTCGTTTGAATGGCAAGCTATCTAGTATGGAAAAAATATCTCGCAGCTGCAACATTGAACTACAAGCTGTACCAGAGCGCAAGAACGAGAATGTGCTAAAATTATTTCAGAAACTATGCGACTTCTTGAAGGTTCCGGTAGAGGACAGTCTAGTAAGTGCCTGTCGCAGAGTGGCAAAACTTAATCAATCCTCTACAAGGCCACGTAACATCATTGTGACGTTATCAACACCGCGCATAAGGGATTTGATACTATCCGCATCACATCGCTATAATAGGGCACATCCTGGCCGTGGGCTGTCGTCGGCTGACCTCGAAATCTCTGGAGAACATTGTAGGATCTTCGTTGCTGAGCATCTGTCTCCTGAGCAAAAGCATCTGCATGCCGCTACAAGAGCACGGGCCAAGGAGCTAAATTATAAATTTGTATGGATCAAGTACGGTCAAATATATGTTCGCAAGGATGAACCGGCAAGTGCAGTTCTCATAAAAAATTTGGAGTCTCTTACCAAATTAAAATAATTTATTTCTAGTTTTATTTTATCTTTAACATATAGTGCAATGTTAATTGGACATCCATTAACTCATTATGTATAATATATTCTATCAAAATCTGGGTAGGGCTAGATCTAAAATCAAAGATATTTACTTAAATCTGCTAATTAATGATTATGACATCGTATGTTTTACGGAAACCAATTTTGATAGTAGTGTTTTCGATGGCGAATCTGTTGATGAGCGATACAATATTTTTAGAAGGGATCGTCAAAGCTCATGCTCTGTTAAGACAGATGGTGGAGGTATACTTATTGCTGCCAAGAAGCATTTTGATGTTATCCGTCAGACATCTTGGGATTCTAGGGTTGAGGATATCTGGATCACTATACTGCCGCGCAACTCTGATGAACAATTGTTGAATATTGGCCTCTGTTATTTGCCTCCAGACTTGCCTATTGACGATATCGCTGTATTCTACGACAACTGTCAGAGGTTGATTCTTAACGCTACGAACAGGGATATATTCCTGTTGCTGGGAGATTTTAACACCCCTAACTTGACTTGGAAGTTACAGAGTGACCCATTGTCGTTAATTCCCACGAACGCCCGGGATCGGAAAGCGATATTATTATCCGACCTGATTAATACCTGCAACCTGACACAGTTTAATACTATTCCCAATAATAATAATCGTTATCTGGATCTTGTCCTCTCGAGCATACCCGTTGTTGAAGTATCGGAAACCGACTGTCTTTGCAGAGTGGATAGCCATCATATAGCTTATTGTATAGCCTTTCCAAATGTTCTATTGGACAAACCTCTTAGGCCTACGTATAATAAACGTTTTAATTTTAAAAGGTGCGATTATAAAAGTGTTAAATCTGAATTACGACGTGTGAAATGGGCTGAGATTTTATCTTTCACTGATGTTAATGACAGCGTTGAGAGGTTCTATGATATTATTAACGAAATAATAGTTAACCATACACCGTTGGCAAAAACCAACTGTTTCAAATACCCGTTATGGTATAACAAGTCCTTAATTCGTTGCCTCAAGGAAAAAGCTAAATTTCACAAGCGTTTTAAAAAATTTGCTAACCCGCGAGACTATGATACTTTTGCTTTACTCCGCACCAGATGCAAGTCTCTGATCAATGAATGTTATAAGTCTTTTCTATCATCTGTAGAGAAATCACTATCCCATGATGCTAAGATATTCTGGCGTTATGTCCATGATAGAAAAGGGGTAAATACCATACCTCAGTCTATGACCCATGGAAACAAAACGTCTTCAGACGGTAGAGGAATCTGTGAACTTTTCTCGGAGTATTTTGGTTCGGTTTTCGATTCATCTTCCTCTCAGCCAACTCTGTGGGAAAATTTGCCCAACACTTCTAACACTACGCTTCATCCATTTGAAATCAGCCAAAGGGATATCCTTCTTAAAATTAAGAATTTGGACGAACGTAAAGGTGTTGGCCCAGATGGGATTCCTCCAATTTTTCTCAAAAATTGCTCTGAGGAATTATCTGTCCCATTAACCATACTATTTAAGAAATCAATCAACTCAGGCGTTTTTCCAGTCCGTTGGAAAATTGCGCATGTTATCCCTATTCATAAATCTGGCGATAAGACATCCTGCTCTAACTATCGGCCCATTAGCATTCTCGGGTGTATAGCGAAGCTCTTTGAATCTTTAGTATATATTCCACTTTATAATCATTTATGTAACTATATTTCCAACAAACAACACGGTTTTGTCAAAAAAAGATCCACACTTAGTAATCTTCTTGAATATAAAAATTATCTTTGCGGCGCCTTTGCTTCTGGCGGGCAAGTAGACGCCATATATCTAGACTTTAGTAAAGCTTTCGACAAAGTAGACCATTCGCTGTTATGTCTTAAACTCGCACACTACGGTATACATGGGTGTTTGTTAAGGTGGATCACTTCGTACCTGAGTAACAGGAGCCAACTTGTAACTGTTAAGGGTTATTCTTCTGTTCCCGTACCCGTCTCTTCTGGGGTTCCACAGGGGTCACATCTTGGTCCGCTCTTTTTTATAGTCTTTATTAACGATCTTATAAATCGATTATCTTGTCCTGCATTGCTATACGCTGATGACCTAAAGATTTATAATAAGATAAACGACACCACAGATAGTCTGGCCCTTCAGCGAGATCTCAACATCGTTACGGACTGGTGCTTGTCAAACAATATGTGCCTCAATGTGGACAAGTGTTGCATTATTTCTTTTACCAGGAAAAAGCACAAACTGTCTCACCCTTACTTTATAGAAAATAGTGTGTTAAATAGAAAAGAGGTGGTAAAAGATTTGGGAGTCTTATTTGATAGGGAGTTAACATTCCGTTCTCATTACGAGCATGTTGTGAAGAGAAGTAGCAAGCTTCTGGGATTTATTATAAGGTCCACTAAAGAGTTTAAGAATGCACAAAGTACCCTGTGTCTCTATTTCAGTCTGGTGAGGAGTATCTTAGAATACTGTTGCCCAATTTGGTCTCCTTATTATAAAACGCATATATATAACATAGAGAGAGTACAGAAAAGGTGCTTAAAATTCCTTTCTCGTAAATTCAGTTATGGTCGCTTGAATTATGCTGAGAGGTTAAGTAAATTTAATGTTGTCTCATTGCAAACCCGACGTCAGAGATACGATTTACTCTATTTGCATAAATTGATTCATTCATCTATCGATGCTCCGGCTTTACTCTCATCTCTCAGCTTTAATATTTCACATAGATCTCGTAATCCTAACATATTTGCAATTCAGACATATAAAAATAATACATCATTTTATAATCCAATAGTAAGAATGTGCAGATCATATAATAAATTAGCACGTGTAAATGTAGAGGTCGATATCTTTGATATAAATTTTAACAGATATAAAAAGATTGTATCAGGTGTACTTAGTTCCGAAAAGTTCCAAGCCTAGCTGTTATAATGTAAAATTACAGTTATTAAGTTATTACCCGTTTAATGATTCATTTGTATCCTACGCTAGCAAATTTAAGATTATAATTAATGTTTATTTTTTGCACGAGTAATCTGCTTTAATATGTACATGTTGTGTACACTACCTTAGGATTACCGTCCCGTTTATATATTATGTTCTTTATTACTATCTACTATGTTAAGACTGTAATCTGTTTGTGTACCTATTATAAATAAATAAATAAATAAATAAATTAAAAGCGGTCTACTTTGTCTATGCCGTGACATATATTAATAATGTCGAGTAATATTGTAGAACTTTATTCTTGTCATCACTCGAGCAGCAAAAGATAAACATTAAAGCGGCTGCAAACATACGTTTTCCTGATCAGGTTTCCTAAACAGGGATTCAGATTCGTCTTTCCGTTAGCTTTGCGCAGACGTTGGGTTTTTCCATCAGGAATTAGTATTACCAGTACGTACGGTAACGCCACCGTGTCTAGCTAGCTCTGAGTGCCTAGTGCGAGTTTGTTTTAAGTTAACGCCATCGACACGTTTATGACGTTCGGCGCTCCGATTGGCCCGCCAATTGCGGTAAACGTTTCCATTGTGTTAACGTAAAAAAAAACACACTAAGCACCCTGATGTATACAGAATGGAAATTTCCATGTGCGGCGCTACATACAGAATCTTAGTGAGCGCTGTGTTCGGAATGACGTCATTTGGTTTTTTCCGTTCTTCATTCAGAACACACCGGCGAGATTCCGAATCGAACCACGGAAATTATTTTCGCACGGAAAATATAAGAACGTGTGCGGTATATAGCAAGTTCGTATAAAAAATGTGCATCCGGTATCCGAATCTGAATCCCTGTTTCGAAAACCTGATCAGAAAACCCTATGTTTGCGGCCAGCTTAAAGCCTGAAATAGGTATTCTTAAGAAAGGAGACGTAGGCGCCATCTTGTCTGTCGTACGATCGTCACGTGCATGTGCTACAACTACCATTGTTCTATATTCTGAGTATTGCAAGATACCTGTCACCACCAATATACTCTATTTTACTTAGTTATATAAGTAAAATACATTTACTTATAAAAAGAGAAAATCTAGCAATTTCGGTCTAAAGTAATGCCATTGAGGCAAAGCGCGCTTAAATAAATAGGGCCCTTTTTTAATGGTTGTTGTTTGTCTACGGATAAAGTATGCTTTATTTATGAGTATTATATGTACATTTGAAAGAGTATTTGTGTTCATAAATACTCTTTAAAATTATATAAGTCATATATATTGGTCCATGAAGCCACTTCTTTACATCACCTGTAAGGACGTCCCACAATCCATGCTGCGGCTAAGCATTTACCCATAGAAAACCAAAAATACATTATGCCCGATATGCCCTTCTGCTACGGGACAAAGAAAGCAGTAATATTTTCATTTAATAAAGCGTCTAAGCAAAAATACGAGACAATAAATAACGATGACGCCGCACTATTTCACGCATGTGTATTTTAAAAAGCCGTCTGTTTACATACTTGCCTTGTGGTTAAAGCGGGTAAGAACATAAATTATGTAGCGTTTAAGTTATGCGATACAAAAGCATACAGGATTTGCTCAAAGGCTGTAAAGATTACAACCAAAAACAATGGTCTGACAAATAAAGCGTACTTTATTAATGATATAGCAATCAACAGAACTTGGCAACATCAATATACTCAAATTAACAGTTTAACAGAGTAAATATTCTTCACGCTATTCATTTACGTCTTACATTGAATATCGCCAAATAGGTGAGACGTTTCTGACAACCTTTCCAAATATAATCTATTATATTTATTTTATTTCTATTTACTGAATAATTTAGTTTGGGTTCTTGACACATAACATGAATTTGAGCATTTTGTTACGGGCGATCTTTTTTTTACGTAGCACGTTTTATACCTTGGAAGATTGTCGGATAAATGATTTAAAACTAGGAATTACGTAGTTCAAACTATTCATTTTAAGATAAATGGCGATGTATTTATGACCATATGAATAAAGTGATTCATTTACATATATATAATGATATGAAATACCTATCGTTTACTGCCAAATAACTTTACAGTGTTTATTTGTTACCAAAAGCCCACTAGGCAAGCCTGTCCTGAGTTTGATTTTGAAACAGTGTAAGGCCACATTTATCTAATTTTGTTTAGTAAATCTGTCGAATGGTGCACTGTGTGACTCACGTAAGTACATAAGGTTGTGCGAAAGAACTCGTAATACAGGCCACGTCGCCGTCATGATGCCATAGCTACAGATGTAATAAGGTCATAAAATGTTCCGTCTTACGCGTTTGAGGCACTTGTACGGGTTGTGTCGGGGAAAACAACCAACGCATACTGCCCGCGCAAGTGGCCTCTATAATCGTAATCACGCATGTAGTCCATACGAATGACTTGTGCTAGCTACTTGCGATTCATGCAAGCATCATTAGTGTTGTTCCTGGATCGAGGCATTTATGAACAAACAGTTGCCCTAGACTCCTAGAGGTTTAAGTGGTCACATACCTAAGCGTGTGCTATGCGATCCGTGAATAGCTGCCCTGATTTGAGTGTTGCTTGTGACCAATTTTAATTGTTATATAAGCTTTCAAAGGAGTTGTCTTGAAAGTAGTAGCAATAGGAGGTATTCGAGTCAAGGAGTCGTCTAAATCCTAAAAGAACGTAATTCCGCAACCGTCACATGTTTGCGTTAATGTTCACGAATTTGCGATGCAATATGCTGAAATGAAATGAAATGAAATGAAATGGTTTATTTTCGCAGAAAACACTGTTACAATGATGTTAACAAGTCCGTATATATGTCTCAAGTGTTTCGGCCTGGTGGCATGCAAAATTCACATAGATTTTATAAGTAATAAGAATATAAAATAAATTTAATTAATTACATATTTAGAAAAGAACGAAGTACATAAATTACATAACTAATTGACAGGAACGTGATGTAATCGCACGACTAAATGTATAATTATTAAACAGCGAACATAGCGAATATGTGATAAAATATACGGACATGGCGTGGTGCAAGTGCCTAACCGACATTAATCAATGTATAATTATGGAGCAATAATCGCCACTCCCACCCGTAAATTCACCAATGTTATACATAATGAGATTCAAAAGATATGTCCTAAGTTTGTATAAACGTCCGTAGTCATTTATTTTCAGATTTGTCGTTTTTCAACTTTGTCGTTTGAAATAACAAACTCAGAAGTTCTTAAAGATTCGATGCGTCGTGTAGCGCCGATGAAAGGACAAACAAAGCCTTTTACATATGTAATATTAGTTGCAATAGTTCCCAATTACGACTGTCTCTTTCATACGTATATGAACGCAACGATAAGGGGGTTGTAATTATTGCCATGTAGATAAATAGGTACAGGGCCAGTGGGGCCAGTTACTATAGTCGCTTCAACGATGGCGGCGCCACTGCGCCGCCATCGTTGAAGCGACTATAGTAACAGAAAGCTAAGAGAATCAATATTTTCAAAAGTATTGTAATTGGTAGATTCAATTAGGATTAGCACTTCGGTGAGAGCTTATTAGCGGTTACTTGAGCATTAAGGCGCCTTCATTTTAAAAACATGCAATAATGTTTAAAGTATTGAAATGCTTATAAACTGTATATCGATATTCGTAATTGAAGATGTTGTAAGTTGTAAGGCACCTTATTAGGATGTCAATAACATAAGAATAGACCCAGTCACAGTTATTATTAAAATAATATATGAGAATTTGTTTATAGAAAGAATGCAAGCATTGTATTGTTGCATAATACAACACTTGCTGATATTTACAAGAAAATTAAATATATATAAGTATTTACCTTACTTGGAAAAGTGGGCTAAGTAATAGCTTCGCTCCAAGCAAAAGTACTAAGTAAGAAGTAGTTCACGTCAAAACTGTAATGGGTGCAACCGAGCGACATATGAAATCGTTTATTTGATCGTTATCAACATTGGAGTGGAAAGATTTTCACTATCGACGCTTCAAGAATAAGTTTCTCTGATGTGAAGTTTTAAAGTTGATCACTTATATTGTCAGCGTGATATTTATGTAATAAATGCATAGAAATTCTAAGCTTTGTGGCAATCCTAGAATAATACCAATAAATCAGGTTTTTACCACGTTAGATATGTTTTCGCAATCTTACGAGCTTTTAACAGAATCATTACAAAAAATCCAGTTTCTGTCGGCCGATTGGAAACTTGAAGACTTATTGTCCAATTCTCGTGTATTGTAACCTATAACAGCGTTACTCAGATGATCCAGAACATGCCACATAGTTGAGGTACGAAGACATAATAGAAATAATTGTGACATGCAATATTAATTTAAAGAATGTATTTAAATGATAATATATAATTATAAAAGAGATAGCCACTTAAACCTGGTACAAAATAGTTAAAATTATATAATCTTTGCGTATCAGTTGCAATTCCATTATTGATATTATATATTCTTTAGTTGATATTTTCTATTTTTATTCTTAGTTACAGTTTTTTGTTATAACGTCTGAATTATCTACCTAACCTAAGTCCACCATCTTTTTCTTACAGCAATTTAAATCGCTTCACTAGTAAATGTATCGTCTATTGACTGTCTTAAACACTTTGTAGTATTATTAACAAAACACTGGAGTAATATCTGACAACTACAAGTAACCAAGAAATGTTACATTTTTTTAAATTCATTAGCTCATATCTCGCTTATTAGCCAGTCATCGGTTATTTATGACTTAATTAAGATGAGCCGTAAACCTGCCTTGTATTCCAAAGAAGCGGTCCATTGCAATCGTCCTAGGACTTTTACATGTGTGTTGTACGTTATTCTAAGATGCATATAGCTCACAAAGCCGATGAAATGCATCGGCTTCATCCTTCGTATCTACTGATGTATGGTATGCCTGCATTTACTCTATACATTTTACCCCGGAACCGAATAAGAATTTTATTTTCAGGTTTCAAGTAACGAGTTCAAGTTGTTATACCCGTTCAAACGTATAACGTACGAAATATTTTGAGGTTTGAGATATCTTTATTTCTCATAAGAATTTACAATAATTCACTTACATGAGAAAGTTTAAACACACAAACAAATTATAATCTTATCCTAGGTGTACACTTAGATATCGAAGCACTTCACTCAACACATTCAACAGAAAGAATACATTTTTAAGTTATTTTTAATTTTTATAGGGTACTATTAAAAAAACTTACATAAACAAGGAGCAAACAATGCTTGGACGCGCACATTACACAGATCGAGCGTAGCTAGATGCGACATGTGAAATAGTGAACTTAGGTGCGCTTAGATTAAACGTTAAATAGTATTTTAAGTGTTTTAAAGGTAGGCATTGATTTTGCTTCTTTAATATTTTTCGGCAATTGGTTATACAATTTAGCACCTTCGTACATTAAATTTCTTTTTCCATAATTAGTTCTTGGGTGAAAGAGGCAAAGGTCGTTTGCGCGTCTAAGTCTCATTTTTTGTATTTGTTGTTTCTTTGTAAATGTTATTTGAGTATGTATATCTTTATTTAGTATTTTTCTTATTAATATACAAGTTTTATATATGTATGTTTGAGTTAAATTTAATAATTTTGTTTCTTTATATAAAATATTTGTTGGTGTGAGGAATTTATATTTAAACAATGTTTTAATTTATTTATTTTGGGATCTTTGTAGTGATTCTAGATTTGTTTTTGCAGCGGTGCCCCAAATTTCAGTCAAATATTCTAAATGTGGTTTTATAAGAGAGTTATATATATTATATCGAACTCGGTACGGTAAACATGTAACCATACCCCGTAGGGCTCCAGAAAGTGAAGTTAATTTAGTTTTTATTTTAGAAATATGTGGTTTCCATGTTAGGTGAGAGTCTAAGATTAGTCCAAGATATTTCTCTTGGGCGACTTTATTTAAAATTTGGTTATTTATCTTCAACGGTATGTAATGTGATTTTTTTTTGTTCTTTGCTGTAAATATTATATAGTTTGTTTTTGATATATTAATAGTTAGCCGATTACACTGAAACCAGATATTTAAAAGATCCAAATCATTTTGTGCGTCTTTAATGACAGAGTCTATAGAATGGCCAAAGTAAAATAGAGCAGTGTCATCGGCGTATAATGTTATGTCTCCCGTCAACCCGAGTTCTTTTATATTATTTACATATATAAGAAACAAGAGAGGCCTCAAAATCGAACCCTGAGGTATACCACAGGGCACAACCCTGGGCCCACTCTGTTAACACCGATCTTAACTAGTTGCCGACGATTAGTGAGGTAAGATCTGAGTATTTCATAAGCGGTTGCCGTAATGCCAATGTCAGATAGTTTCTTTAATAACAGGTCGTGAATAATTGTATCAAAGGCCTTCTTTAAATCTATGAAGACTCCTAGTGCTATTTGTGTTTTATCAATGCTAAGTTTCACCTTTGTTAAGAGGTCTACTGTAGCTGATAGTGTGTTAGATTTCGGTCTGAAGCCATACTGCTGCTTATAAAAGAAATTGTGCGTAGAAAGATAATATTCAAGACGTTTATATAATACTTCTTCATAGATTTTTGACATTACGGGCAGAATCGATATTGGGCGGTAATTGCCAGGTTCCGACTTTATTCCAGATTTAAATATAGGTGTAACTTTAGCCATTTTTAAACTATCAGGGATAGTGCCATTTTATATTATAATTTACGCAATTAGTAAGTTCATGAAGGATGATGTTTTCACGCATTTTATTGATTTGCTATTAACCCCGTCTAACCCGGAACTGGTATTTGTGCTTAAACTATCTATTAACTTAGCAATTTCTTCTGTTGTACATGGCTGAAACTGTGTCAGCACGATTGACCCGGCAGTATTTGCTCCTTTTGTATATGTTAAGTTATTATAAAAATGTGCTGGTATTTGACTATATAAGATCAAGCCCACATTAGAGAAAAAATCATTAAAGTGTTCACAAATAGCATTTTGGTCCGTTATGTAACCATTGGGTGTTAAAAGTTTATTTGGGAATGACGGGTCTCTTACTTTGTTGTTAGAAAGGTTATTTATCAGTTTTCACATATTTTTGGCGTTACTCTTGCAGTCATTGAATGCTTTTAAATAATATGTAGTTTTAGTTTTCTGAATAGTTCTTGATACTTCTTTTCTTTCCTTGGTGAATGCTTTTTCTAATCATTTAATTTATATATATTAATAATATAATTTGTCTTCTGGGTTATTCTTGAATTTGTTCCATATTATATTTCGACTATTTATTCTATCTATAATTTTCCTGTTGTCCATTTATCCAGTCATGCCGCTATGGTGGGGTGAGTTAAGAATATTAGTCTTTGTGAGTCTACTAATGCCGACTTCTCGCTTCAGCTTCGCTTCAAATAGTTCATATAATTTATTTCCAATATCTGTGCAGCATTCCATAGTTATATATAATTGTTCGTAGTTAATAGCTTCATATCTAATTCGTCGCGGTGGTTCAGGCTGGTATTTTTGTATTTCAAAATATATTTGCTAGTGGTCTTTTGAGGTTTGAGCAGACATAGTCTATTATTGATTTTGTTGATACTGTTTCACGTGTACTATATTTTTCGTCTATTTTATTCATTATATTGTAGCCATTCTCCTGTAGCACATCTTTGTATTTATTAGTTGCCAGTTGTTAGCTCAGTAAGATAATGTAGAAGAGTAAAGAAGCAGAGGTGTTGTATTTGGAGACTTCATCTCCAAATACAACACCTCTGCTTCTTTCATGCAATTGCTTGGAATAAACGTCCAAGAAGATTTTTAAATTTGAAGCGTCTGGTTTCCTATATACTGCGCCGATATCAAAACAATGGTGGTCGAGATGCATCCAAAGTTAGTGATCGTTCGACCTTCAGAATGATTTTCTGTGACATGGTGTTTTAGGCTATTGCAAATGAATATTGACACTCCACCACCTCTCATGTTACGCCTGTAGTTAAAGTAGTGTATATAACCGGGAACCTGAAGACTAATAGCTTCGTCATCTGATTTAATTCATGTCTCAGAGAGAATTATTATATGGATCCTATTATGAACCGACTCTACTTTTATTTTATTTTAAACGTCTTTATCGTATTTTCATAGCAATAATGTGTTGATACATTTTATTTCTCTGAAACATTTTACCTAATTGATATCTGAACAATCAATAAACTGTAACCATTTGATAACGAACAAGCTGCTATGTTCCTTACTACTCCAGTTCGACGAGAACATGCTGTAGTAGATTGCTGTCATACACAACTGGGGCATATAAATGGCGATGCAATGTCTGTGTTTGAGAGACTCGTGGCGGGGCTTCGCACCTTTGTAAAGCCTTGTCGTGGCTTCACAACTACAATCCAAATACCGTACTGTGGACATGTATTGTATTACTAATATAATTGGAACAGATCTCACAGGCGCTTCAAAGTGAAAACAAGACAATAGCAACATTTGACACCTTGATTCTTTGGCATGTCTTTGCCTTACTAACTAACTAACTAAAGTCAGTAGCAAGTTGTGTCTGTTCTACGTATATTATTATCAGACTACGCCAGATGACCTGTAACTGTACTAAATGACTGTACTGAGAATCTTTTATTTTTTTTATTTAGCACATTTGAGAGGTCTTTACCTAAGGAATCTCCCGTTACAATTTGATTCACATATTTTGGGACACCCTGTATGTATATTGATCCAAATCAGAACCGAACTTTGCACGCCATTGTCATGTCTGAGAATCGAATGTAATATCTAATCGCAAAACAGTAATCATATATCCACTGTTTGTATTTTTATCACGATGTCTCTGTATTAATTGCCAGCTTTGGCAAAGTTCTACAAAGGTGCTCAGTTAGACAAAAATCAGTATTAACACTGTGCCTGGAAATGAGCGCGGTACGCGGGACATATGGACGATATAGTCTAATTTTAGATCTGACGTAATAGGGGGCGAACCTGTTGCCGTAATAGGCTCGCTCCCTATTACATTATTTAGATTAAAAAGCGTAGATGGTGAAATTCTGGTGTACCTATATTCCACCAATATGTAGACGTGCGTTTACGTTTGATAAAATATAAGTTTTAACCTTTACACATTACCCACCCGAAAATGTAAAACGCAATATCCAAATTAGTTGCCGGATTACTTCATAAAGAAGCATTTATCGTATAGTAACGTGATCATTCACGCTATTTCGGCTTGCTTTTACTTTTTAGTGATAAAAAATGGAGTTTATGAGCGGTTTTCACTGGCTCGGGATCAGGCAACAATGGACTTTTCGAGGATTGTAGATAAGAACAGACCCTAATTTGTTTTCGGCTCAGTTACAGTCGGATCAACGTCTGCGGCGCAACCCAATGATAGTAGATTCAGATTGTTCAAATACATGCATATGTGTGTATTATATAATAACCAAAACAATGGTACATTATTTAAGTAGTAACAGTAATATGAATATTTTATATATGCATATGTTCCACTGATATCATTCGATGATCGGAGCTGGCGTGGCACTACGAAAATTTTCCTATCGAAAAATGTCAGTAGCAGCGTTTGTAATTATACCCTATAGAGGGAAATTGGCCCGCCCTCTGTTACAAGGAAACGAGAAATAAAAACGAATGAGATGGATTTCTGATGAACTCTGTGGGGACGTACTCGTGTGATCCAACGTTGTTTATTAATGATCCATAGTTAATTTAAGAGCTACTCTGAATATGCAAAAATTCGCGGCACCGTTCTTTCTTGGAATCACAATTATAACAATGAAGCAATCTATTTAATTGAAAATTAATATTATTACAATTTGAATACTGTATTGTGCCATTGATTACATTATTGGCATTTTAATATATAACACTTATTATCCATGTATAAGGAAGTTGATGAAACGTACACATTGGTGAAGAAAATCTGAGTTAAGAGACAAAGAAATATCAGTTTAGTAGCCTCTGTTTGTCAATCGATTCTTTTTTAACTTAGTTTAGTAGCTATAGTGTCATCAATAAAGAAATGGCAATCTTATTTTATAGTAGGTAGATAAAGATTAAACAGTTTAATACCTTTTTAGCTCCTATTTGTCAACCGATTTTTTATTTATTTAGTAAGTAATAGGGGTATGAAGTTGCCATTGTATACTAATAGATACTTTGAATTGACATAAAACCTTCAAGGTGTGAGACTTTTGAGTGAAACTTTTTTCAAATGACACCATTAAGTTTTTTCTTTTAAAAAATGTGCAGCATTCGATTTCAATTGTTTTTTTTATTCAGCTTAGACGGGAAAATGGAACCTTCGAAAATCCGAGTCATTTTTGGATACGAGTGCCGACGCGGAACTAACGTGGCAGAAACGGCTCGCAATATCAATGCTGCGTTTGGAAAGGAGACTGCTAATGAACGCACCGTGCGTTTTTGTGATAAACGCTTACGTAATGGAAATTTCGATTTGAAGAACGAACCACGTGGAAGACCGGTTAATAACGCATAATTGAAGGAGTTGGTGGAAGCCGATCCGCTGCAATGCTGCGTTTGGAAAGGAGACTGCTAATGAACGCACCATGCGTTTTTGGGATAAACGCTTACGTAATGGAAATTTCGATTTGAAGAACGAACCACGTGGAAGACCGGTTAATAACGCATAATTGAAGGAGTTCGTGGAAGCCGATCCGCTGCAATGCTGCGTTTGGAAAGGAGACTGCTAATGAACGCACCATGCGTTTTTGGGATAAACGCTTACGTAATGGAAATTTCGATTTGAAGAACGAACCACGTGGAAGACCGGTTAATAACGCATAATTGAAGGAGTTGGTGGAAGCCGATCCGCTGCAATGCTGCGTTTGGAAAGGAGACTGCTAATGAACGCACCATGCGTTTTTGGGATAAACGCTTACGTAATGGAAATTTCGATTTGAAGAACGAACCACGTGGAAGACCGGTTAATAACGCATAATTGAAGGAGATGGTGGAAGCCGATCCGCGACTAACTACCCAGGAATTAGCGGCATGGTTTAACGTTTAACGTTACCTACAATATTGGCATGAAAAATGGGTGCCTTATGATTTGACTGATCTGCAGAAAGAAATACGTGTTGCAACTTGTGTTGCCTTGTTGAATCGGTACAAAAATGAAGGAATATTGGATCAAATTGTGATATGTGACAAAAAGTTGATTCTTTACGATAACCGTAAGCAAAAAATGCAATGGCTGACCCCAGGTTAAACACCGCAACAGTAATGTAATGATAACTGTTTGGTGGTCTCTTCATGGTGTTATTCACTATAGCTTTCTGAGGTCTGGTTAAGCAATAACAGCAGATGTTTACTGTGCCGAACTTCGAACAATGATGGCGAAACTGGCAGTGAAACAGCCCTGACTCATGAATAAATCTTCACCATTATAGCTCCATGATATTGCAAGACCTTACATTGCACGAGAAACCATTGTAACTCTACAGGAGCTGCAGTTAAAAACCATACGTCATCCTCCGTACTCGCCAGACCTTGCTCCAATGGACTACCATTTTATTCGTGATTTGAACAATTTTCTACGTGATAAAAAATGTTCTTCCCAGAAGGCAGTACAAAAAGCTTTCACACAGTTTGTCGAATCTAAATCACCGGAGTTCTATCGTAAAGGCATAAATGAACTTCCGTTTAGATGGCAGTAATGTATAGAATGAGGGTATATATTTCGATTAACGGCTACACATCAAGTTAGACACCCTATATACGCATAACTACGCTACATACAAAATAGAGAATTGTCGGAAAGGGACAGTGCATAGTGGTGTCGATGTAATGGTAAGGATAGAGCGTAACAAAAATATAACGCACTCTCTCGCACGATTCGCAGCGTTCAACTTCTAATAGTTCAAAGTCCAAACAGTCTAGGTTGATGCGTCGCTGTGTGTAAATCTTAGAGAAAATCGAGTTTCAATTTTTAGTACAAATCGGCAATTAAATACTTTAACCCCTAATATTAGTGAACGATTGTGAAAGAGTAGAAAAATTATGGGACTTTTACATCTTTCATATTATTTCTACTCTCAAAGTATAATACATTATATGAACTTCGTTCATATATGTTTTTCTCAAATTCTCAATAGTGGTTATGTGTTCGCCCAGTGATTGAATTTCGACCAATAAGCTAACATTAGTAATAACAATCTATACAACTAAATAAAATTGAAGTATCTGTTTATAATGTCAAAATAACAGCGTTCAACTAAATGCATATGAAA
Source organism: Catocala nupta (assembly GCA_963675205.1). Classification (NCBI taxonomy): domain Eukaryota; kingdom Metazoa; phylum Arthropoda; class Insecta; order Lepidoptera; family Erebidae; genus Catocala; species Catocala nupta. The sequence continues at coordinate 27,559,753 of OY776078.1, read as the reverse complement.
GTATATACGGTACTTACAACAAAAAAATATCCTGGAACTGCTGGACCGGTATTGACAGGTCTTTCACTGGCAGATACCTGATGTTATAATTAGGCAACTTTTATTTTAGAAAAATCTCTGCGGTTTGTACAAACACTTTTTGTTATATTCCAGGCGGACGAAGCCGCTGGTAACAACAAGTTAGTTATTTATAAAATTTACGAACATCTGATTGAAAGTATTTAAGAAAAATACATTATTTTCTCACTGTTTATTATGTGTCATTTCAATACAATCACCTTTCCTTCGGGCGCTTTATTTAGAACACTGATGTGTATAAATATGTCCTTCTACCACCAGTTACACAATCAGAGAAAATAAATAGATTTAATGGGGAACCTCCACGATAGGAAATATAATAATAATATGAATTATTTTTCCCCTCCCCTCTTGTCCCCTCTGGGACAGCCGTTATCTCATTATGAGACTAACGCATATCGGAGGGCACAGTACACTAGCTTTTAAACTATCACCTTCGCCTTGTGATATAAACAAAAAATATATCACCAGGTTAAATAAGAGTGCACAAACCGCAGGGCAGCTTGTGGCGAGCTGAATGTAAGTGGCAACACGGCGGTCCTGAATGCCTCAGAGAGTGGGTTAGGGCCTCGTCCCCGGCTTGCCGTTACTGGTTGGCTGGGGTGGAACTTCAAGAGCGTTCGTAGGACTCTCAACTCTGGCTTGCCTTAGTCGGCCGGTCTAAGGCAGGCCGCTAGAGCTATATGCTTGGGTGTGGAACTGTCATTTTCAAAGGCATAACTACGGGGAAACCCGCTCTGAGTCACTGTTGTCACGAGACCTGTGATGGTGAAACCGGCGCCGCACCGCTCGGCATCCCTAGCCACTCGCACCGGTGTTACACTCTGCTGTTAGCTTGTATGCCTATAGTGGCTATTCAAGGGACCCATCTAGTGAGTTTCATGTACGTTTCGAAGGATTCCCTCATAGTTTACGTCATAGTTTTAATTTAACCAGCGTATTTAGTAGCGTATATACTCAATGAGGGCTATCGGTTTTGTATTCACCAGACAGCGCCACTAGCGAGTAAGGTCGTGTCAATCATGTCACAGCTGCTGTCAGTAATAATAATAATATAAATATAATAATTTTCGTTTTTTTATGCTTATTGTTGAAGTGACTATAGAATATGAGGTGTAGAGAGCTTACTATCCACTAGCACCTCTTGCGGTGAATTCAAGCGCGGTAGCCCTCACTAAATTGGTTCTTCAGATTTTCTATATGAAGGCATTGAAACTGAAATATGCGAATTTCGAAACTTAAAAACGTCCTGTTCATTAATAACATACGAACACGACCATGATTCAGAATTCGAACTCTTTTAATTTTTGATCTAACTCAGTTTAATATCTGATTAAGTGCCTTCTTTCACAGAGTTAATCCAGTCACATCTATTTTTCTTTTGATGTCACGGCTTGTACAAGTTCATAAAGATGTTGACAGTGAATCGTGCACTTAACAAGTCATCGGTATTGACAGCATTTTTCATTTACAAACCTAAAAAAAGTATTTTTTTTAGGACAATTATTTGTGCATCACACAATTTTTTTGTCCCGTATCGGGATCGAACCCACAACACTTAAACCATTACGCCATCTGTGCAGTCAAATTTCAGTTGTTTAAAATATTTACTCACATAATCTGTCTATGTAAGTTTATTATCAAAAGTAAGTAGTAGTAGTAGTCTTCAGTAATCAATTTCTTATGTGTCTAAATATGTAATTTATGTCAAATAAAGATAATAAGGTGAAATATCTCCACGTACAAAATAATAAAACTGAAATAACTTCCTAGCTAGCAGAGTATCTAGGTAATCGTCATGAAATAACAATTTTAAAGAATGTTTAGCTCACCTAACGACGGGAAGGCAGCCTGCGCGTTACCTCGTTAATGTGCTCGTTAATGGTTTTATACATTTTGAGCAAATGGAATATGACGGCTCCATATAGATTCCGTCTATACGGCTAGTTACTGCTCAGCATAATTACGCTAAGGCTTAAGGTAAAACGTGACGCCACGCCGCTACTCACATATTTAATGTTAAAAATCGATATCAAAGTTAGCACAGCTTATAACTTATAATTATTATCCTGTCGTATATTATTACGGCGGTAATATTATTCCTACGCAAGCTTTAAAAATAAATAGATAAACAATGTTTATACACATTTCTTAGTTCTTAGTCAACATTTATTTTAGATTAATCATTTGTTGTAGCAGAATTTAGAGATTCCTACTTAAAATAAGGTTTATTCAAATAAAACCGAATTTATATTGTGCAAACAGAGAGCTTCATTATGACACTTCCATTAACCTTGTTACCTTGCCATTAAAAGGATCATCCATATTGAACCCCATTTCTACGTGACCATAAATGTCTGGGACATCGTTTAGCAGTTCCAGCTATATATCAGCTTGAGTTATATGTAGCAAAATATTACGTTGATTGAGAAAGTCATATCATGATGCTGTCTGAATGGTGACAACACTAAATCATATGAACTCCTAATTACTCAATTCGAAAATGTAACGTTAGTTTCACTGATATTTCCAAGTTCTATTACAATTTATAACTAACCAAATCGAAGCGTGCTATATTTCGCGAAATAATATTTGAACATTTGACATATTACGTACAAATAAACCTCTCAGATACAGTTCGTTTAATTGGTACCTATCTAGTGATATTCATGCAGGAATATCACCAGGTGTTCATAACCCCCAAGGCCTTCCTTTCACTTTTTTAATCAGACGCTGAACGGGTTAAATATCTATTTACACATTTTAATTAAGTATAATAATTTAAGTAATACAATTTACCTATTAAAGCAGTATGTATTACAGTTTTAGCAACTATATTGTCCTGAGGTGTGTTTTTGTGTTTATACATTGTATACAGTGCATTATTCACCTCAACAAAATCGCAGCAAAGAGGGCTTGCTTGCTTGCTATATATTAATACGTGAAGCAAACACTTTGTACCCCTTTTCACGAATATTACGCGGTCGGAGCAGTACGAAATTTGGCACAGTTAAAGTTTATATGGAGAAGGAGTGGCGAATCCTAATATTTAATATACAAAATATGCATTAGAAATACATTAAATTAATGAAAATACACTACACGCACACAACCATGCTTTTGACACGCGCAGTCGAATCGCGTTCGTAGTATTTCGGTATTGTTTGGCTGACGTAGTACTATTCTTCGTAACTATGGTTACATATATATCAATATATTATAATGACATAGTATATCAGCAATATCTTACAGGCAACCTTTGTGTGGATTGGGATGATATTTATACTAGCAAAAAGCTGAGCTTTGTGAGGGCTCGCGTAGTTTTTCCACCTGGTAATAATTTTAAGGTAGTTTTTTAAATAATTATTTTTATGTAGGATTATTAATATGGGCCTCCGTAAATAATTCATACGACAAATCATTTTCAAAGACTTTTTTATTTATTAAACATTCGCTTATTGAGCCGAGCGAATATCTTTGAATGTGTGATGTTTTAACGCAAACAATGAAACATTATTTAATGTAATGATAGTAGGTGAAGTTCGTCATGCGCATGTGTGCAAGGCGACACAAAAGCGAGCTCTTGTATATATAACTATAATAACTACTATCCCTTTATTAAACAACAGTGTCTTTGTTAGTCCGCATTTACAATTAATGCTTAAATTTGCCTAATGTATCGCAAGTTGCGATAGCGCAGCGATCAACAAATCTTCTCACTTTATCACTAAATTATGACGACGGTGGTTCAAATTCTGTGGTCCTCTACTTCCATTTTTTGTTTTTTTTATTACTGAAATTTTCAAATAATAAAGATTAACGTTATTTTTGTTTACTTATTACGCTAGAGTGATAAAAAACACAAAATGTGTTTTTTTAGGCATTATACTAAAATTTAATTATTTTATTATTATACTAATTATTATTTATAAGAATTAGTTTAATTACTAAAAATCACATGTTGTTTTTATTTTAATAAATAAATAATACAATTTATAATTGAAAATAACAAAATTTTATTCAATTTATAACATTAATATTTCATTATAAAAAACAATGTCAAAATATGATTACCGAAAATGAACTTTTACTAAATTTTCCTTAAATGTTTCAATACTATATGATAAAAAAACATCTTTAGTCTTTACTATTTAGATTAATTTTATTTTCAAATAATATTTTAAAATTATAAAGACAATTGAGGTTATAGCTTATTTATTATTTTTCACAAGGAAAAGAGGATTGAATGTTAACCTCAATTCTAACATCGTCAACCAGCACGCTCCCTATTTGAAACAAGTTTGTTTAATATTTAGTATGACCTCTATTGTTCTTAACACGGATGCAATATGGAGGTCACAATATTAGCACACATAGTTCGCAGCGGTCTCGTCGGTATGATACACTTTGATTCATAAGCATTCACCATTCATCTTCGTTGAGTTTGGTTAATAACAAGCGGTTTTCCACTTTCCGCCCGACATTTTAAGCTCCCTTCTTCTTCAAATCATTTCACCCAACGACTTACATAATTTCTCTGAAATAAAATCTTATGCATAATCGTAGATAGCGATTCCTTAACAGAGAAATCGTAAATCACAATACCATAACATAATATTTAAAAAATAACTTACTCTTAGAGTGTAGTCTAGTTTCATCGGCAATTTAAGATATATTAAGCCTATAATTATGCCATATTTTTGCCCTGGATTCAATATTTATATTAGTGTGCATGGATTTGGGGGCAAACGAGCAGACGAATCGCCTGATGGTAAGCGATTACACCCGCAACACCAGAGGAGTCACAACAACAAAGCCAACATTTTAAATGTAGACTTTCAATCAAAATATTAAAAAAATATTGCAATATTAATAACATAAACGCTCGTAACAAAGATCACCAACCAACAACATCATATAATTCTTTTCAAGTGAGAAATTATTATATTTTTAAATCAACTCTCATCTTTTGAATAGCTGCGGTTTAACTAAGTCTAACAGTGAGTAAGTAGTATAAGTCATCGATGTTTCTAATTTAAGAAAAAAATACAAAAAGATTATCACTTCCTGGGGATCGAACCAACAATCGTTATTTAGCGTATTTTAGATTGCACTGTAACCAACATAGCCACAACATCAATTACTTATTTGTTTGAAATTGATACGCACAATCATAATTAGAACGGACAACATTATAAATGAGGCGGGTTTATGAGTATGTGTGCAAAGATTTTATTGAAAAAGGTCGTAAGTACAACTTGTTGTGATTCTATCGCTTTTTAAAATTGCTACTCGACTTTTGCACCTGACCGTACATCGTCTATCAAAAGGACACGTGTTAAACTTAATAGAACTTTCGGATCGACGTTTAAAAATCTTTAACGATAGCTGTAAGATTCGTTTGTTATTGGCATTCCCAACTCAATAGATCAAAAAACGTTAGAGTTTATAGGAAATTATATTATACATATTTGTCGAAATATGTATATTTTGGTAACACAGCGAGCCTCTCAATTTATAAAATTGTTATAAGGTATGCTACGTATTACCTTACAATTTAGCGGTTCTCTTTTACGGTAAGTTTTGCTCAACGGCGTGCAAAAAGGGTAAACTTTTTTCACATGGTAAGTACTGAAGTGAATTCGAGGTAGAGTCTAGATCCATTTTAGTGCGGTAGCATTGCACGTTGTTTTGGAAATGATAATGTGATAATACTCGAGATGTAATAACGGTATGTAATAATTATATTTATATATAATTACTTTGGTAACTTACAATTATGTTGCCCTTATATTGAACCTCTTAGTAAAATTTTAGGTTTTGGCGATATTAGGATAACTTCTAAAGACTTTGTAACGATGTAAGAAAAAATTAACTAAAGCAGTGAGCAATTTACGACCTACTTTCTAGTTTTAATATTCCACTTAGAGTAAATTAATTTAAACGTTATTAGCAAAGAAATGAAATCTATTTATTTCAATGTGCAAAGAAATGTACTGAGGCGTATCAAATACTACTGCATCATTATGTAGACAAATATTCTAGTATGCGTAGTAGTGTATAATAGAATATGTGTCTTAAAGTATTTACGTAGCCATAATAAATAGATTTTCTATATAAAGTGATTACAGTTAGGTGTATGATCATACTAAAGTAAATCGCAACAAAATTCGGAGAACGCTCGTAAATTCATTCTCCCTAATAAAATACAGCATACTAACTGCATACAAAATACAGCATACAACAATACTGTCTTGATCATAACAAAAATATCTTATCAGAAGTTGCCAATAAAATATCATCATACTTAAAATAAATGCAATTTGAAAACTGAAACTCAATAACGTCGTCGGTCGGAGGGATCAGTACTAGAGGAAACCGACGACAGCAAGGCACGTGATGGTAGATTTGAAATACTCGAACAAATTTGCTGGCGTGACAATATTGCCGTTCACTTTGCGGACAATGACAGCTCACTTATTACAAATAAAAGACCTTTTAACAACAAGTTACCGTCTGAACACACATTTTTTTTAATAGTAGCAGTAAGACAATATCTAGCCTTATTCGCTCGCTTATTGTACACAAATTGTTTGGAGGATGTAGCGTGCCTTCAAAGTTGAGCCTTCAGAGTTTGATATTTTGAGTACGAGTGTTCTCACTTAACATACCATATTTCTGCAGTAGTCTTTATAAAGCTGATCAGAATGGTAATGGACGATGTATGTATGTGTATATTTTGCGTTTTGAACTTTATAGTTGGTTTCAGTGTTTTATTGAGATCAAATCTTGACATAGGTAAGCTTAACGGTTGTTGGTTCATCAAACTATGTGGCTTGTTTTATGCACATATTATTTTCAGTAATTTTAAATGAACTTCAAAAAAAGGATCTCATTTGATATGTTATATCTCATTTGAGTAGAATGCGTCGCCCACCGTCAATGTCCGTATCCAGATAATACGTGCTCCGAGGTTAAAATTAATTTGTGGAGAATTTTATTTATGAACCGCAGATTAAAAGCTTTGATATTTTCCAATAAACTACAAAACAATAAAACATTGTAGATACTTCAAACGCATAGCATTTCAGCGTCATAAGATTAACCCAGAATAGAAACTAGCAAAAAGCTGAGCTTTGTGAGGGCTCGCGTAGTTTTTCTACCTGGTAATAATTTTAAGGCAGTTTTTTTAAATAATTATTTTTCATATAGTATTATTGATATGGGCTTTGGTAAATAATTTATACGACAAATTAGTTTACATTGGTTTTAGTTAACATTGGTTAGTACTTAAATCTGTGACATTACGTTCCTCATACGGATTTCTTCCTGCTTCCTAAATTTAACATATATGCATTTTTAATACTACTTAATCTATCAAAGGGTAATCATCTATATACTGCTAATCCTTCAAGAGCTTTCACTCTTGAAAAAGACCAATAGATGTTTCCTTTTCCCAAATATCTGCAACAGCTTTATTTAATATTAAGCCTTGTGACTTGTGAATTGTAATAGCAAAGCCAATTGAAATCAACGAAACTCAGTTTTGGTATAAAATGTTCCTTATTTTCATGCCACCGGTATTTTTTTGAATGTGAAAGGTATACCGTCATTATTGTCTACACATTGCGTATTATTACTGTTTTTGTTTCAACACGATTAACCATCTGGTTCAAAAGTTACAAGGTTTTATTAGTGCAAGGTCCATAGCTACTAAAGAAAATATAAATAGGTATAAATCGAAGTTATTTTTTATATATTTTATTATTTTTCCTAGCGATAAAATGATGACTAGTTACACTCATTTTCATATGTGTACTTTATGAAAACTCACACTGTATATCTCGAAAAACTTGTTGCGATTCATTCTATCTAAATGATGACGATAAAAAGCAAAATTTTGGATGCTTGATGTAAATAATAATTTTTCTTCTAAAAGAAATTCACTTCCTTCCGTTTTATCACTGTAAAGTGGCCTATAATTTACAGGTGGTATCTGATTGATATCTCCAAAATATATACAAATAATCCACCAAATGGTTCATCTTGTCTTGAAGGAAAAGCTTTACGTAAACGTAGATCAATTTTCCTTAAAAGACTGCACCCAATCATACTCAATTCATCAATAAATATAAATTTACACCCATACATTTCTTCTTGAACTTGAGCAAGCGAATGTAAATGACTGACTGACTGAGATCTTTAAATGTTTTATTTATTCCCAATAGAAGTTTACAATGAATTGTTGAACCATTAATATTTACAGCAGCAGCTCCAGTTGGTGCAAGCAATTGATAAGATGAAAGTCCCAACATTTGATTCAATCATAAAGATAAATAATTGATCAATGTGCTCTTTTCAGAACCAGCTTTGCTTTACGATTATTTTAATAGGTTGCTCTTTCTAGTAACCTTGAACGTAACGAAGTTGTTTTCCACATAAATTAATCACTTCTGTTCATCAAAAAAACCCTAAATTTGGCAAATAATCTTGTTTCTAATAACAGAATTTCTTTGATTTCTTGAAATCTTTTTCGCTGCAGCAGCTACTTCCATCCAATCATCTTGTTGTTCTATTTCAACTTGATCAACTTCTACATAATCTTGTTCGTCTTTAAAATTGTGTAATATTTGATCCAATTCAGAACTAAATACATCATTATTATTCATGAAATGACGTTTATACACAATCTTCCAAGTATCATTATCTGGATTTAGGTCAATCAATTGTCTCCAAGCAACATGTAATAAAACTTGTTGCTTATAACATTTTTCATTATCAATGCAATTAGGGTCATATTTAAAACATATTCATAACATTCTGTTCGCAGCTATGTTAACTCTTTGGTATTCTAACAGATGGCGTTAGTATTACAATAATATTCTATGCAATGAATACAAAATTGTTAATCTTAATTTTTCAAATGGTTATTAATGATGTTTTTTTGACAGATAACACATCTAGATATGAATTTAAATTACTATGTTAAAGCACAAATCTATAGGCGTGATAGTTTTCCAGTCAGTAAGTGTACCACAAAAATACTCAGATTGTAGGATAGTGTTAGGGCTCGCTTCGCTCGCCCTGATGAAAACTGGAAATAAATACTGCAAATAGTATAAACTGCTCCGTAACTTTATTATTATACTGTCAATATATTTATATTTGGTGTAATGTATTTAGCTTTAGGTCATATAAAAAATATATCTACAGTATAATCATATATTTACAGTAGTTTGGCTAATACGCCAATAAGTAGGCCATTATATTGGCATTACATTTTACATACATATATGCCATTGCAATATTTTTCGGTAACCATTTGAAAGAGATATGATGCTCACAGAAGAAATAATGCACGTTGCAGGTACGTTCTAATCATTATAATTTTAAAAGGCGAAATGGTCGAACAAATCCAAACATGCTCTTTTTGTCACCAGTTTGAATATTAATTCGAGCTTTTCAAAGATTAGTCTGTAAAACGAAGTGTTTAATAGAGCAGTTTTGGTTAATCCACTGAACTGCTTTTGAGACACTTCGTTTTAATAGCACTCGCTACGGATGAACTATGGACACATTCAGTCGAAGATAAATTTATTTAAAGTATAGGGATCTTGAATATAATCGATTGCACTGCTGCCATACAAGTAGCTCGATTATGTGATCCGGCTGTTTGAGCCATCGATACCGCATTGAAAAGTTTGTGTGTTTTATAGGCAAACTTAAAAGGATTTTACAATCAAACTACTATTATCAGACAATATTTGATAATTTATCTATTTAAAATACGATGTAATATGTACATATTTAAAACACACGTCCGCTACAGGACAAAACTAAAGCGTTAAAAACAGGACGCTACTCTGACTCTGGAATTCTGCATACACATTTAAATTCCCTAATGAAGCTTTGTGCTTATAGTTTTAAATTCTCATTATCATTAAAATGTCCTTTTCATTATAATTTATTTCTTAAGTTATTATTACACAGAGAGTCTAATTGTAATGTTAAAAATCATTATTTCTGTTAAGCTATAATCTAGCAACAAAATCTCATAAACAAACAACTCATTTCTGATTATTCAGTTTAAGCAGCAGCTGCAATTTGGTGTACACGTTGTTAACCTGATGACAACGCTATGTTAAGACCTTGATCTATATTTTGGCCAGCTTATTAATAGACTTATTAAAGGAAATTCACGCACTTGGTGCAATTCCTGTGTTGCGGATTAACAAAGCTTTAACCAACGAAAACAAAGTTGACCTAGCCACAGAAATACTTATTGTGAATCATCAATCCTGTGTAGGGACTGAACGTAGAAACCGTAATACTCGATACGGGATAGCAGTGCCACTTCATAAAACAGTGATTGAAGTTGATTAGTTATTTTAAGATAATGAGTTATGGTGATAGGGATTCCTTTTATAGCATAATGTTATTTTTTCAAATATTCTCTTGCGTAAGTATTTTGGTATAATACTTTGCCATAATTTTGCCATAATTGCATATAGCAAATCTGGTGAGGTCCCCTTACCCAACTTTGCTTGCGAAGCGAGTAATTAGTGACAACCCGACAAATAGGTTCGTTAGATTGCTGCGGGGTGGTCACCCCAATAATGCCGTCATCTTAAGGTAATTATATATAACGTCATTTAAATTGTACTTATAGTTCAGTAATAATAAATTTATTTAAATGTAATATTGAAATGCCAATGACACAAACAATATTCTACAAAAATAATGCGCTATACATTTACGTCTTTCAGTAGCGTTCGTGTCATAAATTAAATAATAGCTAATAATAATTACTTGTTTATTTTTGTTCTCTCACACAGTAAATATTATGTATTTTTAACAATCATCGATTTCATACAAGAAAGCAGTGAATGTATAGTCTGTGTGAGAGACTGGTCTCTGTATTAAAAGGTCCTGTATTACAGATTACCAGTTTTTGTACCGTGTTTTGAATAGGTAGTAACTATTATTTAAGTGAAGCCTAATCTGGTGAAAATTAAAAATTCTTCTGATTTGTTTGTATATTTTTTCATGTACAGAAGGAGGATCTTGCCGATTTTCTGGTAAGTGAATTAATTTTTTAAGACATATTTGCGATTGTCTTATTCCAATTATAACGTTGACTGTAGAACCCTAGTCTCTCTTTATGCTACTTTATAGGTTACCATACAGATCAAGGTTGAGTTCTTACTATAATGATCAAATGAACTAAATGAATGTGGGCCCAACAAAACGTTCACTCATAAAACTATTATTGGTAATTCTGGTAATACTGAGTAGCTGCACGGTAGCTTAAAATGTGCACGGTGGAAATAGCTGACGAAATTTCAATTTGACATGCCGCTGATTAACCCTGACTGTGTATACAGGCGAGTGTGTATGTGCTTTTTGTATGTACGCACCCAAATATTCCAACAGTTGTCGCTTCGCCATCATTATTACTTTTACTTAAAGGGGCACATGTCAGCTGTTTGTATTCTTGTCTCGTTTTGAAGACGTATTACGTACCGAGACGAGAGTTGACAAAGTTGGACAATATTTATAAACTCTGACAAACTACACTTGTTAAAACTTTTGTATTTAAATTCTGAGTTATTTAAGACGAGATTGAACGATATAGTTTCCTGAACACTACTCATTTCCATTGCTTTTTCTGGCAATAATATTCCAAAAATAGAACGTACCAAACCAGATCGTTACCCATCAACAACTGCGAATGTAGCATTCCCAATCGAGCCAGTACGGGTTGACATGTACATTAGGCACAATTTTGTTCAAGTTTATTTTTAGGTCTTCCCGTCACGTTTATCCTCAGAGTTATAGGAAGTTTGGCGCACAAAAATTACCTATTTGATAAATTTGATCCTAAAATGAAACACTCTAATGCTCTTCGATCATACTGAATAATATTTTAAATTCCCTTTATATAAATGCGAAACTAGAAAGTAAAATTTGCGATTGTAAATATGAGTGACCAGTGAACGGGCTGTCAATATATAAATAATAAGACGAAGATATAAAATGTGAACGTATTTGGTTTTATTATATCTAACGCGATGTTTTTTATTAATATTTACAGTGGATATTTAAAATTGTTGTCCATATAAATATTTGTAGCAATAATATACTACTAGCATAAAATATAAAAAAATGACCATATCTATTTATTGTAGAGAATAGTCCACAGCAGCCAGCCAGGCTCAGTCATTGTGAACTCTTTGAACTGTAGGGCAAAAGTTTTTAATTATTTATTATCATCTATCTATCATAAAACTTTCTTTTTAAAAGTAAATTTACGATCATAACGCAATAAGTCAAATTAGAATTCATGCTAATTTTGATGTACATTTCACTAAACTCGATCTTTATTACATTCACTCTCATTGCATTTCTTAAGAACACATCGGTTTCATATTTATCGAAGATTTTATTTGCATAAATGTTATTGTAGGCGGTTTGTATTCGTATTCCACAACTTATATAACAAACGTTAGGTGTCATACCACTGCAGCAAATATGACGAGTCAGATTCAATATGTGCCCATCAATGGAGAGAGCTGGATTTCAAATTACAAACCGGGGCTCTACAAACATTGAAATCATAGACATAAACCTGTCGCTGGCTCGGACCATTTATCACCATATGTGTACATATATCTATAAATGTTTATTTATGTATATAGTTTATTGACTTGTGAGAGAATTTAATATACACATTTAAAATTGGAATAAAGTTTAAAATAAATTGTGTTAAACTAAACAATAACTTACAGGTTCTTACATCGCCTGAATTAGGTATACTACGTCCATAGATTTTTTAATTAAGTATAATAATTTAAATAATGCAATTTAATAATGCAATTTTTAAAGCAGTATGTATTACAGTTTTAGCAACTGTATTGTTCTGAGGTGTGATTTTGTGTTTATACATTGTATAATCACTTACGGTATTAGTTTAATAGTTTTGTATCGTATAAATTTGTAGTTAAAAGTTATTAAAATGAGTTAATATAATGATATACATAAATATTTATTTGTTTTAGCCCTGCATGAAAAGGAAATAGATGAGCTTCTCAATCAGTCTGAGATAGAGGACGGTGACGATGACGAGGATCTGGTTTCTCAAGAGCCTGAGGAAAACATCGTAATTCCCATGGCAAGGAATTACGATGAAAATCGTCGTGAAGAATGTGAAAGCAGCTCGGAAAATGAAGATTCAAGTAGCCCGGAAAGTGAGACTGGTGGTCCATCTAGAAGAGCTCCGACGAGACACTTGGTACGTACGCGTGGTGGAGTGCGTAGTCGATGTGCAGGGCGCAGACGTGTGCGTACTCGTGGTAGAGTAAGAGCTTCTGCGGTTTTCGGGCGAGATCCTATAACTTGGAATAGATCAGGCTTCAACAAAGAGTTTCCTGCCTTGCAACAGCCATCGTATCGCCCTTCTGAATCGAAATCCTCGATGATAGAATATTTTTATGAATATATAGACGAAGAATTGCTTTCGTTAATGGTTACAATGAGTAATCAAACTGCTGTTGAAAAAACAGGAAAAAGTTTAAATTTAACCTTAGGAGAGTGCAAGGCTTTTATTGGAATAACCATGCTTATGGGATGTATCGGCTATCCACAAATTAGAATGTACTGGTGCGAGAAGTATGCTGTACCAATTATAGTAAAAACTATGACACGAGATCGTTATTTTTTACTTAGAAATTCACTTAAGTTGGTTTATGATAATGATATTTCGCTTGACGCGAGGAAGAACGACTTGCTGTGGAAAGTACGCCCGTTACTGGATGGAGTTCTTCAAGGGTGCTACGCACAGGTTCGAGACCAAAAAATTTCCTTCGATGAGATGATAATACCCTTTACAGGCGCTTGTCCGATGCGACAATACTGCCCCGGCAAACCGTATCCCACTGGACTCAAAGCCTTTATTCTTGCCAATCCAAATGGCTTAGTATGCGATATTATAGTATATCAAGGCAAGAATACGATAACCGGTAGTGGGGAGTTCAATTTAGGTGAGAGCGTAGTTTTAAGTTTAACCGAAACTCTAGTGCCTGGACATATAATATATTGTGACCGATTCTTACTTTGAGCTCATTCTGCGTAAATAGAAACACAATTAAATTTAATTTTGTTCGGGTACTTTGAAAATAACTACATTTAGAACATTGAGACAACCACCATCTTAGTCTCGCCGTGAACATGGCTGCTGAAAAGCAACCGAAACGTCGGATAAAGCGTTAAATTAAATCTAAATAGTTTTATAATTTAAATATGTAAAAAGAAGTAAATAGTAACTAGTAAAAGTGTTTAACAAGAGTAGTTTAAAGTTTCAAAATTGTCTATTAACAGAGATTTATAAAAAATAAAAAATGCGATAAATACATACCGTATGAATTTGTTTAATTTCAATGAAACTTAGTTTGTTAAATAATTAGCATAACTTAATGTGTTATTGTTATAAATACACTTGGGTGTAATGAAATCGCACATGTGAATATTTTTTGAAAATATTGTTTGTTTCTTTTTATTTAAATAAATACATGTATATTTTAATATGGGATTAAAGGTTATTTCAATACCTATTCAGTGATACCAGATAAACTGTGATAAGTTTAACTTAATGCGGAAAAGAAAAGACAATAGCAAACCCAAAATTGCTCACTTAGCTCACTGCAGTTTGCGAGACTAATTGCAGGTACAAAAAGGCATGTTTTGAGTAAAACGTCATTTGCATTTCAACGCTCAACCTGAAAAGACGTCTCCTGACTATAATTGTATTCATCTGCAGAAAATGGATACTACTCCGGAAAAAGCCGCTCAAGTCGTTGCTCTAATTGAAGCGGGTCAGAACCAGAGTGCTGTTATTCAACAGCTGAATATCAGCCAATATTCAGTTCGTCGTGTATACCAGCGCTATCGGGAGACAAGTGGCTATGAACGACGACGAGGATCTGGTCGAACCAGAGCTACAACACAGCGCGACAACCGATTTCTCGTAACGACGGTATTGCGAAATCGTCGTCTGACTGCCGTTGATCTTGCACATCATCTTCAAGAGGTGCGTGAAGTGGACGTCAGCCGGTAGACAGTCAGAAGAAGACTTGCTGAAGGAGGTCTAAATGCGCATAGGCCAGCAAATGACCCTAAACTGACGCCAGCTCATCGCCGGGCCCGTCTTCGATTTGCACAAGAACATGTACACAGGACAGTCGGCAAATGGAGAGCAGTCCTGTTTTCAGATGAATGCAGAATCTGTCTTCATGCCAATGATGGACGAGGAAAGATCTATGGCAGGCATATAAAGAGATTTTCCCAATGTTGCATTACGGAACGTGTGGCTTACGGCGGTGGTACGTGTATGTTCCGGGGAGGTATCTCACTCGAAGCTAAAACTGAGCTTGTCTTCATCGCTGGGGCAAATATTGGGCGACAAGCAAGAGGATTATCATATCAGCGGTACATAGAGGAAGTTCTCCAAGAACATGTCGTACCATTTGGCGGTTTTATTAGAGATAACTTTCTCTTCATGCATGACAATGCAAGACACCATACCACTGCTATAGTACGACAATACTTGCAAGAGGTGGGTATCCCCGTGATGGAGTAGCCAGCTCGGAGCCCGGACCTTAATCCGATCGAACAATTGTGGGACGAGTTAAAAAGAAGAATAAGAGGCCGAAATATTGCTCCAGCCAATCTTCATTACCTACAAAACGCGCTCAAGGAGGAATGGGATACTATGGCACAAGACTTTATCAAACACTTGATAGAATCTATGGAAAACCAATATCAAGCTGTTATTCGAGCAAGGGGGGGCAACACTTCTTATTAATATTTTTTTATTCCAATTATATTGTGTTTTTAATTAATCCCCAATTTTCAAACTGTGTTAGTTAAACAAAAATCATTTAATAAAGATGAATTTGTCGTTGCCTTTTTTTTCGACAGTAAGGTAACTTATTACCGCTTATGTGGTATCACTAAATAGGTATTGAAATAATCTTTAATGTCATATTAAAAATATATGTATTTCCTTAAATAAAAATAAATAATGAATATTTTCAAAAAATGTTCACATGTGCGATTTCATTGCACCCAAGTGTATATTATTCAATCCGGAAATTCAATATCCTGCGAGAGGCACCGAATATATTGTTCGTTCACTATTGGTCAACTACTATTGGACGAACCGGAAATACATTTTGAAATGCCGAAAGCTGAGTAAAATGAACGGATAAACTAGTAAGTAATATTGTGATGTATATACTGTTTAAATGTACCTATGTGCTCGTGTTATATATACATATACGTGCTATTGTCTTTACTAGCAAACACTAATAAGCCATTGAATACTTAACCTTAAATATACAGGTCATTGTGTGTTCGCGTCTACAAGAAATGTATCAATCAGAAACCATTCGCTATTTTAAGGGGAAAACAAACATTATGACTAATTTCTTAACAAATACTAAATAAATATAGAAACCTATTAGAATTTTTAATGTCAAAAGAACTCAATTATAATCGAAATATGTATAATGTTTTACGTTTGCCTTCCAAATTATTTTTGTATCTGTCACAAAATAATCGACATTGTTATAATTAAAGACTTAGATAGAGTTCAATATAAATTCCACAGCTATGAACTTAAATTCTTATTTAACTTAGGTATGTGTGGTAACAAAGGTCATGAATTCATGATAATGGAACGGGCTGATCATATTAATACAGGGGTATTACATATAGCTAATTGCGAAGCAGTACAAAGCTATATTTACCTCGGTTCTACTACTTCGTTTTTTTTTGGAGGATGTAAAGACGAGATCAAGCGCCGAGTCGCTATCACAAGGTCGGCAGTACAGTGACTGGGCAAGCTATGGAAAAACAACCGGATAAAGAAGAATAGCAAGGCTCGTCTAATGAAGTGTCTGGTATTTCCAATCTTTCTCTGTGGTGCTGAGACTTGAACAATAAGGCTACAAGATCGCCGAAAAATCGATGCTCTGGAGATATGGCGTTGGAGACACATGTTAAAAATACCGTGGACAGCTTTAAAGAGCTTCGCATACAAGACAGACTTTTGTCGATTGTGCAGTTACGAATACTGAAGTTCTTTGGGCACATCTCCAGAATCGGGAGAGACTTGTGGTGCAGGGCCGCATTGAAGGCAAGAGGGACCGCGGTCGGTTTGCAACGCGCTGGATCGACCTTATCACCAAAGTTACGCAGTCAACCGCAATATAGTGTGCTCGCAATGCCAATAGCTGCCAGGGGAGGAGGGACATCGTTCGACGTGCGGCAAATGACGTCAGTGCGTCGCAATCCTGTCCGTCAATGATAGCCACGACCAATCTGACAAGAGTGCCCGACCAAGAAGAAGAAGAATTCCTACCCAACGTGTTTTTAAGCAATATCGATATATCATCTTCTTCTAACTTATACAAGATCTTCCAGATATAACACAGTTTATAATATTTGAGTACCGATATCAGTGCCTTAACCATCTACACCACTGACGACCTGAATATCTGCATGTCGGCACACTGAATTGTACATTCTGGTATTGAAGGCATCTAGATTATGTATGTCATGAATGGATATAACCAGCCGTATTTGATAAGTACCTATATATAATAAGTACCGTAGTTAAAGCGACATCTATCAGATGGTTTACTACCACGCAACGATTGAAATGATTCATACAATTTTACATAGACTCATTGTAAATTTTTTGTTGATTTTAATCGATGGTGCATTAATCCGGAGCGGATTAATGCACCATCAATTAAGTAATAATAATAAGTTTTATTTATTTCTCTCTTCATAAAGAATATTAGTACAATAAATTGGTTATAGTGTATGTAAAGCTATTTTCTTTGTGAGAGACTGGAGTCTATACTAGGGATAACCCTGTGTGACAGATCTCCAGGCCCACAACCAGAACATTCAATATTAGAATAAAGAGATACATGCAGCCACAAAATATGACTGATTCGTAATTCCTAGTGACAATATGTTGTTAGAGAGAATATGCACTGTGTGTGCGTGTTTGTGTGTGTGAGATTGTGTGTGTATATGAGTGTGTTTGTGTGTATGTGTGTGTGTGCATGTGTGTGTATGCGCGCGTGTGTGTGTTTGTATGGGCGTGTACGTGTGTGCGTGTGTGCGCACGTGTGTATGTTTGTGTGTGCGTGTGTTTGTGCGTGTGTGTGTGTGTGTGCGCGTGTGTGTATGTGCGTGCGTGTGTGTGTTCGCGTAATTTTTAAGTATTTAGTTACAACGGTATGGTCGGGTCCACATGACCATGGCTGCCTGAAAGCAACCGAAACGTTGGAGAAAGTGTAAACCTAGATATAAATAATGTACCTGATAGTTTTAATAATTTTATTAGCTTAAAAATGAGTAAAGTTCAATAGTAGTAGTAGTGTAACAGTTTATATATTATGTAATACAGTGTTAAATAAACAACGCGATAAAACCCGTATAAATAAGTTTAATTTCAATGAATAACATTCGCATAAACAGAAGACAATATTATACAACGGTATGACCAACAGTTTTCCAGTATTCTCATAATCTAAGGATTGAAGCCACTTAGATAGGACTTTCTTGCATTGGTGTTTGGTAAGTGGATATATCGATAAGAATAGGTTAACTTTGTTATATAAGTACGCGCCAAGGAATGTAAAATGTCTATGTGAGAAACTTGTATTATATCGTCTACTAGGGCACACTGCATACTTGCGTCTTTTGCTACATAGTACATTTGGTCTGTAATGAAGGTGTGAGTGTTTTCGTAGTAGCACATTTAGGATGAACAGTTGACGTACGGATAGTAAGCCACAGCGTTCGTAGAGATCTTTGGTCGGGTAATGGAAAGGAAGAAATTGGCTTACTTTTAATACCGCTCTTTGGGTTCTCTCGAGATTAAGCATAGTGGTTTTAGGTGCTAAGTGATTAAGTGAACAAAAGCGCCAATAGATAGTCCAGTCTTTTGAAACCTCTTGAACATCAAAGTTATTTGAAATCTCTTGACCGCCAAATGGGAAATCGAATGTTATATTTCAAATTGAAGTAAGAAACTCACAGGAAAATTAAGCGATTTAAGTTTGTGATTGCTTAATACTATATAATAGTCAACATGTACTTATTAATTTAATCTTATATAAATACGGTAGTATATTTTTGGTTAGTTTTTCCATCATGCAGCAGAACGAAGTAATTTTTGCATCTAAGATAAAAATAATCTTATTAAATATATTAAGAATATTTTTCTTTGCTAAGGTATAATTAAAATGACTAAGAAGGAATACGCAATCCATAAACCAGGACTCAAAACTGCGACTTTGACAAACAGTGTCGAGCAACTAAGCTATTCATGACTCTACGTCAGCGATTGTGACTTAGGATTTTCTCTTAGGAAATTGCCCGTAGCGGCTACTCTGGAATTGTGCCGATGAACTGAAATTAGTATCGCTTCCTATTACGTGGCACATAAAATATAGTAGTGAAATGCAGTAAGAGCGAGTTTCTTACTTTATATATCTTCAGAATATACATATACATACATATAATTATATAACTATATCTCGTTAAATCTTAAGAGACGGACGAGAGGACGTCTGCATTTAGTCGGACTATAATTAATATAGAGTAAATTTCACTTACGTCGAAGTTTATTGCGTTGCATTCCGTGAAGTTACTTTCAAGAAATAATACTGAGAAACAATGCTTATTTACTTTGTCGGTTTGTACTCAAGCGCCTAGAGTGTTGTTAACTGTAATAATATTATAATTAGTTACTTATTTTTCCTATATTACTCCTTTGATATTTTAAAATTGCGCATTATTATAAAATTATAGTTCTAGTCGATTACTAGACACTGAGTTGCATATGATAAGTACTCTTGTATCTCCAGCTAATCTAAATGCTTTTAGTAGCGTGTACAGGATATCAATATTGTAATAGCTCGACATCAAACCGATGGCCTATCAGTCGCAAGATTGACGGTTTAAACAAAAGTCTTACGCTTTGTGTTGCGCTATCAATTATTTGATTTGAC
The DNA here is from genome assembly GCA_963675205.1 of Catocala nupta. NCBI lineage: Eukaryota > Metazoa > Arthropoda > Insecta > Lepidoptera > Erebidae > Catocala > Catocala nupta. Next base: position 27,539,585 of record OY776078.1, on the reverse strand, counting down.
AAATTAATTACCGTCTCCTGTTGAATGGGATGTCCTCTTTTGCCGGTTTTTCAATACAAAACGTCTTGGCTAAAGGGTTAAACTTTGCTGTAACACCAAAACAGATTCCATTCGAAAACGTCATAAGTAGCATCGAGGAGGTTATAACGCGTAACAAGTTGCCGTCTAACGATGCGGATACACTTAGACAGGATGTTGCCGTTATTTTACGCAAATCAAAGCTGCCCATACCCAACATTACTGCGGAAGAGCGTCAGGCACTAAAGACGCTGCGTGGCGACACGAATATTTTGGTGCTGAAGGCCGACAAGGGAAACGCCACCGTGGTAATGAATTCAAGCGATTATGAGAGTAAAGTTAGGAATCTGTTATGCGACACTACTGTTTATAAACCAGTGTCATACAACCCGACTGCTAGAGTCACAAAACGCATAAGAGCACTAATTAGGGACCATAAAGACCTATTTGCGGCAGATGTATTTGAACGACTATACAGACCTCAAATCGTGCAGCCACCGAAACTATATGGTTTGCTTAAAGTTCACAAGATAAACGTACCTTTACGCCCTATTGTGAGTCAAATAAATTCACCTACATATGGTTTGGCGAAACACATAAGCAAGGTACTGCAACCATTAGTAGGTAAGACTACATCTTTCGTGAAGGACTCGCACCATTTTGTTGACATCCTCATGTGCGTGATAGTGGAACCAGACGAAGTGATGGTGAGTTTTGATGTGGAATCATTATTCACTAACGTTCCCATTGAAGAATGCCTTGTGGTCATCGAGAGGAAGTTAAGGGAAAACAATCTGCCCAACGAATACACTGTTTTACTAAAGAGCTGCTTAGAAGGCAATTACTTCCTATATCGTGGACAACATTACCTTCAGATCGACGGAGTAGCCATAGGCAGCCCATTAGCACCGGTAATGGCTAATATCTGGATGAAATACTTCGAGGAATTTATAGACATGCAGGCCTCAAATGTAAAACTATGGAAGAGGTATGTCGACGATATAATTTGTATCATGAAAGGCAACAAGCACGAAGTAGAACAATTCGCAATGCGGTTGATCTCCATATATCCTAACATCCGCTTTACTTACGAAATGGAGGTGGACAGATCGTTACCCTTTCTCGATGTAAAAATAACAGTGAGAGAAGATGGCACCCTGGGACACACTGTATACCGCAAACCAACACACACTGACAGGTATCTTAACGTCTACTCGCATCACCATCCACGACAATTACAATCCGTTGTAGCGTCACTGACAAACAGAGCGTATGACCTCTGTGACCCTGAACACCTAGAAAGTGAGCTCACACATGTTCAGAAGGTACTTAGGCGCAACGGATATAAGGGTAGGATACACCGTCCGAGGAGAAGGGATAGCCAACCTGGAGTCAGCAGAGTGCCGGCATACATACCGTATATAAAAGGAGTAACGGACAAAGTTGGAACAGCACTGAAGAAATACTCCATAAAGACTGTATATAGTCCGTTCTCCAAAGTAGTAAGCTATCTACGCACTCCAAAGGATGTTATCCATTTTCAAACACCTGGCGTCTACAAGGTGGATTGGAGTTGTGGTAGTTCTTACATCGGACAGACCAAACGTACAATCGCTGAAAGGGTCAAGGAACATATCACAGCTGTCAAGAACCTGTTAGTAAACAAGTCTGCTATAGCCGAGCATTTGCTGAAGTCTGGACTAAACCACTGGATCGAGTTACATAAACCACAGGTTTTATCCACCGATCGTCACTATTACTCCAGGATAGAACGTGAAGCGGTTGAAATTAAGAAATATCGTAACTTCAACCGGGAGGATGGATACCGTTTGTCTACATCTTGGAATCCAGTCATCAGCAAATGTAAACGTCGCCGTAGTGACTTAGGTAACCAGTGTGTAGACGTCGTTAGTGTTGTGTGTCGAAATACCGACAGTGCGAATATAAATAATAGTGACCAAGTGAGGGTAGTTGCCGAAACCCGCACTTCATGAAGGCGCCGCTGAGCTCACATCAGTCGACCCGTGACTACGATCGATGCAAGTCGGTCGAAACGTCGGGCAATCAATAGGTATTTATTACCTTTTAAATACTTTATTGCGAGTAAGACCCGTTGTCTAACATTATATTAAGTATGTGTATTATGTAATAACTTAATGGCTATAATAATAAGTAAATCTATAATTAGCATACATATTATTGAAATGAAAATATACCAAATTATTTTGTTTTATATGAAACCCATCCTTGCTACAGACATATTTTCACACACCATCCTTCCCTCATAGGTATGGTTGGTTAATTTTTGTGAATAGGATTCCTAAGCTTTTGAACATATTTGTGTTAATACTTAAGTCTGCCCCCACAATAAGTAGATAAGTGGCAGAAACCTCATGGCAACGGTAGTAATTATAGGTACTCTTTGGTTTCTTTTTCCAAATAACGGTAGTGGGCGGTAAGTAGTTCATTATTCTCTTATCTTATCAAACAATGGGTAGCAAAGTAGCCGTTTAGGGATTATTTTATCTACAAATAACTAGTCGTTACCCGTGAATGTAAAATGAGTCCATGGCCGGGTATAGAGAGCAATGTTTTTCATAGAGATAGCTATGAAAAAACATTGCTTAGTCGACATAAATAGTACACACAGCGACACATCAACCTAGATTGTTTTGACTTTGAACTATTAGAAGTTGAACGCTGCGAATCGAGCGAGAGAGTAAGTTATATTTTTGTTACGCTCTATCCTTACCATTACATCGACACCACTATGCACAGTCCCTTTACGACAATTATGTATTTCGTATGTAGCGTAATTATGCGTATATAGGGTGTCCACCTTGATGTGTAGCCGCTAAATTACGTTTTGCATTCTAAGTGATGACTGATGACTATATCAGAATAAATTAACGTTAAAGTTGCGGATACATGTAAGAATTATTTATTATCTGCAATGATGCATCAAACCATACATGGAGTTTGTTATAAATAATTTGACGTAAATTATCATTATTTGTGCAATCAAGTTAACATTATCTGTAAATAACTTAGCGCTTATTATGTTGTTATGTTAAAAGTGTTAATGATATTTATGCGTCAAATACTTAAATATTAAGCAAGGTGTAATATAACTTATAAGAACTAGGCTTTCAGATATTTAGAGCGCTGCATACATATGCCAGCAAGTACAAAATCTTTGATCTTAATTTTTGTGAATTTATTTGTTCATTCATAGCACTGGAGAATATGAACTGTCATAAAACGTGACAGCAATCCCTTGACAATTTCTACAAAATTCTCAAATGTTCATTGGATTCAAAGAATGTGTATTATTCAATTTTTAGTCCGCTGAGGATAAAGGATTGGATTGTCCAAGAAATGCTACTTTTAATTAAAAGTTGTATTGTAGTATACTCAGTAATAGGTAAAATATAATAAAACCGAACGCAACAGTTCGTCGCGGTTAAACGATAACTAAGGCACGAGTTTCCAGCTAAAGTGGAGCAATGTGAAGAGAGCTTTTACACCCTGGCTGCATTGTACTTTTAAATAATAGTTATACATTATTTCTACAGCTTTGGATTAAATCTTTATGCTAAAAACAACTGAAAACTCATATTTCAGTATATTTAACTGATGCAAATTTTTATATATAAATTTCATAAATGAAACTGTTATTATATTTATTATCCTTTTATATTAATCCTTGAACTGGTTCAAGGATTATATTTTCAATACTATCTGTCTATATATTCTATACTATGTTATAAGTTTTAACTAATAATCGGATTCAAATTAATCAAAAGCTAATACTTTTAAACGATTTACTCGCCACTAGACGGTAATGAATGTAATATTTTTATAATTACTTTTTATGAGTTCCAGTGAGCATTTTACTCATTAACAATTACCGTACCTACTGTTTAGAATAAGTATCCGGTTAATAAAATAAACTGTAACGACAAAAGAAATTACTACGTGTTTATGTAGAGTAATGCGTTTCAAGAACAAAGTCTCGGGGGAAAAGGGATTGTAAATTATCATAATGGGTCAGTTGATTCCGACACTGGGCGGACCGGAATGAAGATGAGAATTATTGTAGGATGTTGACAAACGTGGTGAACGTCTGTGCTGAGCCGTCCACGTGACACGAAGCCTATTCGTGAATCGTAAGTAGTGTGTTGGTAATGAAGTGGTTTACTAGAGATCTGTAATTAAATCCTCGTGTGCGTCATCTGTTTATAATTTAATGTAGCGTTCGACGCCTAAGACGACCCTCGCGCTGTTGCTTCAAAATGTTATTGGAGCGAATTTAATTCTGGAAATTTACTTTGCTGAGAATGTTCGGTTTATCACACAGAACTATTTTATGTTATATGATAAAACTATTTCACATACTATTTACTGATCCATAGTTCCGATGACTTCCACGTTTTATTTATATAAAGCGTGTAAGTTATCGGAAATATGAATATATACCTATACTACTTACACAGTATATTTTAGTGCAATAAAAATGGGCCGAGAGACCGCTTTAGTGAAATTACGTTTGATCGCGAAAACATCATTATGCTACAAAAACGAAACGTGTGAACACTGGCACTACGTCAACCATCAAAACATTTTGTACCAAAGGCCTATAAAACTGTTAATCTATAGATGTATAAATGGGATACACTCTTAAAAGCTTTAGCATGGACGAGCCTGCCGCCGTCAAATATTTGGTTATAGTGCCAATGTACCGGTCACCTGTGAATGTATCATCCTTTTACAGGCAAGTGGCCTAAGGACAGTAACAATTACTAAGTTGCATTTAGTAAGTAGAGTTCTGGAGACTCACAGACCTAACTCTCCGATTTCCTATCTTATCAGCAATGTAACCGTTTTACGTATTAGGCAAAATTTACTATCCGGAGAATAGTTTGTATGACACATTGGTCTTGAAAATATTTATTATCTCTATTATGGAATCGATAGGAATATGAACTTTAAAGGCTTTAAACCTACCGAATTTTAGAGTTTAGTAAGCCTACTTTTTTGTTACATATATAAGAAATTCAGAATTTGCTTATTTTAATAAGCGAATACCGAATTTACTTATTTATAATAAGCAAATACCGAATTTAGTAAGAAACACCGATGTAATGGCTTTTTAACTATGTGTAACAAATATCTCAGCAAACAATTAATAATTCAGAGGTTTACCGGGCTAGTGATTGTTTCAATTAATAAGATTTTAATCAATTCGCGTTCTTGATTTACATATGTATGTCTATTTTATTATTTATTTATTTATTTTACATATTTTACTTTATTTTGCACAGGCAAATATAAGAAACTATGATACTTAAATCTGGGATATCGTTTAACTCATCAGTTTAACAAAAAAAGGGATTGTATAAGTCCAGCTGCCACGAAACCTTCACCCTGCGGTCGATTCATAGATTCATAAAGAGTTTGTGTTGCGTTTCAACTAATTCGTGGACTAACCCAACCAATTTGAGTCATTGTCAAACAAACTACGTTTGCCATCCGATAAGCCCCGAGACCTCAACGGGATGGTAACCCCTAGCGTAATTGGTTAGCACCTAGTTTTAGACGGTGATACTGATAATGCATTTATGCTACTGCAAACCACCTACGACGCGAACGTGAGAAAATCTGAGCCACCATCGAGTTTGAATTGACTTCACGTATGGCATAGTGATGTAATCGCCTCGCTGCTGCCACTGCGCCGAGCATGAGGGTTCGATACCCACACCCGACCAAAATAGTTGTTCTGTGTCTGGGTGTTCTTTGTATTCTTTATTTAAATATTTGTGAAGACCACCGCGATACAGGAATTAATCCTAGTGAGGACATGTCTATTTAAAAAAGAAAACTTTTTTATGTTTTTATTTAGAAACGTTAGAATTATGTGCTTCGTAGATTAAACAGATTGTAACATTCAAACTATATCGTAATAAAGGATCAACTCCTTATCACAGAAAAGTAACGAAGATTCGGCTGATATTAACAGATTAATAAAACAACCATTCAGTTCAACGGTTCGAAATACTAGTACTACTCTATAATTAAGTATTGGTAGAATTGTCTAAAATATGCACGTAATTAGTAATTAATTTTAAATAATGTTTCATTCACAAAATTATTTAACTTTCATGTTAAATAATTTTGTGAATTCGGAGGTACGCGACGCGTGTATAATTTCACATACATGATAATATGAGGTAGAATTCCTGAAGTACAATTATCCGTTTGCATATACATTATTACTATTACGTTAATACTTGAATAAAAAGGAGAAGCGATACGGAATTTGAAAATGGTTTAATATAACACTGTTTGTAATATTATCTAATGGCTAATTTAACTAATATTTCCAAGTAGTCACGGCTGTGGAGCAAGCGAAGTACAAACGTTGTAGAGAACAGACACTATAGGAAAACTATCTACAATTAGAAACTCGAACCTTTCACAATGCGCTTTGTGTACTTCTGATGTTGAACGATCTTTGTGATTGAACTTTACATTAAACTGCTTCTTATAAAAATATCGTGAAAGACGCCTGAGGTGTGTCTATGCGAAGATAACACAATACTTCTTTTTATACCACTGAGTGATCGTTTTAATTCCTTTATCGTTTGATATCACTTACACGCTGACGGTTAAAGCTGCAGAAAACAAATATAACTTTGTTTGCCAACTGCCTATCCATCAATAGATGAAAGTTATTTTAAACCTAGTGGATAAAAAACATAAAGCTATTGTGTCTCTCAATAACGTATATTCCACGTAACAGTGAGAGGGCTGTTCTCGCTTTGCTGTGGAATTTGCACTTTTACTGGCACACTAACAGATTGATTTTATATGTATTTAGTCAAATTCGTTTACCTAGTACTTTAAAATTCTGCATGAAATACGAATATATTCAATAGTAGACTTTGACCGCGACTCCCCTTAAGTAAAATGTATGTTAGGTTATATTATAGGTATTAGTAACAGTACCTTTTTCTAGATGAAAGGTACCCTATCTCCTTTTTTGTTACCCTAGTAACGTGAATGCGAAATTTCATAATGATCGGTCGAGTAGTTAAGGCGTGAAAACGTAACAATCAAACTCACATTCGCATAATATAATATTATTTAGGATTCAATTCGTAAGTATTACTAAATATTTACATTACTTATATATTTATATTATTTAACTGAATTAACACAATTGCATTATTTACGTAAAAAAACCGGGTTCAAGATTTCTCGCACTTATACGTTTCAATTACTTATTTAATTAATTAATTATTTTCGGCCTCGATGGCGTAATGGTTAGTGTAACCGACTGCTACGCCTGAGGTCGCGGGTTCGATTCCCGCACAAGTCAAACATTTGTGTGCATGAACATGGATATTTGTCTTGGTCTGGGTGTTTCTATGTATAATATGTATGTATTTAAAAAAAAAAAAAAGTATATATGTATGTTTATCCATTGTCTAGTATCCATAGTACAAGCTCTGCTTAGTTTGGGCTAGATGGTGTTGTGTGTATGTGGTAGAATATTTATTTATTTATTTAATTTACTTGTCATACAAGTTGAAAGGATTAATCTTCACACCAAACAATCATTTATAAACGGCATTGTAAGCAGTTTCTGACCATATGACCAAGAGTGATAACAAACGACTCATTCAAAAGATATATGACACATACATACATCAAGTCACGCTTGACTATTCCCGAAACGGCAGGCGGAGATGTACTATACGACTCGCCATGAATGTTTTAATTCCAACGTAATAATCAAGCCTGGGACACATATCCCGAGTCGCTGCTGCTATTGATAAACTCTTAACATAAAACGCAATGGTCTAATTCGTTATCGCCACTACTCCGCGCCGAGTGTTGTAAATTTGATCGACAAAATTTCTATGAGCTCGATCCGGAAATCGAAACCGAATCTCACGGTCACAGACAGGCAAAAGCGCAAACTGATGTTACGGGATCAATTACGAGGCAAGCAAGGCGTGCATATTTAGGTCAGGTGAATAAATCATCCTATTAATATGATCTCCATTGCGGCTCTCATGACACCCATGGTAAGTGATAGGGGCGCGCAAGTCGGCACACGACAAACAAAATCTCCACCCAAACCATCTTTGACCGGTACGTACTATCATCATCATCCTATTAATATGATCTCCATTGCGGCTCTCATGACACCCATGGTAAGTGATAGGGGCGCGCAAGTCGGCACACGACAAACAAAATCTCCACCCAAACCATCTTTGACCGGTACGTACTAGAGACGTACCAAACAGCCAACTCGACTAATAACCGCTCTTAATATTTAATGTAAATTATGAATTCCATGTTAATTAATGGCCGGCATTTGCAGTTTGTATATATTAGCTCCAGCGTGGGCGGTGATTTACGAACACTTGCGTAAATAACAACTCGATGTGTACAAACCTTAAAATTCCACGTGACTTATCTACTATTTGCAATACAATAGCCTAATAAGTTTTATATTCTAATATTATAGGTTCAATATAAAGTTACTACCTACGTACTTTCTTCACTTTAAAACAACATAATTGCTCAGAAAATTGTAACAGCTATGACTGAGGTAGTTAACGTATGTTATGGTTTAATTGAGTATCGTAACACTCAATCCATAGGGAAGCGGATTATTTAATTGATAGCGAAGCCGTTAATGCTTCTGCATCAATTTAATATCTAATTTTCTATTTTACTTATTTTCGCAACTTATATACAGCAACGATGAAAGTGCAATATGACTAATCATTTCTAGCACTGCAAAATTTATCTACAAAATTTATTCAGCCTCATTGCTGTGAAAGAACATTACGCTTCCATCGGACTTTAAATTATGTGTTCGCTGTATATAACTGCTTCTGGCATATTTTATTGGCAAAGAGATCATTCTAAGATCGTCAAATCGTGCCGAGTTGGACGCGATGGAGCTCAACAATTTTATAAAAATGTGCTGTATTTTGCATCGATAAAGAGCTCTAGAGCTTCAACATAAAATCCTTCTTAGAAAAAATTGAGTGAGTCAAGCTTTGCGCTTCATCTTTACTTGACTCCATAGTAGCGTTTATTCAAATAACTTGTTTTCCTTTCATAGTGTAAACTATCTTCGTACTTAAATTATGATTAACGTTATCGGCCATTCGCAAAGTTCTATGAAAGACAAAAAAAAAGCAATGGAAGGATTCAATAAATAAATCATGAAACAAAATAAATTAATTTAACTCATCAAATAAAAACATAATTATCCCCTACATACTCACGAACCCGTATTGATATCCATTTACGTATACGGTCAAGTTATCGAGTTACATTTTTAGTATTCTGTGCCATTCTCGATCTTGGTTTTCTTGTTTTCTGACAATTTGTAAAAAGCCGATGGTGTTTCCAAATAGCATATAAAAGCTGATAGAATGACTTAGACAAATTTAAAACAGACAAGTCAGCAAGTTTATCCAGGTGTAAAGATTTATACTTTTGAAGAGAAGCATACATCGTTGCGTGATAAATTGTCATCAACTAATATGTGTTATATTAGTGTAGTATCTGAAATTCGTTTAGTGATATTTTATGGCTTGATGAACCCCTGTAAATTTAAACACATTTCGTAGCGTACATACTTAGTAGACTACCAAAGTCTTGTAGAATTTGACTCTAAATCCTAACTAGTCAAAGTTCCTTATGGTATCCTGTTTCCTGGTCCACAGTCCTGTGGACCAGGAAACAGGACTCGTAGCTCTAGTTCTATTCTTTGTAAGTAGTTAGTTATTTGCAATGCAAATTTTGTAGTAGGTGACCATTACTACGGCCACATACCACAACAAAGATCACACCCTCTGCCTATAGTGCCGTATTTTATCGCAAAACGTCATATACCCTATGGCGTTGTTTGAAACTATTTTCTTTTAAGTAAATGTATCTTTATTAATTTAAGTAGTAAAATCAAGTGCTTGATTTTATAAATAAGAATGTGTGTTACTCAGCCTTAATATCATAATTATACAAAAAAAAAACTAAATTATGTATTTAGCATTTCATCAACATCTAAAATCTTTTCTCCACTACGTTTGTTAGAATGGACATATTGATCTTAAATCACAGCAACCAATATTAAATACAGACGTCAAACAAAGTCTTTACATATTAGAATAATTACAGAAGCTTTGCAGCGATATGCTCCATTCAGTTAGTACTGTATTTGTGGTTTAACACCGATCCTCGAGGACGACTAGGCACCTACTAACCGTGTGAGTGCAGTGTATGTACACTAATTAATAACTAATTGTTAAAGTTGAAGCCGTTTTATACAGAGCGTCGCGCGGTCACAACGTTGAAACTTTAATTAATAAAACTATTACAGTGTATTTATTTAAACAGAAACATTTATACTCTAGTGGATAAAAGCACAGTTTACAGTTCTCTCAAACAATAAAAATATTAAACCAATCTGTTCTTGCAACGTAAACGTTCTATTTGATATTATAAAAATATAAACATTGTTTATTTATATGTACCTTACATCTTTTAATATCTTTTGTTACTAAATTAATTCAACAAAGTCTAGAAACATTATTGAATTGCAGTATTTACTATATACCTACTAACCTTAAATAACAGGCTAATTTTTACTGATATATGACGAGAACGGAGTCGCGTACGAAATTAGTAAGTACTTTAGTATTTTATAATTTTGTTAGATGTCTACTTTTATGAACTAATTATGTGCTCGTGTACAGTGTGATAAAAAACCGTATCGTTTGTTACAGCATTTTTCGTACCTCGTACTTCCACCTCAACTCATCGAAAAATAATTCTTCAGAATGTTAATGCATACTGTATGTAATTGAATGCGTGCGTACTTAATATGCGTGAACCACTAGCAGACCGCAGTATGTTTGCATTTTGGCACTTTATTTGCTTTAGCCGTGGAGCCGAGCCTCCGCGAGAGCAGTCAATGAATAACGCACTTTTATGTAAAGCTTATTGATTTTATGCGTTGCTTTACGCCCTTGATCTATAGCTGTAAGAATTAATTTTCGTATATGAAATTAATTTCAGTCACGATCGTTTGGTTATAATCAAACAAAATCAATGGCGGCATTGAGTACCGATTTATATATGTATGGTATATGGAATTTTAATTTATCCGGTAAATATTTCGTTTTAGGAATATATTACATTAAGTTACTGATCGTGGCTTTGCTCGCGTGATATTTGGAAAACAGCCATTGGCTTTGTTTCCAGGTACATTTAAGGTTTGTTTGTCGATACTTTATATTTTTAACCCAACCCAAATTCACTTTGCTATATCTATAAATCACATCCGTGCTATACTAGTGACCACAACCGTATGCCACAAACAATGATGACGATTACCAAGTAAAAGCGTACTTTCTATTAACAATTAATGGAACAATTTTTAGGATCGATTAAGTCTTGTCTTTACTCCTACATATAAACAATATTCCATAACTTCTTTATAATAACTAATATAAGTAGGTCCCTTTATTGATCTTCGTTATTGTATTTACCCAATACACAACACAAGGCTTATTCCTCATTACAAGGTATTTAGAATTAATCGGCAAAATGACGACAAGTATTCATTTACTTCCAGGCTCCAGCCTCTAGGAGTACATAGAATTATATTAAACTAGGACGCTTTAGAAACCTCATTACAAATGTGAAAGATCTTGTCAATACGCGTATATTGTTGGACGGATTTCAATGAAACTCAGCACACAGATAGACAATGTCCTGGGTCAACACATAGTATTCTTTGACTGTTTATCTGTTCTGTTGGTAATGCGTTCTCGTGGGATCTACGCAAAATACCAGACAGCTGCTAGTGGTAAAGTCTGACAACTACAAAGAAGAAACACAAAATAAAACCCATCTCGATAATTTGCTAATAAAATACCGCCATGTATGCGTGTATATAAATATAAACTACATTTTCGGTAAATATGCAATGCCTGAGGGAACAGCCAACAACCGCGTGCCGCGGCTGAATAAATAAAACATACCAAATGCACACTGTAAATTCTCTGGCTAAGTAACAGAATTACCAATGCTGATATAGTGTCATGTTAAACCAGTGGAATCGGTGTTAAAATAGCTTGTCAAGGTTATACGGTTATAAGGTTGTCGGCCTCGATGGCGTAGTGGTAAGTGTAACCGACTGCCACGCCCGAGGTCGCGGGTTCGATTCCCGCACAAGTCAAACATTTGTGTGCATGAACATGGATGTTTGTCTTGGTCTGGGTGTTTCTGTGTATAATATGTATGTATTTACAAAAAAAAAAGTATATATGTATGTTTATCCATTGTCTAGTACCCATAGTACAAGCTCTGCTTAGTTAGGGCTAGATGGTGTTGTATGTATGTGGTAGAATATTATTATTATTATACATTTGTAGAAATGCAGGTTTAAAACAGTTTATTGCCAAAATACACCAAATCGATAGTTTAATTCGATTCATCGAGATGAGCCTAACAGGAATACTTTATACCGAGTTTATTCTTATTTGAAGTACTCTTGACCTTCGTGAAAGGTCACACTTATTTTAGGCTTCTTACTATATAATTTTGGCAATTTATACTGTGTAGTATTACCGGCGATTTAATACGTATATACGTATATACTCGTAGGTACATTGACTCACGTCTATATAATTCGTGATATATATGTATATTCGCGGAGCTATAATACACCACTACCCATCTCATCAGATGGGTAGTGGTGTATTATAGCCCCGCGACCGGTATTTAGGTACTATGTAAGTAATTAGGGCTCGATTTTGTCGATTTTGTCTACTAAAAAGTATTTACAAAGAGAGGCATTTAAAAATTCTTGGCAGAATAATGCTCTGCCTTCTTCAAGAATCAATCTCAATCTTCACTACTAAATGTTAGCACTAAATGGCTCGAGACCAAAGAGGCGGTTACTGTTGTCAGATTGCCGCATAATAAATCAGTAAAGTAAACCCAACGTGTTTAAGGAATTTAGTAACGCAAAAAATATTAGCACTATTTTTTGCGTTACTAAATACCTTAAACACACATGCATAGAGTATGCATCATTTAGTTTTAATTATAATCTGATTACTTATATGGTTTTAAAGATCTTATCACGTATGTTATATTTGTTATAAAAATATGGTTACGGCTCTTCCATCTTTATATATGTTTATTTATCGTAAACTATAAATAAGTTAAAGTTATTCACGTATAGCCACTTCCTTGTTAAGAAGCCATCGTTTCATGCAGAAAATGTGTTCCGTTCCTGCGCGCCTATTGACTCAATATACATGAAAGGACACGTCATTTTAATTGCATTATATTGACGAAGTGCCTCAGGTGTCAGTTAGTTAGCAACGGGAAACTTTCAATCAGCGTAATGCAGTTACTGCAAACCTGAATGATAAAATCTACTCTGCGCAATGAGTTGCTCCCTACAGACAGAAACTTGTTTGTGTGTTACAAGTAACTATATTTGTTTCTGTAAGCCGTATGTTCATTGCTATTAGTGCGATTATTTAAATTTTCAATGCTCTTTCTGCGTAGAACAATAGTGAACAGTAAAAATTTCTGTTTACAACAATATTTGGTTGTATTTCTTAATTTAATTTTACACGCAATGTATTCTACATTCGATTCAAATACTACATAATTTTCGAATCGTTAGATATCTTGTAGGTACATAGCAACCGAGGGTCGCAAGTAAACATATGTATAGTCGAACTAATCGGTCGATCGTAGACATGAACAACGGTAAATGGCTTATTTAAGGTAAATCAAACTTAATTAACGCGTCTATTAAACGCTAGGAAACTAATTCACTGTAAAGAATCAATCAAAAAAGGTTTGAATTACGCTTTTACCTGGGTAAAGCTTTTTAAACGACATTATTCACTAATATTGGTAAAACAGGAATTTCGTTGAACACAATCGATTTCAGCTTTGGACATAACGTAATCGGCTCACTGGACCGTCCGTCGTCCATCAGGTATAGCATTCGCTAAACGTATTTATCTATTAGTTGGACACGTGAATAAATAAGGGTGAACAGGTTTCACACAAATACACTCGTGGAACTGATGTGAAATGTTCAATAAAGTCATTCTAATACTGTTTATTTACACGCTCATAGAATCGAGCCACTCAAAATGTAATCTGTATAACGTACAGAATTACACATCATATTATTAATAAGTATAAAGTTGAATAATGTATTACCAGTTTGATCAATTGCATTTACATAACTTAGAAGGCATCAGTAAACCCTCATTTAGGTTTTTATTCATTTGTTTAATTTTATTCATTTGTTTAATTTTCTTTATTTGTATCATAATCAACTTACGGTCATTATAAATGCATTGCGTGCCCGCGGCATCTTTAGTTGTCTGCTCTCAAAATATTTACAATTAATCTATTCCACAACGTTTAAAGTATAAAATAAACAGAATATGTTTTCTACATAAAAAGATCATTTAGGAAGACAGGATGCTCTATTAACAAACTTAAAAGAAAATCTTGTTAAGAATAAAAATAATAAACGCTCTTTAAGTATACATTGCAGATGTTAACAATTTATAATAAAAACACTTTAGCAAAAAATACACTGCTCTTCACCCGACTGCATCGTTTTATCTTTGTAGCTTTTTTCTGTGAGTCTTATTTAATGTTAAGAAAATGTATCCATGGCATTTTAATGTAAATAGTATGCGTACTCAACGACGGGAAACTGCACAGCCTTTGTAGAGAGATAGCACCGTAGCTAAAATTAGTACTCCAGGTTGGCTAGATTTTGCAAAACCTCATTTTCCGTGTCGGTGGACAGATAGATAATCTGGCTGGCGATGACTGATAATAATTAAACTACTTAGCCTAGAAAGGCTAAGAAGAAAGAAACAGGACTCTAAGGCCGTCCGCTGTGTGAAGCGGGTGCACGGAGCGTGCGCCCGCGAGTCCGTGACGGAGCACGGCGACGGACTCCTGCCTCTCGCAGCGCTGGTAGTAACGAAGCAGCGCTCACTGATTTCCTAGAAACAGCTCCGCTCGCGTGCTACGTCGCGCGGACACGTTATCCACGGGGCGGGCCCCATGATAATAGAAAACAGCACGCCGCTCTGTGCACCAGCTTAACGCAGCGGACGGCCTAATAGTATTGCGAATAAAAAGGCTAGAAAGATGAACAACCTGCTTAAACCTTGAAAATAATTTTATGTGTGTCATCATTCATCAGTGTATTATTCATCACAATGACTATACTTAATACTAAGAAAGCATCTGATCGGAATATATTTTTTTATCACCGTGCACCAAATATATCAATATGGCATTATATACACAAAAATAAAACGTATAAAATAAAATATTTACGATTCCCTATAAATGCTCCGAGCTTAATCGGTCAACTGTGGCATTGGTAATCCATTACAATTGACATTGTGCACAGTAATTAATAAAATGCCGGCTTTCCAACACAAACCGGCGGCGATGTAAAACTCAACTGTCTCAATTTCAAGAGCTTTTACAGTATAACTGTGATTTACATTTTGTGAATTGCCTTTCATTGTGATCTATAAACTATTTTTTGTATAAAACGTAGAGCTTTAAACAAAAACAGTCAACATTGAATGTCCAAATCCTTTGTTTCTAATAGTATTATAAAGTATGTATAATAGAGCAATGGTAAACTTTCCTTTTTTAACGGTTCGTTAGTACAGCGGGATTAAATGTGAATGCTTGAAAAACGGGTACATAATTCCAAAAAGTTTCGAATTTTATATACGGGTTGGGTACATGGTATTGTCTTAACCTTTTGAAAAAACATCTGTTTGTTGACGCCATATGTTTACGTTATCGCCCGTTATCGCCGCGGGTTACTTAAGTTTTTATTATTGTGATTTACGACGCACTAATTACGTATACTGCAGCCGGAGGTTCGGAAAAGAACCAAAGTTACTTATAAAGTTAACTTTAATTTATCAAAGAAATTACAATTCAAATAAATGAAACCTATTCGATGCGAGAATATGGAATGATGATTTTATTAACTAGAGTTATTAAAATTAAGTTGATGCATCAGCATAACATGCCCGAACGGATGTCATCGGCGATGCTGCAACTACTGCGTCGGCGATTTGAAGTTGCTTCAAAATATTAGTCCTATTCCTTAGGGTTCAGTACTTAACACACTCATAGTTCGTACAATAAAATAAAAGGTACTTCTGGGAAGCTTATGATGTTAGCTATATTGTACAATATAAACAAGACCATTTGTGTTCAATTCTTTATATTATAAGACCGGTTGAAATGAGAGAATGTAAACAAATGACGACTTAATGATATGTGTGCTGATATAAATAAAATTATTATATTTAACCTATCGTGTTTATATTTTCGTAATACCTTATGATATTTTCTTTACAAAAACATAAAAAAGTGACTACACTTGCCTGGAAAAATGTTACGATTTTAGCGTTTGAAAATTACAGTAAAACCGCCGTTATTTTTAATTTGCTTGCGTTGCGTTTATGTATTTAAAAAAACATCCTAAGCGAATTAATGCGTGGATATAGTTAATTTTTGGTTTTAATTGTATAAAATCTACTCAATTACGATAATTAAATAAAGAAATACAGCTTATTATTCTATCTAAAAAGGCATTTTATGAAAATTGGCAAATAATCATGACCAAATCAACGGTATTATTCTCTTCGTTTATAGTATATCTAGAAAGAATACAATTTACTATTAATTATATTGTTTCTAAAAGTAGATAAAAATACCTTTCTAACGATGTATAGGACATATGTAGTACATCATCCTTAGGCAAAATAAAATGGAAAAAGCGTGTCAAACTGCGCGTCACGGGTTCCTTTTTGTTTAGAGAGAGTCCCTTTTTTGTTTAGAGTCAAATCATTCATATTTCTTGATATATTTTATAATATTACTTACAAATACGTTACATTATAAGAGTTCTAATAAGAATACAAATAATCTTATTAGTTTATATTGATAAAAGCATAAATACGACATGGGGAAAAAACGAGCACGCGTCGGCCACTATTTTGTTTAAAGTTTTTATAACGTTTACATTATTAAAACAGTGCTATTGCTACTAGAATCATTACAATAATAAATAAAATAACAATTAATTATTGTATTGTATGGTCATTTTCCCTACCCCTCTTTTGCTAATAGCGTTTTCCATAGATATGATTTGTACTATACCATACCGTACATTATTTAATAAGTAAACTGCAACACAACTCGCTACAGCTGATTTTTTTATGAATGCTATAAGGCCGCTGTTGTCTCCTAAATTATATTGTTCATCAACAACGTCTTGTGGCAAGGGCAGCCTAATAGGCACCTTATTTATTATTATTATAAACCTAGTTGCTGTCCTACTGCAGGGCCTCATCTTCTTCCTTTTACTTTTCCTATATGCGTTGAGTTCGTTTCGCATATCTCTTTCTTAGGGGATATATTTTCCCGTTTGGATATAAGCTCTACGAGAACGATCGTAGATATCTAGATGCCTAGATGGCATGCGACATACGTGACCTGTCTATTTTAATGTGCACGCCGAGTATCCTACTTCTACAAATTGTTTTCAATTTCGGAACATAGCATGGCGAGTCTAACTGCCTCCGTGGCGCAGCGGTAGTGAATGCGACTGCTGTGCATGAGGTCTCGGGCCTACATAAAGTTATTGGGTTTTTCTGTTAAGAAATCTCAATAGCAGCCCGGAGTTAGAAAGTTGGCGGTGTTAGACACCCCCGTGCCTCGGAAAGCACGTAAAGCCGTTGGTCCTGTGTCTGATCTGTCTCCGGTCGTGTTGGATTACAATCCCATCGGATCATGAGAATTAGGGAACAGAGAATGCACTTGTGTTTGCGCACACGCTTGTGTACTATAATATCTCCTGCGCAGATGGCCAGTCTCCGTTAAGATTGGCCGCCGTGACCGAAATTCGGTCCGCAGGACATTATTATTATTATTATTATATTATGGCGAGTCTAATAATAGTGTCTGCAAGCTTGACTCAAATACTACGTCCTGTTCTCGCTGGTTGACAGACAGGGCGGGCAGAAGCACATGGCCATGGTCTTTATTAGGACAGACGAAGCGATCCTTTCAAAGGTGTTTTTATTTACCAATAGCTTTTCGAGGTTATTTCGGTGCGCAGAACAATTTCTATAAATTGATCGATTGAAGAAAGATTAAATAAATAGAAGATAGAATATCAATATCTTTCTTAATTCTTTTATCTTGTTGATACTATTTAATGGTCTTCTCACAAAAGGTAAACGCACTGACTTCTTATATAAGATTCGTAGTAAGAATAAGATTAAGATAAAGCAATACTCGTTTAAAATGTTTTTATGATGTTGTTATGTAAAATTTACTTACAGGCACCAAAATGTATCAAGCAATCTGCTAAACGATTTCAAAAGTTATTTAAGTAAGTTGCCAATACAAATAGCAACTTATTATATAATAACCACCCTCGTAAAATTTATGACAGAGCTTGTTAGCATAGATACAGGTAAAACGGGTACCTGCGTAGTAATAAAAAAGTATTATTTTCTTGAAACAACGCGCCGTGGCTTGGAAATCACGCAAAGCCGTTGGTCCTGCACCTGATTTCTCTCAGCTCGAGTCAAATAGATGTCCCATCGAACTATTAGAGTAAGGGTAGACAGAGTGCACTTGTATTTGTGCAGTATTATATTATCTTCTGTGCAGATAGTTACTCGCCATTTAAATTAGTCATAGTGACCGAATTTTGGTCTGGAGGACCTAATTATGGTTGATATCTTTTCATAAAACTGTTACCAAATGTTTTCGAAAATACGACATATTTTGATATTATATGTATAGAGGAAGAAAATAACAATAAACGTTTTCTTTATTGCTTATACAGTGAGTACTGCTTGACATATACAACTACTACAAGGTAATCACTATTATTTCATACGACGTTGAACAGCAACTATATATTATATCCACTTGCTTCTATCACCTTTGTACTTATTATATTTTATTATTAACCTTATCACATTCTTCGTGCAAGCTATAACCCTGACCATTCTGTACAACCACTCTGCCTTGGTTTTAAAAGCAAAGAATTAAGTAAGTAAGTCTGCTTAAATTTGCCATCATATGATGTACCGTTAGGTATGTCGGAAAGAACATTTACAATATAATTTTGTAGTATTGGTACCAATTATAGCAAATATCTATTTGAGTATCGTAAACAAATACGGTATGTACACATGAGAAATTGAAACAACTCCGATAGGCAAAGTACACTTAAGTGCCTGTTTTATACAGCTAGAACAAAGCAAATAATCATCCAAAATAATAAATTGTTCTTTTAATATTTTCAATTATAATGTTAACGTTGATTGGACGAGGCTTACCGTCGGTGGGTGTTGTTTGCTGGCTGGAGTTGATGCGCGGTCGCTCCTCCCCCGCCGCGATGTGCTTCGCCGTGCGGCGCGCCACCGGCCGTAGGTCCGGCTCTGCATCACTTGCCTCCTCCTCCTCATAGCTGTATTCCATTTCTGTAATACAAAATTACGTTTATATCACAAGCTCATATATTTACTACCTATTACTGTTCATTACACCTCTTCAATAGAAAAACGTAGTTCTCACTTTCAAGTGAAAATGTATTTTGAAACTTACACGTTTAAGAGTAAAGTCTATTAATCCGCTTTTGCCACGAACTTCTCAATATGTGTATAAGTAGTGTTCAGTCACATTTACTCCTCATATTAAGCCCCGTTTTTCTAAATGGCAGCTCTTTTTAGTAAAACGGGGCTTATAGAATTCATAAACAGTATTCGTGGCATGTTTGCGTATTATACAATGAATCTACAAGAGAGGGAAGTACATAATGTCATATGCCCGGAATATCACAGAAAATAAAATATAGTCTAATCAATAGAATGAAATAAGCCCAACAGACAAGAAAATAAACCCTTTTTAGTATCGAATCGTAAGTTGGAGTGCAAATAATCTTTCGCTATAGCTTACACACTGTAGCACATAATAATATTTTATATAGAATATATTTCTGTAATATATTTTTCTGATGATATTAGCAATATAACTATTAAATCCTTTTATTAAACACTGACCGGGTGTGCGGCCGAGCAATATTTGAAACATAGGTAGTTATCACTCAGTTACCTGAGCAACGCATAGCATTATGTTGCGTGTGTCATATTTATTTATTTTAGAAGTTTAACACTGTACAGTTAGTCAAATAGGTACTTGATGCGAAAATTCATCAAGTAACTTCACGCGAAGGAAGCACAATATAATACAAGTTAGAAAAATAAACATTATTAAATTAACAAAAATCTTTTAATTATTATGACAATAACAAAAATATTTTCTTATTAATAAAATATAAATAAATATAATTCATTAAGGTAACAAATAGACATGAGGCGTCTTTGATTGCAGGAAATTGTTTTTTGGTACAATACCTTACAACACGATGGTCACTAGTAGGTACCAGCCACAGTACAGCTGCGCATCTCTAATCGACCCCCTAAACATACTTATTATAAATTTAAATTTTAATATGCTTTAAACTGTGCTCTTTATATTCAAAACCGAAATTATTGATTTTACACACTACATGTATAAAATATTAATTTTCGTTTCTTATCTATATGTATTAAAAGGTTTCGTTTTGGTTTTCCATTCGGATGTATTTTTACCGACACTAATGACCTTACTTATGAAGTTGAATCGTCTTTACTGACATTTTTATAATCTTATATCTTTTGAAAACCAAGCCAGCAGTCAAATACACATAGTTCACGAAGAATGCTTCAGTCAAGAAAATGTGGCGGTAGGAAGGAAAAATAATTTAAATGCGAGTTGTAAATATTTAACATACATAACATTTCATCCCAACAAAAGGATTTTAACTCTTGGCTTACATTTAGCAACGAGAAATATGATAGAAAAATTTAAGTCATAAACTAAAAAAATTGCTATTATATATATTTATTCTTTAATTTTATATTTGATTTACAGTATGTGGCTGTTAGGTATCATCAAATATTAATTTTGCAGATAATAGATTTCCTAGAGTTTCTTTAAAAACGCGTTGCATCAGATTATGTAAATCTATTACTATTTAAACTATTTAAAGTTACACTTTCGTCGACGTTTCGATTGCTGCTCAGAGGAAACTAAAATGGTGGTCGTCTCAGTGCCTTGAACAGCAGGTATTTTAATGTACCTGAACATAATGAGTCGTATAGTCGGACAATATTAGTATAATAGTAAAATAATACCAATACACTTGTAGATATCATACCGCTACGGAAAAATCGATACATGTAACTGTGTGTATTAAACTGTTTCCGTTTTCCGCTTGAAGTGACTCGCGTGAATGTATACGAGTATTCTAACTTAGAGAATTTCAACATTTTTATTTATGACGAGACCGGTCGTCGCTTTTAAATTGTCACGAACTAGTGTTGGTTTACAGTCAATGTTAGTTATCAATATTTTTGGTATTATATTAAATCTATAGAATTTAAAAAATAATTGGTCTGTTTTTATATTATTTACATTTTATAGAGTACTAGTGACCCGATACCGGCTTTGCACCGCATGAAAATTCGTTCAGTAGTTTTTGAGTTTATCGCGAACAGATAGACAGATGCGGTGGAGGACTTTGTTTTATAATATAATAATATGTAGTTATAGTGAAGTATACCTAATACCTGAATATCAAGCGTATTTAATTAACCATAAAACAATAGAAAAACCAAAATTGTTGGTGTTGTAATAATTAATATTCATTCGATTTTATATACAAATCGTATAAACATTTAATGAATTTAGGCACGCAGGTATCAAACCATAACTTCTCCCTGTCTGTCCGTTTGTAATATTTTAATCGATACTGCTTATATCTTAGGGTCAAGTTTTAGTATACACTCGGTTACGATAGTTGAACTACATAGGGTAGCCATATATCCAGTGTCAATTTAAATATTACGTGGCAGCGTAGGTGCTTAGCAATAGATGTACATATAAGTACCAGATACTCAGTTGGCTACACCACTCACAGCCACAATTTTATTGCCGGAATAATAGAATAAGTAAGCAGGCTTTTAATAATTGAAGGGCTACGTAAGTACGCGTTTGTATTAGATAACATACCATTGTGTGAGATGTACGGTATGAAAGACAAATGAAACTAAATCGTCAAGGTCAATGGGTAGGGTGCGCATTTCCCTTGTCGGATCAATATAGTCTGTTTCAAATACGAAGTCCCATTTGGCAGATGATCGTTGATAAGTAATAGTTAAGAGACCATTTCAATCGACACAGCACGCTATATCGATTACCGATTTACATTACAAACAAATTATAATCGAATGGTTCATAATCGAAACAGAAAGGATAGATAAATACCGGGTACTATTTGGCTTATTTTTTTAAGTAATTTAAACATCAAAATAAAATAAAAGATACCTATAATACTATGGTTATGTATTGTTTCCTTTTACTTTTATTGATAACGAAGCAACTATACGAATCAGATAAAATGGGCACAAACTGAGCTAAAAATTGATGTATAATATAGACAATATTCAATCCCTAAACTAGGACCATGCATAGCTAAATTGGCAAAGCGAAGACACGGTTTATCGAGGTTGCAGGGCCTTAACTCCAATCGTCTCCAATATTATCTTTTCTACTTTGATTTGGATCGATTTCAACCGATTCATATTGTCAAATATATTATAGTGCGTAACCATGATGTTGCGGTGAAATGTTATTTTATTTTGATGTTTTAATTATTTAGGAACGACTTCAATATAGTAGATAGTATAAATAGTTGTAGTACTCTAAATGATCGATGTTAACTTCTGCTATCAGTATAAAATGTACAGAGTTACGTGCTATAAAGTGCCAAAAGGGACTTCGTATTTGAAACAGTCTATAGTTGACACTAAAACTTAATTACCTTACCGAGTTCTAGTGGATCTGACTAATGCGAAATTATATGTTTGTATTAGATTTCCCTTCCCCTTAGATTTTCTTTTAATTATACCTATTATACATATCAAACTTTACATTATCAAAAGCGTCCTTGTAAATCGCATATACAAGAGCCCATTCCAACTGGCTTCAACTTTCCGAGATGTATCCGTGCCGATAACTAATCGCCTTGAGCTTCTGGGTGTGACATAGACTCCAACCTTTAACTTTAGCTCCTATATTGAGGCATAAGCCCAATTAGCCGCCAAAAAGCTGGGCATCCTCAGTAAGGTGAGGCAGTATTTCATGCCAGAACATTTGCTTAATTTTTGCCAAGCACAGGTTTGATCCTGCATGGAGTACTGTTCTCACTTCTGGGATGGCCCCGCAAAATATTAGCTCGAGGCTTTGGAGTCAATTGAGCGGAAGGCCAGGAGACTTATCGGCGATGACCAACTGCTCAAGACGTGACTCCAAAGCTTGGAGCATCGTCGTAAGTTTGCCAGTCTCTCGGTTTTCTATCGGATACATTTCGGAGAGTGTGCAAAGGAACTGCACAATTTGATTCCTCCTTCCCCATTCTACCATCGGATGACCAGATAATCAGACCAGTGACTCAGGTACATGGTGCATATACCACATTTACGCACGAAGCATTTTGCTTCCACTTTTATAATGCGTACCGCTTAGGAGTGAAATTCGCTACCTAAGTCTGTGTGTCCCGATGAGTACCTACAATCTGGGTGTCTTCAAATCGCGAGTGAATAGGTACCTTCTAGGCAAGCATGCTTCATCATCGACTGCATTTTCTCTTAAGATCAGGTGAGATCGCGATCAAAAGCTCATTACAGTATAAAAAGCAGCTAAAATGGATACCCATTTTAAAACTAAAATGGTATAAGCAGGTAATTGACACTATCTAACGGAAAACTATACAAGAATTGTTAAGTAGTTTATTTAAATCTTAATAGATGGCGGTGCACTACTATAAAATAATAAGAAGTAGATATCTTAATAACTCAATTTTGATAACTTTACTTTAAACAGTTTCTTTATCTCAATTCACAATAGTCTATTTAAAAAATTAACACTTTTCAGAGTAAAACAAGAAGCAAAGAATTACAAATGAATTTATAAAGGAGAATGGGCAATCGTAATATCACCCTTGAAAGAGAACTAGGCATAGTGTACTCAAGTGCCGAAAATTTTTCAATGAATTAAGGTTTGAAACGATTCATATAGTTTTATTTTGACTTAATAACTGTTTTTAAAACAGTTGCGAAGGATTATCAAGTTTACTAGCTATAAAGACATCGTTATTTAAATATGCCACTCCCAAATATTAGAAACGAATTATAATTCCAGAAAATATACATTTAATATCAACTACCGTCTTATTAATTATTTGCAAAACTATTATATAAAATGAATAAAACAGTTACAATATTTTTTCTAAAATCGATATATTAATCTTCCTAATTATGGAAACAAGTGCAACAACATATTTCCGGGTATAAGATATTAAAAAAGTAAAACAAAATAGAGGCCATATCAATCCGTATATTATGACTTTCCACATGAACAACACTGCGGGTGGAAACTTGATTCGGTAGTTTTATTGACTTATAATGTTGAGAAATATAACTCAGTATTGCAATTTCTTGCTCTTAAATGTATAGTGGTATTAAATATATGACTTTTGTTATACAATGATGATTTTTAACATCTAAGATAAAGTTAAAATAAGGGTAACTGTTTTTAAAAGAGCATTTTCTAAAAATTTCGGCCCTTTCTGTAATTCATATTTATTTTCTTTAAAGTATTTATTAAACCCTATATAAGGCGGTAACTTTCATCTCGACTCAAAAATATTTGCACTAATATAAACCGATACTATAATCCATACAAGTTAGAGCATTCTCCTTTATAGTGGATAGTTTGTTTTATAGATTCTTTCGAATACTCGCTATTCTATTCGTACGCAAACATTATTTTGTCCCTGCGTTCGAGTACCTTTTCGGTTAATAATATAATAATTTCTTATAAATTTCACCTATTTGAATGAATACGCGTTGCAATATTTATAAAACAACGCCATCTAGTTCATTCATATTCATTCTAACTCGAGTGTTCACAGGATTTTGGACCTTAAGGTATCCATGTACTATTACAGGTGACTGTACAATAGCTAAACTCGTTTAAAAGAGAATTGTATTATGATTATTATTAAAATTAATTAATCAACATATTATTATTGTATTACTAACTGGAAATTTCACAAACTGTCATAAGGGGAAAATAAATAAAACTAATAATATTAAGACCATTTTTATGAAATAAATGAATCTTGTCCAATTCCAAATTCAATGTCCAAACGCGTAATAAATTTGTCACATTTTAGACTTCTAATAATATCAATTTACGGAACACGTAATAACTATTTTTTAATAACCGCAACATAAGAAGTTATGTATTATAGTATTAAGTGTATTGTAATGTATTAAGTACATAACTTAATATAGATGTTTACAACTTAATTAAATAAAAAACATATTTGAATTTCATTTTAGTTTTAAGTTTAAAACGAGATGACGTTCGTAAACAAGTGTAGGTTTTAGATGGCTGACCTACTCTCGCCGCAGAATACAGATTTGCATCGCGTACGCCTATAGCTTACGATATTTTCTTTTCATTATACTTTTAGTATATCCCACTGTTGGGCAAAAATCTCTCTTTGGATTTCCAAATCACTCTGTTCGTAGATATCCTTTTCGTCTCTTTCATAGGCGTCTAAGTCATCCCTCCATCTCGGTATGCCACGTCGCCGTGTACTTTCGCCACGAAATATACATTGGTAATGCGTACGCCCGCAGTATGTAGTGATCATAACATTTATTTGACAGCTAGCAATAATAAGTCGAATCTATACCTACTTGCTACAACATCATGTAACACACGAATAGACAATATTAAACTCTGTTCAGGTACCGTAATGCCTTGTGGTTATAATTTTAAGTTCAGTAGAACGTGGTACGTAGTGGTATGCAGTGAATCTGCTTTCTGAATTCACTGCATACCACATGCAGTGAATCAGTGATATGCTACTAGGGTAGAATAATAATATATACACTAAAATTGGTTTAGCCGTTTAAAAGGTATGTCTTTGACATTCAAACCTTATTTCGGCCACGATGCATAAGTGCACTTTAATCCCTCACTCTCACGGTCTGATGGGACGACAATCCTGGCATGGCAGACACTGACAGACGCTGAGTGGCGAGAGATCAGGTGCAAGACTATGTTTTAATTGCTTTCCGAAATACTAACAGTAGGTACGGGCTGTTACCAAGAATTCCTTTACAAAAAGTAATCAAGAAACCTACTTTCAACTAGGTGCATTGTTATTTGTTAAACGGAATGCAAAATACATAAAAATAACATGTTATGATTATAGTGTCCTTAACAATTGCAGTTAAGCTTACTTTCGACTTTGAACAAATAATGAAGACTGGTAAATTGTGAATCCAGCTCGTGCCATTGTCTTGTGTTGCTCTCTGGGCGGGCGGCCGAATCGCACTTGACCGATTTTGTTCATCTACTCTCGATTTGTGCATCGCCGAATAAATAGCTATGAAAATTTTATTGATATTCCTTTTTTATAATATCCATACTCATATTAACAATGCGAATATGAGTTTATTTGTGTATTGGTACGTTACGTTTTCGCGCATTAACGACTTGACCGATCATCATGAAATTTCGCATACATGTTTACGGAGGCTTTCATCTCGAAAATAGTTCCCTGTTCCCGAGCGAAGCCGCGGGCATAAGCTAGTATAATATATAATTTAATAATATAGTTAAAATTAAAATTATATTTCTCAATATTCAATTATAATATAATGTGTCACTGTATTCGCTGAATATGCTTCGTATTTTAAAGAAGAAAATTTCACCGATGGCGTGGTGAGTAAACATGTAATTCAAAATGCTTCTATACAACAACACTGGATACGAAGGCATGTGAATAATACCTATTGTTGTATTTTGTCATTATCTTATATCTACGCTGAATTCGTGTTGTTAAAGAAGAGTATCAAGTAGTTACGTAACGCTACGTACCTACTTACATATAACCGTAGCACAGGCAGGTACGGCTGCTCGGTATCAACGTCACAATGTACAATGATGGTATTTATTTCAAGACTATTGGGCTTAATTAATAGCAAGGTTTTGTTTAAGTCCCGCTCTATGAATATATCCTCTCTGGTAGAGAACTACACAAATATTCAAATAACGAAAATAAAGACAAAACAAAAAAAATTGCCTGGTGTTATTTGGCTCATTATTCATGGATGCAACCCTCAGCACTCGGCCTTGTGGCAATGGCTAAGCGACCATTTAAACCAGTACGTCACTCGAGCAATCTGTTAGATTAGAAGAGAAAATTTCGTGTATTTTCAAGGCTGAATTTAACTTTGTAAAGGGCGGGCGAGCTTGGAGTGCGAAGGGTGGGCGATTGGCGAAAATCGATCACATTTCCAAACTCCCAGTACACTCGGTACATTCGCACAACCGTTGTAGAACCGCGGTGAAGACGACGCGCCACGAGCCACGCGCCACACAAAGGAATCGCAGCTTCATGCGAATCAATTTGAATTTCTAATGAGTTTAAATGGGTTGACATTCTACCAATATAATTCTATTAAAAGATAAATAGGTCTGGCATTTTCAATTCGACCATTTTAAAAGTGTTGGTTTATAAATGGAACCTAATTTATTTAATTTATGGTCGTATAGGTATCTCTCATATTCTCTTTGTTCATTAGCATTGACACTGTTAGCTTCATTATACTTTTACAAAAGAATCAATGTCAGTATTTTTGTCACACTCAGCTCAAAGCGATGTGTGAGAATAGGCAATATAATTATGCAATGTAATAGGTACATATAACCAAAATAACTTATTGATAAGGGCGAACATAGACTGTTGTAAATTGCTATAAAATAATCAAGGACGTCGTTGTGTTAAATATTAAGTTAAAATACTGCGCAATTCGGCGAATTCTAACTTAATTAATGGAGTTTCGTCGGCGCCAAGTATAATCTCTACATCGTACGGGCTTCACAAATAACTTACACAATGTACACCCACTACCCAACCGTTGAACAACCATTTGTACATAGATATAATTTCTCTGTAATAACCTTAAACTGCTAGGTAGACCCGATCGACAGTAGAGAGCTGACCACTTTTATACCACCACGGCATCCGAGTCGTAGTGGGACGATGCTCGTTGATTACCGGACGGAAACTCTCCATGTAGACACGTTTAGAAATATTATTTCAAAATGTATACGAGTGAGAGCTACATATTTAAATAATATTAATCGCTAGTACAAATGTATTTATATTTACATTGGCAACCAGATGTTGGAACTATCTGTACCCGGAACTAGAACTAGAGTAAGACCACGTGGACAGATGTGTTGTGCAGAGCCACGAAGGCATGCAATGCTTCTGAAGATGACATTAAGAAAAGGACGAAGTGGAAGAAGAAAATAAAGAAGGCTGACTGCACCACCATTTGGGACTAATAGCTGGGAAGAGTGAGAGAGAATACAAAAGTTTTATTAACCGGACGACAAAGCTAAATTTTATTTCCAATGATTCAAACCTACCTCTGTATTTATCCGTATTGATCTTATAATTTAATTATAAGGCGCGAATGGAATAGGTGTTGTCTAAATGGCATGACACGAGCCAATCTCTCTCTTTATTACGCCTTGATATCAATAAACTTATTATAAGATCCACTATTAAGCCGTACTCTAGCGGTCTAATAAATGGGCCATTATTAAAAAAACGTGGATTTTCATTACGAGATCCTATGGTGGTTACTGTATTCTATAGGCGCAGGCAACACCAGAGATAACACTAGGCCCGTGCCAATGCTTATATAAAACGCCGTTGTGTAGCCACCGTAGAGGTCTATGACGGCTTAGTGAACTGAGTTATCTTTGAACCTTGCAGTAGCAATGTAGTAACTTCTTGTTCATATGGTTCGCAATAGAATCGAAATAATCATGACTCGCGTCTAAAATAAGCCATGAAGTTCTTATATTAGCAATTATACAATGTGATTTCTGGATTTTAAATTTTGATCTTTTACAGCTTGCCAATGGCATCACTGGCAACGTAATTATAAAAATTATAACCTTTAATTAAATTATAAAATCAATTATTATGGTTTTAGTTAGTGAGGGTATAAACAGATATCGAATTTGGTGAGTAACCCTTCAGCCACATCAAAGGAGTTAACTCTGCGATATTAGTTCGTAGTATTCTCTAATTTGTAAACGGTTGCTAATCTCTTTCGTATTTAGGTAAACAAGTTCCTGTATAATTAGATGCCTTTCCTAACCCAGAGGCACCTTTGTACAGTGTGGATAAATTATTTATGTGAAAGTTGGTATAATTAGCTTTAACGATTGGTATTTTAATTCGTATCTTGTTGTTTATAACAATTAATATACATGCCATTTGTGTATAATGTAGTACTTGTGTTGAACTTACTAAATGTGGCTGAAATTATTATTAGCATTAGGTGAATCATCAGTGGTGAATAATCAGGTCACAGTGTGACGCACCGCGCATTGTCTTAGCTTTTTCTGTCAACGCCACTTTGCGCGTGGTAGAAGCACGGTGACAATTACTGGCTCTTCCGATTATTACCATAGCGAGCCGCGTAGAACGGCACATCGCGGCATCGACGCGGAGCTATCGTACAATCGTGCATGCAACTGATACAACTCCGCGCGTTGACACCAAACAATAAAAAAGAAGGAAATCTGCATCTGTACTGTCTTCACAATGCCTAAAATGAGGGATACAAATTAAACAACTATATTTTTTTTAAATTGCTGTTCTCGTAGACACCTTTCACCGACCAGTATTAGTAGAAACTACTAAATATTTCCTACATAGTACTACGCCTACATTCCGGCAGAGGTTAGCAGAGGTGTATTAAACTTACATTTCGCCAGCTATGGTTTTGGGTCTTTAATAACAAGGACCGCGGCTATTACAGCCTACCAGGCACAGAACTAGAATACGTGATACTATTTAGAATTTATTGATAGAAACCAATATTCACCCACAGCGCCACCGAGGCAGTCACTGAGACCTTAATAATATTTTTAACACGCTTTTATTAGCTTCACCTGTATGTTTGTTTATTAGTTTGTTTTTAACCGACTCCTTTGGACTTGATTTTGATCCACTTCAAACGGTCAGATTTCATTTAAACGTTGTAGACTTATCGAGGACCGATGACAATACAATAATTTGATAAGATTATCTCATTATCCTGAATCGTCAGGATTAATGATTTTCTCACAGATCCTTTGCGTGAGAGCGAGAGGGATAGAGCAAGAGCGTGGTTTGCACAAGCGTACCTTTCCGGTTCGAGCACTCGACTCGGCAAATGTATATTTCACGTTAATATTTTTTATATAAAATAGAATATAAATAATAGTTTTCAGAAACTAAAAAACATGCTTTATTTTAAAAACCGAACTGAAAAGTAGTATTTTTTTAATAATTCTTCTTAAGGATAGAGTGATTAATAAAATTAATAATTTTTAATGTAAAAAAGCGTGGGGTGCTTTCTAAGATATATGAAATGGAATATCAATAATGTATGCGCACCAAGTAGCGTCATTCTCAAAATACATTAGAAAGCACCCACGCTTTTTTACATTAAAATGATTTCTTTTATTAATTACTCTATCCTTATTTTGAATTATTAAAAGAAAATATTTTCTACTTTTAGTTTAGTTTTTAAATAAAGCGTGTTTTTTTTAGTATAACCTATTTTATTAATATTTTTGTATAGTTAACAATAGGAATATTTGCAGTCGCGGAGGATTTTAAAATTCAAACAACGGTCACAAATATCACCCAGACTCAGGACAACTATTTGTGGAACACACCATTCTCGCATACGAGACAAAAATGGTGTATACCGCTATACACCATTTTTGTTAAACCACTAAACCATCAATGCAGTCAAAAACACATACATATTTAGACCAATTAAAATCTATTATAGCCTGCCAAAGTAGTATATTTATTGCCGCCATTGACGAGCTGCCGCCCTAAATATAATCTCTACAACTAACTATAGATGCATACAAATGTATATGTATACGTATGGTTTTACACGTGATGTGAGCACCATTTAGAATACTTGTCATCAAAACTATAATATGTACTTATATACGTAACTTCAAAGAAGCAAATCTTACATCACTCACATACACTGTCGACTCTATTGAGAATATGGGCGTGCAACTACCCATGTATTATGTATTTTTCAAAATACATAGTAGTCTTTGGTATTATAGTCTCTCCGTTAAGAAAATACGTCGCCCTCTGTTTCTTTTCAAAGTTAAAGAGTTATGTGAATGTGAGTTGATTCGCATTTTATTAAATTCAATATTATATTGTTTGAAAATTAACATATTTTTGAGTTTATAGACGGCTCCCACACTAGTATTAGTTCTTGTAACACGGATGAGTTAACAAACATACAAACAACACCTAGAAATAAAACCCAAACTACTTGTAGAACATACAATTTTTTGTCCGATGTCAGAATTGATTTCACAATAATCATATAGTCTATTCATGAGGTGGTCATTTATGTATGAATAGAGTGTAAAATCAATGTACAATAAGGACTTCAAAATTTACCAAATAATATAATATTTTTAAAAGCCTAACTCATCAAAACGAACATATTTTTATAAATCCAACTTAGAATGCGAAATAATTCACTCTATACCTACTGCAAATTATACTTGATTCTCAATCTGCATAACACGATGTCTAGTCCAGAAGTGTAGCTTCTCAATTAGAAAACCTGTCCGTAACTTACTAGACAGCCTACAGAAATAGGCACGTGAATAATACCGTACCGAATTTCAGGTAAATCCACAAATAGTTGGTGTGATTGACGTAAGCGTGATATGCGCGTACTGTATGCTTATACGCTTATTCATAGATATGACGAATTAGAGACTCGAGGGAAATTGCCCTCGGTCGAGAAGCAACGGGAAGTAGTTATCAACCGTATTTAGAGCACAGAACAGGTAAGCACGTGTGCCATATCCCGCGAACAT
Organism: Catocala nupta; assembly: GCA_963675205.1. Classification (NCBI taxonomy): domain Eukaryota; kingdom Metazoa; phylum Arthropoda; class Insecta; order Lepidoptera; family Erebidae; genus Catocala; species Catocala nupta. The sequence continues at coordinate 27,507,293 of OY776078.1, read as the reverse complement.
CTCCGTTTCCTTGAGGATACGCTGCAGAACTATTATTAAGGTTAATCCATGGTGGTTGGTTCGCGTGTATCTTAGGAGCATAGTATGAATACCTTTGGATATGTTCGAGAGACGCTAGTGAGTAGTTTGTGTGCAAGTTATAATGTCTTCCCACGATCAGTGCGGTTCGCGTGCATCTTAGGAGTATAGTATAAACGTTTAGACATTTAATTTTGTTCGTAATTTGCGCGCGCGCGTAGTATGTGACGCGTCCATTGTTGAGCCCTTTGAACATTTGTTTGTGACATTCACACTCACCTATAATGTGACTCGTCCATAGCTAGTGCAGATGCTCGTAGTATGCTCGGTTCCTGCACATGCTTTAGTGTAAACCCGCCTTTGGAACGTTCTATATCTCAACTGAGATTGCCTCAATTATTAAAACTTATTTTGCTCACTATTATCTATACGTATTCGAAAGACTGAACTAAAGGCCAACTAGTACAGGCTAACAAACTTCGAAGCATTAATGCTATTCTATGCCAATACGGATGTAAGGGGAACTTTAGTGACCGAACTTTACACTGTGTAATTATTGATTTCTTTTTCTCGCCAAAGATACAATAATACTGTTATATAATATTTATATGTAGCCCGTTTATACCTAAAGTAACGGCATTTAGTATTTATACAATTTAGCAGTACACAGTTAGCTTTAAATATAATAATATATTTATGTGACAGTTCTGAAAGTTAAAAAAACTTTACATACAAATTAAAAGTAAGTGCGTTATTTTTTATTTTATGTTAACATTGTTTTTACTTAAATAAGTCAGTGCCATTATAACCTTTCATAATATTAGTTGCATAATAGGGGTCGAAGTATGAAGTTGCCGTTGCATAGTAATGGATACTTTGAATTGTCATAAATCCTTCATGGTGTGAGATTTTCGAGTGAAACTTTTTTCACATGATACCTATAAGATTCTTCTTTCTTCATTCGATTTTCGACATTCAATTGTTTTTTTTATTCAGCTTAGATAGAAGAGACAGGTACTTCAAAAATTCGAGTCATTTTTGAATATTAGTTCCGACGTTGTACTAACGCGGCAGAAACGGCTCGCATTATCAATGCTGCATTTGGAGAGGAGACTACTAATGAACGTACCGTGCGTTTTTGGTTTAAACGCTTTCATAATGGAAACTTCGCCTTAAAGAATGAACCACGTGGAAGACCACCCAGATAGGTGAATAACGCTGAATTGAAGAAGATGGTGGAATCCGATCCGAGTCAAACTACCCAGGAATTAGCGGCACGGTTTAACGTTACCCTACCTACAATATTGGCTCATTTGAATTTTTATCTTATTTATATGATGCATCATATCATTAAGATAAAAAATGTGAGAAATGGGTGTCTCATAATTTGACTGATCTGCAGAAAGAAATGCGTGTTGAAACTTGGATTGCCTTGTTAAATCGGTACAGTAATAAAGGAATATTGGATTGAATTGTGACATGTGACGAAAAGTGGATACGGTAATCGTAAGCGAAAAATGTAATAGCTGACCCCAGGTCAAACGCCGCAACAGTGCCCTAAAGCAAAGCTTACCAATAAAAAGGTAATGGTAACTGGTTGGTGGGCTCTTCATGGTGTTATTCACTATAGCTTTCTTAGGTCTGGTCAAGCAATAACAGCAGATGTTTACTGTACCGAACTTCGAACAATGATGGCGAAACTGGCAGTGAAACAGCCCCGACTCATGGATCGATCTTCACCATTATTGCTCCATGATAACGCCAGACCTAACACTGCACGAGAAACCGTTGTAACTCTACAGGAGCGGCAGTTAGAAACCATACGTCATCCTCCGTACTCGCCAGACCTTGCAACTTGCAATCCAACGGACTAACATATTTTTTGTGATTTGGACAATTTTGTTACCAGGAGGCAGTACAAAATGCTTTCACACAGTTTGTCGAATCTAGATCCCCGGAGTTCTGTCGTAAAGGCATAAATTAACTTCCGTTTAGATGGCAACAATGTATACTTAGATAATGAGGGTAAATATTTCGATTAAATAAATATGGTACATATAAGAAAAAAAAAATAATACCAGACCTGTATTAAACTGTCCCACTGCTGGGCACGGGCCTCTTCTCAGTGTGAGAAGGGTTAGGCCATAGTCCACCACGCTGGCCTAGTGCGGGTTGGCAGACTTCACATATCTTCAAGAATATTATGGAGAACTCTCAGACATGTAGGTTTCCTCACGATGTTTTCCTTTACCGTTAAAACAAGCGATCATTAACTATTTAATACGCATATAACCTCGAAAAGTCAGAGATGCGCGCCTTGAGTTCGAACTCGAGCCCTCTGCGTGGCAGTCCAACGGTTTCCCACGAGGCCATCGCTGCTTAGAAAAAAACGAGTTTAAATTTTTCAGTACAAATCGGCAATTTCATACCACATAACCCCTAATATTACCTTACCTGATCCGTAATAAGTTTTAATTTATGTTACCACTTTTGTTTTATGTTACAAAAGATAATTATTAGTATTCCTGTTAATGCTTCCAGCTATTATTAGCCATATATTCATGACAAGTGATATCTAGGCACCCACAACCATTCAATAGCAAGTCCAAGCCTTATCCATATACTTATAGCTAAGTCTAGCGTGAACCAGGCTACTCGAAGCGAGTTCACTTGAATCTCAATAACCTCTTATATACTTATTTACTATAAGACCGTATGGTGAACCACTGACCGCCTAGTCTAGTCATCCGCGGGTCGTTAGTAGGATGGGTTCAGTGCTGGCGCGATTTACTCAGTTCGGTGCATCTACTGACGATGACGCAAGGAACAGCTAACAATGCCGATGCATTTACTTTTATTAAGCGATCTAACTTGTCAATATCAGACATAATTCAAAACCTATTGTGTCTGGCCGCCGGTGTGTCGCTTTTTATTCGGTTTTTATCTCTGGTAGACAATATTCTGAGTTTTATAATCATAAGATTCCCGTCATTTGGACAACCTTCGTCAGGTGTATATATATGAACTCATTCTGTGTATGTACAATTTATTTACCACTTTCATGTCTTCCATTCGCCTCTTCCTTATCAAACAATTTGTCATAATAATAAACTCATGTGTCTCACAAGGAAATGTGATTCGACTCGATGAGGTTCGATTCGATACGTCTCCGCTGCAATCTACTCTAGGATTTAAGTGTAGTTCTACTCTGATTGTATATTTGCATATTCTATTTGGCTTAATATGTAAAACACTTTATATGCAATCTCTTACATACACGAGGTAGACCATACCAAGAAAGACCGTGAGATTAATAGGTTTGGAATTCGTACCTCTGAGTTTTCGAAGTCGATTCTTCGACCTGCATTTCTGAAAGATCTCAATAAAGTTCTTTAAGATATTATGTGAAATCTGTTGATCCGCACTGGGTTAGCATGAAGAAAAGAATACCCCGCCCACAAGTGGGACAGTTTAGAAACAGAGCGTATATTATTATTCCAAGTAAAATATTGTATAAAAAGCAATTGATTGTTTACAACGAAGATTATAAACAATTTCCGGGACTGCAAAAAGAAAAACAATGAGGAAGGTATGTGTAAGCTTCGCAGTTAATACTTACCAGACGAAACGCAGAAACAGTATTAGTCCTCTTACGCCCTCACGCCGGTGCTCTATAAGTGGGACTTGTTTACTCCGACAAGCCAGCTCAGGTCATTCATGCCGTCAACAAATGTTTAATACGAACATCAAAAAGTTACTTACAACTTACCAAGCGAAATGAAAAGTTTTAAAAAGTAGGAATTCTTAATTGTTCTGGCAATTACCGATGTACAATGAATACGAAAAAAGAAATTCGAGTATTCGAAAATTGTGTCGTTGCGTCTGATACAATTGGTTGTTACTGGTTATAATCGAATATTCGATTCTTGATTTGATCATGGGATGATTGATAGTTAAGTCGTGATCGGATCGTACTCGGCCGATATTGCGTAATGATCTTTTCTAGTGATCCGCCTTCTTTTATGTGATGGAATGGCGGTATTGCATACTGGCATAGAACTAACACGTAAATAAGCAATCAATATAAAAGCTTAGAATATACAGGGTGTCCGGTAATTAATGGATAACCTTGAAATGTCTTATAGTAGAAATGAAGGCTGTTCAGAAAAATTAAAAAAAAGAAAATTATAAAAACAAAATATATTAAAAAGTGAAACTATTTTAGCATAGCATACTTTTGATTGTCTATGTATTAGCATAATTAGTGTTTAATAATAAAACAACAAAAAACCGATGGATTTCATTAATTTATGGTCGTAGTATACAAGAAAGTAATACATGGTAATTAAAAAAAAACACGTATCTCAGGTAGTAGTTAGGATAGACTTTTTTCATATTTTTCTGAACGTCCATCAGTTCCACTATAAGACATTTTCAGGTTATTCATTAATTACCGGACATTCTGTATATGACAAAATGTGAATATTTTAGTTTTGTTTGAATATTAGAACTATGGGCATATTTTATCGAAAATTGTCCATCGCTATTGTCGATGTTACTCTTGTTACGATTGTTTACAATTAACGTAGCATAGTAAACGACTTGGTGACAAATAAAAGGAAAACGTGAAAGAAAGTACTGTTATTCTATTCTAACTTTATTGTTGAAGCAGTAAGAGCTTTTCTAAATATAAAATTCATACAATTTGTTCACCTGTCTGAAAACAAGTTAAAAGCAGGTCCTAGGTATTGGAAATAGAATATGAGATTTCTCATAGTGTCATACACGAACCACGCGTCACGTTCATCTATACTAACTAGCGATCGCCTAGTGGTCGAAATTCGACCATAATTGATTTAAATTTTAAGTTTGATAGTTATTAAGGTTTTATTGTCTTGGACTTATACCCTTATAATCACATTTAATTTAGATTTCGATCTATACAGGTTAATTTACCCATATTTTCAAAGAAATAATTATTTACTGAACTTTACTATTTAATTGACGATATCCTAAGCTTGCTACTTTGATTTATTTTTCTTTATTACATATAAATACGTACATTATAATAAAAATAGTATATATCATTCCAATCCGCCCAAAGTTGATATTGCTGATATATGTCATTATATATTGATATGTGTACCATAGTTACGAAGAATAGTACTACATCAGCCGAACAATGCCGAAATACTACGAACGCGATTCGACTGCGTATGTCAAATGCATGGTTGTGTGCGTGTAGTGTTTTTCCATCATTTTAATGTATTTCTAATGCAGATTTTATATAAATATTGGGATTCGCCCCTTCTTCTCCATAAAAACTTTAACTGTGCCAAGTTTCACACTCCTCCGTTCGCGCAATTTTCGTAAAATGAGGTACAAGGTTTTGCTTCACGTATTAATATATAGGTTGCGTCTGGTCAGTTTTTGGTTCACGGAAAGAGTGCAACTTCGCTTTCGACCCTTTAGTAACGCTTTATAACTGACTAGCTTTGCTCGCGGCTTCGCTCGCGTAACAGTTACGATAAGATTAGGTATTCTTTTTTTTTTATTCCGCTCCCTCCAATTGCTGATGGTGATTCAAAATGGGATGACAGTTATGAGGAGCCGCTCTCAAATCGTGCCAAACTATCAAAAAGGGCTAGAATTCAGGATTCCATTGAACCTAACTGGAGAAATGAATCCATGATAAAATACCTTGGTCGCCGACCCGCCAAAGAATATACTATGGGTAACCCTGTACGTTTCAGACGGGTATTTTTATGCTTTTAACATTATTATGTTGTGACAAATCTAACGAAGTATCTACTGATACGCTAGGAGCAAGAGTTGTAAAATGTTTACTAGAAAAATACCAATTGCTCCCTAAGAACATATCATATACTTCGATAATTTCTTTACAACCTATCAACTATTACATGATCTGCGACCCTTAGGCTATAAGGAGACAGGTACAATACGCAATTATAAAACAAAGAAATAAACCTCTGTAAAAAAAATCAAGGGCGGTATTTGTCTATAGTTTTGTATATCAGAAATTAAATTACAATTGTGCGCTAGAAGGACAATAATCATTGTCACAATGGGGTCAAACTATGATGTCATTGATCCTTTAGGAAAGGTGAAAAGATGGTGTACGGGATGTTTATAAATTAAAAGGGCATGGCCGAAGTTGATCAAATGGATCAAGCAATTGGCCTATATCGAGTAACCGTAAAAGGGAAAAAGTGGTGGTGGATTATCTACGCTTACTTTTTAGATATGGCTGTTTCTAATGCTTAGCGTCTTCACGTCTTACTAAGCAGGCATGAAGAGGCATGACATATTATATGAACGACATATTATATGAATCAATTATCATTCAGATAAGATTTAGCACGTGCATACCTACGACCAACAAAAATAAAGAGTCAATATACATCATTATCAAACATAGAAATCTGGAGCGCATTGAAAATCCTCTGCGATGCTTCATTTGCCATAATTGAGTTCGATGGCGTAGCACAATATGCATGAAACTTTTATGCGTTGAGAGATCTTGTTTTGGGCAATTTCACATGTAATCCGCCCGTTGTACTCGGACAGGTCGAAACCCTATATTTTATTAGTCAAATATATATTTCATATTCTTTGTCCATTTTCCTTTTACTTATTCCATATTAAAGCTATAAATAACATTAAAAATATTTTTAGTCAACAGTTTCATTTTGGGCGTTAATAGGTTAATAAAATATCGCCTATGTTACTTTATGATAATATACCTTGCTAATAGCGAAAGAATTTTAAAATCGGTTTAGTAGTTTTTGAGTTAAATCATTACAAACAAACAAACATACATACAAAAATCAAATCTTTCTTCTTTATATTATCAGAATAGAAAAGGCTTAGTGGATAACTAGCATGCCGCGTAACAGTTACGAATTTTTCTAGGTCACCAACATATTGCTATATATAATATATATATATACTAATATTTCTCTGTTAGTGCTCTGAGGCGGACGTGTGCAGCGAATATAATAATTAATATTATTATTGTGAGGCGCGGCGCGAGCCGATGCTCGCTATTTGTTACCATGAGTGACACACTCGTGGCAAATGAATTGCTGGCGTTCATGCAGCAGAAGCTGGACGTGATGGACGAGGTGTCGGTCATCCAGATCTGCGCTTTGAACTTTAGCCAGGAGGAGATTGTAGCTGCTAAGCAGCTGGTGTTCCGGTTGCTGAACAAGAGCGACCAGATGGTATCTCGTCGACGTGACGGGACAAGGAAGAATCTACAGGACGTCATAACGCTGCTTAAGGAGACCGATCCAGATGACGTGCCGACATTTGTGGCGAGAGACTTACACAAGTTACCTGCCGCCACTTTCGATCACGTCGACGTTTCTAGCCTTTTAAAAGACATCATTTCTTTAAAGGCAAGTTTAGCAGAAGTGCAGATGAAGTTGAGTGCATCGGAGGTCACTGTTGCAGATTTGCGCATCGAACTAGAGGCGTTGCGCAAGTCTGTGCCAATAACTGGGTCACCAACGCGTGTAAACAGTGTGAACACGCGTCGAGGTGCATGCCTCAACACATCGGCGACGAGTTATGCGTCAGCGGTTTTGTCGCCGGCGCCGACTGCTGAGCCTGCGTTATGCGCCGCAAGCGCGTCACGCAGCCCCGCTCCTGCACCCGCAGCTCTTCCCCGCTGTGCTGCGCGAATTGTAAGAACAGCTGACCCCACGGTCTCTGCGAGCGCCCCTGCTAAGCCCTTGCCTACAAAAGCAACGAACTGGGCTACCGAGGATGGTTTCCTGACGGTGCAACGGAGGAAGCGCCGTTCGCGAAACATTAAGAACGGTTGTGGCAAAGCACCTGTGGATCCCAACCTGAAGGTGCGTGCCGCGTCCCCGAACACGCCGGTGTACATCTCGCGCCTGCACTACACCACTGAGGCGGAGGACATCGCGAAGTACGTGTGCCAAAAGCTGAAGTACGTGCCGAGAGTGCAGTTGCTGGAGTCGCGCCGCAACGTCAACTTTAAAGCGTTCGTCGTGCGTGTACCTGACTGTTACCTGCACAAGGTGTTGGACGAAAGCTTTTGGCCGCAAGACGTAGTATTCCGTCGCTTCCGCGGACAAGTACCAGCCGAGCGCACTAGTATTAAGTGTGCGAAGTGAAGTTACACTAACATAGTATTAAGGTGTATTTACTAACATCAAATCGGCCTCGATGGCGTAGTGGTTAATGTAACCGACTGCCACGCCTGAGGTCGCGGGTTCAATTCCCGCACAAGTCAAACATTTGTGTGCATGAACATGAATGTTTGTCTTGGTCTGGGTATTTCTATGTATAATATGTATGTATATATAAAAAAATAAAAATAAGTATCTATGTATGTTTATCCATTGTCTAGTACCCATAATACAAGCTCTGCTTAGTTTGGGCTAGATGGTGTTGTGTGTATGTATTATAAATTTTATAATATGTAAATCTAGGTTATGATATTTATCTATGGGCCTATGCAGCCCGAAATAAATGATTTGAAATGATTTGAAATATATTCTAGTTTATTCGAGAGGCTAAACAACTTCACACGTTTTTATCAAATATACATTTTTATTGCAAAAGATTTTTTAGATAGCATTATTTTTTTTTAATCAAAGCCTCTCTTTCCATTTTGTCTATCGGTTATAGTGAACAGTGTTTTACTTTCATTGACGACCTCTATGGTTCTACCGTTTACGCTCACAGCTGGATATAATAACGGTAACATTAAGGTTTGAAACGCATATCGTGCAATATGCAGCATAGTTGGACTTTTTATTGAGAAGCTTAAATTTGCTAATTAAAAGGTGTAATATAACCTTAACCATCGCTCTAGACGCTATACCTATTTATTGACGTATTACAGTCTGATTGCTAAATTAATACCATATAATAATAATAATATATAATATTCTACCACATACACACAACACTATCTAGCCCAAACTAAGCAGAGCTTGTACTATGGATACTAGACAATGGATAAACATACATATATACTTTTTTTTTTGTAAATACATACATATTATACATAGAAACACCCAGACCAAGACAAACATTCATGTTTATGCACACAAATATTTGTCTTGTGCGGGAATCGAACCCGCGACCTCAGGCGTGGCAGTCGGTTACACTAACCACTACGCCATCGAGGTTTACGGTCGATTACGGTTCCCATAATTACATCTCAATTGACTAACTTACTATATTGCATTAACATGGTGTTAGGTAATTGGTTCTCCTTAACTATCTGGATGTAGTTGCACACAAACTCTGCAATTATTACTAGCCAATATTGTCCATATTCAGCGTGCACAAGTTATCGTAACTAATCAAATCTTTTGCCTCCTTCATAGCTACGATATCCAAACCAAGGAATGCTTAATTTCTCACGGGCTACACGAAATTGAAGAGTGATTTCTGCTGTGCATATTAAATTACGTAAGATTCCTGAGCGTTTAACTATGTTCTATTCTCCTGGTATATGATATTAAGACGTATATTTCTAATGTGTATTAGAAAGATGTAACTACATGTAAGAGTAGTAACGTGGACATGATATTTAATAGTCATGTAAGCCATAAAGTATTTGCAGTCTTTAAACATTATCTCTGAGTTTTTATACCTTTGCCACGTAGGCAAACGAGTATACATGATGATAAGCGGCGACGGTAGCTTGCAATACCATGGACTTTGCAAAGATATACAGGGTGTCCCATAAGTCGACGTTAAGCCGGAATCAGGTAACAGGCTAATTTATAATAGCTAGCAGGAAAATATAAAAGAAATCTAAGATAAGTATTTTAAAAATTACAGGCATTTTTTAAAATATTGATGTAATCTTCATTTGTTGACGGTCTTTTCACTCCTGTTACGACAGATTTTACACTTTTTGAATTATTATTTTTAGTTATGTAATACGGAATAATCGAAAAATATCGAGAGCTTATAGAAGCAACCTGTATAAGTCGAAATTTTAACTTACGGGCGAAGCGTAATCACACTAATCACTTAGTCCCACGCCGGTTCTTTGTAAGAGGCCTGTCCGTTCGAACTGGCTCACTCATACCGCTGCCAAAATAAAACAGAAACCTTTAAAAATAAAGTATCAATACGAATTCTTCCATATATCATATTTCCTTTCATATTAATGTAAATGTATTTTTACCCTAAAATTACTATTGTTATGAATTCCATTCTTCTAATTTCTTGCAATCTTTATTGTGTTTTACAAATATTTATTGATAATTCTGGACATTACAATAACATTAATATCAGCTTTTATTCACAAAATAAATTCACGTTATCTGCCCGAGGCAATATTATTGTTAGTATAAGTTTATTAGTATAAGGTTTTTATGGCCGAAATTCTCTGATTTTTTTATATTGAACGATGAAATAAATATTTATGGATTCTTAAATAGGCCATATCTTATGGAACACACTTTAAATTTCAAGTTTTTCGTAATTTTAGGCTGTATTTTTTAAGTTAGTGAAAACTCGTGATTTTAGACGTAGCGTTTTATCACACAACGTAGTCACCAGCGATATTCAGGCACAGGATAACTAATTTAACAATAAAATTGTGTACAAGTACGTACGACATGTACACGGCATCATAATTAGATTAGCGCCCGATAACTGATGGCAAAGTGTATGGCACTTCGCCATTGGTTATCCGACGCCGACTATCCGGAAGCCAGAACGTGTGAAAAGGTATTCAAAGTAAACCTTGTGCGAATTCAAAACTTCGTCAACACGAAAATCGAAACAGTATTCTATTTTGAGTTTCGGACTTACGCTCTTCAGATTACACTATCATTAAGGTAGTCGCATTTGTGTTTATTTTGAAATAGCAACATTATACAAATGACCTCAGAATGATGAAAGGCAATTAACAAGTGACAAACGCACGCTAAGTATAAAATCTGGACAGCGGACAGAGCAACAACGCGAGGCATTAAAAACCGCAAGTGTTCTCACATTTCTCTACAAGACTGATAAATAAAGGGCATTACTAGAGCGCAACTGTTCGGGACACAATATACTTAGCTTTATAAAATAAACCCAAAACCAGAACTGTGGCGCGCTACTTCACAAATTCACTCACGCCACCTGTTTCCCAAAGGAGTAAGCAGAGCCTGCAAGTTTCCACTTGCAATCTTGACGTACACGTTTTACTGACTTCATTTGCTGCTATCACATTCCTTATACTCTATCAGTTGAAGATGCTTTAATATAAATACGAAAATTTCCTCAAGATTGTTTTTACTAGCAGCCTGATTTACCACATATACAACGCTATCTACATCGCTATTTATTTTATATAGCGACGCATTAACATAATTAAATAAAATCTCTTCAATTTTGTACACTACTCTTTTAGCTCAACAATCTGTTTATTCATTAACTCCTAGCTTCCCTTGTGAAGTAAATACATTTGACACAGATTGCTATTAAATTAAAACCAGCACAATGCATATATAAGGATGTCCGTGACGACCCGTTTCCATTTTATACCTTCATACAACTGGCTCGCTGTTACGAAGTTGTCGACTGTTAGACATTTGCATGCGTAGAATAAATAATAGCGCTGCAGTGGTGTATCTAAATGGTTATACAATAGCGATGAGTCGTTGACGGTTTTCTGGATAGCGTAACGTAACCGTTGATTTTCGTTCATCAACTGGTAGATTATTTTATTATTTAAAATCGTCAGCTATTTGACATGACAGCTGACAGCATTGTAACACGTTAAACACGTTGAGGTTTCTCTTCTAAAGTTCATGAACGGTTAACGAGTCTACGTACATACGAATCGTCCTAAAGTAAAAAAAAATTAAAGTTTGTATACATATTGGGGATTTAGGCTTATAAAATATCTTTGAGGCTTACAGTCGACAACTAGCGACTAACTCCATTTCCTTTAAAAGCGAGTATCTTGTTTAGTTTAATTCGTTAAGTAGTCAACAGAATAGTTGACAATTAGACGGCCAAAGGTTTACACGTTGTAGAACGAACAATCGTTGATTTCGCGTTGCGTCGCACTGCTCCGAAATAGCTACACTGATTTTATGAAATATTTGATGTATGAGAATAGCTCGCAAAATATATTTTATACTGCTAGGTGTTTAGGGTGTCCCTACCCAGATACATTTTTCGCGAACGAAGCCGCGGGCGACTGATAATATAGGTACTTTTTTTTTAACCAGTACCTTGATTCAATGCCAACTACTATTATACAATAGGACTAATGGTTGAACGTTCGTATATGATGGTCGTTGCTGGTTACTCTGTAAACTGAATACGATTTTAACTTGAGGAACAGAGACTGCACTCTCATAAAGTATATACAAATCAACACTTCTCTTTAGTATGTTTTATTACTTTCCAGAATTCGATTACCAAAAACAACTCTATCAGATATTACAATAATACAGTGATTTATTTATTTGCCAAAACCAATAGTTTGTATTTCTGGTAAGATAATTTGATTTTCAAGCAATCCGATAGTGGTTTTTAATTTTAACAAATTTTTGTTCTGATACTGCTTTGTTTTTTGTTCGCTTTTTTATAGTTACACGAGTGTACCGTTCAGACCGGTGATTTTAAGACTTGCATCAGGTCAAAGACAGGTTCTTTGACCTGATGCAAGTCTTAAAATCACCGGTCTTTAACCCGCGTGCTTTCATTTTATTCTGTTCACTGGTATACCTAGCTCTAGGCTCGCTCTAATCTGATAAAGAACTATACAACTATTAAGTATACAGCTATACAGCTCGGAATGCAATCCACGATTATTGAAAGACGCTTGTCGCATATTATATTATCAGGCACCTATAAGAATTTACTCTTGTTGATATCTTCTCTCTTCTGATTATGTTTTCCCGTGGCTGTCTCCTTCCACTTCTGAAAGCAGAATCCGTGCCACCCAATATACATTGAATTGTGCTGACTCTGATTACTTCACGTAAATAATAATTTCAGTACCTACAAACAAGAATGTATGCAGCGCGTAACAGTATAAGGTAACTCTGAGAAACCACATGAAAATTTGCGCTTTTGTATAAACCTGTTTTCTATTCATTAATATGAACTAGTAAATTTACTGATACGGTATCTCAGATCTCAATTTACTAGCCTCGGGAATTTTGCAGAAATGTCCAGATTAAGCAGAAAGTAACTAAGTGGGATAATATACATAAATTGACTTAATTAATTGAAATAGATATAATAAACTGTACTATGCTATAATAAACTGTACTAGGCTAGAATGCTTTTCTTTTAGATAATTATTAATTACATATTATTTTATGTATGAAAAGCCCAACTTTACTAAAATCTTTTTAACTGATTAAGACTCGCAAGCACTTTCAAATTATATTGGACCTCGGTTCGGTATTGTTTTGTTACCCGCGTTGAAAATTACGCGCGCTGACCACAATGTTTCTGTTAACCCTCGTTAATCAAGCTTATCGGCAAAGATTTGTCTCATTATGTGGCGATTTACATATCAGCACGACACTTAATCAAATACGCAGTGATTTTATGTTAATACGCTTTCTGAATCATCGAGATGCGATGCGATGGGCGAGAAATAGCGCAGTGTTTGTATACATATACTCGTATTTATACTTTATATTAATATCTTTAGGAGTCTATATTTCAATGTACGACGCTCCAACGCATAAGGGCGTCCCTGCATAACCACGAATCAGTTTAACATTATATGTATTGGGTGTTGGTTGTCTTCAATACCACTAATAATTTTTCGATATCTGATTCAAAGCCATCAGAGCCACAGAGTTTGGTTGCATTTCAATCAAAATACAGAACGTATAATCTCGTTAACTGCGAGTGTTCCGACAAACTCGATATTCGGTCATTTATACCAAGCAGAATAATTGGAGAATGGGTTTACAGATACGACTATTCAGTCCGTCAATAGATTCAATAATATCGTAAACTAATAAATATCTGAGTCGGTATTGACAGCGCTATAGGTCGATTGCATTTCAATCTTAATACGGGACATATTATAATCTTATTAACTGCGAGTGATTTCTCAAATCGATAGTTGGTCATGCATACCAAGCGGCGCTGTAAAAAAGGAATACAGATTGATATTCGACTATTCAGTCTGGTTATAGATTTATATATACACATCTAATACTAGAACTTAGCGCAATTTCAACTGCGAGGGTGCCTGTTTGCCGTCGGCTTCATTTGCATTTTGCGTGATGCAGAACCAAACAGACACAACAGCCATTGGTTTGAGTTCAGCTACATAAATGTCAAATCAGATGGGGTATAAGCTGGCTGTAGTATTTGACACTACTGAGACAACAGTCAATAGTTAATCAAACAAATTTTCTACTGTAAAATAGGTAAGGACTGGACACGGTTGTTTTGGCCAGTTCCTGTGTCGCATAGGCCGGCAGGAGACGCCCGGATGTCATCACTGCGGTGACTGCCGCGATGTTGTTGTGGACAAGGCGCTGCACACTTTGGCGGATTGCCCAGCCTGGGCATCGCAACGCTGTGAGTTGATCGCGGCAGTCGGACTGGTTGCCCTCTTACTCCCGGCCGTGGTTCAGTCTATGGTTCGGAGTGATAGAGCGTGGACCGCCGTAGCCACCTTTTGTCAAGAAGTAATTTCCATCAAGGAGGCGGCGGAGCTGGAGAGGGAGCGCTTAAATACTCTCCCCAACCGCAGAACCGGGCGCCGGAGGACGCAAGATGATCTCCAGCCACCCTGAGGTTTGACATGGGAGGTGGTGGGCTGCGTGGGCCTGCTCGCCACTCGATCAGCACCAGGTCCGACACGTGGCGTGCGTGTTCCCACGTACACTTCTGTGGCGTGTCTTTGTCCCTCACCAGGGGGACGGTGGAGGAAGTATTTTCGTGCAGTGGCCTGCCATTTCACACAGCGGACCGAAACCACGGCTGGGTCGCGATTGCATGTATGGCGACGCAATAATGTAATTGTCTGCAGAATATAAAATGTATGGTCAAGGGCGTTGTGTCGCCGCACTCGCCGCTGTCGGGGTTTCATTGTAGCATAGTAAACACCATTGTATGTATCGCAATAAATACCACATTATATATTTCGTAAATCTGTGTCTGATTTTTTGTCATGGTCACCACTTGATACCCCGAACACACGAACACCTACACACAAAGTGGTGACCCGACGTTAGTGAGTGGTGTAATTTGGATTTGAACAAACAATGGAAGGAGTGAAATTACAGAAAGCCGGTACGGACTCAGTGCAAAACCCAATCTATATGATCCCGTAAACATTTACATTTCAAGACTGTTCCAACTTAACACCGACTGACACCGGAGCTGTAATGAAGGACATAGCTGCAATCAGTATCAATTCGAGGCTGCCCGAATTCTGGCCACACATGCTGAAGCTTTGGTTCACCCAAATCAAACATGCTTTGATACTCTTAAAGCTAGCAATGACTTGAAATACCATATAGTGGTGTCGAAGCTTACGCCAGACGCGATCAGTCAGTGACATTCTGTACAACGAGTGATCTGCAGAATAAGTATCAGACCTTAAAGGAAAGACTACTACAGGTATATGACGATTCTATAAATGCACAATTAAAGAGATTAATCAGCGAACTTGAACTCGGAGCACAAAAACCGTCTCAATTACTGAGAAAAATGAGGGATGCAGGACGAAACATACAAATATCCGAACGAATACGCAAAAGTTTGTGGTCAAGCAGACTATCTGCCACAGTCAGATTGAGTTTAGCGGTAGCCCAAGAATAAAATTTAGAAAAATTCACTGGGATAGCGGACAATATTATGGAGAATATAAACGCCGGCGAGGTCACAACTTTGGATACTCCCAGTACATCTTCCGTCTTTCTTGTCGCAGAATTGTGGCCACAGATGAACAAATTGACGTTGGAATTTGCCTCTTCACGCACAAATATGGAACATCGAGGACGAGGTCGTTTTCGTAGACATGCCAGAGGCCGTTACTATCGTAGATATAACCATTCCAGATCCAGATCTTCGACGAAGACTACACCCGACAACCCCAAGTCGCTGTGTCACTATCACTACAAATTTAGAGACCTGGCGCGCAACTGTGAGAAGCCATGCAATTGGGACACGAAGCAGGAAAATTAAGCGTGGTACGTGCGAAGGCAGACGACTACGTACCATCGGCTAACAACCGCCTATGCATTACATATACACGAAACAACCTTCAATTTTTAGTGGACACCGGAGCCAACATTTCAGTCGTTCCAGCTACATTGAGAGACAAAAATGCAGTGAGTCAATAAAATATCGTTTGTTTGCAGCAAATGGCAGCGAAATTTGTACTTACAGTGTTAAATCGCTAGTGCTAAATTTAGGTTTAAAACGTGCTTTCCGATGGACTTTTGTAATAGCAGAAGTGTCTCAACCGATACTAGGTGCGGATTTCCTAATTTATTATAAGTTACTTGCTGATTTAAGTCCTAAGAAACTAATTGAACAGATAACAAGCCTGAGCGTCCTGGCCACCTCGGTTTTCACGAATCATAACACGATTAACACTGTAAATATTAACCATTCGTTTTACGATATTTTGAAAGAATTCCCTGACGTTTTATAACCAGCGTCATTTAAAGAAGTTCCAAAGCATTCGGTATGCCACTATATAGAAACGGCGGACCCCCGGTGCATACGAAAGCGCGGCGGTTACTATCCGATCGTTACAAAAAAGTAAAGGACGTATTTTCTCTCATGCAAGAATTTGGTATTTGTCGCCCTTCCAAAAGTCCATAGGCCAGCTTTCTACATGAAGTTTTAAAGAAAACGGTCAGCTTCGCCTGTGTGGATAGACTGTTTCTATATTTTTGTTTTAAAAAGTGTAAAGCTTTGAGTGCGATGTGGATGCAGAGTCAAACTAGAATTGTACATTCGAAAGTACTTGTAGTTGCAATGCAGCAGCCACAGACTCAAAAAGGTTTTGGGATTAATTATTAAGGGAGCTGCAAAAAACCATACTTAAAATGGAGAGGTTGTCACGTGTTCTTCAGAGAAGGGAGGGGAAGGAACGAAGACTTTTTTGTTGAGAACGCGCATGTCTGTGTCTTCTTGGCGGTAAACTGGACCAAGTTCTTGGCACCCCATTCAAAGATGCGGTCCAAGGTCCGGTCAAGTTCAACGACAAGATCCTGCCTTTTCCCCTCAACCTCAGCCTGTTTGGCCCCAGGACGTCCGAGATATCACCCATGCACGGTACTGTCGTCCGCATAACAATGTATGTTGCCGAGATTCAACATATCATTGATATGCAGAAGAAAGAGCGTAAGGGATAAGACGGTCCCCTGAGGCACTCCTGCATTGACCTGCATAAATTTGGAAGCGCGACTATCGCAAAGGATCCGAATACGACGCTTCTGCAGGAAACTTGCAATCCAGGAGCACAGTTGAGGAGGCAAGCCATAGGCCGGAAGCTTGGAAAGAAGAGACCGGTGCCCGACTCTATCGAAAGCTTTGGCTATGTCTAAGCTGACAGCCAAAGACTCGCTGTGCTTGTCCATAGCCTTACCCCAGAGATGCGTGATGAACGCTAGAAGATCACCCGTTGATCGTTTAGCCCGAAAGCCGTATTGGCGATCATTAATCAACGAGTGATCCTCCAGGTAGCGGACAATTTGGGTGTTTATAATCCGCTCGAACAACTTGGAGAGCACCGAGGTGATAGCTATGGGTCGATAGTTGCCTGGCTCGGTACAGTCCTCCTTTTTGGGAATCGGTTGAACGTTCGCCTCCTTCCAAGCCTCAGGCACAGTGCCTGCGGCGTAAGACGTCCGGTATAGGCGCGTAAGTGCGGGAGACAACTCCGCTGCACATTTTTTGAGGACCACAGCTGAAATACCATCAGGCTTGCCGAACATTGAGAGACTACAGTATCGCAAGAACGTCACGTTGCCTGATATGCATATCAGGCATGGTGTAGCCCCAGTTGGCAATGTAAAGCGGCTGCAAACCGCAGTCATCGATTCGGGAGTTGGCTGCAAAGAGATTTGCAAGCAGATCTGCTTTCTCCTGCGGCCGATAAGCCAGTGATCCATTCGGATATTTTAGAGGGGGCAGCGAGGTCTGGCAGAAGTTGTAGTGCACGGCTTTGACCAGGTGCCAATAGCTACGACTGCCCGTAGGATGCGCCATGAGTTCCTGGCCGAATCGTGCGACGCGCTGGGCATCCGCTCTTAATATGCCCTCTTGCAGACCTTTGTGGCTTGGTTGAACGTTGCCTTCAGGTGATCCACGTTAGAGTCGTGGAAAGCGCGAGCCCTGGTCCAAGCGCGGTACGCTGTCTGTTTGCGTTCAACAGCATCAGCGCATTTAAGACCGAACCAGGGCCTTTTCCTGCCGCCGCTCGTGACATCTCTGTATGGTATATAATATTCCATACCCAGGATGATTTCACTAGCGACAGCAGTAGCGCTCTCTGATGGATGCCTGTTCTCAAAGCAGCGTTGAGCCCAAGGGATGGATGCGAAGTACTGCCGCATTCCATCCCAGTCTGCTGACGAGTAGTGCCACAGTCGTCGTCTTGCCTCCTCGGGTAGTGGGAGCGTAACAACAACAGCTGTGGCACAAACCAGACAGTGGTCTGAAGTGCCCAGAGGAGCACGAATCGACACACTGTACCGGTTCGGGTTACTCGTCAGCAGCAGATCGAGCAGAGAGGGCGCCTGAACTGCAATATCTGGTATCCGGGTGGGCTAGAGTACCAATTGAGACAAGTCATGCGTAAGAGCGAACGCATGGGCAATTCGTCCCGCGTGGTCTGTTTTGGAAGAACCCAACCAGGTCTCATGGTGGGCATTGAAATCTCCCAAGAACACCAACTCAGCGTTCGGAAACTGCTCCTGTGCGTCGTCTGCCACCTGACTCAGGTAATCAAAGAGTCGAGTTGTCTCAGCGTCTCCTGAATGGGATCGGTAGAGGCACATGTAGATATGGCTGAAAGAGCCATGATCTACGTGTACCCAAAGAACAAGGAGAGAAGAAAGGGTCCTTTAGGCAGTGTAGACGGCGACAGCAAATATCCGCCGTAACAAACAAGTATACCCCGGCTTTCGCGAGGAAACACTCCTCTAGCACGTAGCCAGGATATTGCAGGTAGATCGTGTCTGCAGGACGGCATATTTGTGTCTCCGTTATAAAAAGCATTGCCGGCCGAGCCGTCTCCAAGTGGTGATGGACGGCATTAAGGTTAGCGTGGAGTCCTCTGATGTTAATAAACTACACGACACAGGAAGAAGAACAAATTCGTGCAAAACGACTACTAAGCCGTTATTTTACTGGTACATTATAAATACCAACAATTTTATTCGCATCTTATAATTTTACAATATGTAACTAAAACATTATGTAGTTATCGCATCCTGTGTTATATGTAAACAACTATCGATTTCAAAGAATACGATTGCGACATTTCTACTTTGCATTGTAACTAACAAATATATTAAAGGTATGTATTATTGTATAAAAAAAGAATATTACAACTTACATAACCTATAGGTATTACATTAATAAATTTAATATTATAATATCGCGCCCATAGTTTGATTAATATGATGTCATGATCGTGTCTGGAAAATGCAATGACATGTAAAAATTATATGAGGCATCGATTCAGCGAATAGATTTTCGACCAGGACTGCAATAGAGATAGAACCAGCGCTGCCTGTGAAGTGCCTCGTTACGCCTACGGGAAACTGCTATAACTGCTGATATTCAAAGCGATATTCATTGACATCGCCTACCACATAGTGGCTTGCGTAGTAACTGACTCCACCTTTTTTTAATGTCAGTAATCACAGCTGCAAACAAAAGTTGCGTGTAAAATGTATACCAACAGAGATATAGGTACTGATTGAACTAGGTCCTTACATTGTTTTATTCAGTCTGCTCTTAAACGGTCTGTAGCAGAATATGCACTTCTACTTTCCAACCATTACCAACCTTTATATTTATATGTATGCTAGTCATTTGAACGTGATATTGTCGTGAAATAATATATAATTATATATTATTTTACAAAGTAACGCTTTATTCTACTTAATTGGACGGTTCTCTTTGTTTAATAGCGTGACTACCCAAATATGGACTGAATAGCCAAATAATACAACCTCAAACAAACGCCGGATATTTCGACATGTCATCGGTATAATACGTCATCGGTATTATTTCAGAGAAACCAGCAGTATGAAAGTCTAGCAATTGACAAATTAAATAATAAAAAATGCAACAAAGTACCGACGGGAATAGAGCCGACGCCTAATAGAAAGCAAATAAGTTACTCTAATTACAGCAAATATAAAATATCTTTTAAGTGAGACGCTAAAGCAGTAAGGCTTCAAACCACTCAGAGTCATGTATTCATCGGAAATGGACTATTATAAATATTTACGAACACACCGCGGGGTACTGGAATAGTGAGTTTATTTCTATACGTACCTACAGTTAACGACATAAGTAGCTGAATTATTTTATAATCTTTTTATTATTGTTGCCTGATTATGATTAAAACAATCATCATTTAAATGTTTCTAAAATAAAAATTGAGAACCATTTTGGAAAACAGAGCACTTCAAAATCTGTCGCTGACTCTACATCAAAGCGAAACATGTTTCACAGAAAAGGTTAAATTTTATATTTATTTAATAGAAAGCAGATTAACACACAAACAAAAAGATCAAATGCGTGTCAATCGATCGCTGCGATTGGCTGACTGAATTAACAACAGTCAATTGAATCAGTTCACATGACTCTGCATATGACACGTCGTTGATTAGGCTTTTAAAACTACATGTAAATATCCAAGCATGTTTTATATGCAAATAAAATGTTGCAGAAGCTTTATAAAATGTTGCTATGCGACAAAAATACAAACCAACAAATATCGTTATAAAGATTGCTAGAAAGTTCTGTATAAAACAGAACGATCTGCTCAGAAAATGGTGATCGTCGGCATTATCTATCCCGTATCCATAAAGATAGCAACATACTACTTACCCATCACATCGAAATTAGATTTCAAGATTAATTAATTATAGTAGTGGCGATGATGACAACTGCTTTATACAGTCATAATTCGACATGGATTTTAAGACTGGCGATGTAACAATATCTTTACAGAAGATACCTTATGTTAAGAGTCTCACTGCGGCGCTCACAAGAGCATTCATTGAGAATAAAAGGGAGATATCACTGCTTTATTATATAAATACAATTAAAGTGATTCTTTATAATGTACATATAATCAATATATTTTGTAGATGTAAATGTAAGTATGTAAATATATTTTACAGCATCCATATTAATGCATGCTTAACAAACATAAACAACTAATGTTTGTGTCTGTTGATCTCTCCATTTGCCTGTACGAGCTGTACTTCGCCATAACCCGATCAAATCGAAGAGAGATCTAAGCTACTGAACTTTTATATCTCTTCATTTGTCTTATAATTTCTCGCGTGCTGATTTCAGCCCTCGTTCCCATTATCGTCATATTTATATGTATCTTATAATACTAGACAAAAGTTTATTTTTTAAACAATACGCATAGGTACTTTGACAAACGCCTTGTTCCCAGCGAGTTGAGCAAAAAATTGTAGACTTCCACTTGCATATTATGTACTAATCTGTCTTGTTTATATTCATTCTCATGTGCGACTCGCGTTGGGAATTTACACAAAGCACACAATCCACGCAAGTGCCTCAATCTGCGTGTTACGCGCATCCTGTAAAGGAGCTATTAATTACCGAGATGAATGAAAAATGAGATAATAATTTATAATATAATAAAATGGCAAATTGTGAAAAGAATAACTAACGGCATAGGATAAACATACTTCTCAATTATAAAGAATCCTTCCTTCAAACACTGGAATAGAAATTAAAAAATTACTTTGTTTTCTCAAATGCATCGCCCAGGGAATAAAACGCTAATTGAAAATACGGATTCAGGTCAGATGCCAATCTTCATGGCGGCTACATTTTTCTAATTAGATTTCTCTTACCATGCTACTGCTTGAGCAATAAGATTATATTGAATTAAAAAGTTTCCAATTTCTAAATGTCTCTCTTCCTGCTGTTAGGGGCGGCGGGACGAGTATGCACAATGTAATACGGAAACCAATCCGATACGATCTGCTCTATAAATTTGAGACTATGATTACTCCATGGTTAATCGAATTTTGTTATTGAAACTATTTCTTGTATGAATAATTATAGGTACTGTTATGTAGTAAACATATTTATTAAGATTCACCAACTTTTATACTACTTTTTAAATCTAACGGACTGTATAATTCATTGCAGGTGAATACAGTATGCAGTACATTTTAAATATTACAGGGATAATGGTACATAGTGATGACAATGGTAAAAATAAGAAAATATTAAAAGCGAAGAAATATAAAAACGAATATAGACATTGGCGAGATGTGGGGCCGTGGGTGCACGTCCGTGAAGAGTGTGTAAATTGAAAACTTTAAAGAGCTCTGGTTAATTATTTTCTTATAACACGAGGGACTTTACAACCCAGACTTGAAAACAGTCGGCCCACAGTGACGAGGAGACCAGACCACGGCAACATCAGTGCATTATTATCAGTAGTAAATCTTTTAGGCTCTTCAGACTATAACTGGCTAGTTAGCCCTTTGCGGATATAACCACATAGTTCATACATACGTAGTATTTCGTAGCACGTAGTTGCGAAACTATTATTTATTAGTGGTTACTTATTCTATTTTAACTTTGGATGATTTGAGTTGCATTTGGTTTTCATATTTGCAAAGAGGTTTATCAAACAGCTGTTTCTCCGGATCGTCACATATTCAGTCTTTGGACCTGATAGGCTAAATAATTAATATTATTATTATAAATGTGAATGTGTGTTCGTATGTTTGATACGCTTTCACGCCCTTACTAATCGACCGATCACTATGAAATGTTGCATATACTTTGTCAGGGGGACGTAAAAGGACATAGGGTACCTTTTATCTAGAAACAAGTACTGTTCCTTTTTTTACCTGGTGGAATGCTTGGGCGCATACCTTTCCGCGAGGCGACGCAGAGGTTATGTCGAACTCAGCAGGGCAAAGATGGTGAGCGACATCCTGGTTATACTGCTAAACTCAAGGCCGCGGAAATCACTTTCACATACAATCGCGAACCTGCTGAGGTTTCGTGCCGCGGTATTAAACGGCGGGCCACTACAAGAAAAGACCTACCTTTTAGTCACTTTAAAATTGTAACTTTTAAAGTGACCAACGGGTACTTTATTACTGTCCCTTTGAGGGGGGACGGACACATGACTGTTACTAATCTAATTTTAATCCATAGCTGGCCCCACCGTGTGGGTGCGGGCCGGGTCAAACGAACCCGATCACCTCTCGTCCCCAGGGAAGAGCCTCACCGCTCTCCCCTTTCGAAGTTAGAAGGCCCTCTTGGGGCTCTTAATTTACAGGTGTATTTAGTAAATTGATACACATTTATTGTTTTTCTCCGAACGAAACCGATACATACCGATATATCGTGCGGTTAATAACCCGTGTTTAGAAAAATATAGTAACGTCGTACGCTTGCTCCCAGTCGCCCGTTGACGCTGTGAAAGATGGCGGCTTTTTTTGGCGGGAACTCCCGCGCAGGTACCTAATAACGTTTCAATTATTTTACTTCAAATAAAGACGATTCTACAGATTTCCTTTCTTTCATGATATGTTCTTGAGAATTATATTTAATTGTATTAGAAAATTTACAATTTTAATACTTTTTGATCGAGTAAAAACAATGCGCACGATCGTACTATGTAGGTTTATAGACAACTTTTGACGGTCAAAATATCACGATCGTGCGTGTTATTTCTTAAAAGTTTTTAGAATTAAAATATAATTTATTTACTTTTGTATTACTTATGTGCTTCAATTGTAACTATATATTATATATTTATACAGGTGGAATAAACGACAATATTATTTTAAGCATTTTGGGTGACGGGAGCTACTCCAACTTCGAAGAAATGTTGGAAGATAATTTCTTGATGGAACTTGACGAGGAAAAAGAGACCGAAGAAGATTAGGAGCTACAGCAGCTGCAGAGCCATGATACAACCCAAGACTCAGTTGTACCAAGTACTTCTAGTCTGCACGTAAGTTCACCAAGTAATATACCCAGTCGACGTGGCCAAAGTAGAGGTAGGATTTGGAAACAAATGCAATACTCTGATAAACACCATAACTACCAGTCTCTTCCTATATGTCCAGTGAGAGCACAATTGGACTACTTTGCTGATTATTTTGATGATGCATTTTATAATTTAGGAGCAGAGTGCACAAACAATGATGATAGACTTTGAAATATATCTTGGAGCTAGAACAGCTTTTCGAACCGGGAACTAGGTGTAGGGGCATCTGTTATACTACATTTGGTTAGAATAGTTCCTCCTGGCAGTTGTCTGTATTTTGACCGAATTTTTCAAGCATTCCCCTAATAGAAAACTACAGGCATTAAATTTACACGGAACAGGGACAATTATGTTAAATAAAATATCTGAAAAAAGAAGCCTTCCTTTTAAAGCGGATAACAGAATGCAGAGAGGAGAATGTATTTGCGATGACTTAGCTCTCTTAAAATGGAAAGGTAATAAGACTGTTTTGATCATATTCAACTGCACAGGATCGAATAATACTTCGATGGTTAAAGGATGGGATAAACACAGGAAATGCTTTGTCGATGTATCATGTCCAAAAGTTATTTCTATTCTAACAACAACATGGGAGGTGTGGATGTGCTAGACCAGCAGATGGAATACTATCGAGCATTCATCAAAACTAGGAAATGGACGCTAAAAGTCAAAATACATTTTGTAGATCTGGCACTCGTAAATGCATGGCGGCTATATCGGAACGACTGTCTCAGGTCAAACATAAGGCAGAATAAGATTATGGATCTGTTACATTTTCGCCTTGAAGTAGCAGAGGGATTGACTCAAACACCTACGAAGAGGAACTTGGAGACAAATGATGAGGATGAGGAGGAAGAAGCTGATATTTCTGGTTCTCCTAATAGAAAATTTAAGCAACCAACTCCCACTGGTGCTAAACGATACGATGGGTTCCAGCATTTACCATTTTTTGAGGACAAAATAACATCTCCTAGATGTTGCAAATTAGAGTCGTGTAATAGTCGATCTAAACTTATGTGCACTAAGTGCAAGGTTTATTTGTGTTTGTCTAGAACTAAAAATTGTTATGCCATATATTATCAAAAATGATGGAAAGCAGACCATTATTAACGTTAAACTATTGATCACATTTATTGATTGACAATTCCAATCATATTTTAAGAAGTTCATTTAATTTTTGATTTATTGAATACTATTCTATTAAATAATTATTATGTAAAGTGTAATTATGAATGATTTGTGACAAGACTGATTATAAAATTACTAAGTATTTAAAATATCTTTGATTTCAAACTTGTTTTAGTGTAGACAAGGTGGTCATTTTTGAAAAATGCACGATCGTGCGAGTTCTCCTCTAGAAGCCGAAATTAAAAGATCGTGTGGGTACTTTTATAAAGGAACTGAAATACCTACATTTTTTATTTTATTTTATTAGCGTCCTTTAAAACCTAAATTATCAGATTAGGCTGAAAAAAACCATTTCAGTCAAAAAGAATCTTCGGTCTCAAAGGGATCCTTTTATGAGGTTTACTATCACGATATTTCATATTGTCTAAAACAATTATGAATAATAACTTATTTATTTTATATAAAACTGAAATTGTGAGGTAAACCATGATGGAATAAAAAGGAAATAAACAGCAATACGGATAAACTGTTTAAATGTCGATGACAAACCACTGGATTCACATTCACCGAGTTTCCTTGGCCGGATCTTTGCAATCTAGTCTGATTTCCGACTATCAATGATACTATGATTAGCGATAATAACTGTTTTACATGCATATGGACTACATGTAGTCTATATATAGTCTGAAGTTGAACAGAAACGTTTTATATTCTATCTGTTATGTGATAATTGATAAGTGCCCCAAGCTTCCGACCGTGATGTTTATTCGAGTAACAACATTCTACGAACAATTTAGTTGTTGTGTGTTTTAACAAGCAATCATTGAGGCATGCTATAGTTAGGGTTGACTGCAAAGAAGGAATAAAAATTTTTTTTTCAGGGACATCTATAGAACTAGTATTAGTTATTTATGTCATTTTAAAGCAGGGTCTCACATAAATAAACTGTTTTAAAAGAGTCAGTACGACCACGCTTAATTTTTATGAATAATTACGTAACTTGTATTCTTTTAAAAAACGGGTATATGTGAAATGAAAGCAGAACTTCCTTTCCGCTGCATCAAAGAATTCAAAGTTATGCGGCCAAAGTTAATCATAATTATGTTGCCGTCGTGGATAGCGCAATATCTACGAATTACCTATGTTATCAACACATTCGAATTGTGGATTGTGGCACAATGGAATTGTGAACTTGACCGCGCTTTTTCGTACAATTGAAATCTCCATTGAACCCTTAGGTTTGTTGTGTGATATGCTAATATTATATTACTTTTACAAGTACGTAAAATATTAAATTTGAATTTCTAATTATGGAATTAAATACGGTATGTTTATATTATTTTTATAACGAATGCCCAGTATGTAAAATTAATAACACACGTTTAGTAACCGACAGTGTCGCAGCGACTGTAATACTGAATACGAATCAATTAAAAGCCAGTATAATTATTGTAATGACAAATTTTAATCTCAAATCCTTATCCGTCCGGGCCAGTATCACCAGCGGGCGGTGCCGCCGCCTGCGTCGCGGCGCCCGCATGCGATTGCATGGCACATAAATAAAGCTAGGGTACTACGCCTTTATTTCCCAATAGCTTTTTTACAATTCAACCAAAGGGGGGTTATTATAAAATTCATTCTCTAGTAAAGTAAATAAAATAAATTTAATATTAATTATTAATTATATACATAATATAAACAATTCTTTAAAACTAACTTATACCTAAAATATTATGAAACAGAGAAATAAAAAAGAAAACTAAAACCCTCTAATAGGCGTCATAGAATTCCTCCGCATCACAGTCAAGTAGGTATAAGTTAGTTTTAAAGAATTGTTTATATTATGTATATAATTAATAATTTATTTTTTTATAGTAAAAATAAATAATAATTTTAGGATTGTAAAAAAAAAAAAAAAAAAAATATTAATTACAGATCTTCCAGAACAATAGTTATACTTTAGTAATTCTATATAAAATTAATTATCTTATATTACATAAAGAGCGATGATTTTACATTGTTTACAGAATATTTATTAAGAGAACATTAATAATAATTTGTCTATAGAGGTCACTACTCTGAATCTGACTACTGATTGTATATTAACAATATAAAACACGTCTGTCGATCACATACAATTAAACAAGTTTATATAACTAGTTTTATGATTTCTATAGCGTACAGATGAGCTGCATGGACGGGGCGACCAATTCAGTAACAATAGAAAACCAATTTCATAACTTTTGCATACGTCTGAAATTGGTATGGAAAACATGACGCATATTGTGTCGCTTGTGTGTATCGCTTTTGTTCGATTAATTTCCCGGCACGGATGGCGGTTAAGCGGTCGCCTCGCCTCGCCTCGCGCCGCCTATGCGCAGAATGTTGTGGTTTTAATCCCACACGTGACAAATTCGTTGATTTGTGTGATATACAAATAGTTTTTTTCGGAACTAGAAAGATTTTGTGTACGGATTTTTTATAATTCGTAGAGTGCCATCAATGCGGGCCTTTAATTAAGCCTATTATGCGAGGTGCGAATATATAAAAAGAAATAAAATATGGAATATATGTCATTCATCACTACCCGCACTGAAATTGATTTATATATGGTACGTTACTACATTTACTACAGACTCTACGTAGTACGCGTAGGTGAACGTAGTACATAGTATGTGTACGTATAAGTTGCTCGTAGTACGCGCGTCAATGGGGATGCACCGCTCTCAAAGCCGATTATACCTACCATCGAATTGCGAGCTTCACGAACCAGACGCGATTTTTTTTTTAATAATAACACGATACGTAAAGTTTAGCTTTGCTACTACTATTCTGTACTAGCAGTAAAATGTTATTAAGTATTAGTTAGGAGATTTATCGGGGCGAGCTAAGC
Organism: Catocala nupta; assembly: GCA_963675205.1. Taxonomy (NCBI): domain Eukaryota; kingdom Metazoa; phylum Arthropoda; class Insecta; order Lepidoptera; family Erebidae; genus Catocala; species Catocala nupta. The sequence goes on along the minus strand of OY776078.1, from coordinate 27,478,995 downwards.
GAGCGTTAACACTATCCCACAACCGGAGCATTTTTGTAGTACACTTTACTGAACAACTATCACGCCTATAAATTTGTGCTTTAACATAGTAACTTAAACTCATATCTAGATGCGTTATCTGTCAATAAAAATATCATTATATAACCATTTAAAAAAAATAAGATTAACAATTTTATATTCATTGGATAGAATATTATTGTACTACTAACGTCATCTGTTAGAAAACCAAAGAGTTAACATATCTGCGAACAGAATGTTATGAATATGAATATGTTTTAAATATGATCCTAATTGCAATGATAATGAAAAATGTTATAAGCAACAAGTTTTATTACATGTTGCTTGGAGAAAATTGACTGACCTAAATCCAGATAATGATACTTGGAAGATTGTGAATAAACGTCATTTCAAGAATAATATTGTTGTGTTTAGTTCTGAATTGGATCAAATATTACACAATTTTGAAGACGAACAAGATTATGAAGAAGTTGGTCAAGTTGAAATAGAACAACAAGATGATTAAATGTAAGTAGCTGCTGCAGCGAAAAAGATTGCAAGAAATCAAAGAAATTCTGTTATTAGTAATCAAAATCATTTGCCAAATTTAGCCTTTTTTGATGAACAGAAAGAAGTGGTTAATTTATTTGAAAAACAACTTCGTTACGTTCAAGGTTACAAGAAAGAGCAACCTAGTAAAATAATCGTTGTACAAGGCAAAGCTGGTTCTGGTAAGAGCACATTGATCAATTATTTATCTTTTCGGTTGAATCAAATGTTGGGACTTTCATCTTATCAATTGCTTGCACCAACTGGTGCTGCTGCTGTTAATATTAATGGTTCAACAATTAATTCTAAACTTTTATTGGGTATAAATAAAACATTTAAAGACCTTAGTGTACATTCGCTTGCTCAATTTCAAGAAAATGTATGGGTGTAAATTTATATTTATTGATGAATTGAGTATGATTAGGTGCAGTCGTTTAAGGAAAATTTATCTACGTTTACGTAAAGCTTTTCCTTCAAGGCAAGATGAACCATTTAGTGGATTATTTGTATATTTTTTGGAGATATCAATCAGTTGCCACCTGTAAATGATAGGCCACTTTACAGTGATAGAACTGAAGGAAGTGAATTTCTTTTAGAAGGAAAATTATTATTTACATCAAGCATCCAAAATTTTGCTTTTTGCCGTCGTCATTTAAACATAATGAATCTCAACAAGTTTTTCGAGATATACTTAATAGAATTAGTAATGGTGAATGTACAGTTGAGGATTATGCAAAATTAATGACACGGCGTATAAAAACATTACCATTAAACGAACGTGTTTTTTTTAATGATGCCCTTAGACTGTTCGCAACAAATAAATATGTAAAAGAATTTAATAATCAAAAGTTAAAAGAATTACGTCAACCAGTTGCTTACATTCCAGCTTATCATAATTGTTCTAAGGCAAAATTAGCAAGTGCAGAACTATTAGGTGGCCTTGAACCATTTATTATTTTATCGATTGGATGAAAAGTTATATTACGTTTAAGTCTTAGGGTTAAAAATGGATTAGTCAATGGAGCATTGGGTTATGGTGAAGATATAATATATGAAGAAAGTTATAGATCTCCTGATCAAATGCCACGAGTGATAATGGTTCGATTTGAAAATTATTCTCATTCAACTTATGACAACAGCGGCTGTGTTCCAATATCACTGATAGCAAAATTTTGGAAATGTGGATATATCAATTGTTCCAGAAAACAATTCCCATTGCAATTAGCTTTCGCTATTACAATTCACAAGTCACGAGGCTTAACATTAGATAAAGCTGTTGTAGATATTGCGGAAAAGGAAACATCTATTGGTCTTACATATGTCGCGTTTTCAAGAGTGAAAACACTTGAAGGATTAGCATTATATAGACGATTTTCCTTTGATAGATTAAGTAGTATTAAAAATTCATATATGTTAAAATGTAGGAAGCAGGAAGAAATCCGTATGAGGAACCTAATGTCACAGAATTAAAATACGTACTAACCAAAGTTTAATAAAAAAAATCTTTGAAAATATTTTGTCGTATGAATTATTTACCGAAGCCCATATCAATAATCCTATATGAAAAATAATTATTTAAAAAAACTGCCTTAAAAATTATTACCCGTTAGAAAACTACGCGAGTCCACACAAAGCTCAGCTTTTTGCTAGTTTTAAATAAAGTACATTTTTTTTGTCTTCCAATCAACTGATTTGTTAATATCGGCTCGTAATTAGGCGTTTATGCCGAAGCGAATTCTACAACAAAGGATAGCAATAAATGTAAAGCCAAATGAACAACTATTAGAAGATTTCACAATATTTTATGGTATGGGATTTAAACTAGTAGCTCTCAAAGCGGCGTAGTGCGCGGTGGCCATGTAACACTATTGTGCCGACAATCTAGTCCCTTATATCCGGTTACATGCACACAAAGAATATCATCTGTTTCTCGCAAAACGTGAAGACTTCATGTGAGCGAAAGAAAGAAAAAAAAAGGAAAATTGGTAGTAGATATAAAGTAAGTACATATTAAATTCTAACCTTCAGATTAAATTGTTGATTTGATCGGAGAGCATTCCCTGATAATACAATTAAAGAGTTTAATATTTGGTTTTCATAATAATTTAATAAACAATCTATATTAAATACAATGCATTATAAGCTCATTTTAAAGATGTAAGCTAACGGATTTAATCCTTAATAAAAGAAATGTTATTAAAAGTAATTTATACGTTTTCATTCCACCTTATGGCTGATCTATGTACTGACGTATTTTCTTCGTACAGCATATATTCAAAAAAAATATATCTATAAAAAAAATCGTATGCGATGGAGCTAGCGCACAACCCTAACGTTAAGTGGAACGATTAGTCCTAAATTTGTCTGAAGGTTAAACGTATATTAGCCTCGATGCATATTGTCTATCTGTTTTATTAAAACAGCTGACATTAACCCAATTCAAACAGCCTAGTGTCATATGTACAAACTTGTATATTTTATAACAAGTGGGCTGCCGAAATGTATGTGAAATATTTGTAGGTACTTACTTATACGTGCTTTGTTCATTTTACCACTCTTCATTTGTGTTATTAATATGCCCGCACAAAAGCTGTGCCACTTTAATTTGTTATTACATAATATTTGATTGGCTGACATAATAAATTTCATCAGCAGATGTAATAATATCCCTTTTCAATGCTGTAATCGAAACTAGGACAATAGAACATTTCTCATTTACAGTTTTAAATCTACATGGACATTAAGTGGATTGTTTTTTATTAATTATGAAAATGTTTGCCATAGAAATTATATTATACGGTTCACTGGCGTTAGCGTAGCTACGGAATCGGTCACCTGGGATTAACTTATGTATGCTTTACATACAAGGACAATATTATCCAAATTTTGTTTATATTTACTCATCTATCTAGTGTTGACTAAAGAGCAACTGTAAGAGGCAAATAAGATCAAATTTGATATCACGATTTGATACGATTTGAGCTATTGAAATTGCAGAAATTCATTAAATTAAAGAAACCTATCTTCTAAGCCAACAAAGATTAATTAATCTCGAATAAAAATTATAGCATACTAACTTTAGCCCGCGGCTTTGCTCACTCGGGCGCAGTAGTTTTTCTGTATGAAACGTACTCTGAAACCCTGAAAAAATGTATCCGAAATTGCATGGTGATCGGTCGAGTAGTTAATGCGTAACATTAAAATATATCTAAGTATGTAACATAAAAGTTGTATAATATGTTGAAATAAGCATCAATAAACATTATCACATATACATATACTACTCAAAACAAAATATGGGCCACTAAGATGTTTTGCTGTACCATGAAAACAATAAGGACATTAAATTGTTTAACTTATGTAACTACAAAATAATGTTATTGGTTATAATATTATAAGCTAACAATTATTTAAAATAATGATCATGAATTGTTTTTTCAAGTTCATAATGAAATTGGCCATTTTGAATGAAAAACATGAACAAAAGAAATCACCGGAAAAAGACAAAATACTGTTCTTGTCACTTTTGTTTCTTCTTTTTAGTAACGAGTATGTCTTCCTCTCTTAGCAATACACTCCTGAAGCCTCGTATGCATACTCTGGATCAAATTCCTCACGTTTTCATCTGGAATCTCCTCCCAGGCACGTTTTAAAGCGTCACTCAGCTGCTGTTGGTTGTAGACCCCTTGCTCATTCTCTCTAACCCTTCGTTTCAATTGGTCCCACAATTGCTCGATTGGATTTAAATCTGGACTGTTAGCTGGCCATGGTAATACCTCAATATGAGACCCTTCTAGGATAGTTTGGGTCGATCGAACTGTGTGTGCACGGGCATTGTCTTGCATCAGGATGAATCCAGGCCCCACTCGCTGTGCAAATGGGATCATTTGAGGCCTGATGACGTCCTCGATGTAACGTTCCCCAGTTACGGTACCCGCATTTAAAATGGTGAGCTCGGTTTTACCGTGTAAACAAATCCACCCCAAACCATTACGTTGGGACCACCGAAACGGTCAACTTCGTGGATGCAAGACTCCGAAAACCGCTCGCCGCGTTGTCTCAACACCCTAACACGCCGATCATCACTAAAAAAATTTATTTTGCCCTCATCTGTAGAAAGCGCCTTGCCCCACTGATTAATCCCCCAGTTCAAATACTTACGGGAGAATCTTAAACGGTTTGCACGTTGAACCCTGGTCAGAGGAATTCGAACAACTCGTCGTCTTGACATTTGCTGGTCTTCGTGCAATCGATTACGTATAGTTTGATCACTGACACGGGTACCCGTTGTCAGCCGTAGGTGGTGTTGTAACTTATGGGCCGTTACTGTACGATCACGACGAGCACTTAGTTGGACGTACTGATCCTCGTGCGCCGTTGTTACACGAACTCTACTTGAACCGGGTCTCCTGGCAACACTGCCGGTCTCTTGGAAGCGATTCCATACATTTTGGACAGCTCTTCGAGAAAAACCCAACTGCAAATCCACGTAACGCTGAGAACGTCTTTCTTGAATCATAGTTATGGCTCTGGTTGCTGTAATTGTATCCATGTGCCTTCGTACTGGTGGCATGATTAACGCGAGATGATAAATGAATCAATTAAAATTGAAAAAGTAAAGCTTTTTTCCTAAAATAACCGAAACAAGTATAGAAGACAATCGAAGAAAAACATAAGAATAACATGCATTTTTTTTTTCTTAAAATGATGGCCAATACTTTTCAAATTAGGAACACCAACACCAGCATAAAAGAGATCAAACACCAAAGAGTTCATAATATCAATATAATGCTACTTATCAGTTACTTTCAGTTTACTAAAGTGCACTTAAATGTAAATAAACTAGTGGCCCTTATTTTGTTTTGAGTAGTATATATGTTTTAATGTTTATTTTGTTATTATTAGTACATTACGAAACTTTAATTTATATTTTGAGAATATATTATTGGTTGTGGTCTACCAAGAATAATAATTTTCCCTTACACATTTATTAACAAAGCGTTGACTAATTGCCTCTTTAATTACAATATTTATTTTAATTAACAGTGGTAATAAAGACTATTAATTAATATAAACACTAGTATAAGCATTATATATAGCACTATTATTATATATTAAAACAAACTTATTACTTACGCGTTAAATGCAAAAGAGACATTTGTTCACCGAACAGCAGCGCTACCGTATAGTAAGGACAGTTATAGATATTCCAGTTCATCGTAGCGTTGAATGCGAGGCGTGACGCATGCGTGATCCGACTTAGACCTGAACCATCACAGACGACTCACACTGATAATAGCGCGCCGCTATTTAGATGGCTGGCTGACTAAACATTGCGCTACTTGCCTATTCAGTAGCACTTTCACACAAGCAAACACAAAATTAATCACAGCGACTTAATTGATACTTTTAGAAAAATTTGCACTGTTATAGATGTAAGAATACCTACTTACTTATTATCTATTTACCTTTTTACTTAAACACAAATATAATCTTTGTTTGCGACTACACGACAAATGAACGCCAGAAGAAGGAGTTCTCGAAAGTTCTTACTAATTGCTCTTATAAGAACTCGTTGCCAGTCAGCAACTTACAAAAACTAAGTTCTTTTAGATTGGCAAAGAAAAGGTATTATTCGTTCAGAACTGCAAATAGTATTGCAAATCCATAAAAAAAAATTTTTGTGGAAGCTATGTATCTCTATTCCTTTGTTGTAGATTGCTTTATCTTCCGTCTGCCATGTATTTAGTTGTCTCTCTACAAAACAGATCGGTTGTTTGATAGGTACGCTAAGAGTGAGCTCATCCAGGTAAGAACCTGGGCTACTGCTTAAACCGGAGAGGGTAGGGGATTACCACAACCCTATATATAATCACAAAAACCTTGTGTTGTATTCCTGTAGTGGAAGGGTTACAAGATACTAAGAAAGACGCAGTGAAGTCAGCAAAACTTATAATCTTAATCATCTTCAGAACAAGTTCTTCTTTTTAATTTCGTCTATTAATGTTCTTTTTTCAAAAATGTGAACCCGTTCCGATTCTCTATGTTAAAAATACTCTGGACCGATAATCGTTTGATATAGAAGGATACAATCTTCGCAAGTCTTAGTATCGATACACAGCACTGCGATCGAGCAACTCTTTCATCTCTAAGTACTTACAGTAAGCATTAATGTGATCCACATGTAGTTGTTTGAAGTCTGTCAATGTTTGTGTTCGTTAATTGTTTCATTGTTTGTAAAGCCCTTGTGGCACAGAAAACGTCTCTAATTCGGGAAATGTCTTATTCGTAGAACAAGGCTTAGTTTAAATGACTTAATTTTGCAAATATATTTTAGCTTTACAATTTTAAAGTGTACAGTACCCTATAACAACCTAAAATAAATGAAAACGTTAAAATCATTGAAATATTTTAGGCAAGTATTGCATCAATTAAGTATAAAATATATCTCATAAGTTGTGCATGTAATCGAGATAAAAATTGCGATGTATTACGCGATCGTTCTGGTGAAAGTGCGTTAGCCCGGCGTGCGGCGTGTCGTTTCGGTCACCTTAGCAATATAGTTCACCAACTTTAGATGCGTCGGTCGAGTCAACGGACGACACTTGCCAACTTAACCAATGCACGCCTCCCTGACCTCTGTTCTTTTATGCTGAGTCTCCAACCGAATAGTGTCTATATCACGCACATTGGCAATAAAAAGTGTATTTATACAGATGTTGCAAAATGAGCATAATTGTAAGAGCTATTATTTAATTGAAGTAAGGCATACACTTTTATGTAAGTATGTTGCAGCAATTTTACCTAATTAATTAATATAATCACGAGTATTTGCACTTGTCAAATAGACACACACGTCTACACACGCTTATCTTAATTAGGATTCTTTCAACTCAAATTATCAAGATAGAGATTGACTTGCCTTTTGCATTGTATTTTTCTGCTAGTAAGCGTATGTATTTTAATATATGTATATTTCAATACATTTACATCCAAATTTAACAAAGTTTAATACCCTTAAATCATTCCAAGTTACTTGTCACGAAAAGCAGCTGACAAGTAAATAGTTAAAAACTATTAACAGATAATACTATATTAAACCTAAACATTCGAAATCGACACATTCTGTTTAAATTTGTTAACTCATTATAACATAGAACGCTATTCAAAAATACCATCACTATCATCTAACACATTTTTCCGTGGTTCGTATCATATTTTATTTACAAACTATGAAAGTGAACTTACATTTTTGTTACATTGAAAACTATAACCGTGAAACATAATTTCATTGCTGGCTGCGATGGTTTAAAAAAGGAAGAGCAAATAACAAAAGTGACTCAATGGTATCAATACTATTTCCTTGAACTAGTTTCACATAAAATGACATTTCCAGGCATCCCAGTACGCGGGACGGCCACTCTGGATGCAGTATGCATCTTCCGGCACCCATCGCGATGCCGCGTCCAAATTATATTTATATTTTATTGTTGTATAGCCAACAACTCCAATATGAGAGTTAAGCAAAATCTCTTTATTCAGTATCAATATTTGGATACTGTCGTATGTGAGATAATGTTTGATGTATTTGGACTATTTTTCTCGCCAATCATAATTATTATATATTTTTTCGAATTCTCAGGCTTATTCCCAAGTCAGGCAAAGTGTTATAGATATGCTCTGAAAATAAATTTTCCATTGCTCATGGTATCTAGGCTTGGTTCCTATTGGGATCAATAGTGGGATTCAAACCTCTATCTACCCATTCAGATATCCATATACTTACAAATAGACAAAGTACAAATAATAAAATACATATAAATAGACAAAGACAACATAGTTCAGTACCGTTTTCTTCTGCTATCAGCCGATTCTCTTTTACTTTTTTGTTTTATTAAGTATCAATAGACGATCTTCAGCGACATCAATAAAAAAATTGTAAGCTGTTCGTTTTTTATGTTTATTCATAATAGATATTTATTTAATTCTGGCAGTACACTGATATTAACATACAGAAGTTAAAAAAGTACAAGTAAACTCTACTATTTAATATCGACGACAAATATGCACATTTTTGTACGCGAGGAAATGCGTGACGCACAACCCGCCCAGTCGTTAAGAAGTCGAAGTACGAAGGTCTTCTGCCTGACACTTCAAATTGCACTATATTTGAAACTACTTCGGCAATCTATTCCAGTGTTTTATGACGTCACTACACTTTCTCTAATATTTCCCTAAGTACCTATCTAATAATCTCAAATAATGCTATGCAATCAATAAAATAAAATGGGCCAATTGCTTCCGTTCGATTCTTAAGAGATATTCACGGATTAAATTAAATGAAGCTGTAGAAGTTTATTGCTCTAGCCTTGATTTCGAAAAAATATCAGTATCTTATACGTGAAATAATGACGTCAGAGAAGTGATTCACGTCTACATTATTAAAAGTGCAGTTATCCAAGGGATCTAGTTAAAAACCAGCGCCTGGCTATCTTAGCTTTGTATATGCTGAACTAGATCGCATTTGGCAAAAGTTAATAATTTTATATTTAATTTACTAATATTGTATTTCTTTCTTTATTGTTAAATTAATTAATTTTCTTTCTTTCTAAAACATGATGTCAAGTAAGATTCAAAACTGTGCTTCGCAAGACCAACAATAAATAATAAATATCTGATAAAGAATATTTAACAACATTCACTCATTTTGCATGTAACTATATTATCCTATCTTACTATTATTTTTGGCCCGAATAATCTTATTTACGGAGTTTCTATGTACAATATCTGAAATGTTATAAGAATTATCGATAAAATGACACTTATTTGTTAATTGTTATTGGGGTGTTGAATAACGGCATGGAATTAATAAGAACTAACGTAAGATTAATTCCATGCATAACAATAGTTTGCTTATATAAATTAAAAAAAAACAATATCAAGCGATGTTTAAACACATATGCACTTTTCGGTGAAAAGTTAATAAGATTTAAAGCCATCAATTGAAGGTTAGTTTTTTTTTGTATTTCTATTTTTATCTTTAGAAGGATGGAGAAAGGAATGAAATATCCGTCATTACAAAGATCAAATCAAACAATTAAAAAGGTAGGAGAATTTAATAACAAAATATTACATTGCGGAATTGCAGGTATGTATTTAAAGACACCACAATTTCGACTAGGTATTGCACAAATAAATCCTATTTGGCTAGGTATTTGACGCTAAATGTATTGCATCAGATCTAGATACCGATATTTACAGAACGATTACAAATGTATTTATACTCCAGAATATCGAGTCGTACGTTAAGCTTGTCAAATGACTGACTGAATATTAGTGTACACCACAAATTATTATTATTCTTATATTAGGTTATGTGCTATACACGTTCTGATATACATCTTTGTCGTTGTGACTATAAAATTATTCAGGCGTGTTTCCAAAAAAGTTAATATTTATCGTGTCTGCCATCCTAATATACAAGTAGACACAAATTTCAATTTTTTACGCGTTTATTTATTAAAATTGCCAACAATTAAAGTCATAGTAAAATCCTTTCATTTTCTTATTGTTTTACTACGACAGCTGCCGTAATTAAAATAAGTTTGTCAATATTAACAGAAGAATTCAGTGAGATTTTGGACGGCTACCGTACCCGAGGCCAAGACTTAGTGCTGTTACTTAGAAAGATCGTTGTCCATTTTCAGAACTCGTGCTAATTGCATACAAGATTACATCAACATGTATATAAACATATGAACAATTGTATGTTCCACGACGGATTTAATAGTTTCGCCCAGCAAATCTTTGAATGCTGGCGATTTGAGAAAACCATAATACAGTTAATTAAATAATAAAAAATCATATAGTTTAATACGGCCATCAAACCAACTCTGTACAAAGGACAATCACACTAGTGCCTATGCCACTGAACCAATAAAGAAAACGGTGAAAATTTAGAAATTAAAACTTATATTAAAAGTTGTTTTTAATTACATGGAATGAAAGCGTATTTTTCTGGCATAATATTGTATAATTAAATTCGTTCGTTGTATAAAAGAGTACAAAATGGAAATCATTGGCTATTTTTCAGTCTTCAATATTGCGATAAGTGTCGACAAAAGCACAATTTATATTCTTGTTACAGACACCGAAAGCTCATTATCCAACGCATTGAATGCGCCTATACTAAAATACAAAATTAAAGTTTCAGCTAGATATTACTAAGAGAGATTACTTTTTTGTGATGCAAACTCGTAGGTATAAGTGCAACTCTCTGTTACCCCGTAATTGAGTTGGGCGGTGGATGACTGAATGGTAAATTGAATATCCCTTGCTTTTATACTATCGCTTCGAGTATTTTAGACACCTCGGGCAATGGATGCGCAGTGACGAAAATACAAATTTATGAAATAAGGCTTTCACCATATCATTCGATTTGAAATCAGTTTTGGCCGGTAGAAACACCGCGCGCTTAGGTATAGCCCACCCGGCATGCCCGCTTCGCAATGCCGATTAATATCGACTCGGATTCGCGGTGTTGGTTTTGATCAGTTCAGCTGGGCCTTTGTTCGGCTGTACTGATTACCGATACATTATACGATAAGCTCAATTTTTAACCATATTTTAACTTATACCGATGAAATTTCTGAAGATCGGATTTTTGTACTTAGGTATCAATCGGTTTGCTGATTGGAAGGATACAAGCGACTAAGTGTAGAAGCTTATTCGAGAACGAATAACTGAATACAAAAACTTTTTTATGTGTTCCGATTAACTGCTTGCATGCTTACTTCCTTGACGACCGCTGAACAGTGCTAGGGGAAAACTAGGGTCAGCCATCCAACTACTTTGGCATACTAACCAAACGCTAACTACCTCACCACTACGCTAGCCGTCTCTATATCTTAACTTTAGTTTAACTCAGATTGAGCGAGGAATATTGTATTCAGCGACCTGCAATAGCACAAAAGAGGCGCAGACGTATGTCACAAAATTCACGTCGTTATTACTAATGCTCGGCGAAACCCATTCGGGGTCGCGGCTGTCGAACAAAAATCGCCCTGTCGTTCGGAGAACGCTATTGCCGAACGTAGCTGAACAACCGTCGCAACGGCCGATCTTTAGTAGTCAGCTTTATGCAATCAGCATTGTGGTATGCCCTCAGTTTAAGCCGATTCTGCGCAGATAATATTACGTTGAAGAGAACTGATTTGACTTACAAATTTCGTAGTTTTATAGCTGGTTTAGGATGCTTTGTAATTCGTTACAAATTTATGTTGACTCTATACGTTACAGTTTTATTGTTAAAGGTAGCTGCTTTTATAAAACACTGTTTTTTTTAGGTTTAATTACCATTATGTTTAATCAAAGACATAATTAAATTTTAACATAATATATATACAAATAGAAGAATAGACCTAGGCGAACGTTCCTTGATCAGATCGGAGACGTTCTGGATAAAGGCCAGGTTAAGAGCACCTTAAACCGGCGAGCGTGTATGAGGAATGTTATGAAAGTGAATGAAGCCAGAGAAGTGTGTCAGGATCGTAGCAAATGGAAATCCGTAGTCTCTGCCTACCCCTCTGGGAAACAGGCGTGAATTTATGTATGTATGTATGTATGTATATATACAAATTATTTACAAGAAAATATAAACCGAAGAGAAAATTAAACTGCAAAATCAAAAAGCAAACAAAAACAAAAACAACAAACACTGTTTATAACACGACCTTGTTAAGTAGTCGCTAATTTCTGACAACTATATACGCTACGCTTCCAGAATAAGGGTTCTATGTTTTTTTGGATTTACAGAAAATATGAAACACTTGCGACTATCTTACCTAGACAATCGTAAGCGGAAACCCTTTGCGTATGTTTTCCGATAATCAAAGAAATTCGGGCGAATGGCAAGGATAATGGTACTCTATATCGACGAGCAGGCATAACGAATGCAATAAGAGCAAAATAATATCGTTAGTCATGTAGAAATCCGTGGATTCTATCTACCACGTTAGGAACCAGGCTTGTATCTGTACAGGGTGTCCCAGAAGTCTACGTCAAGCCATAATCAGGTAACAGGCTAAGTTATAATAGCTATCAGAAATATAAAAAAACTAAGTTACTTATTTTAAAAATGATAGGCGTTTTAAACAAATATTTTCTTTTCAATATGGTCTCTTAAAGTTGGGCTATTAACTTTGAATCTTTGATTGGAAAAATTACATTTACTTCCAAGCTGGGGCAGTGGACTCTAAATTTTAGGTAAGAGCTTTAAGATTACAGACATTATTCGACATTACATCAAAAAAAATATTAAAATAGTAAACATCTGTAGAAACAGGAGTGAAAAGACCGTCACAGAATGTAGATATTTTGTTTAATTATTAAATGCCTATAAATTTTAAAATACGTACCTTCGATTTTTTCATAATTTTCTACTATCTATTATAACTTAGCCTGTTACCTGACTCCGGCTTGACGTCGACTTCTGGGACAACCTGTATATACATAAATTCAACGTTCAATAATGGTGATCGTCAAGAACAAAAGCATAGGCGGTTCGACGACGAACTCGCAAAGGCAAGTAAATTTTCAAATTAGAGGCGGTACATATAGGAGCTTTGCCAAATTATTATATGTTTACAATGTTGTGACATGTATAATATAATATTATAGATTGGAAAGTAACTCAGTATGCTTATTTGTGAAACTTATTCGTGAAAACGTCTTAAACAGCTATGCCGCTAAACTGATATTCTTAAAACTTGGTATGGAGATATATTTTTATATTTTTATTTTACCAAAAACATGTGTTTCAAATATCACAAATTATTTCACAAGGCATTTTTATTATTTCTGCATTATCGATGAGGAACGGCCAAAAGGATATATTATTATAGATAGCTTGGGTCTTCGAAACAGGCCAAAGCGTCAACCCATATAAAATCACGGGTAATAGCTAGTATGTCAATGTTATGGATGTAAAGTATACCCATCGTTTCACATATAAAAGTGAATATGCACTATCATATTCAGTTTCTCCTCGCTTTGATTTAGAACAATGTCGTATTCGCTTTCAAATCGATGATCGCCAGAAAATGCACAAGTGTTATCTTTGCAGCCAAACACACCAATACAATGCACTGCACGACGATTTACAGAGTGTCGACCACAATAGAGTGTACCTATGTAAAGATAACCAAATTCAACCTTGCGTAACCTCCGAATGTATGTGTATCGCTTTTGTATGCGGAGTACAGATGACGTTCGCTTCGTATAAAACTAACGCCGATTAGTTAGATTCTAAAGCCGATCTAGAAAGATTTGTGCGAAGAAAATAGCTATTCTATAACTAAACATTACAATATAATAAATGTCACTATCGGTAGCAGTAGATGGATACGTCCCGTATGCGTTTTCTATCCGTGGGCGCCATGCGGAAGCCTTTCTTATTCAACGGTAATCGTTTCTCCGGACTATACACTGCCACTTTAAATGGCTGAATAGAAGGGTTTTGTCAGTTACTATGGCTCTTCTACGGATTTTGTCCTGCCATACTTCATCGCTATATAACAACTAACTGACTAAGTACTAAGCAAAAAGAATATTTAAATGTAAAAAAATAAGTATGATTTGCTTTGATTTAAGCCATTCAACGTGGCAATGCTGCCAGCCTCCTGGGCACATTCCCGGTCAACAGCGATGCTGAGAAATTTTACGAAGCTGCCTAAATCAGCTATTCCTTTTTATAAAATTTTACAGTCCCATATTTTATTACTATTAATTTTGTTTTATTTATAAGTGTTTAGGTTTGTTAATATTAGTTAAGTTGTAAATTATGATTGTTGTTTTGTTTATGATAATAATGGAAAAGTATGATTTTACAATTTAAGTTGCCAATTAACTACCATACACGATCTTTGACGCAGCTGTAATGAGTTTTGAAATCTCCTAAAATAAAATAGACATTCTTAAGAAAAATAGAACCTCACCCATTATTAATTTAAAACCACAAAACTAAAATTATATTGATGTAGATCAATAAAGCAATCTCTTGCATGAAAAATTGCTTTCTATTACGTATTTTGTTGGCAGGCAAAAATCCAATACAGCCCATTACTTGTTCAATTCTGAAACTAACAACTCTATTATTTTCAAAGCTAAAGTACGAAGGAAAAGCAATAATACCTTTTGTGTAGCCGGGTTAATACTGCCATCAGGACATTCCATTGAACAAAAAATACAACTGCCCTTACAAAACTGTGAGATTCAAACTTTTATTTACTATTTGTTACGATTTATACTTTGCGGTTACCGCCATTACTTTGTTCGCGACATGGATTATATTATCGGTATAGATGTTGCATCAAATTTTGATCCAACATTTAATCAGTGTCACTCACGGTGACAGCTTCATGGCATTCACAGGCTTCTGGTAATATTTGTAAATGGTGGACGTAATGGCATTTAGTTACGGTAAGTTTACGTTGCTTTCATAATCAAATTATTTATAGTAATACTTTCGACGCCACGACTAGCAAAAAACGATCAAAAGCTAAAGAAAGTAGTGGTATTTCCTATTGCTGGCCAACAGTCTAGTCATATCCATTGCCTTGTTTTATGCTGAAACTTTTAATTTAAATTATAGAGAATACCACAGATTTCGTGAACATTTAAATTTTACTGTATTTATTTACAAAAGACAATTATCAAACTTAGTAGCGAAGCCCGGGCAAACATTAGGTATTAATATACCTAATGTTTGCCCGGGCCTATTTATATTAAATAAGTATAACATGAAAGAACTTTGGTTTATTTTGTATTATTTTATCAAGTGAAGTGGAAAACAGTCATTTTTAAAGTTCTAAAACGAAGCTTGTTGTTATGCTGCAACCAAGTGACGCCCTTTGTGTTTTATGAAAATTAGAATTCCCTTTAAAATTTATTTTATACTAAATTAACTACAGTAGTTACGAACGCTAAGTATTTTAACGTAGATGGTCGTTCATCTTCAGGCTGACAAGTGTTCCTAGAATGCCCGCTGAGTGAGTATATTGTTATTTAATTCACAGTAAGGACGTCCATTTATTTAATGTCCTGAACATAGCTTCAATGTTTATCCAACACGTACTGGGAACGATTGAGCGTAATTAATCTTGATGCAATGCACCGCCACAATACCGTTTCTACCTCAACGCTACGATTAACTCGACTATTATTAGACTGTATTTTAAACCGATTTGTAGCAAAATTCGTTTTACATTCAGTATGAGTAATGCTAGCAGTCAGTACATATATAGACAATTTGAATTTTGATTATGCAGCCTGCAACTATTTGACATTACTATGGTCAGATTAAAAACACCATTTGGTAAATAAAGAAGTAAAGTATTTAGTTATGTTATAGCATTAGCTTAGCTTATATGAATATAAAACATCGGCTTCAGCTTGATTTCTCTTACCAATATTCCAAGACGATATCCTTCTATAAGAGGTTATAATTACTCTGCAACATGCTGATGTCTATCCAATACACGCAGTGGGCAAGATATTGAACTACACCACCGACCTGAAGTGATTACATCTATTTGACAAACACATAGACACTAGCTGAATTAAATTGAATGGCAATTGGCAGCGTATTAATACAACAAAAGTAGTTCAGCACCTATCAATTGCTTCCACCTCTAAGATGTTCTGTAGATAAAGTCCTGTATTTTGTAGTTTATTTCTATTGTATGAGTGAACTAACGACATAATCTTTCAGACTTAAAGCTAACAACAATGCATTATACTCTATCAAATAGCAGGGACACTAATTGCATTATTCTATAAGGAATTCATAGCTCTAGATATGACACAAAGGCTACCACCACATGTGGGGACTGATGAACGAATTGTTTTGGGCCATTCATTATTGTTGTACACAACCCAATATACGAAACGTTTCTTTTAAATACAATGTCTGAAACGGTAGAGGTGTAGGTATCTGACCTGTGATGCCGTTGTGTTAGTACTTTTATGTGCAAATGTTTATATTGAATTTGTTGCATCACCAGTCTAATAGCATTGTCGTCGGCTCTATACTATCAACATTATACATTATAACACAACTTGGTTCATAGATTATTTTAGGACACGCTGCCTATTCAATTCTGAATAAACGGTTAGCTATATAATTATGTCAAACACATATGTACACATATGATAAGTGATAACGAATATGTCAAATGTAGTAAATAAATAGTAATGATCCAACGATTTTCTATTTTAGTTACTTAATTTCTGAATACGTATTAGAATAATATTATGTTTAAAACAGCAACTTCTGGATATTTACTTACATTTTAAATCATATCTTGTATTTTGTATTGATTGAATGTGAATTCAAAACGTTCGATGTTTTTGACTATACATAGATTGTAAATATGCTCCTTTATGATCTGTCCATTCAGTTATGTAAAATAGGATATAATAGTGTATTACACTGTTAATATAACAGTTTGAGCTGAATCTACACTTCAGAATGAGACGCATTATACAGTGGAATATATTTGGATATAAAGAAAGAAACTATACAATGGTATAAACTAGCAATTCATCTTAAAATATACTGCACGCTTAAATTGTAATAAATGTATATATTTATCCGTCTGAAATAACTACAGATGTATTTAAAATTCAAACAAATGGCATTACTTTAGGAATTTGCTGAAACAAACCCAGACTTAATTAGCCTCAGTTTTAAACGGTCTGTGAACCAATTAAACTATATTGAGTGCCCACTACAGGCATTCCTACTTCACAGACCGAACCAACAATATTCTATTCAAGAAATAATTCTCGATCGTCGCTGTGAATTGCCAATAAATATAAAATGCTTCTTTACGACTGCTGAGAGCAACCTACAATATCGCGTCGATGAAATAACTCGACCGCATTCGATATTGCTTCTTTGAGTTGACGGTAGTTATGCAGTATTAATGTCACTGAATTTATCCTAGCCGGTATTTCTCGACATTTCTATAAATCGTTAGCTTTTTTTATAGAGCTCGGTTATTCATATTCGCGGCATACCTTATTCATTGCGCTGTTATTACATTAAACAAACTAGTCTAGTTCAACACAATGGTATGATTCCGTAGTCAAAAGTTTAATGACACGATTTAATATAGTAAACAAGTAGATTGCTTTAGGTTAACTATATACTACGAAAATTGTAACAAATATTTGGGCAGGTAAAGAAAGCCGCCCACACAAGCCTCGGCTAACCATTATATGCTTATTTAGATAGGCGTATAAAAGCTTTGACAAAAGGCACGCCATACTTTTGATAGAACCTATTTTCATTAAACGTGATTATATTTTGCCCTTACCGTGTACAGTAATTTTATATTATACAAGAAAGCCCAAAACGATACAATACCTAATATGTCTATAATTATTATTAATGATTACGATGTTTACATGGAGCTGAATGACGGTGAACATTAGAAGATAATATCGCCATCCTGGTCACCTTTGAAAGGTACTAATGAACAAATTCGTGTATGTCGCATGATGCCAGTATATAATATGTTGGAAAAAGAAACATTAACTGGCGCTCCGTTTTTTCAAAGCCTAACCATTTTGCAGACGAGCCATAATCCGAATCCATGTCAGCCGATACCACCCGATGTATATTACTTAACCTACAGATATGACGTATACATTTTTGTTCATCATAGTAACTATAGCAACAACTCACTATAGTAACCATAAAAAAGCATAAAGTTGAAGGTAAATGGTTACCAGTTTAAGGATAAAACAATACTTTTAACGATGTTCGCTGATTGCCAAACCTACAAAGAAGTTTCCTGCGCTGCAAAGGCAAGTGAAAGAACACCCTGGGTCCACTGATGATACGGATATATAGGATAGCATATCTTGAAGGAGCTTTGGATAATATTACACACACAGTAATACTACATAAGACTATTTGCTGATCTTCCATAAAATATGGGTATTTCTCTGGCCAGACTGTTAGGTACAGGTTAAACAAAATACTATTCTTCATATGAACCTTGGAAAGAATAAAAGAGACATGTGAAGTTGATTTTTCTATATTTGTATACATATTGAATCCACCCTACTCGATAGTATGCAGGCAGTGAAATTCAATATTAAAAGCTACTATTCCAATACCTGGTATTGCAAATATGGCATGGCGGTCATCACTTTAACGGTTCTATTGGTTCTATTGGTCTAACATGCCAACTACTCCAATATTTGACGAAAATTCTGAATCTAACGGTAAAATAAACATTAGCTGTTTACTTTACACTCGATTTCTGATTCGATAGACTCGAATCAACAGTTAATACATTTCATGTCTCTATGGTGACAAACTCTTTCATTAAATGTCTCTTTGAAGGAATTTCAGAATTTTAATACACTCTTGCCGGATATACTAAATATTTATTCATTACATAAAATGTTTATAAAATTATAAGAAAGGCACAACGGTTTCCATGTTTAAGCTTGAAATATTATACTGAAATAGTTCGCCCTAAGGCCAAAATTAATAAACTATCTTTCGATTGCTTGGCCTATTACCATGGAACCTGTGCCAAATTTCTACCGCTAATAGGTCATATAATCGAAGAATAGGTAATTAATTTTGCTCTTGAGAAACTACCTGCGACGTACAGAAAATCGCAGACAAACCTCGTGCTTCTTCTTAAAATGAATAGCTTAAAGGTTCTATAAGAACGTTATTTTTATTTGAAGGGTACCAGTGTAATCTTAGCTCCTTACGCTCGGAGGGTCAGCATCGCTTAAGGGAAAAACACGCTTGATGTTGCAAGAGTTCATAGGCTAGGCATAGGTAACTTGGTCATCAGGCGAACCATGTATTTTTGTGGTAATGAATAAAAGAATCAAAAATATATTTTTGACGCGGTTCAATTTCCTGACATCTTATACGTTTTAAAAGAGTCTGACAACGATTGTATTTGTGATTATTGTTTTGAGAAGCAACGTGTTTACGGAGTTCTTCTTATACAACACATTACAAACATTACACATACATACAGTACAAAGGAAGAGAAAATGAATCAAGTGGCCCGCGTTTAAAAAATGCTCGATGTTTCCATGTTTCTAGTCAAATTTGACAAATCGGATTAGTTTCAACTACATTTATGAATCTAATTGAGCTTCGTTGGTAAATCTAGTTAGCTTAAGAACGTGATTATGTGCTCTTGCATGTCACTAATATCATCTTAGAAATTTTAAATGGTAACAAGACTTTACTCTAAAAAAAAAATATTCTAGCATTTCATCCTTAGGTAACCAGCAGACGGCAAAATAGACATGTATATTCATATAGTTCGACTCACAAACACTTCTGTCTTCGATGTGGCCCTGTGAACTTACGAATATGATAATAAGTAATGCTACGTACTCTACAAGTATTATAGACGTTTAACCTTAAATAATAAATTGTTAAACTCTTCGGCTTTTGCCGTCAATGCAGATGTTTCATCAGTACTAACGGAAAATTTTCTTTTTCCTCAATCTTTTATTATTAAACATTTCTTCATTTTCTATAAGGGATCATCGCGGAACGCGTATTACTTTTTATTTTCCAAGTGTTGCTAATTTTTCTTTAATTTACTCGAAAACATAAGTATTGTTCTTGGTCTCATTTTATCTATATTATAATGTTTAATATCTTTGTGATATATTTTTGTTGAAAAGTTGTATAAGTATAAGAATAGATAATAACTACAGATGTATTAGAAATAAAAATAATTAACGTGACATCGTTTTATTGGACCACCTGTTACGAGAGCTCTACGTAATTATACGAGCACTCAGGCTTTGTACAAGGCTAAAGTTAAATATTTAGATAGTTGTTTTTCAGCGATGACAAAGATGATATTATAGGTATTAATAAACAGTAATTATGACCACTGTGGACCCATACTTCCGCTTTTCCAGAAAATGTTAAAAGATTGATATAGGAAGTCATTTAATATTACCTAGTTATAAAATATTCCGTCGTAAGTCGTTTTCTGCGAGTGCATTCCAAACAAATATCCTTCTCATAATTCTTAGGCATTTTTATTACGATGTCAGTAAGAAGAATTTTATATGAAGATTAAGGTAAACTTCATTTTAGAGAGGTCATGCCAGAAAATACTAGATTGTCTTTTGCCTTAAGCATTTCATCAACCTACTATTTTATGAAGCCCAATTTTCTCTTTTTAAACTTTCCGACAGCTATCAATTTTTCTTTTAACGTTAAAGTAATTAATTAAACGTGAAAAAAAAACCGACCGTGTACGTGATATTTAATTAATAATTTAAGTAGCGTAACGTAAATAATGGCATTCCAAAATTAAATAATATCTGTCACAAATTGATCAGAAGGCAACATGTCTTGTAAAATGTGTCGTCTAGAGACAAAGCGAGTGTGGATGCTACTCAAAGTGTAAGTTTGTAAGTGGTTCGTAGCACTTTTGATCAACTATTGAAGAGTTCGGTATTAGAAACAACATATATATTGCACTTGTTGTATTTATCAAGGTTGTGCTAGTATTAGTCATCATGTAGTTGCGATTGTTGCAAGCATTTGACAAATACCTAATGTTTTTACCTATTATCGTTGTTATTTAGTTTATTTAATAATTTGAGTATTTGTTAATGAAGTATTAATGGTACAGTATAACCGGTATATATCGCTCTATTGTAGAATGTAATTAGTCGATAAAAACAGGATTTAGTTTAAACGTCCCATGCTCTAACACGTTCGA
The DNA here is from genome assembly GCA_963675205.1 of Catocala nupta. Classification (NCBI taxonomy): domain Eukaryota; kingdom Metazoa; phylum Arthropoda; class Insecta; order Lepidoptera; family Erebidae; genus Catocala; species Catocala nupta. The sequence continues at coordinate 27,457,651 of OY776078.1, read as the reverse complement.
TTGCCTAGCGCAGAACTACACATATACGTCTGAGCCGTAATTAAATTTATTTAATTAAGGAATTACCTTGTTTATTATTTTTAGGCCGCGGATGTATGTGATGACTTAATTATTATCCGTATCACTTTTACTTTGACATGAATTTACTAATTAAACTAACAATTTATATTTATTACAATTAAAAAATAAAGATTCACAAATTTCTGACGTGTATGTGACTTTGAATCGGTGCAAGAATGGATTGTTTTTTTTTTTTAAATATCTTCATTAGGCCGAGACAGATGAGAATAAAAACAGTACAATCTTGCAGTTTCGTTTTCATGTCTTTCCATTGTAAAATTTAATAAGTACTTTCTAAATCGATAGATATTTGACGGATAGGTAAATGCTAGTGAACGTCTTTGCTCGACCGTGAACATTTAAAAAAGTGGAACTAATGAGTAGGTACTCTCCCTTTAGACGAGAACAATAGATTCACTGTTGTTTTAAAACATGACGTCACTTGTATTAATAACGATCTAACATGTACATTGTTGTTACTCATTTTAAGTGATCCATTGTTACAATAAATGTACTACACTAAACATTTCGCTACAGCTACATTGTAATTATAATGATAACTTTCATTATAATTATTTCGCATTGCAGTATGTATAGAACGAATATAAACCGTCGCAATTGTAGATTAAACCTAACAAAAAAAAAGAAATCATTTTAAAAATCAAAAAGTATTGGTTAAATACATAATAACCACATATATACCAAATAAAATATATTATGAAAATGCGTAAAATAATATCAATAAGTATCGTGTGGTAGGGACGTCAATACTTATAAGGTTTCATTCACATGTCAAGCGGTCATGATAGCAGAACGTGAACGTTCCGCGATGATCATGAGAGGTATCGTCGCACAGTCTCGTAAGAGGTAAAACCTGATTGGTAAGCGAAGCAAGGCCGACCGGACGGGTTCGTCCTTGGCAAGGACAGAGCAAAGGTGACTCACCGAGAGGCTGGTGTAGCGCGGCGTGCGCGTCGCAGTCGGCACAGATGGTGGAGCGCAGCATCCTCTCGCGCTGCAGACGCCGCAGCAGCTGCAAGTGCTGCGGCGTGAACACAGTGCCGGAGCGCTCGCCTACCAGCAGCACGTCACCCGCCTCCCACCAGGCCTGCTCCCGCAGCGTGCCGTCGCGGTTGAACAGCCCCATGTCCTTGTAGCCCTCGGGCGGGCTGAGCGCGCCCGGCTCCGGCTCCTGGTACCGCTCGCACGCTCCGCACCCCGAGCACTCATCGCCCTCTCCTTCATCAGAGTACCCGCACTCATCTCGAACCACGATAATGTAGTCGGCCTCAAAGAATTCGTTAGCGCTCTCATCGAAGATGACCCGGTGCTTTTTGGATTTATTTCCCTTTTTAAGTGATGATTTTAAGTTTTCGTGATCTTTATTGTGGCGCGAGTCGCGAGCGGCGCGGTCGCCGCGCATCGTCGCGAGTAGTCGCACCGCGAGCGGTCGCCGGAGTGTCGTGGTGCGAGGACGGCAGGCGTCAGGCGGCAGGCGGTTCTGAGTCGACTGCAGCGCCGCGCCCGCCCTATCGATCGCCGCCGCCCGCCTCGCCGGTGCCCGCCAGCGTTACGACTTACGCCGACCATCGACACAGCACCGAGACGATTTCCCACTTGCCATCCCATAAACATTGAGCACCGCGCACGCTCATTAATTGGACTCATAAACAATATAGCAAATATAAAAAAATATTTTGTGAAATTAAATCTAATTGGGTCACTCAAAAATGGTCAGTAACATTTAGTTTTGAGTGATCCAAAACGTATCTCAAACTTACCCATATATGTATATTTCTACTACTTTTTATTGTTAAATAGATATTTGATAGAATTTGTGTTTTTATTTAGCCTGTTAAAACTATAATAATATTTTATATTTTTAAGGCACACACCAAAATAAAAGCAAGACCGATAATCTGCATAAATTGTAAAAAAATGTACATTGTTTGAATGAAATCCGCAAGTACTCTGAGATGACTGTTTATCTGTAAATTATACGGAATGTTTGCAAATAGTCAATGATTCTCTACTTGTGTATAACGTAGGCGTAATGCTCTGCTCTTGTGATATTTATAAAGACCCAAATTGAAATAGCTAACGAAGCTATTTTTATTTACTCATAAATTAAAATATATACTCGTAGATAAGGAATAGAGAAAATTATTGGATTCCGATGGGAGTTTTAATTTACGTCTAAATAAGTGAACGTCAAAATATAATAAAATGTAAAAATTAGTAACACATTGGTTAATAACAGTTAGGCGATTAACATTGCGCTAGCTAATGAGCACAAATTGTGGAAATCAAGCAATAACTAAGTTATACGATTTTTCATTTTAATAATATGACATGGCCATCCAATTATACTGCAATTTCACATGTCATTCATTAAAAGCTTAACGTTCTCGGTTTTATACTTTAACAGCTAACTAAAGTTGTGATAATGACAAAAATCATATTAACTTATTTAAAGACCTAGTTAAATTGATAATTGAAAACTGCTTGTCGAACGAAATGTGTAGAGCGGTTGGTCCAAGCAAAAATAAAACAATTTCTACTTTGTACCCATGCAGTTTTTAATATTTCATTTTTTTATAAATTGTGTGTCATAGACCTTTATGGATATAATTAAAGAAATAATGTAACGAAACATATGTTTCGCTGGGAATGTCACAATAGAAGTGGTAAAGCCCGCCTTCGAGACTGGAGACGAGACATGTCGTTCTCGCGTTATCCCTGATGCAGGGTATTATCGAAAACAGTCGTTTTTGAGGTTCCTGTACGGAGCCCGGTAGGAGTTCCATTGCGGTGATCGCCCGTACGACGAGGAGCAACACACGATGAGAATCTACTTGTGACGATCAGCCAAAACTATCTCTTACGCCAACCTTTAGTCCATGGTCCGGAGCGAGAGAGCTTGAAAAACGTTATTTTCTTTGCTAGATCGTGATGAGGCAAAGGAGGAGTCGGAACGTGTAAGGTAGCGATAAACTCCTGACACGCAGAACAGTGTACCGGCATCCAAAAGCCTGCAATGGGCAGTTCATCGTCTTATCAGTAAGAAGCCCGAGACTACGTTTATACGCACTTTACTACTACATTTTGTTTATACGCACCTGTCATGCAGTTGTCAGCAAAATCATTACTTATGGTTGGCTGGGGCCTGCTGAGCAATACGAAAGGAACCCCGCGGCTCTGGAAAACAAAGCAAAAGAAAGAACACGGATGTGGTTTAACCTGTTGAATAGCAGCGGCACACCAGCGGCCAAACAAAACAGATCATCATTTATTTTTGGCATTCCAACAATTGCCGGATTGATCTGTATTAGTCTTATTCACTTCGTGCTGCCCGAGACGAGAAAACTATTTGAAGACTGCCAAATAACAAAAATATTTTTATATAACAAGAACGCGACGGGCTTTTAAATATTTTCGTAAAATGTTCGCATAGTATTCCTAAAAACTCTAGATAAAAAGCCAGAGATCAAAACTATCCAACACGAGGGTGCACAGCTACAGACAACGAGTTGCAGACTGCGCGAATCTGCCTTTTATATCCTCAAACATCACTGCACGAACGAAAATGTTCCAGATGGTGCTTAAAATTTCTTATCTATACTACAAATAAGACCTTTTTAATTTTGACGACTCAAATAAAAAGACTTTGGTCGTTCATCTTTAAATTTCTGTAATACGTAAGTCTTTGCTAACATTAATGGACGTCATACAATTTATGTACCGTGATGAGACACACAACACTTAGAGCACTGAAAATGGCGAAGTGACCATTGAAACCACTGCGCTATCCATATAGCCGCTCAATGTCGAGTGCAATGTATTAATTTGTTTTCTGAATAAATGTAGGTACTATAGTAACTACTACTATCGGATTAGTCGGTAGACTCGTGATACGGTAAAAACAATAAACGGCAACTTTGTCCAACAGAAATACACGCGTAAAGCTGTCATATTAGTTCTAGAATTATTATATCGTAGCGAAAGCTGTAAGTGCAATAAACAAATCACAAACACTCGCAGTAATATAAACGTCATTTTATTTGTAAACATTAATTTATATTATTTATGTTTTGATTTCGTCCGCGTGATCCACAAGTTAACATTTCAAAAGGCGTTAAAATATTTTATTAATTTGTATACAATTTAAATAGAACTGTAAATAAAGTGCAATGTAAAATTAATTTTTAATGAAACAATTCAAAGTGTTTAAAGCCGTGCTTCGCGGAATTCTTCTATTAATAATACAAACTGAACCGATAGAACGATATTATCAAATGCTTATTTATTAATTAATTATTGTTAGAACTTAAGGGAGAATAGTTTTAAATATACTTGTATAATTATGTAATTATAAATGGCTGTTCATATGCAAGGTATGCCATAATAAATAGTCGTTTTTAATACTTATATTTATTCCAACAACTGTGTGCGTATATGTTTGCATAGTGCAAATCTTATTGTAGAGCGATATCCCAATCCTCCCTAACCCATAACTTACCAGAAGGAACTACCTTCCATTCAATGGCCTTACATCAAATTCCATCCAAAAGAATAATGAAAAAATTATAAATTGTTTATTAAAGCGTTTAACAGATGTTGACAAAAAATGTTATCAATTTAAAAAACGTCATAAAATTAAATAATTTGCTGGCAGAATTAAACACGAATACTTCTGTGGTTTTCACACTAGACAAGCCTGTATCCTATAACTATATATAAATATAAACATATCCTGAAGGCGCAAAACGATAACAAAATAAAGAGAAATAACATTAAATATTCCAAGTTATGTTATAATATACAACAGTATATATATTATAAATGTGTACATATGAAACCTTATTTTCTTTAGTCACGGATGTATTCCGTTACTCCGTATTTTAACCTGAAAATATAATGTTTGCTCTAGTTAAAATGTCTGCGTCTTAGAGGTAAACATTTAAATAATGTTACAAAGAACACCCAAATGCGGCACAGTTAGCTGTTTTTATCCAAGTGGAAATCGAACTCGAAACACTTAGCGTAATTTTGCTCTTGAATGCTAAATTCTTTGAACATTTGGCTGTTACTGCTTTTATCACCATAAGTGAGCCGAAATTTATTTTTCGAAATCTTGTTCATCCAAAAAATTTACTGGTATCCTCTTCGTCTCTATCCAAAACAATACTAGCAAAGCTGTGCTGTTGATTATATACGAAACAATCTATGCCGCTACGCTATGTAGAATCTGTAGCGGGGCTTGGATGAGTATGTCTAGAAGCCTCCAAGACGAGGAATTCAACACATTTGCAAGCAGTTCGAATATAGACTGTACTATTAAACTCCACTGAATGCTACCATCTGTTCGTCATCCCTAGCTACCTATCTACTGTATCTCATCTATTATTTACATTTGGGTTGCCACGCAGAAGTCTCGAATTCGATCCCAAGGCACGCAACTCTGAATTTCGAAGTTACGAGTTAAGAGGAAACCTGCTTGTCTGTGAGTTCTCCATAATGTTCTGTTCGCAAAGATATGTGAAGTCTGCCAACCTGCACTGTGCCAGAGTGGCGGAGTATGGCCTTACACTTTTCACAGTGAGAAGAGGCCCGTGCCCAGCAGTGAGCAGCAGCAGTAACATTTTCATTACAGCGTGATGCATGTAGCAGCCTTTAGTAGCAGAATGACATTGCTTTGGTATTGCCCCTACTTAATTCTAGACAATTGCCCTAACCAAACATTAAATAATGTATGTACTAAAGAAAACTCAAACTCGGCCCTACTGCGCCTACAATGCATACTCATCTTCAAACACAAAAACACAGCGATTTCGTAACAGCTTTCACCATACTTTTTCATAAAGCTAGCTCTAATATACAAGTAGAAAAGTGCTGGCTAATTGGTCGACAATCGTAACCGATTAAAATGGCACGCGGGTAGTATTTTACTGCAATATATAACTGCAATGAGTTAAACTACAGACCGGCCAACTCAAAAACATAAATGCATTGGCTATTCTAAACATGATTATGCAGAATATTGATGTATCATCTAAAATATGACTACATATTATTGCTAGCTCGTATATTGCTCGTATATCAGTAACCCAAAGCCTGATTACGCAGTGCAGTTTTGCTTTTGTTTTTGTGCCACATAAAGCGATATTAGCCTAACCGATTCGTAAAACCGTAAAGGCGTAAACTTACCGGGCAAGTTGGTTGTACTACGAAACCACTGCATAATAACGTGTTATACACTGCCGTCATAAGTAAAAAAGAAGTAACTACATGTTATTTTCGAAATTGAGATTTTTACGAATTTGGAATCAGTAAAAAAAGACGCATCTTCCGGTATACGATACATCTTTTTTCCTTATGATGGCAGTATAGGTCATTTGGACAAACTAGTTTGAATATACGTAGAGGGTACATTACGGTGGACTAATTGTAAAATATTATTATCTATACGCACAAAATAAACGAAACCATCAATAATATCACTACATATTATAAAACAAAGTCCCCCGCCGCGTCTGTCTGTCTGTCTATTCACGATATATTCAAACCTACTCAATGGAACAGATTCATGAGGAAGGTTTAGGTGTACAATTAACAACTGAGAGCTTTAATCGAAAACGCTGTCCAATACTTTAAGATATAACAGTTCTTCTTTAATAGATCTATAAAAAAGTCTACGATGGCATATGTCTATCTTTTAATGAGAGCTTACTATATACAGTCTAACTCCTTCAAAAATGGGCACATATAATGTGGTAATTTAAAAGCTATTTAGACAGTCCGTACTATCCTAGTTCTTTTCAAATTGAATACCTTAGTTACCTTAAGCATTTCATGCACTTTATTATTGGCCTTTACACTGGAATTTAAATGAATATCTTAGGAGATATCACAAAATAAAAGCTAACGCGGCAGAAAACAAATCCAAGCGGTATATTGCTAAATTAGTCTGCTCACACCGACCTACGAGACTAGCTTGATATTGTCACCACCGCGCCGCCAAGTATTGTGGGCATATGTTACATTTGTGAGTTCGATTCCCGCACAAGTTAAACATTTGTGTGCATGAACATGAATGTTTGTCTTGGTCTGGGTGTTTCTATGAATAATAAGTATATATTTAAGTAAGTATATATGTATGTTTATCCAATGTCTAGTACTCATAGTACAAGCTCTGCTTAGTTTGGGCTCGATGGTGTTACGTGTACCTATGTGATAGAATATTATATTACATATTATTATTATTTAAATCGCTCAACGCAAGAAGCTGATAGTCTAAAACTACTCATGCGATGATCTTGCCGCACACAACTAATGTAGTTAGTTAGCGTCACTGTTAAAACCACAAGTTAATTAAAATAAGAATTTCAGTATTTCCTGTCTTTGACATAGGAAATACTGCAATTCTTACACTTCATGCGACAGTGGGTTTGCAGCTTTATCCTGCTCCATGTAGCTGACGAGTAATAGATCGATGTGATTTTCTGTATAAATATTATTTCATTGCTGATAATAGCATATCGCCTCGCCAAATGGAGTATAGTTGAAATATCACATTGTGCGAAATTGTAAAATTATTATGTTTGGTGGAAATAAACCAATTTTTAATAATTTAATTTAATATGTACGTTACGAAAATATTATATAAAATATTCATGATTCCTATAAAACCAGCAAAGGAAGTTCATAATTATTTGTAGTAAATATTATATTCACACGTATAAACTACAGATTGCTACACTCGGCTTTTCTAATGTGATATCTTATTCAAACTTGGTATATGCTACTCGGGGATAGTATTTATAAAAATAAATAATATCAGCCCTGTATATAAATTGTTCCACTGCTGGGCACAGGCCTTTTCTCAGTGTGAGAAGAGTTAGGCTACAGTCCACTACGCAAGCTTCACATATCTTGGAGATCTCTAAGACATGCAGCTCGCCTCACGATTTTTCCCTTCGCCGTTTAAGCAAGCAATAATTAACTATTAAACACGCATATAACTTCGAAAAGTCAGAGGTCAAGGAGGCCTTGGGTTTAAACTCGAGAACTCAGCGTGGCAGTGCAACGGTTACCTACTATATTTCCATTTGTTAAAGATTTTTCCGCAATTGTCCGCATCCACAATTGCGGCACTTCCGCATCGATTTAGACATCCGCTTCCACGAATGTCACAAAATCTGCATCCACAACATGCCTGATCAATAGGTATCACGCTCATCAAATTCCGTATTTCATGACGGTATAAAATAATAATAATGACGTTTACTTGGAACAAGTTAACTTCAAACCGCATCAATTTTAAAATAGAAACGTTTATGGCTGCAAAGGTTTTAAAACTGCAAGCACAGCTATCAGCGCCGAATTCTAGAAATGGTACACAAGGTATGTCCCAGACATTATAAGAAATAAATCCAATAAACAATCTAAAAAAATAATGGATTGAATTAAAAAAGTTTAATAAAAATTACACAATTTTCAGTAGAGTTAGGTAACTAATTCTTTAAACACGATGATATAAACCACTGCTTTCCGTAATAATTTTACCATTGACTCGAGAAGAAAAAGAAGTACAGTTGATATTAATTTGAAGAGCAGTAATGAGGTGTGTTTGCACAAGTTTGAGTAGTGATGGTTTGTGTCAATGTGTATGTTTGTTTTTGTAAGTGTGTGTATGTGTGGTCGTGTGTGTGTGTGTGTGCGTGTGGGCGACTATGTATACTCGTATACAAGTCAATATCATATTTCATTGATAAAAGTGCACCAATAGTTCATTGCATCATCTTAATCAAAATACAATGTACTTACCGAGCAGGCTTGTTAAATGTTCGTCGAGATTTAAATCTGATTACTTTTATTTTATGATTTTAAAATAACATAACATATCCTAAATGCGGATGAAACGTTTTATTTATAAAGAGTATAACAAAAAACCTATTTTAGTTTGAATTATTTTGAATAACATGCAAGTACTTCATATACATCAATTTTATAAACAGCAATGTTGTAAATTTCTCTGGTTCGATTTATTATAATATATTAAATTACAATATAGGCTGAAATAAAGGACGATTGAATCGTCCTTTATTTCAGACAAGCAGTATGAGTGATCTAGTTAATTTACCATATTTTTTTAGTTCGTGTCTAACAAATTCGTCATTGTACTTAAACAGTTTATCAAATGATTAAATCCTCTCTGCTTTTCGTTACGAATGATGCAATTTTTTGAAAGGTTCTCGTCGTCCACATGGACGCCACACGTGATCATAGGTGAGTATCTCCATCCACTTAGCATCAGGCGAGCCGTACATACACTTGTTCGCCATCTTGGCAGTATGAGGCTAAAATTATATTATATTCAGACATTAAAAAATAATAAAGGGTTGAGTCGGCAATAAATGACATATACATATAATATTTTTTACTGCGGACTAACTAACTTTGTAAATAATAAACGCAACGCTTTAAATGTATGCTTTACTAGGTTTATTTAAACTCCTGAATACACAAGCGAATATGCAGCCGCCTCGCAAAATTGTGTTGATTTGCAACAGAAGTCCGGATAGCGGCGCTTTGCTTGTTTGCTTTAAGCTCTTTGAGTGTAAATGCTATGATATGTACGTAGATGTGATACGTAAAACGAAATAGCCATGTGAGAATAATAGCACAATCAAATGAGCCTTACCCAATATGTGCTGATCTAGCCTAGGTTCTGAACAAATATTAACTCTATAACTGTGCGACCTATTTCATACCCACGAATTGAAGGACATAAAATATCAATATGTCACTTACATTGTTTGTTTAAATTTCGAATTCGGCTATTATAGAGATTAGAGCGAATAAACGCCTTGACAGAACCCTATATATGATCTTATTTGCTACGCAGACAAGCAGTTAGCCGCAACTTCGAAGGTAATCCATTGTCGAGACAAAACAATTTAAGACTTCAATATGATGTCAATTAGTCAAATTTTAGAATTCACGTTATCTAAACAACGTAATGTAATAGATAGGGCTTATAAGATTGTTCTTATTTGTCCCTCCTAATTTGTCCCCTTCGAGAGATAAACAAACAAGAAATACGATCTATCCCTCTGTTACCTACGAGAAAACAGATCGAACTAATTACTACCCGTCTGTACCACGCTATTTTTTATGTCGACAAATAGTAATAAATTCTATCTATATCACCAAAAGTGCGGTTCTACAAAACTGAATTATTAGGCAAAAGGTTTAGATTTTGAGTTGATCCGCAAGCTACAAAACTGTGAAAGCCGCACCAAAATCCGCTGACTGGATTTTGTGCGGAGCTCCAACAAACAAACAAAAAGAATATGCATACATCTCTACTACTCTCGTAAGTGCGTGGATGAAACAAATTTAATATGTTCTCTTTAGACAACAGGTAATCTTCACTCTTAACATTATCATATTTATCATGTGCTTCAGAGCAACGCAGGGACTGTTATTGCAACTGCATGAGTTGATTATTTATTATTAAAGCTGAGCTAGTGATAGTCTTATAAGGCAGCCGTGATGTAGGTACTTGGTATTACGATCGTGCTGTTCGTACCTAACGAACATGTTGAAATGCCTAGCTGCCCTATTTGACTGCCATATTCATTCATTAGAATTTGACCGCAATTTCGTGAGACTGGTTTACGATTCATCCGCGATATAATTTACGTGCACTATGTACTATATATACACTATGCTATATCGTGCTATATCTTCGATCTTAATTAATAGAATTAGATGAAACGTGGCTCTGATTTGAAGTTGAACTTTAAACTAACAAATTGCGAACAACAAAATCAGGTAGTCATACAAAAAGTCGATACCAATTATTTTTCTTCCAATGAGCAGATGTAGCTGTGTTACTATTTTAAAATAGTATCTAGAGATAGATTGCAAAGTGGATCGATGTCTTTATGAGCTCTTCGAGGCACGAGGTGAATGTGATCTTAACCTCCAGATTCAATGAGACTTCTCAGTGTTGACTCACCGATAACTCAAAGGTCGGTTTCTATCTACTAGTGTATGAAACGCCAGGTTTACTGCCATCAACTGCCCAAAGCCTAACATTTAGTATGCGTCGAATTTGTTGTTTAAACGCGTGACATTAGCATAGTTTCAATTGTACAGAGAGTTGAACAAGTCTAATTAGTGTACATCACAGGCGTATTAAAACATTGCTAACGGGCTTACAGACTATTTACCCGCGATTTGTGACTAGAGAACACTAATACTAAACTAAACATAACATATACTCTCGCCTGTGTACTGCAAAGATGATTTACACATGCATTTCGCCAGTTATGTTCTAAGCTCTACGTAAGGAAGGCTGAGCTTATTGCCGTATACCAGTCACATATCCAAACACCGTTTGCATTATTAATATCTACTCAACTTGTTACTGGGAATATTAACATAATTCCATTCGGAATATTATCGTTGATACATTGAGGTATATGTAGAATCTTAAATTCAAAAGTGTATTTTCTCACCTACCGTCATACCAAGACTACCGCGTTAGTATATAAAGACCTGCGTTATGCTTAAATCCTCCGATAAATCTAAACGAATGATCTAAACCAAATAATAAAATATTGTCACGGAATGGCTGACCATGCGATAGATAGTTACAATTAATACTCGAAGCATACATAGTACCCACATAATATGTCTTTACGACACCAGCTACCGCGCCTCATGACATCTATAACTCTTGGCTACAGTTTTTGCAAGATAAAACGTTACTAATAAAGATGACTTGAATCAAAACAATATTTCGCCAGTGAGGGAAACCTCATAATAATAGAGACACCCTGAAGATACCGCTGAAGATGAGCCTTTTAAATCGTTACTAGTGAATACGACTGCTATGTATTAGGTGTCGTGTTCGATTCGCCGGTCAGGCAAAGAGCTAAAGAGTTGTGCTGGGGTGCGGCTATGGGTTCATCCCTATTACCAGGCACCTAAAATTGCCGGCAGAAAATGGGTGTAATAGGTACACCTGATTATCTGTTCATTTGATTATGGTTAGGTAGTGAGGCTAAGCAGTTTCTTCTAAAAGAACTTTCGTATTCGGAGTTCCTGTATCGCTGGGGACAGACAATTTTTTTTGTCCCGTGTATGTTAGATATAGTGGCCGTGGCAAGACGAACTCTTATACTATTACACCATCCGTGCAGTGAAATACAATATAAATTATTCCATACTAGCTGTTACGCGCGACTTCGTCCGCGTGGATTTTAACTAAAAGGTGTTTGTTCAGTTCGCAAAGTTTACAAAAATTTAATATTTCTGTAGGTATTCCTCGAATAGAAATACCTATGCTAAAATTAATGTCATTTTTCTACTTTGTGGTTCGTTTTTAATTTATTATATAAGGATTTATATACATATATTAAAATGATTATTATTTTATATACATTTCCCTATTTAAATCGGAAATTGTTCACTATTTCATAGGCTTTAATATACTTCCCGCGGATTCCATTTTTTTTTCTAAATTTATAGTTGCTTTCATTACTCCTTATAACATTAGCTATCTGCCAGTGAGAGTCCCGGCAAAATCGAGGCAGCCATTTCAGAAATTAGCCAGAACAAACAGACAGACAGACCGACAAATAGACAGAAAAAAATATTTTATAGGTATTTTGATGTAAGTACCTTATATACTTTCATATGAATTTAGTAAAAAGCTGTTACTTTGACAACAAACAGACACTTCAATTTTATTTATTTGTATAGATGTATAGATGAATCGGATATTGTTTACTATTTCATTGGTTTTAATATTTCTTCGCGGAACCTTATTTTATTCTAAAATCAAAAAAACCTAATTTACTCCTTGTAACATCAGCTATCTGCCAGTGAAAGTTCTGTCAAAATCGATTCAGCCGTTTCGGAGATTAGCCGGAATTTTTATATAGCTATCTTATATAATATATGTACTTTCATATGCAATAAGTAAAGAGCTGTTATTTAGACATTACAAACAGACACTTCAATTTTATTTATTTGTATAGATAAATTAACTTGCCTCAAGACTCCGTTATCATATATTTAGACATGCTAAATGCTGATGACAATACTGGCCAGCTCGAGCACGTTAATAACACCTTCATAAGCACCTTCTCAGGCCGTCAAAGTAGACACCTCAACATCGCCTCGGCTGCTATGAGGACGATGTGGAGGCCACTGCTCTTAGACCACACGACTGCTTACCATCAGGCGGAGCGTGGTCATTTTGACGAGCAAAATATTTAAAAAAAAGAAAAAAAAAATTCAACGGAATAATAATACCAATAGCACAAGACCCTTAGCAATCGATCTGAATGAGAACTTATATATTATTTATGTATAGTAAGTAGTTAATCCATAAATCTGGAGTGGCCCAGACGGCGCGGTAGTCCTCCGTACTGGTTAAGTCTAGCTAAATCTAATAATAGACCATTCATACAATTTGCAAAAATCGCACTTAAACAATCAGGATTGCGGTGTGACTCCAGACTAGTAGCTACCAGCTAACCAATCTATAGATGATACTGTCTGTCTCCGATAGGGACAGCTGATAGCAGATTGTACGAATTAATATTAGGTTGACTGTGGTAGTTGAGATCTATGTAACTAGTGATACGAGCGATCAGCCCGCAATGTAATTTCAAAATGAGCTTTGTGATAATAAACTCACTTCTAAATTTGTAGTAATAAATCTAATATGTGTATATAAGGCAATTTTATGGATAAAGACCTTTGAGTTTTAGGAGAATTCGTACTAGAGGAAACATCTCAAGTAAATTTTAGTAATGCGAGTTAGAGTGCATGCTCTCTAACTTGATCAATCTGAGTCAGGTGATGCCTGAAACGGTACTTTTGAGTGCAATATGAGTTATGGCGTAAAGTCATGCAGACGATGACATGTTTTGATTTATTTGTTGCATTAATCGCCTAAGTGACTTTAAAGCGTTTTTTTTTTTTTTTACGTGGGGGAATGCAATGACGCATATCCCTCCGCGGGGGCGGGCGGAGGGATTATGTCGGACTCGCCGGGGTAAAATAAGATGGAAAAGAAATAATGTACCTCCCGGAATACCGACTAAACCTACCACGGTGTTGAGGCGTGCACTAACCCGTGTTAGGTACGCCTAATTTACTTGAGATGTCTCCTCTAGCACCTAGAAGGTACATATTAACTCAACGATAAAGCCTCAATTTTATTAGATAGATATCTGTTACTGCGGCTGTTGAAGACATTCAAGTTATATTATCAATGAAAAAGATACAGAATAGCAATACAAATTACACACAGCCAATATTACCAATAAAACAGAATAAAAAAGAATTGATAAACCGTACCAACCGTACCATTGTTTTAGATAAAAAGATTTAACCAGAGCAATCTGCCATAAGATACCAAAAAAGTACAAAGTACACACACAAGTTCAAGTACAACACCTCGCTTGAAATTTCGCGCGCTTCACTAAGTATTGCCAGAATTAGATTTCGATCCCCCATAAACAATTCAATGTTCAAAATAACAGCGTCACATAGGTAGAAGATTTTACGAGGAATACATACCTGCGTAGACTAAGCTTTGCCCCTGAATAGTAATTAGAGTTTTCTTTTTATAAAGACATTTAGTAATTTAATATCGTCGCATTATTATACTATATATATTGACTTCTAAAGATCTAAGACTACTAAAAAGTTGTTAAGCACCGTTTAAATCAGTATTAAAATGGTGCTGAGAGTGTTTGAAAATTTTCTGAAAGACGTTTTAGTGCACTTTATGTCTGCAAATGTCATAATTATATTTTATTATTTATCTATTAACTACATTACACATTTTTAGAATTGGCATCGGCTGCCGCTCTAAGCTAATATAATATATAAATTGTTTAGAGTAAACAAAAGTGAAGAATTATTTATTTTGAGAGCACATACATTCGCAATAAATCAGGGATTTTGTACGCGTTTGGCAACATAATAAACATAGACAAACTTGGTTTCACATTCTTTATTCGTCTACTATAGACAAAAATTCACAGCTATTTGGCTTTAGAGCTACGTAAGTGATAATAATAAAGCAATCAAGATTTTATGGTTTTAATTAATACCCTTATTAATAAAATAAATGTACATACTTTTAGTAGTATGAGTTTTATACTGTTAAAAATCAATAATTAACAATAAATGTTACCAGTAACAAAACGATGTTGATGACCAGACTGACGGCCCACATTTTGACGGAGACTTGACATCTGCTTAGCAGCGCTATGCGCAAGGAATTGTTTACAAAAATAAAGCTATTTTACTTTGACCTATTGTTACAACTCCCCGAGAGCAATAGCATTTAACTTGTTTCCTTCTGTGTCAGTGGCCTGCTGCATTTAACGTATTGTTTGTAAGCCAATGGCAATAAAGTTGCGGTAAGTTATATTCTTATAATCCGAACAGATGATGAAAATTCACTTTGGTAGGGATTCGTACATTTATGTATTTGTAATTGTTCCTAGGTATTTTTCAAATTAACAAATGACGATGTGATCTCGTTTTATAGAGATGTAGGTGAGTCGATTGCGTGGGTGTATTATTAACGATCAGTGCATGCGCTCATCGAGTTTTGCAAGTAATCTTTGACCTTATAAAATTGCGGATGCACCTGCATCCGCAATTGTTTAGAGACCATCTTCATATATAAACCATACAATTACGAGTAGATACTCGTAATTGTATGATTTATATATGAAAATGGTTGAGATATTGACTATCACTGTACCTCAACCTGGATACATTATTTATTGTTATTTCTGGACACTAGACCATTGTAGAACATGGTAGATCATGCATTTATGAATACATTGCATATTTGGTAGGATGATGAGAGTACATTTGTGCAATAATGCCAATGTCAATCAATAATATTGTCTGTCTTGGTAGCCTCTCCCTTGTTTGTATCATGTTAGGTAGGATAATTGTTTTAGAACAAAAATAATCTCAATTATAGACTTCGGTTGGCTTCGATGGCATAGTGGTCAGTGTAACGGACCGCCACGCTTGAGGATGCGGGTTCGATTCTCACACATGTCAAACATTTGTGTGCATGAACATGTTTGTCTTGGTGTGGGTGTTTCTATGTATAATATGTATGTATTTACAAAAAAAAAGTAAGTAGGTATATATATGTATGTTTATCCATTGTGTAGTACCCATAGTACAAGCTCTGCTTAGTTTGGGCTAGATGGTGTTGTGTGATGTGATAGAATATTATTATTATCTGTCTTTAGTGTAGTTTTCTTAGAAAATAAAAGTGTTGTGTTTGTATATTTAATAATTAGTCTATGTTGTCAATAGAACTTATTTTGAATTTTATTGTAATACATACTTGTTATAATTGATAGTGTTAAGTTAAAAATACTTGTTAGACTTGAGCTGTTTTCAACATAACATTCAGGTAAAATTTATAATAAAGACAATTACTATTATAACCATAAGCAAAATTCTTTAAAACTACACATCATTTCAAGTTTTTCTTTACTTGTGTTACTACAATTTTGAACATTCCCTGCCAATTTCCAAAATTGCAGACTTACGCTAAACCCCGTGGTGTTCAATTTAAACTTGTGTCACCCCTAGTTTCAACTATGTACTAAGTATTTAACAACAAATTGTGTAAAATCCTTGTCAATAATTACATTACAAGTTAGACTTGTATGATAAAGAATAGGATACAAATATAGTGCATATATTTGTTCAACATTAAGTTACTAGGGATGTTTGGCAATCCAATAGACATTGGCAATTGAAACATAATAAGTAAATGTTGCTAACAAATAATTCTGATATTAAAAGTGGTCAATTTCTATTCATTACTAGATGTGCTTGCGGTTTCACCCGCGTTTATGATCACTGCGCCGCCCCCGTGGGTTGTAGCGTGATGTTATAGCCTATAGTAGCTATCCTACACTAAAATAATTTTTCAATTCGGTCCGGCAGTTCCTGAGATTAGCGTGTTCAAGCAAACAAACAAACTAACTCTTCAGCTTTATAATATTAGTATACATATACTCAACAAGTTCTTGTCTGGTATCAAAGTTAGCACTATAACAAGGTAAGACTTTAATCTTTTTAATCCCAAATAAGCTGTCTTATTTCAAGTTATTGTGATAAAATGATTTGGGTCAAACTGTTAAGTAGTATATTACTAGCACAATGAAACAATTTAACAGAAATACAAATCTACAAGCAGCTACAGTACAGTAGCTTTTATGTAAGTGATTTGTGGAGACAAGAGCTTAAGTTGGGTAGTGGGTTAATAACCCTCTGTATACATGGTGCAGTTATCACTTAGCATCAGAGAATCTACTTGGCTTAGGCATTCCTGACATCTCAATTAAATAAGACCCTCAACCGCAAGACATGACTAGAATGCTGTATTACGAATTACAATATTAAGTATGCTTATTCCATATAATGAAACACTAATGTTACAATTATTTAACTTGTAAACTTGACTATATTGGGACGTAATGCTAAAAGCATTGTGTAAATGCCATTGTAGGTACAATGGTTAATGAGTTTAAAGTGGATTACTAATAGAAAATTATACTTAGAGCAAATGGCTGCAATAAGGTACAATCTATGCACTTCAATGAATCTCCACATTAGTAAAGTTGATCAGTGAATGCAGACATTGTTGCAAGCTTACAACTTATTGAGATATATTATTAAACTCTAGTGTTTGTCTTGGGATTTCTTCCAATGTAAAATAAAAGTATATGGGACGTGTTTATTTTTTATCAGCAATCTGACCGACAAATATTCATATTTGTTAAAAAAGTAAACATGTGATTTGTTTAGTAAAATGTATTTTAAATTATTGCCTCTTTATTGTAAATTTCAAAAACATAATAATATAATGCATTGAAGTATTACTTGTAATTTTTGTTTTACTTCAAATTTTGTAGGAATGGTAACAAAGAATTAATACCTTGGTCACAAAAATGGTTTATTTTTTATTTTTCATTCAAGATTAGTTCTTCAATTACTTATTACTTTCTTATCAAGAATACAAACATTTATTTTTAGCTTGCTCCATGAGACAGAATTTTTAATATAAACATTTAAACAATGTTGTCCAATACCACTCTGTTACATTTTTGCTTCAAGAACCCAACAACGAAATTTGGTCAATTGTACTTTATTCACCAATTGAATAGTACAGCACTACAGAAATCGACTCCTTCTATTGTACACTAGCAACCGCTATAAAAGATCATGGACATAAAACTTAATAGTGATTGGGGACTTCAATGCAAGAACGGGCAGCAGAGTGAAAGGAGAGGAGATGATACTGGGCCCGTACTATTCAGGGAAACGAACAAGGAATGAAGAAAATTCATACAACTTGCATATGAGAATAACTTAAAAATACTCAACAGCTTGTATAAAAACCGCCATAACAACAGATGGACTTTGATGTCACCAGATGGCCGCTACAAGAATAACATAAATTACATTCTTACAAATAAAAGCAAAGAGTTTCAAGACTGCGGAGTAGTCAAAAACCTGAATTTCGACACTAATCACAGATAGATAAGAGCAAAGCTACATTTTAGCAAATCTAGGAATCACAGACCCTTCGAGGTGAAACAGACTAATATTACAACATTCGAAAAGACCGATACTCTAAAAGAAAACTTAAAGCCTTTATAGAAAGTGCAAAGGAACTTAGTACTCATAGTTTAAAGAGGTCTTACATACAAAGGCAAGAAGTGAACCAAGGAATGGAAGTAACATGGCGAATTGGCTTACAAACAAATCGAAAGAACTGCTGAGAACTAGAGCTGAACTAATAGCTATAAGAAGACTAAAAAAGATAGAAGAGATATAGCCGAACTAAGTAATAAAATCAAGGTATTTAAAGGCTATTTCGTCTACAGGCTTTAAATGTTTATTGAATTTCCAGAATTGCACAGCTTCATCCCAATTGTGGCTTTTTTCAGGATACTGTGTTTCCGTATACATTTTGAATAAATTCATTGCCGTAGCGGATGTCATATCTGCATTACTGGTTTTTCTTTTTAGAAATCCAAGCAAATCCGGGCGACCAGTTTCTCTTGTACTATTTCCACTTGACGTGGCTATTTCTTCTGCGCTTTGAGATATGTTTCGGATCCGGAAAATATTATTTATTTCTGCCTTTACAGCATCTTTAGCAGCCAATTTATTTTGCAATTGTCTAAAGCTGTTTCTAAAAACGGGATGCAGTATAGTAGAAATTCGACAAACAGTTCGAGATTCGTATTCCAATAAGCGATCATTCATACAGTTTTTCAATGGTTGTAAAAATATTTCACGTACCGCTGTAGAAATTCTGGGACCCAGACTTTGAATGTTATCGAATAGCCCGTAAATAATAGGTATAATCAAACTAGAAGTTGGATACTGGTCTCCGCTTATCATTTGGGTTGCTTGCTCAAATATATCCAACAAAAGCATCATATCTTGTAAATTTTTTTTCTTCTGGCCTAATTACCTATTTGTAGTGCTTGAGGCAGTTTTCTCTGTGCGGTGGTTATACTATCAATTAACTTTAAAATTCTTTTTATCATATAATAAAAGCTATTCCAACGAGTTGGAACCTCCTGTTGTAATTGTAAAGGTTCTACATCAGGATTTCTCTCTCTTTGTTCTTTGTGGAGTGTTAGTGTAGCAATATAAGATCTAATTCGAAAGAAACAAGTTGGTAAATAATTGTCATGAATGTTTATAATTATAAAAAATGATTGTTGAATGTGTCTTATTTGTGTAACTGTATTATATAAAAAAATAAGATGCGACGATCACCGGAGATCAATCGGTTAATTACCGATTATTTCAATCGAGTACATTTACCGGTAAACCACCGGTAAATGTACTCGAATAATGTAATAATATTAAATTATATTAGTGGTCGCCTAGTGGTCAAATTTGACTATAATTGATTTAAATTTTAAGCTTAATCGTTATTATCGTCATTTTCTATAACTTTACCCTTATAATCACATTTCATTTAGATTTGGCCAAGACTATACAGGTTTAATTTACCTATCTTTTTCAAACAAATTATTATTTACTTTACTATATGTACTCTTTCATTGACGATACTTCTAAGCTTGCTACTTTGTTTTCTTTTTTCTTTATTAAATATAAATAAGGTATAAGTAACCATAGTTACAAAGAATTGTATGACGTCAGACGAACAACGCCGAAATACTACGAACGCGATTCGACTGTGTGTGTTAAATGCATGTTGTGTGCGTGTAGTATTTTTTCATTAATTTAATGTATTTCTAATGCATATTTTATAAAAATATATATATTCGCCACTTCTTCTCCATGTACACTTTAACTGTGCCAAATTTCATACTTCTCCATCCGCACAATTTTCGTAAAAATGGGCACAAAGTATTTGCTTCACGTATTAATATATAGATTTAATAATTATATTATATTTTATTCACTTAGACATTATAACAGTCATAAAGGTTGTTGGTAGAACAATCATTGCATGACTTACATCTATGTCATACTCGTAGTATCAGCTTGTTAACGACAAACATTAGATAAATATACTCAGCATATACTATTAGACACCAATTATCTGACACAAAGAAAAATACTTATTAATTTTACTTTAATGACAAAAAGAACACACTACCACAAAAACTATAACAAGATTATATTAAAACTAAACAAAATAAGAAATAAATTAATTAATTCTTTCCCTATCCGGTTAGTCTATAACCAATAGAAAATCTATTGATAATATTATATGGGATACAGCGAAAAATACGGACAAATCTATTAATATGTTAATCTCTCAATGGATAATATCTTAAATTTAATATAGTTCTGCTCGTAATGGACTCATATTTGACTAAAGTAAGACATATTATGGTATATATAGAGAAAATATAAACAGTAAAGCTAAGATAAGAAAAGGATAAGTTGATATAAAAGATACATACTGAATGAGGTGAAATCCAACAAATTAAAACAATAATTTGGTAATTATTTGCATTACTGAATAGTAGTAACTTTTGAGAATTATTACACCATAACCAAAGCATTGATTTTAGTGTTCCAATATTGCTAGATCCGCTTTAGATACATTTAATAAAAATGGAATGCACTCAACCAAAGTGTACACCTAATGATATCTGCAATATTAAAGATACAAATATTGTATTTGTTGCCAGTTATGACAGTTATTGCAATAGCTGATAATAATTAACCGTTTATGTTATTATAAAATATCATTATGTGTAAGACAGGTTGTTTATTACTGTTACAAATATTTTTTTATTGGGTTCATACTGGTTAACTATAGAGTTGTGTATAGTGCTTAATACGTACCGTGTTGTTTCAGGTGCATCTTGTAATTAACATAAAACAGTCTCTTAGTTATGGATTATATAACTTTCACTACTCCATTTTAAATGTTGATTACATTTTAGCGTTGCTATTTTCTGCCAACGTACAGTCCACACAATTGTAATAAAACGAGTATATGCAGGGATTTAAATGCCAATCTCAGTTCATGTAATGTTTTACAATTTACATAAAATTAAAACTTAGGTATATTGTTAAAGATTGATATTGACATTTAAAATACCCGGAAATATGTTGTTGCACTTGTTGCCATATTAAGAACATTAATATAAGTATAGATTTAAGAAAATATATATTAACTGCTTTCTTCATTTTATATAATTGTTTTGTAAATTATTCATTAGACGATTTTTGATATTAAAAAGTATATTTAGGTATATTTTCTGGAATTATAATATGTTTCTAATATTTATGAGAGATATTTAAATAACGATGTCTTTATTGCTGGTAACCCTGAGAACCCTTTATGAAAACAGTTGTGAAGTCAAAATAAAATCATATAAATCGTTTTAAATCTTAATTTATTGAAAAAGTATCGTATAAATTAACACTACAGGATAAATCATTAACTATTTGATAATGTATGTATGTTTTCGGAGCATAGGTAAACTATGCCTATTTCTCTTTCAAGGATTTGCGATATTACGATTGCTCGTTTTTCTTTCATACCTGTAATATTATTGCAACTTGTAGTTGTAAACCACATATTGATTTTAACAATTCAATAGGTATTAGCGATTTGTGTTCGATTTTTCTTTAATGTATACTAAACTAAGCCTTGTTGGCAGTGGTATAAAATGTGATTGTGCTTTGGCTACCACTTTGGGAATAGGTACAGGCGTTAGAGAGAGGGAGCTATGTGTGTATAATAAGTATTTTAACAATTTTTATATGAATAATGATCTACGTTTTATTTGAACAGATAATGGGTACATGCTGGTGCAAAGACATGGCACCAGAGGATGCCTACGAGCCGCCAGCGGGGCCCGTCGCAACGTTCACGAGCGCCACGGTGCCCCGCATGACTGTCCCGAAAGTCGTGGACCCCGTCGTGGTAGATCAACTCGTTCTAGAACTCTTAACGCTCATAGCATCTTTTGTGGACAAGTGAGTAATTCTTTAGGTATTTAATTCTTATGTACGTTAAAAAAAGAACCAGTCATCATATCGTTCAGCCTTCTTGGAAGTGTTCAGTGAGACACAGTAACTGAACTTCTCCTAAAAGGCTGAACTGATATTACTGGTTTTTTTTTATTATGTTGGCATGGGGATTGCTTATATTGAATAGAATCGATTCGAATCCTAGCAGGATTAAGATAAGTTAAGACAAAGGTTGCCTTTGGCTGCAACAAATTCTAAATCCAATCGTATTTATATTAATTGAGCCTAGCAAGTAGTTATTCGTTGAATACATCAAAGCCAATATTAAAGTGTGATAGCTGAAATTACCACCTATACGTATCCGACCAGTACAGGATACCGAAGTGAGATCCTTGCCAATATTCGGCTTATAAAGTTATTCGACTACGAACCTTACCAATATCAACAAAACGGAAGAAGTAACTCGCTTTTATCAATGTGTCATAAAATCGAACAATTGATTGTCATTCGAATAATAAATGGTCAATAATTACTAATAAGAATTCCCAGATTACATAATATTTTCATCTTACTATTTAGGATACAATGACGAGCCGGGAAGACGATTACGAAATTCTTAGTAGCCGGAGATTGGTTATGTTAGCAATAAACAGCAATAACCTGCTTATCTCATTGTAACGCGGCCTAGGAACCACATTACGTTACGTCAGATTAGCGTCGTCAATTGAGTAAATTTAGTAAAATATTTTAAAATAATATTTCAAATTCTGTTAATTATACTACATAATACCACAAATATACATACATACATTTTGTTATTGCTGATATCAATAATAATTTACATTGGAGTTCTCGACGGTCTCCAATTTACATTAGACTGCATGTTAATATTATATTTCAAAATAAATGTTGACCTTGCTTTTATTCATTTACCTGTTTAATTATAGTTACAAATTACAATGTTTTTATGGACAGTGAAATAAATTTTGTAACTCATGTTGCTTACAACTTGCGTAAAACAGCGCAAACCATAACACACAATATTTCGAAAATACTTTTAGCATGTCGACATTAATGATTAGGTACATCTGTGTTTTTAAAAAGTATCCTCCTATTCATTTCCAAGCCTTTAAACCGTCTCCTCATGAAATTTCGTCAGAATCGGTTGTGCGGTTTAGCGGTGAAATTAACAGAGAAAGTACTACAGCAATTTACATTATCTTTAGATATATAAATCTTCTGTGCGCGTGTTTGTAAATTAAACTCTTCCTAAACGGCTGGACCGATTTTGATGAAATTCTGTGTGTTCAAGTGGATTCGAGAATGCAATAAGTATCTAATAAAGTTAGAACAAAAACAGATAAAGTAATGCGTAATAACGATTTAGAATTTCTCTTTTCGAATATAGAAAATTATTCGTTTTATGATTCGAAAATAATAGTGACTTGCATGAAATTACCTACAAAATTAAAAAGTTATAAGCGTGTGAAGAAGAGTTTAAGTAAACTATCGACAGCTGTGCTCACATTGTTCTAGCAGTTCTAGTTAATATGCAATACAAGTTTTTCCCTATCGCTTCAGGGACTAAGACGTGTGAATCTGTAAGTATAATGCTAAATAACATTACAGTCCAATAATGTTCAGAAAACAGATTGATTTTTAAACATGCGGATGCTGTTTTAATGCACACAGACCGAAGGGTCTGGGATTCGCTGCCCATGGGTTCTTTTACGAATTCTCGATAGCAGCATGGAGTCAGGAACTCGTAATACGTTTCTACCTTCACGATATAGGCGTAAGATTATGTACCTATGTTTTATTTCAATTCTTATAGTTGCCTAGGTCTTAGGTACTTCTAACTAGCAAGATACTTATTTGTTCTAAATCTATTCATAAATGCATCCTAACGTTTCATGACACACATTTAAATTATTTTTGTATGACAAGATGTCCTAAATCGCGGTGATTTTATACTGCGGTCTGCAAAACAGTCTTCCCTTTATATAAGGTTACAGTCCACCTCTACACCGACTCTGCAGAGAGTACAATTCAGTAGCTAAATCCACACCTGCCATTGACATTTACAACGATGCGAGAAACAAACTGAAACGTCACACATTTACCTCTTTTCGAAACTCCATCAATAACAATATGGTCACAACTTAAAATTTTTATCAGTTTATTCGTTTTCATATTTAATTTAGATTTTGCAATCTCTGTTTACAATAATTAACCAATTATTATATTATTTTAAGATACTTATATTCATGTACAACTATTTATTTACAAAAATTGCCTGTATGTAGTTTCTAATTTAAATTTGTATGTATAGTACTGTCATTATGTGCATGTTGGTTTATCCGTAATTGGCAAGTGTATTAGCCTAATTATTGTCGCCTATATATATTCCTTTTTAACCATGTATAATACATTTGCTGTGGATGAACCTAAATAAATAAATAAATAAAAATAAAAAAAAATATGTACCTGTAATACGGTCTCGCTATTTTAAGTTCATCGCAGCTTAAGGTAATACACCAAATTATATACAAATAGGTGATCCAGTAAATTATGTATTGTATACTTTATAGGTACCCATATCGTAACAATAGTTTTTTTTGTTGCCGTTTGAAATTGTTCTAACTATTCAAGTTACCATAAACAAAAGTAAAATGAATTCTTCGAAATATAAAGTATGGCTTTCAATTATTTGTTTCCCTTGCAACACAAAACGTGGTAAGTACTTAAGCTTGTTGAAAATGTAAAAAGAAAACAATCTTAAATAACTGCAGCGTACAGTTCACGCTGCCGTTAAATTTGTCTGACCTTTGCCAGGGCGCCGTTCTGGGTTCAATCACCACACGGCACATAGTCTAGTACGATCTACAAATAGTTGCCCAGGTTTAGGTGTACTTTGTGACATAGTTATGTTTAAATGAATTGAAATATTTTCATTGACATGCATTTTCAGACTACCTACTGCTACCAAATTTGGTGCCACGTGACTAACTGATTTTACCGGTAGTAAAGTTATTGAAAAGCTAAATTGAACCACCTTATTAAACTGAACGACAAGGGTCGGTGTCCTGACCATATAACGTTTTGTTGCAGTGACGAAGAGTCCCCAGTTTCGTTAGTAAAACTACATGTGATCGCGGACAAAGATGAAGGTTGGTTCCAAGTGGTGTCCTCGATGGTGCATGTCATACCTTTGGAAGACCCCCTTGGTCCATCAGCTATCACTATCGTGTTTGACGACTGTCCATTGCCGTCTAAGGATTCTGTCATCAAGGTGAGAAAAGTTTGTTTAAATTTCTGTATTGTACAATAGTACTTTGATGTGTTTTACGTGTCACTTTAACATGACTGTGACATACTTGCTTGATGCTTCATTTGGTATTAGATTGAGTGGTTGCCTGAAATACCAAATGCATTTTTTAAAGTTAGTTGTAGCTTTTCTCAATGTTCAAACTAGTTAAGTTCAGCGGTTTAAGGCTAGCCAGACTAGAATGATTTTCAATGATGTCCAGTTTGGCATTTCAGTAATTGACAGACTATATAATTAACTGGTTGTGCGATATTATGCTTATAGGAGCAGCTTGTGTCTAAACCGTTAAGGAATTTTATTTTTTTAAATTACAACTCCTATAGGTACTCTGAACAATTCCTGTGTCGCGGAAGACTTTACAAACATCCAAACAACGGACACAAACATCCAGGCTCGGAACAACCATTTGTGGATAATACAAAGTTTTGTCCCGTATAGGATTCGAACCCACAACACTTGGCGCAATAGCAGTGGCGGCGACTTAAACCATTACGCCCTCTGTGCAATAATAAATTGCATATTGTTTTTTACAGCTCACTCAACTCTTCGGACTTTGCGGACAGCGCGCGGCGTCAGGCGACCTGAACGTACGCGTGGAGCGAAACATCTGCGTAGTGTTGGGCTGCATCGCTGATAAACTCGCTGGGCCCAACAGCGTTGCCGTACTCACTGAGGAAACTCTAGAATATATGCTCTCATTCCTGGTAAGTTTTATTTACCTTGTGTTGCCCGGCTCAGCTTTCAATCCGATTATAAACTGTTTTCAACAAGGTTGTGCTCATATATAACATTTTATAGCGACATTCATGTACTTGCTGAGTTTAATATATTATTGTACTATTATTGCTTGTGCTAAAAGCGACGCTAATACGACGCTACGTGCTAGAAGTTGAGCTTTGCGTGTATTGTATGTCTTGTGTATGTGCGAATTTTACTAAATAATGATATGCCAATGCTAAAACTTGAAAAGTATTACTGCGATGTCTTCTGAATTACCTTGCAAATATTTTGCGTTGAAGTTTATTTTGCACATAACTTATAAGCTAAAAGCGAAGGTGATTGAATGTATTAATGAATGATGTATAAAAATTGGGACGAAATCGATCATCAAACCTCCCAACTTTTTAAAATTGAACTGTCCTGACATATCAGTCTATACTCGAGACATGCGTGTCGAAGATGTGTCGTAAAAGTTTAATTTATAAATGGTCATACAAAAATATAAACACACTCTTGCCATTCTCTGTCAATGAGAGCTCAATTAGCTTGATATACTCATATCCAAA
This sequence comes from Catocala nupta, assembly GCA_963675205.1. Classification (NCBI taxonomy): domain Eukaryota; kingdom Metazoa; phylum Arthropoda; class Insecta; order Lepidoptera; family Erebidae; genus Catocala; species Catocala nupta. Next base: position 27,430,411 of record OY776078.1, on the reverse strand, counting down.
TTGTATATAGGCTTCACGTTTAACACTCAAGACTTGCATAGCAAAACATTTACATTATTTACAAAATGAAAATCTATGATGTTCAATTTTATATTAAATTATGTTGATTCAATTGTCAGTTAGGTACTACTTTATTTTCGGAAAAATAATAAAATAAGATTATTAAAAAAAGTCATTGATTTTTGGAATTCCATAAACGATATGATTCAACTCTTGTCGGTGTCAATTGGCTCCATCGAATGAGTTGTTTGGCAACATTACGGTAGAAATATAGAAAAGTGAAAAACACTAAATTGATAGGCAGTTAGTCGAATGTTAATTGACTGGTAATTACACCGATATTTCGTCTTTGTCCTACAACAAGAAAAGCACTAACATATAAAAGATATTCTTAATAGCAGAACGGAGTCCAAATGTAGAGTTGGCAATAAGCTCGCCCTCAATTAGGTGAGACTAATGATGACTATGACGAAGTGTGGATGTGATGGTCTATCATGGTATATCTGGCTATCCTTACGGTAATAGAGAGAAATGTCCATAATAATATCAGCCCTGTATTAAACTGTCCCACTGCTGGGCACGGGCCTCTTCTCAGTGTGAGAAGGGTTAGGCTGTAGTCCACCACGCTGACCTAGTGCGGGTTGGCAGACTTCACATATCTTCGAGAAAATTATGGAGAACCCTCAGACATGCAGGTTTCCTCACGATGTTTTCCTTCACCGTTAAAGCAAGCGATAAGTAACTATTTAATATGCACATAATTTCGAAAAGACAGAGATGCGCGCCTTGGGCTCGAACTCGAAACGTCTGCGTGGCAGTTCAGCAGTCTCCCACTAGGCTACTGCTGTTAGCGAGCTCTATACTTATAAATTAATAGCAGTGACTAACTTGTTGTTTCGCGCCATATGATTTTTATAGACTGTTTCTTTGCCGCAGATTGTACGCCGCGAACCGTGCATAGTCCTGTTCGCTTTGATCGCTTTGGAGAAGTTTGCACACACGACAGAAAATAAGCTGACCATAAAGAAAAGACTTGACAGAGAGGATGAAAACCCGCTTCTCGTGCTAGAACGTTTAGCTGATACCGACGACTACGCTTGGCGCCAGGTCGGCTTCTGCGCTAAATGGGTCCTCGATAATCTATGTGAGTACTACAAATTATAAACACTATGAATTTCATAGAATCTAAACTGTTATATGTTAAAGAGGGATCTTTAAAATAACTAAGGGTTTGCAGTTAATCTAAACAAGAGTCTGTCTGTTACTATAAGTTTCCTTCAGCGGTAGGAAGCTGATAATTATGGAATAAGTAATTGTGGATGAGAGTGAGGCTTGTGGATAACATCATAAACATGATCGTAGGTTTACATATGCGGGCTATGTGTGTATGCGTACATGTATGTGAACATAATACGTAGTAGTATAACAGAAAGTTCACTAAATTAAGAGCAACTTCTGCAACAAGAAGAAGTACCTACAGTCTAAGCAGCACGGCGATATATGCATACTAGACATATTTGTGTACAGTAAGCACGCGCAGCTTATCACAAAGCTCCTTTTGAAATGACTGCTGTTGCTAGGCGCCTTGTATGAACGAATATCTACGACACGAACTAATGTTGTCATGTAGTGATTGTGAATTTTAGAGAGACTTGTTTAGGTATACTTCACATTGTTGTTGTTAAATAAAAGGATCCGTGACACTCAGCTAATTTATAATGCCTTCAAGGCTTTGCTTTGTATTTACAGTGAGAAGTAGTGAGTACATATACAGTTTACTTACGAATACCTATACATAAATATTTGTACATAAATTGTGGAAAACAAGTCAGACACAATTTCAGTGAATCTACATTAATGAATCATTGACTGATCTCGTATTGAATTATTTGAGGGATTTTAATTACTCGCGTCACATGCATTTACATAATATTTCACATCCTCGTAATTCGCACACGAATTGTCGAGATACACGTCGAGGCTGCGCTGACTCTATATATTTCTTATACTGCCATGGTATATCCCACGTAATTGTAAGCAGTTATTAAAGCCTATGGATGCTTACTTTAGTGTTGTCAAAAATTACAATAAACGACATACTGAAGTCACTTCATTTCCTCAACACTATGCCCCTTAGTCACCACAAAAATACAACACTAAGACGTTTGACTGCGATATTCTGGAGGCAGAAGTGTTGGTAGATAATGAACCCATTCTATTCAAGAGTAAGTCTATTTTAGTATTCAAATAAAAATATATTGTTTCAGTCATAATGGAAGATCGGCCGCTGTCCTACGAGACGGTGGACATGTCTACTATCAACGCGATCCTCAACTCACACGACGTCAGCGAGTATCTCAAGATTTCGTGCGATGGCCTTGAGGCGCGCTGCGATTCTTACTCCTTTGAGAGCGTCAGATGCACATTCCAGGTAAGTTTTATAAGTATTACTAACGTCATAAATTTGAACTGGTTATGAATTGCCCCATTACGTGTACTATTACCATCAGTCATTAAGCCTGTCTTGGACACAACTGATCAAGGTAAAAACCTCGCCGAGAATTTTGATCTCCATTTCTCTAATATAATGCCGATATTTTTGAACATGGTCGAGACTAATATTTTAGAATTTCGGTCCATAATCTATACTAATATTATAAAGCTGAAGAGTTTGTTTGTTTGTTTGAACGCGCTAATCTCAGGAACTATAGGTCCGAATTGAAAAATTATTTTTATGTTAGATAGCCCATTTTTAGAGGAAGGGTATAGGCTATATAAAATCACGCTACGACCAATGGGATCGGAGCAGCAATGAAAAATGTTGCAAGAACAGAAAAAATCTCTTAGGTGAAGCAGACGACGTTGCGCGAGTCAGCTAGTATGTTATATAATAGTAATGGACCAAAATTTTAATTTATCTATTTGTACATTTATATGCATGTAAGTACTAATTTACATTAAACATTTGTTTGAAGGTAATACGAATACTTACTAATATCAATATCATACGAATACTTACTAATAAAACTTTAGTCTGGATGACTAGACTGCTTCATCATTATATATTATCGTACCTACTGTTTTAATGAAGTTTTTCTACATTATTTGTCCGTGTTTGTCTAAGTTTGGCCAAGTCTATCTTGGCGGAGCAATTATTTAAGTTTCAAACTCCACAAAAATAACAGGCTTGTGTCTTATAAATAAGTATAAATATGTTTATGGCCCTGCCTGATAATGAACGTTTACAGTTCTTATAGATGCAGGATGTCTCACAATATAGCCCGTCACCGCTAAAGCAAATTAAAATGAACTATTCAATAAACACATATGTAACTTCGATAAGTCTGTCCAACGATATTTGCCTTTTGCAATTTAAAGCATGTAGGTACATATGAATTCCTATTTTATTTTACTCTGTCATGTTATAGTGCTCATTTATTACTTTTAGAATAATCAATAAAATTTAAATAAATAATAATTATCCCTTTGGATTGCGAAGGTAAAATTTGTCGCTTCGATAAACCTAATATTCTACCTTATCCAAATCTTATAGAAAAGGACATATAAATACAGTAACAAGAAAAATAATTGTATAATGAATCCATGTATGTTTTGTGCAGGTGAACAGTGGCTCGTGGTACTATGAATGTCTGATCGTGACCCCTGGCGTGATGCAGATCGGATGGGCGACAAAGAGCAGCCACTTCCTCAATCACGTCAGTGTTTTCTTTCACTTATACATCTAATAGGACCAACATGGACAAGACGTTAAACATATTTAAAGTATAGTTACATATAAAGTGAATAATGAAAAAAAAATTGACATATCCTTGATTAATTCCTAGTATCACATACTTACTCCATATTTAGTATAAGGGTGAAATAAATGTGGTATAACAGATATTGATTTTCAAGACCACTAATCTTTAAAAACTATGAGATATTTACATACATCCAATATCGCATCTTCAGATCTATTTTTTGATAAAGTAAATATATGAAGGGTTTGCAGAATGGGATTTAAGGTACACACGGCTACACATCAAGTTAGACACCCTATATACGCATAACTACGCTACATACAAAATAGAGAATTGTCGGCAAGCGACAGTGCATAGTGGTGTCGATGTAATGGTAAGGATAGAGCGTAACAAAAATATAACGCACTCTCTCGCACGATTCGCAGCGTTCAACTTCTAATAGTTCAAAGTCCAAACAGCCTAGGTTGATGCGTCGCTGTGTGTACATACTTAATAAATTGATATTATTATAGGAATAACATTTTATAAAGAATGTTCGATACATGTAATTGAGGTTACAAAAATATATGACTTATGGCAAGGCTGTTATGGATTTGTAGTAGAATTATTATAGGTAAATATTGTCTCCTTAGCTTGACGGTTCTTTTGTACCAAGGGTTTACGCGATGTATGTGTGAAATGCCTACTAAAAGTATAGGTAATTTAATTTTCATAGGCTAGTTCGAGTTTTCTTTGGAATAAATAGTTCCAGGAAGCATTGCGGGCGAGCCACCGCTCCAAATGAACACAATTAGGCTTTGGAAGAAATAGGCACACAGTTTCGTAGCAATACAATACGTGTGCCACAACGTACGGTAATCTGAAATAACAATAATCCATACTAATATTATAAAGAGGACAGATTTGATTTAACTCAAAAACTATACAACGTTTAAAAAATTCTTTCACCGTTAGAAAGCTGTTTCATCACCGAGTAACATAGGCTATATTTTATTTAAAAACGTACTGTCGCTAACATAACCCTTATATAAAGATTTTTTTTATATTATAGGAAGGCTACGGCATTGGCGACGACTTATATTCATTATCATACGATGGATGTCGCAAGCTGATATGGCATGAGGCGAAGCCGTCGCCCGTGACTGAAGTCCCAGGTTGGAAGCCTGGCGATGTCGTCGGCTGCCTTATTGACATGGACGTCAGAGAAGCCATATTCTCGCTCAATGGAGAAAGACTGCGGCCATGTACTGAACTCTTCGAAACCACAAGGTAAACAACCCATTCTTTTACTATGCCTTTCCACAGCATTTTTTTTTTCTTATTTAGTATCACGATACCTGTGCCAGTGGTGTGGAAAGACTTGCAGTGTCCAGAATTATAAAACTAAAAAAAAACTAGTGCGATGAAAATGAATTCCAAATTCCAATAGCACGCGCCATAAAATGTCTGGAAGAGTCCAGAACGTACCTATAGAAGGGCCGATTAATAGAAGGTGGGCTTGTTCAGCACATCACAAATACATATAAAGTAGAAACCATATGATCATCTAATGGGCAGCGATTATGACAGTTAACACTAACGTATAACGTATCATGCACAAAATTTGTTAATGAATGACCATGTTATGGTCACCAAAGCTATTCTGGTAATTTATCACCAACTCACAAGTTTTCTACCGCGATCTTCTCTCGAGTTAACTTCGTCAGTTTTTTGTACAATCGGTGATTAAGTTAACAAGCCTAAGCTAGCTGACTAGCTGACCCGCGCAACTTCGTCTGCTTCACATAAGAGAATTTTCTCCATTCTTGCAACATTTTTCATTGATGCGCCGCTCCCATCGGTTGTTGCGTGATATTATATAGCCTATAGCCTTCCTCGATAAATGAGCTATCCCAACACTAAAATATTTTTTCCATTCGAACCAGTAGTTACTGAGATTAGCGCGTTCAACCAAACAAAGAATTTCTCTTTATAATAAAAGTATAGATATCAAAGTGTCATATTGCCGTTTATAAAAATCTGCGAGATTGATTGAAAATACCTTAAACCTTTTAGCTTATGCATATAATATATATGATACTAGGTGACCCTAGCCGTATGAAATATACTTTACGACCTACTCATACATATTCATACCTACCGAATATACACAAAAAATGACATTAAAATCGGTCCAGCCGTTTTGGAGGAGTGCGACCGCAAACACCGTGCCAGGAGATTTGTATATATGTAAATCTATACTAGTGCTATAATGTTTGCATATTGTGTCTATTTTAGTTTTTTATATGTTTATAGCTATGTGTATCTTACAGGCAAGGTTTCTTTGCGGCGGCAAGTTTCATGGCATTTCAACAGTGTCGCTTCAACTTTGGTCATGAACCGTTCCGCTTTGCGCCCACCGACCGCACGTTCAGTTGCTTCAATGATCATGGATTTCTTTCTGATGAAGAGAAAAAGGTTAGTTGCAATCTACGCCGAGCTTGCTTAATGTTATATTATTATATCCATGATTTAGCTAGCATATCTCCTCCCTCTCCTCTTGACTCACAAGTCTTAGCCTTAAGGTTCACATGATGTCGGGATTGTAAATAGTATTTCTGTATATCATTATATTTGCATAAAACGATGTCTAGGGTCTCAAAGTGAGGCAAACCAAATATATGTTTATTGTCAATGAATACAGTAAAATACACATTGTTCTTTCTCTATTACAAAACACCTGATTTTGAAATCGTAAGAAAATATTAATATCGTTACATATTATATTAATTTTAAAATAAAACACAGAATTGTACATATCTTTGCATTTAATCAATAATATTGCTATTGAATAACATGATAATAATATGCAACAATTCAAGTCCTGGAATATTAATTAAATAACTTTATTGTAATTTGTGAGGATTACTTCGAATTTGGCTACAAGGACTGCTTCATTTTTTGTATTTTATGACAGTTATATACAGTGACACCGTATCTAAAAGATAAAGCATTTATGAGGTTAACATACCAGTATTTCGAATAGATTGAAATATTCTAAAGTGAATAAAATGAATGTATTTCCAGGTGGTCCCGCGCAGGATATATCTGGAGCAATTGCGATGTTCCAGCGTGAGAGAAGGCTGTTGCACTTTGTGCTTTGATGACGAGGCCTGCTGTGTACTGGAGCCCTGCATGCACATGTAATATTAACTCATGTAATCTTAAACTTACTAACTCATTTTTAATCGGTCCGTGCATTTTATATTCGGTAACACTTATTATATTTGTGTTTTGTATAAGCATATATTTTGACGCATGTATTTTTCGAAGAGGTAAGCAAAGATTATACTTATGTATAGTTAGTTATGCTGTTACATGTAAATAGATTTGCCTAATGGAGAGCCTAAACCATTTGTTATAGGTATATCAAACGTGTACTGTTTTTAAATATCAGTGTAATAATAAAGGGACTGGAACATTATTTATATTATGTAGACTTAATATAAATGTAGGCCGACCATATATGTGCTTTACCAATTTTAACAAAAATATCCATCAATATTAAAATTTTATAAGACTCATTATTAATGTTCATATGTGATATGGACGTAATTGGTTGACCGTAATCCAATCAATGCTTAGATTAAAAGTGCAATCTATTTTAACCGTTCTTATCAAAACAATAAATAATAATTTTTACTAACATTATACAAATGTCACTATATTACACTATGGAGTTTATATGTGGAAAACCACACGTCACGTAATTTAAATATTGTCGAAAGGGCAGAAATTATATTACACAGAGCAGGATACCACATAATTCAAATTGCCGACAATTTGAATATATCGCGTTATTCCGTACGGTTCTGGATTAATCGTGAAGGTGAAGTGGGCAGTCTTCAAAGTCACAGGCGTAGTGGTCGACAGCCTGCAGTAACGACAGCGCAAAGAGAAGAAATGCGACGTGCATTTGAAGAAAATGGTTTTACATCAACATCTCAAAAAAGATACAATTCTTTTTTCGAAATGAATCAACAGGTCTCCAACAGACTAAATAAAAATAATTATGGTAAATTGCGTGTACCTAGCCAAAGATTGAACATATTTAGTAGAAATATATATATTGTATGGCAATTAAAATTTATAATAAATTACCAACAGAATTTAAAATATTACCTACGAGCAAGTTCAAAAGTAAAATATTTTCGTTTCTTTTAAACAGATGCTTCTACTCTGTAAATGAATTTCTTAATCACAAATTTTGAACTGTATTAACAAATTTTTATTGATTGCAATTTTAATTTATAAATATTACTGACGTTGTAACTAATATTTTGACATTATTATACCATTCCTCGACATTGTAATTTAATTGATAATATTCTGTAATTTTTATTGAAATATTATATTAACTTAATTACTTGTTTAACTATAAAATTAATTGTTTACTCAAGGAATGAAATCATAATTTTAATATTTCTACACCAGCAATGGTAGTATGTGTGAACCAATGATGAATATATATGACCCTAATGTACCATATACTTAGAAATAAATGCTATTCTATTCTATTCTCATTTTGCCGAAGAATTCGACGTGAGAACTGAGACTATTAGACGCCATTTGCATAGCATGGAATTGCATTATAGACGATACGGTAATATTTACTTATGAAAAGACATTCAAATCTAATCAGCACGGTCAATTAAATCTCTGGCGAAATGACAGTACAAGATATGATGAAAATCATATAGTACCGGACACGGAGTCTGGTAGAATCAGTGGACACGTTTGGGGCTGGATGTCGACTGATGGTATCGATGAATTACGCGCATTACCATCAAAAGCAACTGCACAAAATTATGTTGACACTCTAGAAAACGTCATGTTACCAACTGTTCGCAACGTTTACCCAGAAGATGATATCGCCGAACTTCACTTCTTACAAAACAACTGTCGGTTACACACTGCTGCTGTTACTCGCGAGTGGTTTCGTCAACACCAAAGCTTTCAATTGCTACCATGGCCTTAAAAATCTCCGGGCTTGAACCCGATCGAAAATGTTTCGGAACTTATGGTGCAAAAATGGACACATCGTGACATGAGAGAACTAAAGAAGCAATTGAGAGTCATTGCAGACAGATTTGGGAGGCTATGCGGGATACAGATATGTGTGAGCGACTTGTGGGATCAATGAGAAGTCGATTGTTGGCAGTAATTCAATCAAATGCCATCTATACAAGTTACTAGTTGACGTATTATTAAACGTGATAACTTTATTATTTATCACACTTTATGTTAATATCTGCCAAGAGGATTTTTAATTTATTTATTTTAATTTCATAAATATAGTTTGTTAATAAATTGTTATTAAATTCTTATTTATCGTCCTTTATTGCACACCACCTATTTATAACTAGCTGTCCCTACTCCGCTGCTATGGATTACAGCGTGGTGTTATATATTCTTGATAAATGGACTATCCAAAAATGTAGTAGAGCTTATTAGGTATGAAGCTCCTAGGCAGCTTAACTATTGCCGACATTTTTACCAATTATCCCCATATTTTAATCGTGAATAACTCTGTTTATTGGTAAAAATCGCATTAAAATCATTTCGTAGATTTGGAGTTTATCGTGAAAAAAGACAAACAAACAGACGCGGCGCTGGCCTTTGTTTTATAATATGTAATAGACTTTATTTTAATTGATAAATAGTTCTACGTGTCTGTCGTCGCGCATTGATGACAACTGTCACTGTACTGATGTCAATTGCAAGCAAAAATAGATATTATTGTTTTGTGATATGCAAACGACATTTACTCTAAGGGTGGTAAAGCAATTTTATTGTCGACTATACTTTAGTAATGTGCAGTAAATATAAATACTGCATTTCGTATCTGTTTAGCTATATTTTTGATGGACTTTACGATTACCTATATTAGCTCACCGACAACATAGCAATGTGCCTATTGCGCCTATATTTAAAATAATAGTTTTTTTTTGTGTATATATTTATATCTATACATTTCATTAGCCTCATTTTTCATTAATAGACTTGCATTTAATAAAAGTAAGTGCATCCGAGATTAATTTATCATAGAGTTCGATTTTCTTCATGTCTTCCTCCAAGTCGATGTGTTTATTCACCAGCCGATCTTTCACACCTGTTTTGTTGCTGTTGGAGGTGGGCACTTTTTTAGCAAATGTGTTATGGTAGGAGGCGTTATCCATAACAATTACGGACTTTTCTGGTGTGTTTGGCAGTAGTTGTGCTATGAACCACTTCTTGTAGTTGTCATGTCTTTGTGACTAATAATTATCATAAAACCTTAGATAACTTTGTGTTCGAAGGATTCTTAATTTTCAACATATAACTTGACTAGGTATATGATGCTTAAATCTTTACTGATTGTCATAGATTACCTAAGTTAGTAGAACACATTGTGATACTAATGTTTCTGTTATAGGGGATTCTGTTCACTGTGCACGGCCCAGCTGAAGGAGTGTCCGATGTGTCGCGCGGCGATACTGAACGTGCGCCAGGAGACGTGACCCGAGCTTTCCCCTCGCTCGTTCGGTAGCGACTGCGAGAGCCTTAACATCACCCTGGACGAGTCCCCTTCCCCGCCGCGCGCTGACACACCCGCGCCCTGCTTCTCACACGGTGACCCTTAAACACTTTCACCAGTGTTACATATGAAAAGGACATTTTCATGGACTGAATATATTGTAGAGGCTGTCAGTATTCTTTTATACACGTGTTAATATTACCTTCCGTGTTATATACGTGTGCGTTAGCGAGTTTATTGAGCATAATTTCTTAATAATCTAATTCCTAAATAAAAATTCTAGGGGTATTTTAACACAGAACCAACATTATTTTGTTTACCAATGATTTCAATATAACTAATTTGTATTAATGTATACAATATTGGAAAACGAAATATTTAATTCTAGTCAAAATCAACAGTTGTCAGTTCTCTAAAGTTTTATTGCTGTTCAAAGAATGTAGGTAATGTATACTATCATCTTCTTTTTTAATTATTTATTTATTCTTTGAAACCTGTTTCCTTGTCTGACGACTTCGGCAATTCGTCTCGTTGTTGTTGTTCTACCTTTACACACGATCCGTTTTCCTTTGCATTAATACACACTAATTAGAAGTAGGACATCCTGCCTGCTTCGGTGTCCGTACAACCAAATAATATGTTTTGTATTTATGTTTTTTGCTTTAAATTTTACTAGTAATTTGGGTTTTAAATTACTAGCATTCTTGTTAACCCTTCCAGCTAAGCTAGAATGCTTGTGTTAGGAGTGGGTTCACGTGAGTAAGTTATAATTAGGATAGCCTGATTGTAACTACATATATGGCATTACAGACCTAAAATAGTGCATTAATGATAGCATCAGCACCCAAAATTGCTTTAAATGGCAAGCAAACGCAAGATCTATCAAAATACTGTATACCATAATATTCTACAAAAATGTAATATTTAACTCTGCATCTTGTTCTGTCTCAGCATTTTCAATGAGACAAGATTTTTTTATATCTTAGTATCTAAGATAATCTACATTATATTCTGACAGCCTCTACAATGAAACATTTCCATGTTCAACTATCCACATTGCATTATTAAATTTGACAAGTGATTTTGTTGAAATCTATTAATATTTAAGCATAACGTGCATACGTGTAACACACGGTGTCTCATATAAAGTGCGCTACAAGTTAAAAGACTTCATCTATTGTCAGGCTTACATGTCAACGAAGTAGCTATTGGAAAATTCTTACTTACATATTAAGAGGATTTTACTGTAATTACGTTTATGCTTAATTGTTTACATAACTGATTAACAGATTGCGGTAGGTAAATATTACGGATTGTTTCATCAATTGTGGAATAACGACTGATTATTTAAAACGCTACTGATTTTGCCATAGATGTTATTTATTTTTAGAGATGTCTGTACATAATGCTTTATTTAATTTCTTATTTTACAGTTTATATTTTGTAATGTACGCTTACTTATATATACTGCATGTATTTAGTTGCTGTATAACTACATATGGCTATGTACGAGGAATATCAGACGCCATATTCTTCGGTTATAAAGCACCGACGTCACAATACTCGACACGATCTTATGAACTCGTAGAACTCGCAGAGCTGCGCTTAACATTGACTTAGAAACACCAATAAATGCATATTATTCAGGTTATCTCTTACCGCAAGTTAATTGTGATCAGCACTATATGTATATTGCAAAATTGACTATAAATTTTTTGTTGGACTAATATTATTTGATAGAATAGGTGATAGCATTCATGACATACTTAATATGACTTCATGAACAAAATGTAGGCCGTGATTTAATTCATTTGTAACAATAGAGCATTACGAACTTTATGTATGGCATTACTTTTTACATTAGCTATAAACGAGAACAACATATATTACCTTATTTTTATTCGTAATATTTGCCCGCCTATGGATATGATATTGTCTATGTATTTCTATGTTTATGTAGTAAATAACCCGTAGTTGACTCGATGACATACGTAGTATGTTATCGTATACTGAATTCGTGTGATTTCTCCGTAATAATGTTTTGATGTAATGGCATAAACGACTGCCATAAAATGTTGTTCTTCTTCGGGGCAAATGAGAACGATACAAAATTATCGAGCTTTTTATATTAAATGTGATTTATTGTATAAATGTTTGTTGTAAGTCTAGTGTACAGCACTAGTTACGATGTCTAACGACAATGGTACTTGGAGTATTTAAACTACGTGCAGGTACTATTAAATGTTTGAATGTTCTTAGAAATTTATTATGTCAAAGGTCTACAGTCGATTGTTTCTCCCAATACGTAAAAATTATATGTGTATAAAAAGAAGGCTTAACATGAAACTACAGACTAAAATGGTATATGGGATATATTATAATGTTCGGAACGCGAATTGTTACGCACAGTTGACAGTTTCAATTCCGCCAGTGTCAAATTTTAAGTAAATTTATATAACTTGTATTGATTTGTTCAACTTAATTATAAAAGCGTTTGTAGTGTTATATTATAACAGCTTATTGTCCATTGTGGTACTTGTTTAGGCGACAGTATGGTGCAAAATGATAAATGTAACGAATTTAGCTTATAAGTTGTTTTATGACTGATCCCGGGTACAGATACCTTACAGATAGTCATATGCTTAGCGCTCTATTCATTATATACTATGTATGAAACGTTGATTAGAATAAATATATATATTTATTTTAGAGATTTAACTGGTAAATGTTTGTACTGGAATCATTGTGTATATATCGTGATAAATCGTTGATTTCAATATGATTATAACGAAATAAATTATCAAGTAAACGGTTCTCTTTGATGTAAATATGAATGTATAATCTTCTGTGAAGAGTTTATGGCGTTCCTCATGAACGTGCTGTGTTTGCGTAGAGTTCTTCTTTGCTTTTGAACTAGTGTTCTGGATGATGTACCTCTGCTGCAAGAGAGTTCTCAACTATTTTTTAGATATTAATATGATTTTGTAAACCTTTAACATCATTGTGTATATTTAATGGAAATATCGATATCAAATTAAATGTTACATTATCGGTGTTGAACATGATACGCACAGCTTATACGAATGTAGCAATACGTCAATAAAACATGGCGATGTTAATAAATGCCAGATATTTAATTTCTGCAGTTCTGTTATTACTTTTGGTAGGCTTATTTATAAACTTAAAGTTCGCACACTTAATTTTAGAGCATTGTCTATTAGCTGATTTTGTCATGATAATGCTAAAAATAATAATTATTAATATATTCAGAAACTAAGGTATAAAAATAGCGTGCCTTCCTGTTGGCTGTAAATAAATGGCAATTTATATCACAGGTGTGCTATTCTATAAATAAACCAGCCATTACCTGTTGCGTGCTCTGAGCGAAGTTTGCTGAACTTATAAAGCTTCATGTTATATAATAAAAATATATCTATTATGTGGACTTTTGAAGTCTGTAACTTTTTCAAACCGGTACAGTAATCGCCTTTTGTTCTAGTTGTTCGTAAAAGTCATGGTTGTAATCCTTACGCTACCTTATATACCACTTGTTGTTCATGATATAATTCTTATTTTTACAAGTCTTGTTTTACAAAGTACAAGTGAAAGATGTTGCATCTTTTTATTCAGCGTAGTAGGTATAACACAAGCAAGAAATTCTGAGACGAACATAAAAAATATTAATTTTACTAAAGGATTCAGTTTTCTAGATTAGATCTAAACAAGTATTTGTAATATCGTGTATGCTTTTTACTTTTGCCGCTAATATATTATTTGTATCTAGTAGTGTCCGATTGAACTTTCGGTTTCGGCCCAGTTTCGGCAAAAAAGTGAGATTCGGCTTAGTTTCGGTTTCGGCTGCTATCCAGCTAGAAACTATGGCCAAAACCGAAATTGAATTTGGAAGATTTCGCACTGGGATCGCAAAATGTTCGGTGCACTGAGCTGCAAGCGACAAAGTGTCATTTTGCCACGTCATAGTCGTGTCATAAAGTGTTTGTGTTTGCACCGCGAACATTGCGTTAGTTGGTTTTGTTTATCGTGAAATTACGATTGATTAAAATATTATTTCGAAACTGGAAAGTATTAGTTCGCTATTAACGTGATTTAGTTCATGATTGTTAATGAATAACAAATTACGATTTCTTTAATGCTCAGGTTTTCGGACGTTACGCACTAACAGTAAAGTTTCCAATGTTTTCGGTCGGCATAAATTTGTTGTTAATGCTATCTATGTACTATATCCATTACTTATCAGAGCTAGAGATACATGGTAACAAAGAATCTTAGATATTTATTCCTACTGGGATTCTAGTCTATTTCTGTCTTTGAGGAAGGTTGCACTGAATTTCTTGTCGGTTCCACCTTGTAGTTCATAAACAAGAGTAAGTTCATATACAAAATTACCAGTTTGTTTTTTGTATCTAAACATATTAGGTAGAAAGTATATTTTCGTTAGTTATTCGCAAATAATATTAAAAAGCAATAGTACGCAAATTTATTTAAAAATAGCGCAAATAATTTATTTGTGCTAAGGTAATATGATGTGATTTGAAGTAATCTAAAGATTGATGACATAATATGTTATGTCAATCATTAGATTAGTTCAAATATCAGAGACTAAATAATTAAAATGTAATTTATAAATAAAACTGATTATGACTGACTATTTGTTTTTCCACGATAACATTACCTTATTACGGAAGTTTCGGTTTCGGCCGAAACTGACAGAAAAGCCGAAATACGATTTCGGTTTCGGCCGTAACAAGTAGTTTCGGTCGGACACTAATATCTAGTAACACTCGTTTGCTTACATTAATAGCCCCGCTTTATACACCTAACACAAACCTTAACAGCTTTAAATTTACAAAATAAAAGATAACGTCCAGCCATTTTAGAGCATACATTCTATTTAATATATAATAGGTACATATTACCTATAATCCAACCGAAGAAATAAATTAATAGATACATTCCTATTTTTGAACATAATTTATAGCTGATAAATTAAGTGTGTAATAAATATAGGTACCACATAACATCGTCAGAATACATCCGCACAAGTTCCATCTAATTTATTTTATATAAATTATATTGCCGTAGCATTGTTCACTAAACCTACTCTCTAGATTCCATAAATCGAACCGTCCATCATGTGGTTCCCTTTTAGTTACCGACTACAAATTGAAAGGTAAACATTAACTAATCCTTACTGCCATACATTAATGCGTCTGTCCCAACCTTGTACAGATCACTTTAAACTACTAATAGTTAGTACTAGGATATCGTTTCGTCTAGTCTACACGCCATACCACTAACCTACGCAATTGCTTGGAGACATTATTCTTGACAATAATATTACTACTATGAGCTATCATAATGCTAAAATGTATTCTCGAGCTTGCCTAATATGCTCAGTACAGAGGAGCCAACATAAGTTTTCATAGTTATCAACACACCTCGATGTGATTGGGCTGCAAATCTTATATTCCTACGTTAACATCTATGAGCTAAGTACAAATGCATCAACCGAAATGCTAATAACTAATCGTGTCAAGGTACGTTGAAAGCTATAAAATCCTACATCCCCATTCAGATGTCCATATCGAAACACGAATATAATAACGTCATAATTCATATTATCATAATTGTTTTAGCTACTTTTATAGTACCATTCCAAAGACAATATCTTTTTTAAACCGTGTTATTTGAGTTATAATTTTATTTGGTATTTGTATTACTGGTGTACCAATAAGACGCTGAATCACGTTTGATGCAGTTTGGTTTAAGTATTGTGTGAAACAAGGCATCCCTAGTGCTAATATTATTTAAAGCTAAATATTTGTACCTACATATTCATTTCTGAAAATTTAATTATTTGATTGATTGATTGAATATTGATTAGTTGAAATTGAAATTTTTTGTTTCACATTACATATATAAGTCGGTATTTTCAATTATATGGGCTCGTAACTTTCTGCTGTATCTGCAACTTCGTTCCCATTAGGCTTTATTTCTCACTTCTTATGTCAAATAGCGTGACAAATTGAATGATTGATTTTGATTCGCAATTCGGCATTCTACAATAATTCAACAATCCTGCCAGAAGTTTTTGCACATACCTACATAAAAAGAACTTATATTATGTTATTGGCATTTTGTTTCTAATTTCTATTGCTCTTTTCTTACTTCCTTTTATTATAATAACGTATCATTAACAAAAGAAACCAATCAGTTTTCAAGAAACAAACCTTCATAACTAACTTAATGACGCAACATAGAATGTTTGATGATTCATATTATTTAAATCAAATTAAACTTGCATCACCATCCTTGCAATCAGTTACTTTTCTTTATTCACTTAACAACCAATACAGCTCTTGATTAAATATTATCCCAAGTTTCTGCTGCACGTTGTATAACTTCATTAAATTATACATCACACCTAAAGCAGAAACTTGGCAAATGTTATAATAGTAGGCCACATGACAAGATGTGTTCAAAATATTGAACACACTAGTAAATACAAACACATGGGATCTTACATATAGAAGCAAAAGATTTATCTATTCTCTAAGTACCATAGATCAAAACAAACGCTCGAAAACAGTTATTTCTATGTATTCAATACCAACGCTACTGAACGTGCAGTAATTTACATACAATGTTAAGTTTAGTTAAAGTTCCTATATCTTCTAAGATATACTTCAACTAAATTCATCATTTTATACTAAAATGATGAAGGTATAGGTACTCTATCTTGCTCCAGCCATAGAGAGTAACCAGCTCTCAGTACAAAAATCATCTTGATCGACGTTATTAATTAAAATTTGTGTTTCTATATAGTTAAGTAGTCTTGTTGTTTGTTGCTTACGTCATGTGCATGATTGCGCTTATTCAAATCGTCGACTTTGAACAAGAATTTGTTTGCTACAGTGCTATCGCTGGCTACAGTTTCATGTCGTCTACTCATTCCTAGGTTTATATCCAAGAGCTAATATATTATGTCAAAGTAATGATAGTTTGTAATAGTTGCTTATTGTCGCACAAACCCTCTTAAAACAAAGGTGAAAGTATTAATGTTTTATATACCAATTTTAAAAGCAAATTTCAATGTACAATATAATAAATTCTGTGTTCTCTCAATAGTCAGTTACTAATTTAAAAACATTTAAATATAACTTTATATACGTGTGTCAATTTAGGAAACGAATACAATAATATAAGGTCTCCTGTGCACTGTTCCGATGTTGCGACCGATCTACGGCCTAAATAGCATTTATTGCAACAGCCTATTTTCATTCCAGCGGTGGTCAGTATTGCATTCGAATAATAGTCCAATACACGTGACTTTGTATGGTGTAGGATGCACATATGTACTTAGGTATAGTATTACATATTATACATTGGAATATATTATATTCGAATGTAAAATTGTTCACATCGCTATAACAAAGTCTAAATAATTTACGACGACAAAGTCCGTCATTCTATTTCGAAATCGAAGCGGTACACAATTGGCCTATAAAATATAATTAAGCTACACTTATTTATATAATATCTAAAGAACTAAGTACCTAGGATAGCAACAAAGAACTTAAATTAAAATCGATACAGATAATAGATAGCAAATTAAATGTCCAGGTAAGTATTGAATATATTTCTTGTTTGTACTTACTGTAGACGATTGTCACACTACATACCTACTAGTTAGGTACATAATATTCTTGGAAACGCATATCGATATGAAATATAAATAATGATTGTTTAATTCAAAAGGAAATAAAGTTGATCAACGAATTCATGCGTTTTATTTAACTGCAGTTCCATATTTTATCTATAGGTTAGTCAGTAGTGCGTCAGTAAGCGCGTCGCTCGCCTGAGATGGCACTATCCACGTGACTGACAGTCTGACACACAAAAGGAAGCTTTATTTTCCAAGTAGTGTTATGTAAAATTTTTAAACGGTGCATGTAGCAAGGCAGTGCGATAAAATAACTTATCTCTCAAGCAATAATAAACTATTTTTGAGTCTAGCTTAGTCTATAGTAGCACACACACTTGCGACACAAAGCTTCTTATAAATATCTCGAATATTGATTACGCTCAAGTTTCGTATTTAATATCTTTTTATCGTAGGTATTTAATATATTTTAAGAGCTTTGATATCCTTAAGACTGTAAGGAATCAAACATGTCAAAACGGCTTGATGGTTAGGTTACAACGATTAATATAATATTCTATCACATACACACAACACAATCTAGCCCAAACTAAGCAGCGCTTGTACTATGGGTACTAGACAATAGATAAACATACATACATCTTTTTTTTGTAAATACGTTCATATTATACGTAGAAACACCCAGACCAAGACAAACGTCCATGTTCATTCACACGAATGTTGATAGTAAAGTAAGTAAGTAACGATTGATCAAATGGTGTAGATGGTTAGATATTTATCTTAACGGTATAAACGATATGTTATGTAGTATGTTTGTCTTACTACAGAGTTTAGTCAACGAATGCTGTATGCTGTGTCATGCATATACTTTGAGAGCACGTGCCGCTCCAAGCCATTTATTTATAGTAACAATTATGATGTCTACAACATTAATTATCTTACTGCATCTAATAAATATATTCCAAGGTATGACTGCCGCGCATAGTTATGTATTATAAATATACATCTAAGTATTTATATAATTTTATTATGCCATGCTCACAATATTTCATAAATTTCACATCTACCCACACGTGTTTTTTTATAAAGCGATTTATATCAATTGAATATACTCCTTTTCGAAACTCTTTTTATCTTTGTTATGTGTTCGTTATCTATGTATTACTTTTACGTAGAAGTTCTAAGCACTTAGGTACTGGTGGCCCGGCCAGCCTCTTTCATGCAAGCAATTCTACAATATATGGTGAATGTGTTTTACAAAAATATTACCCAGTTTGTAAAATAGGGATATATACGGCTTCAATTAATACTAAAACAATATGTACGGAGTTATTAATGTCAAATTATTGGTAATCTGGCTGTAATTAGGTCGATAGTTTTCTATCTATAAAAGGCAACTCCCGCAATAGAATCAAGTCATGTGTCGCAGGGGTCTTTATAAACATACAATTAATGTAGACTAAGTACACCATAATACAGAATGAAATTGGTTGATCACACATTATTGTCACAACGCTCAGCGCGGCGCCAGCTGTGAGCCGACCGCTTACGGGCTGCGTGAAGGCAAATGCTCTAAAGCCCAAACAGTAAAATTTAAAAATGCTGGTATTATTATTTTATGTAGGTACATCATTATAATATTTAGCTTCATGTCACAAATCACATGTCATAAAATTACATCTTAACTGATTAATGGTCCCTGAAGTAGCATCTTTTATTTTAATTATGTAGTAAGATCTACCTATAGTTAATCCGAGCATATAGGGTAAGGATGGCGAATATGAGATACCATTTGGTTTTTGTCTATAAAAAATATCTAATGACTATGAAAATTACAATATTTGACAGGGTATTTAATTAAGTTTATCTACGAAAGACCGTTTAGTGCTGAGTATAATACATTTTTCATTATATCAGATAACTATTATTAGAAAATTCTGAAACTACCTACGTGTCAGGCAAATGCTCTTATTACCTAGATTATTTTGTGTTTGAGTATAGATTTAGAGAAAAAGGAAAGAAATTAAATTAAATTGAACTTTTTATAAGGTACCACTATACCTATATACGTAACGTACATAGGTATAGTGGTACTTGTTAAATAGTATCAAAAATAAACAAATACTAACAAATTAAAACTATTATTCTAAATCTTAGATATAATCTATGTCAGACTCATCACAATCACAGTGATTTTCAAATGACACGTATTAAACAATATCAAAAATCAACAAAATGTTAAAAGTACTTATGTACCTATTAGTCGAAATCTTAAATGTCTAATCATAAACCCGATATTTAGCCCTTCTTCTCCACTCCTGTCTTGTGAAAACATTCCGCTGCTGTATAGACATTCAGCGTCACATGATTCATCATCACTTATCACTGCTGCTATCTCCAAGATCAGGTAAGACTTAATCCAGAGCTAGAACTAACTGGCTCTTTAGATCTCTTTTCCTGCACAACTTTATTAGTACTTTTTCTTGATTGCTGTTTTTTATTAGTCTTTTTAGAACCTTTCTTCTGCCTCCCTTTATTTTCCCTTTCAGTCTTTTTATTTAAGGAATCTATTAGCGAGTTTTTATATGGAGAACGAGTAATTATGGAAACTGTTCCAGTGCGGGTTTTCTGGGATGTATCGTTCCTAGATAGTCTAGGCACTGGCCTGACTACAAAAGATGAGACATGAAATGACGTGCTTGGCTCTGGATTTTCATATAAGGCAACGGTATTGGAGGAATTCTGTCGAAGGAGTTACGTGACATGTTTCCTCCTGATTTTCATTTGACACTCCATGATTTGATAATCCTTTTACTCAGCAGAAACTGCTTCAGGTGTTGTAACTTATAATCTAGAGAAAGGGTGTTTTTAAATGTTGTATTTTATAAATTCTATGAGATATCTTAGGAGACCCCACGCGTCTCATATTAGAAAAATATCTACATTCAACAAAATAGTTGCCTATTGTTTCTTGGCAAAGAAAATGCAACAAAACTGACAAATGCATCGTTAAATGAATCATATTGTACTGCACGTGGACATAGTTGGGCCCACTCCCACCATCAGATGACTATAGATACTTAGTTACTATAATTGACTGCTGCACTAACTGGCCAGAGGTAATACCTACTCGTGACGTTACCGCCGAAACGGTCGCGAAGGCCGTGTGCGAGGGATGGACATGGATTACTACAGACCAAGAGAGACAGTTCGAATCGTCTTTATTTCAAGCTTTAATGAAGAAGATAGGCGTCACTCGAATACGTACTACTGCATTTCACCCGCAAGCTAATGGAAAATCGAACGATGGCATCGATCTCTGAAAGCGGCACTGATGGCAAGAGCAACCGATAACAGATGGATCAATGAATTACCTACAGTATTACTAGGACTTCGCACCGCCTTACGTGAAGACTCAACCGTCAGCCCGGCTCTGATGACATACGGATCAACGTTACGCGTCCCATCTGATTTCTTCGCGCCTAACTAGCCGAAAATTGAAGATGCGGAATTTGTCCGTCAGCTGACTGAAACAATGTCGTCATTATCACCAACATCAACAAGGCAAACGTCAAGGTCAAACACATTTATACACAAAGACCTCGGGACATGTACGCATGTATTTGTGTGCAACGACATCGTGCGCAAACCTCTCGTACCACCATACAACGGACCATATCAAGTACTTCAACGCAGTACCGACGTCAAGCACTTCACAGTGCAACTTCCGCTTCGCACCGCAGTAATTTCAATTGACAGATTGAAGCCAGCCCATCTACTCAACGAGGAAGACTCGCTAGAAAACACAACATTAACAAACACGCCAGTCCCGGACACATTACCCACACCAATGCGGACAGCCTCATCACAGTCATCACCTTCACCGCGAAATTCGTAAGTCACCAGATCCGGCCGCGCGGTGAAACAAAACGTACGCTTCGCTTAGGCGGGAGTGATGTGGCGTATGTATATACGCACAGGCAACATATAACTTTACGAGAATTTGATTTGATTTATTGATAGGAAACTCAACAGCTTATTTACAAAGTACATGATATGGTAACAATGTGACATGAGGTTCTAAAGCCTATTACAGAGTTTCACAGCATGCATTATACAAACTAGAAAGTGGCTACAAAACTAAATATAACAATTAACTAAAAAGATAAAGAAACACCTAATAATCTGGTAAACTGCTATTATTTATTTACTTACTTACTTATTAATTTATTGGTGAGTATCTTCACAAGTAATTTGCGATAGGATACCTTAGACAAATGGAAACCTGGAATCGAACGGAGCATCGTACTACTAGCCGCGCCGAAACCAAGTGACGCGCGAAGGCGACCGAACGGAGCATCATACGTCTAGCCGCGACGATATCAACTTTCGAACTGGTGACGCGCGAAGCTTCCCTCTGCCTTTTATACGTGGCACTACTTTTATACTCGCGAACAGATTTCCAAGAAATCATTCGTAAATGTTAGATTTTTGTTTACTTGTCACCATCGATCAAATATACCATAGTATATTTGATCGATGCTTGTCACTGATTGGTGAAAATGTTTATTGTACACATTAGTGTTAGCGTTACTTGCATGACTAAATAATGGGATATAAGATAGGTGAAAAATTGTAAATATATTCTCAGTTGAATCAGTCTGCGTGTTTCAATATAACCCTAACGGTTACCAGCTACGGACCTGGCTTCTGCCCGCCGCACAGTGATTCAGGTTTCATACAAAGGCGGTCATAAATACACAAATCCGTTATAAAAAGTATTTTATTATTTTACACGTTGGAATATATTTAGGTAAACGTAGATAATTAAAATTATAATATATTATATAAGTTTAAAAAATTCTTAACAACATTTAGGTGTAAAAATGTCTCGCAATAATTTTATTTTAGGCGATCGATGTATCTAAAACATTTTATATTGCGAATTTTAATAGTAAAACTGTAAATAATGGTTATTTGTATTAACAATAACCACAAAAGAATAAAATAAAATAGCAAAAATACATAAAATAAGTTTATTTACTAAATACAAACAACCTACAAACTATACGAAATATTGGCAAAATTACCTTTAAATACATAACAAATCTAAAACAGCTTTTGACAGTACACTCTTTTTTTTGACAGGTAACTTTCGTAGACCTGTTATGAAGGGATCTGAATGAAGAAGAAGCCTATTAATTAAATCAGTATTGGTCAAAATGCGACTCATTTTTCGCGTGTGATTTCTCCTAAATGATTTGATGTGTTTGTTAGTTGCTTCAGCTGCTTCTTCAGACAGCTCTCCGATTGACAATAAAGCGTGATCAATAACATTAGCACCATGAACTAGGACTTTGTGAACGGAAGCAGGCATGTTATACCACGGATACTCGGCAACTAATTGCCGAGCTGTCTCTAATGCGAACTCTTCGAAGTTCGTCTTATTAATGTTATATCCCGAATTCAAACATTGAAGTATGATCCAGCAACGATCTAGTAGATCTTTCTTGATCCCAGTAATTTCAGCTGAAATTTCTGAGTTCGAGAAAAACCGTCTGGCGGTATTACCATCGTTTGAGGTCCCCGCTTCCGCCACTTTTGGGGTGATCCACTATAAGACCTAATCTTTCTCTAAATTGAGTCAGAATATATTTTTTTTTTGCTGCAACAAGAATTTTGTCATTTTCAGATCTAGCTTGCCATTTTTTAACATCTAACTTGTATGCGACATGAACAAAATATTCAAAGAAGCGTATTAACGCGTGAAGAGGTGATAAACCAAATTCATATTTACTCTCATCGACTTTCTTGTTTAAACATTTGTCAATTTGGTTCATTTCGCTGGGCAAGGCATTACAAATATAACATTTAGACGAGGAAACACTGCTAAGTGCATTACACACTTTGCCATCTACCATAGTAAATTGCAAGCAATGAGTAACGCGGTATTCCTGATCTTCTTTTCTGAAAACAGTTTGCTGTAAGTTACTTATTTTCTCTTTAAAATATGCTTCTTCCTCAACTGATACTGCAGTCGATTCTTTCAAATATCGAAAGCGTACAGGCCTACAGTATCTAGTTGACGAAGGACGAGGATTTTTCCACAAAACTACGGTATTTTCTCCAGTATCTAATTTCAAAACAAGCTGAAGTGGCACATATGAAGTAAGAAACAAGCTACCGTCTTCAATAGTGGCGTCAGAAAAACACTGTTTATATTCAGAATGCCCTGTACTGCCATCGAAACCCCATTTCCCTATCAAAGCTATCTTATCCTGGGATTCTTTAGGTACCCTATCCAAAACAACCTTTTGAGACTTGAGAATCCGATTGGCTGTATGATCTAATAAACTTTGAAGTTCGACTTCGGCAGATGATTCGCTAACAGTTATATCTGGAGGATAACAGTGTTTTTTCGATTCCACAACAATTTGGTAAGATGGCAAAATGCTTTTTGAAAACTTATTGTTTATAAATTTCTTTACTAATAAATATTGATGTCGAGTTAAGTGAGCTTCGACAATGAGCGATAAAACTTCGTTAGCATCGATTTCAGGAAAAGTTAATAAACTATCATCGGAAGCACTAAGCAATGAATGTACAAGAGAAGGATCTTGCTTAGACAAATTAGCTAATCTTCTCCTTTTTGTACGTTTACTGGTCTCGTCAAAGTTCATTTTCGGACGGCCAGACGATGAAGATGTTGATGCTTCAACTTCGTCAAAGTTCAGAGATACACGTACCTTAGTTCGCTCTACATCAATATTTTCAATTTCATGCAGCCAATCTGAACACATTTCTAAGAATTTAGATTTAGTACGATTCGACTTGGCCCAGTAATGAGAAATTCGTTTACATACATTCGTAATTCTAAGGCTTAAAGGTTCTAGGTTAATGTTTTCGATGTAATCAGAAAGGCATGATGTTTCAGTCAAAGTGTTCAAGACATGCTGTGATTTTTCATTTGGTTTACCCACTTTAGAGTACCAAATGTTAAAAATTGACATCCTCGATACAGAACATTTGAAAAATGTACCTGAAACAATATAAAAACTGAACTTAAAAAAATGACTTTATTTTTATTCTATGGGCATACATACTTTGACAGCCCACTAACGTAAGAAGAGGCAGGAAGAGGCAGATGAAACTTATAGCCCTTTATAAGGATGTTCTCCTTATTCTAAAAAGATATGCTTCAAGGGCAGCAAAGTACAGCGAAAAGTTGTAGGTCCAAAAGATATAAATATACATCACATTTTTTAAAAAGAAAACTACTACTAAGTATCGCGATGCGCTCACTTCCGCTGCACAAAAGTGAATGATACCTTGACCTAATTACGTTGGTATTTATAGTTTTTGGAAGTATGTGAACTAGCTAATGACTTAATGAGGTGATCTTACTGGAGTAAGACAATGAAATTTTTCAATTTATGGCCTAGGGCGGAATCACAGTGCGCCGGCTAGTAACTCGTTAAATTGGTGACCCCTGACCTCTCATAGTGCTGTTGTAATATCGGTTCACTGAACCGACACCCAACATCTGTTGGTTTTCGGCCAAATCTAGACGTACAAATACGCTACCTTATCGTCATGGCACAAGATAAAGAAAGAATTCACCGACAAGCAAGTAACGACCCCTCCACGGCGATATCGCTACAATCTCACTGCCTGCACGTCTACCACCATTCTGGCGTCAAAACCCACGACTGTGGTTCGCACAGTTTGAAGCCGCCGTCGCCGCCAGCAAGATGGGAGAAGAACAGAAATTCAACCTCGTCGTCCCGTTGCTAGGCTGAAGCGACCTCGAACAAATCGGCGACATCATATTAAATCGCCATCGACCAACAAGTACATTACGCTAAAGAACAGACTGATATCGACGTACCAAGAATCAGACCATCGTCAGCTACAGAAATTACTCAGCGGCCTAGAACTCGGCGACATGAAACCTAGCCAGTTAATACGTAAGATGCGCGATTTGAGCGCTAAACTACTAACCGACGAAACTCTTAAAGTTATGTGACTCAACTAATTACCCGTACAAATCCGCGCCGTACTCGCCGTGAACACCGAATCATCGCTAGAATGTTTAGCTGTGATGGCCGACAAAATGGTTGAACATTTCGAACCCGCAACAGTCGCCGCAGTCCACAGTACAACCTCTAACCACCCAACTACAGAAAATCTACAGTTCGACCTATTATATAAACAAATAGAAAAACTAACGCTGGAGATCGCCGAGATTCGAACCAATCAACAACATGCGTCGTATCGCTATGGCGCCACTCGTTCGCATAGCAACAACCGATCGCGATCGAACTCGAGATACCGTGCCCGCTCAAACCGCAAACCCGGCGATCCCGACTGGCTGTGTTATTACCACCTGCGCTATGGAGATGAAACCCGTAGATGCGAATCACCGAGCGCAAAAAAGAAGCAGGAAAACTAGATAATACATCGACTATGGCGGGCGTCGATGTTAGCAAACCAAGCTACCTCCTCTGCGTTATCGATCTTAACAACAGAGAGAAGTTTCTAGTGCCGACATATCCGTATTAGCCACAAGAAATAAGAAAGACGTGAAGCCGATTGAAAGTAGGTACCTACAAACTGTTTGCTGCGAACGGTACAGAGATACGTACCTACGGTGAGCGCACACTCGAACTCAACCTTGGTCTACGCAGAAGCTTTAAATGGACATTTACCGTGGCCCACGTGAAAACATCAATACTAGGCGCAGATTACTTAGCGAAGCACAAATTACTTGTCGATCTACATCAAAGAAAACTCATCGACCGCATTACCGACCTTAGCGTTCACACCATCAAAATACATAGCACCGAGGAAGCCGTATACGTTATCAGCCACCATCACCCCTATCACGTCATCTTGAAAGAATATCCCGACGTACTGCGACCCATGTCACTCAAAACTCCGACTAAGCACAATGTAACTCATCGCATAGAAACAACAGGCCAACCAAATTATTCAAAGCCGCGCCCCCTACCGCCCGATAAATACAAAGCTGCGAAGCTAGAATTTGAGAAGATGATGGAGATGGGAATCTCTAATCCATCAAACAGTCCATGGGCCAGCCCGCTTCACGTTGTTAAGAAAAAGGATGGTTCGCTACGAGTGTGTGGCGACTATAGAAGATTGAACGCCGTTACAGTATCCGATCGCTACCCTATGCCGAGAATTCAATATTTTACGTACCAGCTACATGTAAAAAAAAATCTTTTCTAACCTAGATCTTAAAATGGCGTACTTCTGAATACCTATTGAAAAGAAGATGCTGCGAAGACTGCCATAATAACCTCCTTCGGCCTCTTCGACTTCAACTGTATGACGTTCGGCTTACGCAACTCCGGCCAAACATTTCAACGTTTCATGCACGAAGTACTACGAGGGCTCGACGACAACGTATTCTGTTTCGGCGATGATTTACTAATGCACTCAGAAAACCCAGAGGATCACAAGCGTCACTTACAAAAAGTTGTCGAACGACTCGACAACTACGGCGTCACTCTAAACATCGATAAATGTGAGTTCGGCAAAGACAAGATACAGTTCATCGGTTATGAAGTTACACCAGACGGAATCAAACCCACAGAAGAACGCATTCAAGCCATACTTACGTTTCCAAAACCAACTACAGTGCAAGAGTTAAGAAGATTTTTAGGCATGATCAACTTCTACCGTAGCTGCCTACCCCATCAAGCCGAATACCAAAATTTACTAAACAAGTATCTACACAATAGCAATAAGAACGACAAAACACCTAAACAATGGACACATGAAGCTGAAACAGCCTTCGAACAATGCCGACAAAGTATTCTCCAGACTACTATATTATCGCACCCGATATCTAACGCTCCGTTATGCTTACTCACCGACGCGTCTGACACTAGCCTCGGCGCAGTCCTACAACAGAAAATAGACAACGTGTGGAAACCACTCGCCTTTTACTCAAAAACAATGAGTGAGACGCAGAGAAGATACAGTGTATACGATCGCGAACTTCTAGCAATGTATACAGCTGTTAAAAACCTACGCCGACTGATAGAGGGCAACGAACTCACCATATGTACGGATCACAAACCATTGACGTACGCTCTAACAACATAACTCCGTGACGCGCTCTCATTGGTTCTTCTCGTAGACCCCTACGGGGTCTCGGGGTAACCAGACCAGGCCGTGGGCCTGCCTTGCTGGTGTTCGTCGCCGTCTGCTAAAACAGGCGGGTCACTGGGGTGGTCCCGTGTGGGCCCGTTAGTCAGTCCGGGTCATCAGAGCCGGTGGGTAGCGCAGCTAGCGAGGTCCAGCCCGCAAAGATAAGTCCCCGCGGGCGACCAACATGCCAGCAGCGCTTGGGTCGTGTCCGATGGGTCCCTCCTGCGCTTGGCGAGGTCGAGCTCCTCGGGAAGGGTTTCCCGGGGAGCGCCCGTCAGCCAGCATCAGGGTGGGGCATCACGTAGGTCCGGTGAGGGTTGCCACGGAGACGAGGTCTCGCGGCAGGGCCATCCTGTCCGGCGGTCGCCGATGGGAGGGCGCAAGCTCCCGCAGATGGCGGGCGTGCGATCCGTCGGCGCGCACGAACAGGTTGGTGCTCAGGCGTCTCATGAAGTCGTCCAAGCTCTCCAGAGACCTGTGCGTATCGTCCTGTTCCGCACGAAGCGAGGGGCGTCGGTGTTAGTGCGGAGCGCAAGCGACTGCTGCGCACGCAACCGGTGGCGGTTCGTCTCAGAGGTGAGAGCAAACCAAGCTGGGGCAGCGTAGGTGAGTCGGCTGCGGATGTACGTCTTGTACACGCCGAGCTTTGCACGGAGCGGCAGTCGAGACGATAGCACGGGTCGCAGGAGTGCACGCGCTGTGCGCGTTTGGACGACTACGTTGTTGACGTGGGGCTTCATGGAGAGGGCGAGGTCGATGGTCACGCCGAGGTATTTCACCGTCGCGGACCATTCGATGTTCTCTCCCATGAGCTTCAACTGCGGCAGGGCTATGCTGCCCATGGAGATCGCCTGAGTCTTCGCGACGTTGACCGTCAGTCTCCATTCCTTCAGCCAGCTGGGAAGTGCGTCTCGGGTGCGCTGCATCTTGGTCACCGCGTGGACACCGTTCATCGATGTCGCGATGTAGGCGGCGTCGTCGGCGTACAGCGCGAGCTTAACGCCGTCGGTGACGGGGATGTCGTCGGTATACCAGGAGTAGCACACGGGAGAGAGGCAACTTCCCAGAGGCACACCGGCGCGGATGGGCCGCTCTGTAGATAGGGCGCTTTCAACCGCCACTTGGAAGCGTCTGTCTTGCAGGAAGGTGGCCACGATCCTAACTACTCGACGGGGAGTAGTAGATATGGACAGCTTGTACAGCAAGCCGGTGTGCCATACGCGATCGAACGCTTTCTCCATATGAAGAAATACTGCGACGGCGCGCTCGCGTTTGTTGCGAGCAACCGCGATGTCGTGCAGTACCCTCGCGAGCTGGTGAGTCGTAGAGTGTTCGGCGCGGAAGCCGAACTGTTCGTCGCGTGGCTGAAGGTGTGGCGTCATGTGCAGCAGTAGCAGCTTCTCGAATAGCTTCGATGTCGTCGAGAGGAGCGTGATGGGGCGATAGCTTCTCGGCAGTAGGATGTTTTTCCCCGGCTTTGGGAGCATGATGACTCTGCCTAGTCGCCATGTGGAGGGAAAGTGTCCGGTACGGAGGATGCGATTGAAGAGGCGCGTCAGCGTCGCGATTGCTCGCAGAGGTAGGTGACGCAGAGCTTCGTCGGTTACCAGGTCAGGTCCGGGGGCTTTCCGGAGGGGCGTTCGGCGAATCATCCGTTGAACTTGGCCTGGGGTAACGACGATGGGTTCCTCAGTCGGGGCTATCGGCTGTTTGAAGTAAAACTTCAGCTTCCTCTCGACTTCTGCTACATGCTGCATGTTGAGAGCAGGATTGGGCTGGAACTGCGCTTCCAGGGAGTCGGCGAATATCTCTGCTCGGTCCTCGGCACGGTAACGTGGGGTTCCGTCACCGGCCAGTAGGGGCCTAATCGGAGATGGTTTCCCGGAGAGTTGGCGGCACAGGCGGTGTATGCCCGATCAGTCTTCGCTAGCTTGCTCAATGGTGCGTTGCCAGGACTCCGCCGCGTTTGTTGCCAACGCAGCTGGGACTTCATGGTCGGACATCGGGAGCGCTGCCATTGCCGGCGCAGCTTTCTCTTCTTTTCGATCATCGCCAGGATGAGGGCAGGGAGCTGTAAAGGCCTCCTTGCGGTCGCGGCGTCGAGCTTCGACTCTCGAAGCGCGGATTGAAGTACCGCGCTGAGATCCGTCGCAAGCTTTTCGACGTCGGCGAGTGTTTCTACAGGTAAGGAGGACGAGTGCTCAGCCATGTAATCGGCGAAGACCCGCCAATCTTGGCGTAATCGAGGGGGTAGTTGGATCGCCTGCGGGATATCATCCAGAGTCAGACACACCGGTTGGTGGTCTGAGATGAGGTGGTCGTCCAGGACGTCTAGATGTACAGCCGCGTCGATGCCGCAGGTGACGGCTATATCTATGACGTCCGGTGTGTGGGCTGCACAGTACGGGTAGTGTGTCAGGACCTCTGGTCCTAATACCTCGTACCCGTGTCGATCTGCATCATCTAGGAGGCGGCGGCCATCTGGGCAGATGGTGTTGGAGTTCCACGCCGTGTGCTTCGCGTTGAAGTCGCCGGCGATGACCGTGGGTAGTAGCGAGTCAATCAAGGTGTGGACATCAGCCACTACGAGTCGCTGTCGCGGCGGCTTGTTGGCGCAGGTGGGCGGCTCCGTGGGCAGTCCTTGGCGGCGTGGGCTTTCCCGCATCGCACACAGGAAAGTGACCTGTGGCAGTTGTGAGAAGAATGCCGGAACTGCTGACATCGATGGCACTGTGCGAGCCCTTTTTTCCCCCGCCATGCTTCGATGATTATCCCGGGCATACATAGAAGCTCGGTTACTTCGTAGATGCCCGGTATAAGGTTGGCGGTGCGCGCTAGCTGTGCGAAGTACAAGCAACCAGGGTGACCTTGACGAGCTCGGATGGGGCGCACGTGCTCAGGCTTGTAGCCGAGCTCGGTGAGCTCCCGCTCGATCTCCTCTGGCGGCGTATTGTTCGGGCGACCACGGATGGCCACCTTGAGGCTGCGCTCGGTGGGGAGGGAGTAGGAGAACCAGAAAATTTTCTCCTTCGTCTCCAGGGAGTAGAGGTACCGCTGGATGGTGCGGTATTCCTGGTCCGACTTCGGGATGAAGCGAACTCCCTTCCCGAACGGGCGGCCATTCGGTGCATGCCCGAGAGCTTTTTTGAGCTCCCTGAAGTGCCGCGGCCAGTCCGGGAGTACTTCGACAACTAGGGGTGGGTAGCGGGGGTTGGGCGGCTTCTTCCCGGCAACAGCATCGGTTGTGGCTGCGGAGGTGGTGGTAGCTGTGGCAGCAGAGGTGGTGGCGGGTAAGCCAACGGTTGCGGCTGTAGCGGCGGTGGCAGTGGGCGTGCTGACCGCAGCAGCATACAAGGATCCCGCAGTCTCCATCGGAGACACACTCGTCGCTGGCGGCAGGCTGAACGGCGGGGTCGTGAACAAAGCACGTCATTTCTCCTGTTGCGGCGGTGGCGGGAACCGGTCCGGCGCTACCGTAGTCGGTGAGGCGGGGAAGCGCGGTTGGGGCGCCGATGTCTTCATCCTCTGTGGCAGCGGGAGTGCCGCTCGAGAGGGCACAATGGGGTGGTGCTCGTCGCGTGACGGGCACCGGAGCATCTGGCCGCGTTGTCGCGGGGCAGACTGGGCGGGAACATTTAGGGGCAATGCGGGCGTTGCCGGCGTTGAGGCGGCTGACGATGACGGCGTTGGCTGCCTTGGCAGCGGTGGATGCGGGCGGTTGCGAGTGCGGGCGGCTTGGTCCGCGGCCACCACACGGTCTAGCGCGGACAGCGCGGCACCGCGGGAGCGGACGTACACTCACTTGGCCACACCGGTCGATGTTGGCGGCAGCGGGCGAGTGGCCCGACGTGCGAGCGGATGGTGAGGCGGGGACGGACGCGGCATTATTTGTCAGACGTCCCCGTGGATTTGTGCGGCATCACTGCGTCAGGCGGTATCCGAGCACCAAACCGGTACCCTCCGGCACAAAGCACCCACTGAACCGGCCCACCGGGGCTTGCCGCTGGTGGCAGACCGGGGGCCGAGGACAGCAGTGTACCCCGTGTTATCCGAAAGGACTGATTGGTGCGAGTACAAAATAAACAGCGTTGTTGGGCGCGCGATGAGCCGATAACCGCTTGTGGAACTTTCCACAAACCGTTACACGCGCCGCCTCGCTCCAGTCAAGGACACGCAGCGGTGCGCAAGGAGTGCCCGGGGCGCGTGGTGGTAGGTGCGGGGCGAGGGCGCCGCGCGTGTAGCGGCCTGCGCTCAAGGTCGGGTGCTTGCACCGAGCGATGTTTTTGTTGCGGTCCGGTCGGCAGCGATCGATAACGTAGGCACGATACGTCCTCTCGCGATCGCGCGGGGCAGCGAACTGGTGACGCGCGAAGCTTCCCTCTGCTTATACTCGCGAACAGATTTCCAAGAAATCATTCGTAAATGTTAGATTTTTGTTTACTCGTCACTGATTGGTGTAAATAATTATTGTACACATTAGTGTTAGCGTTACTTGCATGACTAAATAATGGGATATAAGATAGGTGAAAAATTGTAAATATATTCTCAGTTGAATCAGTCTACGTGTTTCAATATAACCCTAACGGTTACCAGCTACGGACCTGGCTTCTGCCCGCCGGCTGGTAACTCGTTAAAATATAATTAAGACAATGACTGTTAATTGAACTCATTTAGTGTGGTTATAAACTATATTATAACATACCTCGTAAATATTTTGATGACAAAAAATTGGTTTTGCGGTTCCGTATAAACCCACGCGTACACAACCTAACTTCGTTTCGAACTGGGAAGCACTAACACCTGTTTCGATCTATTGCCACGTGGCTTCTAGCGACAGTAGCGCCAAATGGCTGCGGCGCCCACTGTAAAGCCTGCAATACATGTTGGACAAGCGTAGGCGTTGGCCTACGAACGAAGGCAAACTAATACAAGGCAAGTACTACCGTTTACACGTTCGGCAAGATTGAAGACAACCAATGCAAACGGCCAATGTAGACGAGCTTTGTGGAGCTGTCCGCACGTTGGGCGCTGTCAGTCTTTATTTGATTATGCTTTGCAGCTGCTGGTATTTATTTGATTATGACACTCCAACGACTTATTCACGATTAATGAGCAGTTACGCGCGAGACGCGATCGTGAGCGCACGCGCAGATAGCGAGTCCCGCAGTTGTAGCTACATACTTTTTTTACATCTACCTACAATTATAGTTTATTACATGTTTTTGTACGATGAATAACGAAGGGGAGAATTTGGAGTTTTGCGACTCCAGTGGGAGTGATGTTATGGAAGAGGAGATTATAAGGAGCGAGCAACAAGTAAATGCAGAAATACACCAAGAAAATGAAGTTGATATAAATGTAAGTCAAAAAACCCCCGAAAAAAGGGCAAGAGAAGAAAGTGATGAGATAATAGAAGAAGATGAGGGCTTTATCACAGTCAGAAAAGGCAAGAAACAACTGACAAAGAGTTTGCCTAATAACAACGATAGAAGAAAGGAGAATGGGCAGACTTACCCAAATTTGGAAGTGCAGAAAGAAATAGCTATGGTTATGATTATTTCAAAAGATGTATTACCCAAACAATTTGGAATGGCAAAACTACTGAAAGCGGAAAATATTTCAAATATTTTAAGAATTCAATACAAAAGTCCATATAAGGTACTGATTCAGTTTGATAGTAAAGAAAATGCAAGAAAATTAGTTAGCTGCGAAAAAATGATTACTTTAGGATGCAGATGCCAACTGATCGATGAGATTAATTTAACGTATGGTGTTTTGCGAGATATAGATTTAGAAATTGAAGATAAGGAGATTGGTGACAATTTGAAGTGTGATCATGAAATATTATCGATAAAAAGATTAAAACGACTAGATAATTCAAATAAATGGACAGATAGGAGTACTATACGGGTATGTTTTAAAAGTTCCACTTTACCCCCATACGTATATGGGTATGGGTGTCGGTTTAAAATGGAACCATATACATTTCCTGTGACGCAATGCTCAGGATGCTGGAGGTTCGGTCACCTAGTTACATATTGTCCTACTAAAAAAATCGTATGTCCAAAATGTAATGGCCGCCATGATAACTGTGAAACAACGGATTTTAAATGCGCTAATTGTAAGGGTGCTCATATGTCTCTCGATAAATCTTGCCCTATGTTGACCAAAGAAAAGGAGATCAGGAAAATTATGTCTACTGAAAAACTGTACCTATCCAAGAGCCCTATCAGTATGGTTGGAGAACAGAAAATCGCAAATGGAGGAACATGAAATGACGGAAAAGATGGATCTTATGACAACTACAAGGGAGAATAGAACATTATGTGAACCAAAATCATACAGGGACGCGGTTGCAAACAATTCATTTGAGGCACTGGGTATGGAGGAGGATGATGCAGATGAAACTGACACTTCAGAAAACGAAGAAAAGCGCACAGACCGCCAACAATCACAACTTAAGAAAAAAAGAAAAAAAAGAAAAAGTGTCACGACTATCAGGATGACAATATTAAGGAAAAAGAAAGCGCTTCTAAAGCAACATCTGATTTTGAAGTGAACACTAACAAACCTAATACGAGAAGACACGAAAATACTAAATTTAGGAGCTTTGTAAGTAAATAAAAGATATTTACCTTTTAAATATCGATTTCGAAGATAAAATAAAAATGTTTTGTAGTTATGTAGTGAAAGAGTGCATAGAATATATTTTTGAATTAATACAAACAGAAGAGGTATTTACGAAATTAATCTCATTATTTACCAATGGCTAATGTACAAAAACTTTTTGGCCTAAATATAATGCAATGGAATGCGCAAAGCTTGAGACCAAAGCTTATAGACTTGAAACTTTTGCTATCTTACAATAAAATCCATATAGCATTGATAAGCGAGACTTGGTTGGAACCTGATTCTAGCTTGTACGTAAGTGGTTACCATCTACATCGTAAAGACCGAGATGACGGGTATGGAGGTGTTGTTATAATGGTACATAACTAAATTAAAGTGTAGTTTAAATTATGTTAACCATGGTATAGAAGTGGTTTGTATTCGATTATTAAACTGTAGTCAAATTAAGTATTTAATGTTAGTGTATTGTCCCCCGTCAGTACACACTACCCAATCAGTTTGGGATAACCTTTTTTCAACTTTTAATCACAATTGTTTAATAGCAGGTGACTTTAATGCTCACCATACCAATTGTTCGAATCGAAATGACTCTAGAGGTGGGCAAATATATTATGCAGCTTTGGAACATTTTGTTTCTTTAAATAATGGTCATTCAACTAGAGTGAAATTAGTTAACAATGTTGTTCAACAAACGTCTCCAGATATTTCATTTATGTCAAGTGATATAGCTATGTTATGTTTTGTGATTGGCAAGTTACGAATGATAGCCTTGGAAGTGACCACCTGATAATTAAAATGAAATTTAATTTTAAAGATGTCCAACGAATACGCAAAAAACGTAATTTTAAATTTGCAGACTGGACAGAATATAATAAATACTTAGAAAATTATTACTCAACTATATATAACGAAATTAGTAATGTTCAAATGGAATATAATAATGTTTTTAATAAACTTAATATGTAGTGCAGCGGATCTTTACATTCCCATGACCAAAGAATATAATAATCCTAGTCGAAATTGCCGGCCCCAGCCATATTGGAATCAATCACTGTCAAAACTTATTGCTTAACGTAGGTTAGCTCTTAGTCAGTTTAGGAGGAATCCTACGCCATCTAATTTAAATAGATTAGAACACATTAGTTCTAACACTAAATTAGCTATACAGTGAGCTAGAAGTCAAAATTGGCAGAAATATTGTGACGACATTAATGAAACAACATCTATATCGGAAATGTGGAAAAAACTACGTTGGTTAAAGGGACGTCGGTCGCCTGTGATTTATATTTCTGATGATGAAAAAGAAGTCTTTTTAAATAACCTGGCTCCTGATTATGTGAACCCATGCTCACCAGATATACGATCAGTTAATGACATGTTAGAAAGCCCGTTTACAATTCAAGAAATGTATAATTGTCTAAAAAAAAAAGATACCGCTACATGTGACGATGGGATTACATATTCAATGATTTACCACTTACATTAACATTTATTAAAGTTATATAACATGATTTTTGTAACTGGAGAGATCCCTGTCCAGTGGCGCGACATACGAATTGTAACGATACCAAAGAGAGATAATCCTTCTAACAATGACGTTAATTTACGTCCAATCTCTTTGATGTCATGTGTTTGCAAAATTTTACATGCTATGATAACAAAACGTTTGGAGTGGTATGTAGAAAATAATAAACTATTGACACATTTTACGACTGGATTCAGGAAGGTTGTTCATGTTATGACAATTTAGTTCGTCTTGTCACACAAATACAAATAGGTTTTTCGAATAATTCCCCAACACTAGCATGTTTCTTAAATATTGAGAATACTTATAATAACATACTGATTAATGAACTAATAGTTAAGCTTGATGAAATAGGGGTGGGTAAGAGGATATGTTTATAATTATGGAATTTTTTGACGGAAAGACACCTAAAAATTATGGATGATCTTGAGGAGAATAAATTTATTATGAGATATGCCAGCAGGGGCCTCCCACAAGGTGATCCTATGTCTCCTCTATTCTTTTTAATATAGCTATAATTAAAGTCAGTAAAGAAATAAACAATATCTTTATCTGCCAATACGCTGACGATTTTGTTTTGTATTCCTGTAATAAAAACATGACAGAAAGTGTAAATAATATTCAAAATGCACTCAATGCTATAGTTATTATATTAAATCAGGTGGGGTTGACATTGTCGACTAATAAAACCAAATTATGTTTATTTAGCAGAGGACGTAAAAATCCCCAGTTACCGGTCTTAATTAATAACAGCCCTCTAGAACTAGTCACATCGTATAAGTATTTAGGTTTTTGGCTTGATCGTTGTTTAAGATGCGGTAAACAAATTAATGAATGTTACCAAAAGACACAAAGACATCTTAATTTGCTCAAAGTGTTGGCGGGGTCGTCATGGGGGGTACATCCAAAGCATTTGCGTAAACTTTATGTATCTTTAATTAGAAGCAGAGTAGATTACAGTTTATTTTTATTTGATAATAGTTGTAAGATCAATACGTATAAGCTGGACAAAGTTCAGAACCAAGCACTACGCATTATAGGTGGCTTTATAAGAAGCACACCCATACATGTAATGGAGTCAGAGCTTTGCATTTCTCCTCTGCATTTACGTAGAAAATATTTAGCATGTAAATTTTGTTTGAAAGCTTTCTCTCAGTCTAATAATGTTACTATGAATTTACTATCAAAACTAAGTTCCCTTTGTAATAATAGCTATTGGATCAGGAAAAAAACGCCTCTACTTGTAGATATTTATAATTTAATGGAAAACGAAATTATGTCATCGTCATCAATGTTAAGAATGTTTTCTCTTAAAACATGGGTGACTAACATCAATGTAATAGAAGTTCACCTAGATAGTATAGTTCACACAAAAAGTAATCATGATTACAATATTTTAAAATTCAGTGTTATATCCGAGTTAAGAGAAAATATGACGGTTGGTACGTAATATTTACCGATGGCTCAAGAAGCGCAAGTGGTCGCGGAGCCGCTTTTTATGATCCTCATGTAGCAAATAATTCATCTTACAATAACTGTTTTAAATCAAACTATGAATTTTCAGTTATGTCAATGGAGCTCATAGCAATTTTAGAAGCCCTGTTGTATGCTCGATCAATTCAACAGAATAAAGTCCTAATTTGTACCGATAGCAGAAGCGCTTTATATCATATAGCTCGATGCGCCTCTGGCGGCAGAGGTACATCGATAGCTTTTGATATCCGCGCTAAAATTTATGAAAACAATTTAAAGGGCACTCAATTGAAATTGCAATGGATTCCATCACATATCGGCATCAGAGGTAACGAGGAGGCTGACAGGTTGGCGAGACAAGCAGCAGTAGACGGAAAAGAGGTTTGAATACTGCCAAATTACACTGAGTTGTTGCCTAAATACAAAAAGTACTGCCACAATAACTGGACGGAATATTTTAACGAGAGATCTTTAGAAAAAGGAATTTGATACAAAACAATACAATGTGAGCCTCCTCGAATACCATGGCTCACTAATGTGAATTTAAGTAGATCTTTGATTGTAACGGCGCTCAGGTTAAGATCTGGCCACGTTCCACTGAACAAGTTCGCGCACATGATGAAGAAATCAGACTCTCCAAATTGTGATGTGTGCGGTATAGTTGAAGACGTTCATCACCTGTTGGTGGAATGTGTGCGTTACGAGACGGATCGAGAGTTTTGATAAGTACATTCTGCTTGAGCAGAACCAGTGTGGGTATGTTCCACGAAATGTTGTCCTCTCCTTCGTCTGAAGCCGCTAAAGCGCTGTTTATGTTATTTAGCCGTAAGCCATAATTAGTGAGTAGATGTTTTTTAGTTTAAGGTAGGTTACGATGGAATTGACATATACCTAATGTTCAAAAATTCCTTAAATAAACAGAATAAAAAATAAACGATTAATGAGCGCATATAATTATTATATCAGTGTATATCGAATCGATCGAATGAATAAATAAATACAGTAGTAGACTTGTAAAAACAATACATTTTGTACGTATAACGGCGATGTTCGCCAAGCGCAAAATGGCAGCCGGACCAACATGTGGACGCTATTGGCCATCGCCTTTGATTTGTGCAGAAAACCGACACCGCTCCAAGTGAGACGAGTGGTCGCGAGCGACTGCAAGTTGTTACAAGCTACGCCAATTGAGGTCTATAGACGTTGGCGCTTGCCTTCACTCAGCCAACTAGGCGAGTGATACCAAGCATTGGCAAGGCAAAGCAAATACACCGTCTATACGTTGGCATTGGCTGTCACTCGGCAACGTTGGCCCAACGTGTATTGCCGGCTTAAGAAAATCGCAGTCTAGCGAGATTTAATTCAAAATTCAAACATCGTTTTATCTATTAATTATTGGGGTCTATTTATTCCATAGCCACTACTAAAAACGAAGGCATATTTTTTTTTTATGGGTAAGTCGTCATAAATATTAGAAATGTTTATATCGACAGCAAAACTGAGTCACACTTATTACGCGTTTTGCAGCGTGAATTTGTGCGAATTACGATTACGAAGTACTTATAAAGTCAACAGTGTTATTAACTTTATTTATTATAGTGTTTATGTTTAATACGTAAGTACACACGGCTACACATCAAGTTAGACACCCTATATACGCATAACTAAGCAACATACAAAATAGAGAATTGTCAGAAAGGGACAGTGCATAGTGGTGTCGATGTAATGGTAATGATAGAGCGTAACAAACATATAACGCACTCTCTCACACGATTCGCAGCGTTCAACTTCTAATAGTTCAAAGTCCAAACAGTTTAGGTTGATGCGTCGCTGTGTGTACATATACATTTTGTCGATTATATAATAGGTAATATCTGTTAAAGTCAAAAAATTATATTAGGACACGAAATTACCTTATTTATTTTTTATGTTTTTAATTCATTGGATCCGAAAACAAATTATATAGCATTATAAAAATAAAATCAAGGGTTTGTTAAGAGCTCTATGCCAACAAATTTAAGTAAAATGGACTAAATGTCATCGTTATCGGGACCGTTTTTTATAAAATAATATAAATCGTTTAAGAACATTAACAATAATATTACTTTTCCTGAAAGTGTTTCACAAGAAATTCCATCACCTAGCTCAATTACACCAGGAAGACCAGCAAAAGCTTTTCGAGACTGTTGTGATAGAACTCAAAAACTAAAAAATCCAAACGCTTTTAGAGGCGACCAGTCCTGAAGAAATTGCAGTAGTTAATGAATGCAACTTACACAAAGCTGGTAAACGAGATTTTGGTAGCTATAGTAAAATAAATGTCAATCTGAGTCCGGTAATAGTGGCACAGCAATCAAACAGGCCCGTAAATGTCTAATCAGTAATCCTATATCTCTATCTGCAGATGAAGCTCTGAGCATGATGATAGATGCTAAATTAACTACTCCTCAATACAATATAATTCGTGAAAAGGTGAATAAACTGGCTAAAACTTATTACCTTCTTATGACCAAATACTGGAAGTAAAAAAACAGTGTTATCCATTAGATAAAACTGTCACAGAAACATTTGCAGAATGCAATCTTCAATCCTTAGTGGATCATACTATCAATCGTATATATTTAGCCCAAAGAGATGTGTTAAATTCTATGGAAATTCTAATAGTTGGAGTAAAGGAACACGTTTCTGTAGACTTATTAAACTTAATTTTACTAAGGAAATTACAGAATTAACAAAACAAGAGGTCAACTCGATACAACATCAAATATAAACATTATCACCTGTTGAAGACCTGTATCATATGGATGACGTTCTCATTTTTGTGAAACCGGTATTCGTGCTTAGCATGATTGATGGCAAAATTTGCACTGCTTTATCGACACTGTCGTGTTCCTCGCAAACTTGCTATTGCGTTATATCTGTGACATGTTGTCACAGATATAACGCACAACCTCAAACACCCCAATTAGGTTATTAAATCGTAACAATAATATAATCATTAAAATGTTA
Source organism: Catocala nupta (assembly GCA_963675205.1). Taxonomy (NCBI): domain Eukaryota; kingdom Metazoa; phylum Arthropoda; class Insecta; order Lepidoptera; family Erebidae; genus Catocala; species Catocala nupta. Next base: position 27,389,597 of record OY776078.1, on the reverse strand, counting down.
CTTTTATGTACTTAAATATTTTTATTAAACGAATTCGTTCTCGATATTGTGCGCGGTTAGTATGGGTATATTACAATATTTAACATTGTTGCATCAAAAACTTATATGGACTTGAATTATGATACATTTTCGTTTATTTCAGCTGTTTAATAAATGGGTGCCTATAATTTAATTTGTAGGAGCCAGAAGTTTTGTCGATGCTTTCCACAACAAACGAGTAACACGTCTATTTTCTGTATTTTTCACTTTTTTAAATTACGCTTGTTTGCGATTTTCTTACTGTTTGCGGCGGCGATTAGTTTCGCCAAAACCTAACTATCTTATATTTGGCGACTATCTCATATTCGGCATGCTTACCCTATGAATCGCACCAAGTAAATGTACTTTCGTATATCTACAGATTCAAATTTAATTATATTGTACAGACTAACGTATCGAATGGCGTCGGCACACCGGCGGCCAGACACAATAGATGTTAAGTTATGTCTGGCATTCTAAGACTTGACAGATTAGTAGGTATTTATGAAAATATTAAACAATTATAGTCGTGCTAAAATATTTCCCTTATGTTCGTAAATCAATACATTAAATACTTTAATTTTTATGTCCTATAATAATAGTTTGAAGGTATTAGGCATTTATTTGTTTTGATTGGAATAAAAACATAGAAACTCCATTGAAGAGTCCTGAATGAGTCCAAGAATCCTGACAATGCTTGAAGATGGGCACTGTCAGCGAAATACAGTGAGAACTGTTGGTGTGACTTTTTCTACAGTTCAGCGAGTACTCCAGCCTTTCCAAGAAACTGGATCCAATCTTCGAAGACCAGGAACAGGTCGTACAAGGTGCACGACGGCGCGGGAGGATCGCTATATGGTGGCAACAATTTTGAGAAATCGCTTTCTTACGTCTGTTGAAGTAAAGAATCGTCATTTACGAGCTGAAGGAAACAATCTGAGTACGGATACAGTAAGGCGGCGTCTAGCTGAAGCAAATTTAAAGCCATTAAGAGCTGCAAATGGCCCTAAACTAGAAAGACACCACAGAAACTCAAGGTTAAGTTATGGTAGAGAACACGAGAATTGGACTCTGAATGTATGGTCAAGAGTTATGTTTTCAGACGAGTCTAGATTCTGTTTATACAAGCACGATGGGAGGAAAAGAGTGTACAGAAGATCGGGAGAGCGCTATAACCAAGCCTGTATATAAGAAAAAGTACCATACGGCGAAGGCTCTGTTCACGTGTGGGCTGGGATTTCTTGCGACAGCCGCACTGAGCTAGTGGTGATAGCAAATTGAACTTTAACTGCAGAAAGATATGTCACTGAATTTCTGAATGACTACGTTGGTCCATTTTTAGTGGACACAGACGAGGATGCCGTTTTTATGCAAGACAATGCCCGCCCGCATATAGCTCAGATAGTGTTTGCCTATTTTCAAGAAGTCGGTATGACACACATAGAGTGGCCAGCACGCAGCCCCGACTTAAACCCCATTGAGCATGCATGGGACGAACTGGAACAACGTGTACGTCAGCGGAATCCGCCGCCAATCACACTACGTGAAATGAAAGCAGCTCTAATAGAGGAATGGCAGAATATTCCGCAGCATCGCCTCAAAAACCTAGTAGAAAGTATGCCAAATCGCATAACAGCAGTATTGCGAGCTCGCGGAGGCAACACAAAATACTAAAATGCGTGGAAACGGCACATATGTAACCAACCTACGTTTACGAAAATACTGGAAAACTAAGTAATTTTACATTTATTAAAAATAAAAAGTATGAATTTAAGCGCATCAAAATATTCTTTAATTTAGTCTTTATTTCATAAAGCTAGATCAGGTACTTTTGCAGATATTGAAGATTTTCTAACCGACTCTTTTTCTTTGCGGTCCTGTGTATGTTATACTCAGTTACTATTGATAGCAAGGCATATACCGTTCTGCGCAAACCTAGTACATTTCTTATTCAGGTACTATCTTAAAACATTACTTAAAATTTGGGTGTAATATTATATAAATTAAGATCAGTAAAATTAATTTTGTATTATTTTATATGCCCGTTACACGTTGTATTTACCTACCTTAACGCGACTATGTGACTTATACGTGACATCTTCAATTTTTAAAGTTAATTAACAAACACCTTTGACATACTGTTCATTATATAGTCACATCTGTAAATAATTTGCTATTCAGTATATTTCATATATCAGTTACAAATGGACGTACCTACTATGCAAAGATTTAATTAACATTACATTATTTATCAACTCGGGTGTTATATATTTTTATCTAAGTTCATATGAGTATGTTCTACGACATTGTATAGTGCTTGAAAATCAGAATGCGCTTACCTAAACGCTTGAAAACAGTAGATAGTAATTTTACAGATGCCTACATTATTCGGCGATTGACTGTCGATTAATTCTTTGTTTCCGATAAGTCAAACTCCATTAATTAAAAGTGAGATTAGACTTCAATGGAGATGACCAGATAATTTAAGTAGTATTTCGTTTCTGCTTTAATGTCTGTAAGTACCTATATGTCGTGAGTATGTCACTGAACTCCTTCTAAAATCTGAACCGATATTAATGATTTTTTTATGTGTTAGAGTGTAACTAGTGATGGTTTATATTCATAATTGGAACCAGTAGGTGGCGCTGCGATCATTTCTAGGGCATTCGTTGGGTCCGCTAATATCTACTATTATAAGTCTGCATCGAAAAGTTACATTAAATTCTCCAATGTCTGTACATTAGAAAATAAAAACCTAACTCAACTCGAGGATGTGCGTTTCCTTCATGTCCTTCATGTTAGTTTTGAAGTTCACGCAAAAGTAGATACTAAACGGTTTTTGATGCGATTGTCACTATTAGATAGCCTGAATACCTTGAAAGCCTAACCAGCGTTTCAATCAATTTTGTTTTATAGAACCGGAATAACCAAGGCCCTGTGCGATGCAGTCTGATCCGCGTTAATAACTTTATTTATTAATAGAGATGAACAAGCCGCTCAAATTGTGGCATTGGTGCAGGAAAGCTTGGATCAATGAACCATTACTATACATTTAAATTTAAACCAGTCTACGGTTTCTAGAGTATACCGAAGGTTTGTAGAGACAGGTTCTTACAAAAGGTGACCCGGTACCGGCAGAACTCGAGCAACCACCTGTCGTGACGACCGATTTATTGTTTCAACTTCCCTTCGAAATCATTTCCTCGCGTCAGTAAACATCAAAACAAAGCTGAATGAAGTGCGTGGAATAAACGTGAGTGCGCGAACAATAAGGAGGAGGCTTAAGGAAGCGGCAATCACCTCTTTTAGACCAGCAAATGGTCCAAAGGTGTCTGCTCATAGACAAGCTCATTTAAGATTTGCGCGTGAACATCTTAATTGGACTGAAGAGCAATGGGCTTCCATATTGTTCACCAATGAGTGTAGGACATGTTTAATTGGTGCTGGCACATGGAGGCTATACACTTTATTAAAATAAAAAGAAACATGCGATTCAACTTTTTTTTAATTGTCAAAACAAATTTTCAATAAACCAACCAAAACATTTATCGTATTTGTTCAAAAAAATTTAATGGTCCTTTCCTGTATACAAACATACACTTAAGGATATGATACTACGCTGTTATGAAGTTAACGAATCAAACTATACAGGGTGATTTTGAAATCGTGTAATTCCTTTTAACCACGCATTCTACTGGTGATATAGAATAACCCTGACCATATTTTTATTTAATTAGAATTATGTTTTTTGAAAAACTATTGTTCCATATTTTTCGTGAAATGGTGTCAGATAATCATATGTTAACCAACCAAAGCAAATTTAATATTTTACTAATTAAAATAAAAAACATATTAATAATTAATGTCGTAAATAATAACGGGCGGTCCTTTTTATTGCCCCTTATTATTTACGACATCAGTTATTGTCATGTTATTATTTTTAAATTAGTAAAATATTAAGATTGTGTCAGGTGGTTAAAATATGACTATTTGAAATCATTTCATGAAAAAAATCTGTACTCTAATTTTGCCGAAACCATTATTCTAATTAAGAAAAAATATTGTCAGGGTTATTCTATATCACCAATAGAATGCGTGGTTAAAAGGAATTACACGATTTCAAAATCACCCTGTATATAGGATTCAATTTCTATTTGTATAAAATGTTTGAATACTTGGTTAAAATGTTTATTTCAATGGCGTCTTAAACATTAATGCAGTTTATGAGTTCGTCACTATATATTATTTATCAACTAGAGTGAATTTGTTACTTATAAGTGTGCACAGCATTTGCAGCTTTACGGTACAACATAGAAGAAAGATATACCCGAATTATCGAGTTACATGTCCAATTGGGACTTATCATTTTATTTATTGTTTTTTGAAGTAAATATGAAATAAATGGCAAACCAAGTGTAACTATAAGTCTGCGTTGAATACGATTGATATGAGATCCTCGAACGGATAATGAACGAACGGTAATAAAAAAAGAATGTCAGTTAAATATAATAATAATAATAATATTCTACCACATACACACAACACCATCAAGCCCAAACTAAGCAGAGCTTGTACTATGGGTACTAGAGAATGGATAAACATACATATATACTTTTTTTTTGTAAATACTTACATATTATATATAGAAACACCCAGACTAAGACAAACATCCATGTTCATGCACACAAATGTTTGACTTGTGCGGGAATCGAACTCGCGACCTCAGGCGTGGCAGTCGGTTACACTAACCCTCTACGCCATCAAGGCAGACAGGCTCCATCCAGGCCAAATATAGAACGAATAAACAACTTTACAAAATAAAATCTTTTACATTACAAAGCACCACGCATTCTTCTGGATCATAACTTACAGCTTCATTAGTACTGGTAAGTTCTTCCAGGAAATTATTATAAAAAATCTTCTAGAAAATTATTATAAATTAGGCACAGCTTTTAACAATGTAGTTGCAGCTGCAGGCAAATGAATCTTACATTGTTTCTTTTGTCGTAAGAAGCTGTGTATGTGAGATTAGAAGATCAGATGACTCTAAAGCCCTATGGAATAAATCGGTCATAGTTTTAATATACATTTTTCGGCAATGATGTTCACGATCACTTCCCCAAATTTTATTCCTGATTTCCGATGCCTGCTCGGAGAGTATTCCATTAGGAAGCGATGTTGAACTGATTATTGCAGCACTATGCATCAATATTTTATGTAAAGTGACTGTCATCAGATGCCAGTCGTACTTTTCTTCTGCAACGATTAATAAAACTTTGCCTTTGAATACACACATTGCCCTAAATAAATTACGCATTTCGGTATATATAACAATAGTTTGGTCTTTTAGAGTCCTACATCAGATAATGGATTATTGATATACTACTATGTTATTAACTTTTTAAATAATTATCAACAAAAATGCAACCCGTATATTTTTTGATGATTGATTCAACTTAAATCAGATCCGGATGTAAATTATTATCTGAATGTGCGACTACCCTAACATCCTAAAATTTTGCCCGTAATACACATATAAATGCTGTGGTTTACTGAAAATAGCTTATTTCAATACTTTTATATAAACATACATATTTTACGGGTTTGATACTCGTGAGCACGCCACATAGAGTTGCCCATGGACAGTGTTCAGCAGATTTGGATATACATTTTTATTTAAATGATTTAAATGTGTTATCGACAATTTGACATAATTCACGTTTTAGTGTAATCATGCCGTTACTGTCTGATAACGTACAATCTTCTCCGACTTTTAGAAGAGCAGCCGCATATTACTCTGCTTGAGAATGTTTGTGTTATTGTACTCGCATATTTGTAGTCAGAAAAAACATTTTTACGTGTACCCATAATACAGACGCCTTCAAACAGGCATTTATTTCATCTGCAGGTGTTACGTAATCTGATGACTTAGATAGCACGGAAGGTAGTTCAGAAGATAGCTCAGAAGATGATGGCGGTGAAGAGTGGATATTCCGCCAGTTGAGAAATTCGATGATATTTTACTGCGACCGCCACAATTTTTTCCTAATCGAAGTTCTCCTGGGGCATACTTCAATACTTTTTTCAATGATGAAGTCCTATTGAACATAGTTGACCTGACAAATAATACAGTCCACAAAATGCCAAGTTACATTGTGCATTGTACCATGCTTTGCTTAGTTTCATAAACCCCGAAGAGCAGTGACGAATATACCGACAACATGTTTTTTTAAGAAAATAAAAATCTTGATATTATATTTCACATACAAGCATTATTATACAGGGTGTCCGGTAATTAATGGATAATCTGGAAATGTCTTCTAGTGGAACTGATGGCCGTTTAGAAAAAAATATGAAAAATAATCTATCCTTACTACTACTACCTGAGATATGTGTTTTTTTTTTAATTACCATGTATAGCTTTCTTGTATGTAGTATACCATAAATGAATGAAATCCATCGGTTTTTTGTTGTTTTATTATTAAACACTAATTATGCTAATACATAGACAGTCAAAAGTATGCTATGCTATATAGCTTGCACTTTTTAACACATTTTTTTTTTCTTTATGGCCTTCTTTTCTACTATAAGGCATTTCGAGGTTATCCATTAATTACCGGACACCCTGTATATATTTCACATACAAGCATTTTTTTTCATTCCCCCAGCCAGGAGCTTCTGCCCCTTATAGGGTTAAAGTAGCTCTTTAATTGCTGTAATATAAATTTCTCAAATATTTTGCTTATAGCAAGTTATATAGAAATCGGTCTGAAATTACATGGATCACTTTTGCATCCATTTTTAAATAATGGTATTATTTTGCTACATTTCATTAAATTAGGAATAATGCCCACGTCAATGCATCCGTTGAATATTGCGGCTAAGTGTGGCGCTATGTTATCAATAACGAATTCCACAGAAATACCCCACAAATCAATTGATTTTTATGAATTAAATGACTTGAATTATTTTATTATGTCATATTTAAAACTAAACAGGACTTTGCACTCCACCACGCTATCCCTTACCAAGGATTCTGCTTTAACTGCGCAAGACCTTAAGGAACTAATTGTATTAACAGGTATCTTTGCAAAGTAGTTATTAAATTTATCAGCTACTTGCTATTTATTTAAAATTATATTATTATTTACATTATGTTTAATGGTATTATCACGCAGCTTGGTGCGTTCAGTTTCATTATTAATAATGTTCTAAGTAGCTTAAATTTTATCGTCGGCATTTCGAATTCTGGTCATCAAATCAACCCAAGTAGTACAGAACTGTAGCGTGTCTACTAGCTGAAGGTGGCCACTTTGAGTAACTGCTGTAGCTATTGTTATTTAATATTGTAAAACTATTAAATAAAATCTAATATGAATGACAAGTGTTTTAAATTTTTCCTGTTTAGGGTTCCGACAAAGACCTTGTGTGCTTGCGCATATGCTATGTTCAAACAACAATAACTTTTTAATTACACACAGTTGTAAATTAAATGTTGTATTGTAGCTTAGCTCAACATCTGTCGATCTAGTACAAAAATGAAAAGGGTTAGCAGGGGTGTTTTAGAAGTAATTTACAATAACTTGTTGATTTACATAATATTGAGATCTTTTTTATTGAGTATCTTGTGTTTTAAAAAATTATGGACATGTGAACACTTTGTTTTGTAATGTAGACGGTAGACAGTATTGTTGCCCTTCGAATAAGCCTATTTTTATCTCAATAAGACCAAAACTGGGAGATATAATTTTTTTTGTACCCGCATAGGAAATGTTTCGACGAAAAACAAAATGGCTGCCACATAGCGGGGAAATTAATTGGGCCCAAGTGTTATGTGTATTTGTTTATAAAAATAGTTGTTATATATGTATTTAGAATATCGCTAGTCCATGACCGGACACACTGTATAGAGCTCCGTCAGTTGCCTTTTAAGCTCCAATATTTTGTTGTTGACTGTTTCAATTTCACCTTCAGAATCGCTGCGTTCCTTTAATAACATATTGTTGACTGCCTTATATTTCTTCAATTCCAACATGTCTATAGTTTGTTTTTTGTGTCTTTGGCTATTGCCTTACGGGTCATCATTTGAGTATTCATGGTTGGTTGAAGGATGTAACAATCACCAAACACCTACAAAATATGAAAAAAGAAACAACCTAAGTAATAGAAATGAAAAGTGGGTTGGGACAGATAGGTACCTATCTATACATATAAAATGCTTTGTCCTGACGGATCAACGCACAGCCTAAACCGCTGATCGTAGAGACCTGAAACTTGGAGGGTGTGTTCTTTGTATGACCTAGGCATCCGATAAGAAAGGGTTTTCCGAAATTCTACCCCTAAAGGGGTGAAGAAGGAGGTCATAGTTTTTATGGAACAACGTGATTCCTTGGTCCAATCTACTTCAAATTTTGCATAAACATTTTTTAACAGAATTGAAGGAAGACGTGTTTGGTGTTTTATTAAAATTCATCCCCTAACGGGGTTAAAAAGGGGTAGATAGTTATTTTGGGGATGATTTGCTTCGTAGTTGATATCAACACTCCGAACCCGGCATAGACTCGGTCGGTCACTCGCCTTGCTACCAGCTCCTGGTCCCGCCCGACCGCCGCCGGGTGCCGCGCGGCCAGTCGATAGAATACTTCACTGCGGAGCGCATGTCGTTCGGGCTTCCGCTGGAGTATACGTATTTATGTAATACTTGAATAAGACGCCTAGCTGTACCAAAAACCTGTTCGTATGGAAGTCCAAACAGATCTGCCTATTATTACAATATGTATATTTATCGGAAACATTGTATAATTAATAAAAATACGGTTTTAACATATACACGTCGCGCGAACGCGGGACACGACAAGCGCCCTACACAATGAATGATGCGCCGGGCGGCGGCGCAACGCGACGTAGTGAGGGAGTTTGTAACATTAGCAAAAGCGGTGAGCGCGGAAAAATGTTGCAGCAGTGTAAGCTGTTGGTTTGGGATGAATGTTCGATGTCCCACAAAAGAGCAATCGAGGCACTATACCGCACCATGAAAGATATCAGAAGCTACCAGGGTATCATGAGAGGCATGGTGGTACTTTTAGCGGGTGACTTTAGACAGATCCTGTCGGTATTACTAGGGGTACGCCGGCAGATGAAATAAATCCCTGTTTGAAGGCGGCTGTATGTACCTACTATTGACTACAAATATGCGACTACAACAATACAACGATTCTCACGCAGAGCAATAGCTGCTGTTCTAAAAGTAAGCGAAGATTGTATGCATGTATGTCTGTTAGACAGTAACGGCATGATTACACTAAAACGTGAATTCTGTCAAATTGTCCATAACACAGATGAATTAAATAATATATAATGTCTATCCAGATCTACAAATAAGTATGGGCAATCGAGAATGGTTGTGCGACAGGTTAATTTTGGCGCTGACAAATGAGACAGTAGGCCAGATAATCGAATAAATTATGTCAGATCTTGAGGGATATGTTTTCGGGTAGTTAACTCTCAGTAAACAATATTATGGCGCTGAACAAGTGACATCGTACCCTACAGAGTTCAGAGTTTCTCTATGTTTAGCATAGGATGGAAAAACAAAAACGTAATTTATAAAATGTGTTTAAATAAGGTATTTGCTGTAAACCACAGTATTTACATGAGTATTATTAGCAAAGAAGGTTTTTTAAAAATTATAAATGTTGTCTATAGTAACTATTCCACGCGGACGAAGTCGCGGGCAAAAGCTAATATATGTATAAATGGTTGAAATATTTGCTATAAACTTACAGTAAGGCAAAAATGAGTAAATTTAATGAGCATTCGTTTTTAAATTTATAAAAGATGTTACTATAATGTATTGGAATAGATAAAAATATACATAAATTTATTGTAAAATACAAATAAAATCACTACAGTAATAATATTAGTTAAATGTGTAGTATAAACCTGTACGTATGCATGTCTGGGGCAAATGTTTAGTCGTCAATATACGTATTGTAAAAATATGCAGATTTGTTTGGACTTCCACACGAACTTTCGTCTTCTATTAGATTCCCATGTAGGTCAAAATTAAATGTCCTTTCCCAAGGTCTAGTCTCTCTCTGTATCATATTTCATCAAAATCGGTTTGTGGTTAAGGCGCGATAGTGACGAATTCGCATATAAACTTTCATCTCTTATTTTAACCCCTTCATGCCCTTTTTTGCAACAAAGGTAAATCATGTCCTTTCCCAAGATCTAGAATATCTTTGTACCAAATTTCATCAAAATCAGTTTAGTGGTTTAGGCGCGATAATGACGAATTCCTATACAAACTTTCATCCCTTATTTCAACCCCTTTATGCCCTTTTAACAACAAAAGGTACCCTATATTCTTTTCCAAGGTCCAGTTTATCTCTGTACCAAATTTCATCAAAATCGGTTCTGTGGTTTAGGCGTGAATGCGTAACAGACAGACAGACAGAGTTACTTTCGCATTTATAATATTAGTAGGGTTAAATGTTTTAGATACTAGACAAGCCCTTATTTCATTAGCATATATGCAGCTTTGGCTCATTGATATAATTAGTAATCAGAAATAATTGTAATAATTTTATTGTTGTCTGCCCAACTAACCTATTTGTATATCTGTAATATATTATTTTATAATCTCTAACCCATTTAGCCAAAATATATGCAAGATAGAACAAAGAATAAAGAAGACAGAACAAAGGATATAATAAATAAAAGAATTTGTACAGTTACAAGCATTTATTATATCTTGCTGTACAAGGATCGCTTATAGTCAAGAAATTATATTAAGAAATTTTGATTAATTTTCGACGTGGCCTGCCGTTCCTCGACATCCCGGCGCCCTGGAAACATAAAACACATGTTAGTATCTTATAGTAAAGTTAGATGGATAGATCCTGAAAACAAGCAAATACATAAAAATCATAAATCACAAACTACAAGTAAATAATAATACAAGTACACATACGATGAAATTTATAAATTAGGAACATACTGAAACATGAGAATTCTAATAAGTTTGCAGAAACACATATAGAATACAGGATTGTCATGCACAATACACACCGTAGCAACATAAAAACAGAGCGACAGTCGTTCATACGATGAATCTTCAAGTTTGTATAATGTTCGTGATGAAAATAACATCAAGGAAGTCAACAAAGCTGGCTGTGATATGTTTGCAACAAGGCCATAAGTCACAACCACTTTGTCGACCCCTAACGATGCTTGCTTCTTTCTTCAACAAAAGTAAAAACAAAAATGTGATGTATATGAGAACAACAATAAAGACATTAGCATCGCAACGAAGCGGGTCCGCCTGTAGGAGGCCCACCGCTCATCAAAGCTGGCTGTGATATGGAACTGCAACGCACATGACAACCACTTTGTGAGCGACGCGGCTTCCATTGACCCGTTGTCGATACCGTAGCTCGGCGATTCGTCTCTCAGCCAACCTCGTCAAAAATGGCTGTGATATGAAAATGCTAAACATGGCACAACCATTTTTACGAATGGGCCACGGACTTTCTTCGTGGGTTTGTAGCGCGTCAACGTCGTGATAGTCTCCGTAAACCGACCACATCAAAGTGGCTGTGATATGATGACGGGTACATTTCACCGCCGCTTTGACAGGCTAGGCCCGGATAACATTTAACACACAAGCACATGTACACATTATAAAAATAATAAACATACAAGAAAAAGACACGAGAAAAAATTCGGTTGTAGCTCGAGGTGGCTGTAACGAAGTTCCGTGCTCATCAAAGCTGGCTGTGATAGCTTCGTAATGATCTATAACAAACCGACTTTGATGGCAGGGACACATCGCATTGTAATCTTACGATGAAGTACCGGCTGTTATCTGTGAAAAAAACATTTAAAAAGAAACACATCAATTAACAAAATGATCGCAGGACAATCACTCAATAGTTTGTAACTAATAATTATTTGTCTTAGTAAACAAAGGACTCAACTATGATAGCACTTATTTGAACTAATAGAATACAGCAACTAGTCAATCAAGAGGTGTGTCTATTGTTGTGCCCACCTATCTTCAATTTAGTATCGAAACCGAAAGTGAATGCGTACTATAGCGCTAATATCTATGCATTTTACTATCACGAGATAGATATCATCAGAGTCACGGCACATTAACGTAGTGTCTAGCGAAAGCTCATCATCACATTGTATTTCTACAATGTTAAAGAATGATAGCAGACCAAGCGCACGTGACACTAGTCACGAATTTGCAACTACCCAACATTTTTAACTGTGGTTCGGGAACCAAAGGCGCACTGCCAAGTAAATAGCAATTATTAATAAACAGTTCACATCTAGCTAATGACAAAATCACCTTTACGAAGGTATCAATCGAACACAGCACACTAAAACAACATTAATTTCTATTATATTTAACCGATTATTTGGTGATTTGTTTTTTTTACATTACACTCATTAGCTCGAAGTATATTATAAGTACGTTCGAATTATTATAATTTTATCTCAAATAGATTTATCCATTCTTGTTTTTGAAATCTTCACTGTAGGTGTAAATTACCTAAACACCCACTAATTTGCGACGTTGCAATTCTGTGCACATTTTGCCGACCCCGCAGAAATTTAATTTATAAGAGGATAGCTACAAAACAGATTGCAGTATCATTAAATTTTAGATGAAAATTATCCGGCTAGGGTTTATTAAGTCTGCGGACGCCTAAGTTGCAATTGACTTACCGAAGCAGTTTAAATTACACCGATGCAATGTGAAGTACGAATTCAAACGTATTAAAAATACGAAAAACCAAGACAAGATCACCTTTACAAAGGTATCAATTGAACACAGCACACTAAATCAAAATTAATTTCCAAAATATTTAACCGATTATTCGGCAAATTATTTTTTTACATTACACTCATTAGCTCGAAGAATATTATAAGTACGTTCGAATTATTTTAATTTTATCGCAAAATATTTTTCCATTCTTGTTTTTGAAATCTTCACTGAAGGCGTAAATTATCTAATAGACACCCACTAATTTGCGACGTTTCATTTCTGTGCACATTTTGCCGACCCTGCAGAAGTTTAATTTATAAGAGGACAGCTACAAAACAAATTGCAGAATCATTAAATTGTAGATCAAAATTATCCGGCTAATGTTTATTAAGTCTGCGGACGCCTAAGTTGCAATTAACTTACCGAAGCAGTTTAAATTATACCGATGCAATGCGAAATACGAATTCAAACGTATTAAAAATATGAAAGCCGTTAGTAGTAAGTTTAACGTAAATTGAACTTGGTATGAAAACAAGAGCGACGCGTAACAAAGGAGTTTGTGAATGGATGTTGGTAACACACGCGGTGCAGGGTGCATCGCGGTGGACGTCCCCGACGAATGCCACTCACTAGCGGTCTGACGGTGAGTAACCGACGTAGTAGTACTCCGCCGTGTTGCCTGTAGAGAGGGATCTTTACGCAGGCGCGTGGCGCGCACCCGTGCACACAACGATGCAATTCCTATATCTTCGCTGGCTTACTACAAGCATTCACCGAACCTTCAATGTGTCTGTTAATTGTAGACGTATACGTACATATTCAGTTACTACTTCGTAACCGTCACCTAGCTTTTCGATCGATTCTGCGTCTGTAAACGTACTAATTGTATGCCTATGTAGTTTTTAATTCAATGTTATCGTATTAGTAAAAAATAATTTCGTATAGAGTGATGGCACACTAGACACGACTGATAAAATTAATTATGGTAGATTTCCTAATTTGGTATGACTTTCATAAAATTTAAGGATATTTTGCCGCTATTATCTCATCAAAAATAGTAGCTGGTAAAAACGAATTAACCATAAATCAAATATGCGTTTGAGATTTATTGACAATAGGTACCAAAATAAGTCAAAATGCGACATTACATAATAATAACAAAATAGCTATAATATAAGATTGAAACAAGGTTTTGTGAAGTATTTGTGTAAGTCTATTTTTTGTACAGTGATAAACAATGCAACTTCTTATTTATATTTGTAGGCTGAAATAGCCTTTATATTAGCTGTGTAAACATCAATATGGAAAGAATATCACGTTTTATTAACTGACTATCCGGCTTTCTTACTTACGCAAATGTGTTCGTTTAAGTTAATTCATGCAAACAAATCAACAAACGACTACTTTATAATGTTTAAACTAATGTTTTAAAAGTTATTAACATCGTAGTCAACATTGATATTTTATCATAAATATAATAAAGACGTAAAGGCATCTTTTCTGTTTTCCTGTGCTTGCCATTGCGTAAATTACCATGGCGTCTTTGCAAGTTATTTCTACAATGGTTGAATTAATACGAAAGTAGCTTCAGAGATAGGCATCGTCTATCTAAAAATACGATATGTCAGTTCGGTATGAGATGTAGACGAACTACTTAACGCGAAACGTGCGTATAAAATCACCAACAGACATACTTTATAATACAAATCAATGTATTTTCAGTTTGTGTAAAACTATTGTTAGGTGGCTATTTAAAGTTTCAGTATTGCAGTCGAAGTATTATTTATTATTCTGTGCTTTCAGTCGGCGCTCAGACGCTCACGCTCCACTCCACAAAATAATTAATACGCGGATGTTGCTCGAGAATTCTATTAAATAAATGTGAAGCTTAAGTCACTATCGGTTGCCAATTGAATCGTGAAAAGTTGTTCATTAAAAAGATTCACAGAAATCGTTAGCTTTGGTTAATAAAATAATATTATCAGACGGATATTCAATTCGCTCTCTCCTCGCTGTAGACACGGCGAGGGCGATTCATTAAACTTGTAGAATGCTATGCTCACTCAATATAAAGTAATAGAATATAATAAGTTGTTTCGCTGTCTCGTCTTTTAATCTTACAGGTACATTCAATATCTTATTTTCATTAATCGGCTTTCTAGATAGATAAAGTAGGTCTAGCAAGAAAATCTTAATTCAATTACTAATATTTTTCAGGTATTACCAATTATGTTACGTTAAAATTTTACGTAAATAAGTTAAATTTTTTAGCTATCAATCAATTTACAAGTAAAGTTGCATATAAATTTGTACATAATTTGCGTACAATATAGGTATATGAGAAAGGATATTAGTACATATTCAAACATTCAGTATATTATTTATTAAGAACTTAGTCAATAGAGATATCATACTGCTACTGACTTCAATAAAATTTCGTAATATGAAAGATTCTTACCAGTGGATATGAGATGATATATTTTTCAGAGCTTTCCATCTCTGTGTCTGTCAATTTATAACCTGTTGTAGCTAATTTGATTGAGTGTTGTTCGAGTCTTGTTCGAATCAACATTGACGTTTATTGACTGAACTAGCTTTTATTTGGTACTTTTGTACATTTTGCACACATGTTCATATAAGTGGATTAAGTTACAATATTGTATATTCGGTTCTACGGGACGGAATCAGGTGAAACATGAATATTTAAATTTTAATTATGACAATATAAAAAGCACATCATATACCCTTTAAATGTTTTTTACTTAACGCCAGAACAAAGAAAGAAAGGATAATATTGCTTTGGCTTAAAAGTTCTATTAAAATCCAAACTCTATTATAGATCTAGTTTTCAATAATATTTCAACAAGTTTCATTACACTTTTAATATAATACCGTTAAAAAGAGCAATAAGGTAATAAGGCTAATTTTACAATAAGTTAAGTACCTTCGTGGCTTATATTATATTTATATTTCAAATCAACCGTTAAAAATATTAAGCTGGTACTAATTTAAACGTCATCAAGTGTTGTAACGAATTAAAATGTTTTATCGAGCTTTTGGCTTGTAATCAAGAATCGATGCTACGTAAATACTTCGGCAGTGTCTGAAGATGTAAATTTTACATACGTGTGTGCAACTATTGTCTACTCTGTAATTCTATAACACGCTATGAAACTGACTTTTCAACAGTTACATAGAACCTATTATTAGCCGCAGCGGTGAAATTTGAGCGTGAGATAAAAACATTTAAAGAATGGTGGGCTAATCCTAGTAAGCGACGATTGATATAAAGTCCATTTCAGTGACGCAGATGGTAGCCTATGCCCGATCATTAAATATGAGTCTACAAGTCACGCTGCTGCTAAATCTTTTGTAGTCTGGTAGTGATATTTATGCCTTTTGTGCAAAAGAAGGAGTCATGTAAATGGATACGTAAATATACTAAAGCAATAACTGTAGTAAATTCTTCTAAAGAAGCACATTGGCATTAGGTATACGTCGTATATATAATATAATAGGTATTATATATAAAAGGTATATGATGTCGTGCGAATAACCTGTTAAAAATATTCACATAAAATTGTACAATGTTTTATTGGTTAAACTTATGATGCAACTTTGTTAAGACAGCTCTATGGGACGATAGCTACATATGTAATATGTCGACCTAGTTGTCAAAGATTCATGAAGTACAAATGTAGGTACACAATGATACACCGGCTCTGTAATTAAGCTAATAAGTACGTTTACATATCAGAAGAAATTATAGACTGCTTTAGCGTCATGACGGGGTCACAATTAATAATACAAGTACTAACACGTCAGCCCTTACTATCAGCTCTGTTATACAAGCAGCAAACAAGCACTATTTCACGGTACACTCATTTTCATAACAATTACATGTACGTCAGTTTCAAGCCACAAATTGACCGGAATAATCTCCATATTCAAATATTAATTCTGTCCGTTGCGAGCTTGTCCACCGTATATTGGCAATATTGACACCTCGTTAATTCAACTTCACAAATATTGAAATCAATATCGGCAGTTGAAAAATTATCTGGATTTAAAATAAATGATCACGTCGAGGAGACAACGTTCGAGGCTAATAATATTGAAGTAGAATTTCAAGGATACAATTTTACTATTGAGTAAATTGTCGCGGAAGAAATGGCAGTCGTCATGATTATATTCCAACAATACGGAGCACGACTCTGAGAAGTTAGGCACATAACTGGATGTAATACGAAATAGTCGTAGTCGTAGAGTCAATGTTTGTTTTGTTTATCGAGTAACGCTTATGAAAATAAAATAAACTTAAAACCGAAAGTGCTTATGAAACTTTTGAAACTGGACAATAATTGCTATATGTCAATCGATATTATCATTCCTATATTTGGGGCGTCTATTATATCAACGTGTCGCAATATTGTATGTAGTAGTGCCTTTAATACTTTCAGAGATGTCGCATGCTTGACACGGGATGCCATAATCAATGTCCACGATATCATAAGATTATATAATGAAAACTGCAACGGTATGGCAATAATTAACTGTATTACATGAATTCAAGTGAAAAGTTTTATAATTAATAATCATACTTACAATATTACCGCAACCTACTAAAGACTTTTAATTATGTATGTACTCAAAGGCGGTATTTTCTTAAAACCACGCTATTTATTTAAAATGTGTCCCGACGAAGTAGGTACGTGTAATAAAATATATTTTGTTTTGTCTACGTGTAACTAAAAGCACTAAAACTTGATCTTTACTGAAACTATTGCCTAAGAATCAGTAATAAAGGGTAGTAATAAAAATAAAATACCCTATATTGGACTCGATAAACACCTGACAGATCAATGTCAGTGTCATAATTACAAAGAACTACAAGCGCTCTGTTACTTTACGGTATGATTCCAAATTTGATATTTGTATATTAAATATCTTTTAAATTCACCAGTATTATTGATTTGCTCTTTAGACGCAACATCTCAATATAATGAGTCAATCGGATAAAGCTCTTTTAAGTCCCTAGCTTGTTATATTTGATAAATTTGGGATTGATAACAGATTCGCATGTAACACGGCTACATGCACTTAAAATCATATCGTCTCCGATTATTACATCGTCTGCGTCTACACTTTTCTCAATAAACGGAACATTTGATATGAGCAGCGACGTGTTATTCAGCGCTCCGCATAGCTCTTACAGACTCACCTATGTATGTATATCACGTATGTATCACGATGAAAAATTTTACATAGAAGAAATTTATGTTACGAGTTAATACTATTGCTTTTTAAGCTCTCCAATTAAGTTAATATGCTTGTGTTAGAAGTTGATACGTGAACCCACTTCTTAGTAGTGGCGGTAGTGTCCGAACCGAAACCTCACTACTGTTATCCGATGTCTTATCCCAATGGTTAGCGTTATATTTTTATTATTAGCCTGATATGTTAATTAATGTGAACAACATATGACTAGTACGTATAAGAAAGTGAACCTATTGCTCTCTAACGAGTAAAGTGTAAGTAAGACTATGTGACATTCCTAAAAGAAATCTGACAAAAAGACACTTAGCCTGGCCAGTATCAAAATTACAGTAATCGAGTAAATGTAAGAACAAACATATTTCTCTGGACCATTAAGGCAGTTTAGTTATATCTAATGTGATGCAACGTAGTTGTAATATATGCGGATATAGAAGCGTACATAAATGAATGCGGTCGCCAATGTTCGACAACTAATTATAAAATATTGTCGGCCTCGATGGCGTAGTGGTTAGTGTAACCGACTGCCGCGCCTGAGGTCGCGGGTTCGATTCCCGCACAAGTCAAACATTCGTGTGCATGAACATGGATGTTTGTCTTGGTCTGGGTGTTCTATGAATAATATGTAAGCATTTACAAAACAAAAGTATGTATGTATGTTTATCCATTGTCTAATACACATAGTACATGGTGTTGTGTGTATGTGGTAGAATATTATTATTATAATTATTAAATTTTATTATTCTAATGTTAATCTGATTTATAAGGCGGTACCTAAACAAAAATATTAGCGCTATACGTATAAACTTCTCTTTGTTCGAAATCCATCAAATTCAGTCCGGTGTTATAAAGGTCATTAAGAATAGCTGTCAAATCGTGGCATAAAGATCTGCATTTTCTACGTAAAACTAACCGCACTTATTCAATAAATAAAAGCTAGCTAATCACCGCAGGAGACTAACCGATTAGTCAGTGGCAGCGACAAGTGAAGTGCGTCAAAGATAATTTAAATGACAGTTTATGAATATCAATAATAAGAATAGTAAAATGCTTATGCATTTAGTAAGTATTTCAATGTAGGTAGTAGGGATTTAACTGGTTAGATATCGTCGTTTCTAATATAAAAATTACATCTTGGTGACAACGCACATTTTTAAAATTCTGATTGGGCACAAAACAATTTCATAAATTTAACCATCCATACATTTTGACATAATGCCATAGAATTAGCAGAAACTCTTAAGGGCAAAACGGCGCAAACGACTTGATACACTTGTGTGTATCAAGTCGCTTGCGCCATAACTTTATATTTGTGAATAGAAGGCATACGTGGCAAAAGAGAAGACTTGAGGTATAAAGGTAGAAAGCAAATAAAATTATATCATAGTAATACATAATCAAGTTTTATTGCAGTTGAGTTTATACGATGCTGTGTTTACAGTAGTTGAGCAAGAACGACGCAAAACTATTGTCCCGTACACAGATATACGTACATATGTATATATGCTAAATCGGAATAAGGACCAAAGCGATTCTAGCATACGGCGCACTTCTAAATGATAAATGTAATGCAGGTAGGCGTAGCTATTTCCTGTGTGACTCTCTGTATGTGTCTGTCTACCAATGTGTATCCGTGTTATGTATTATTAATTCGATTTAACAGCAATAGATTTAACTGCCCACTTCCATATGTGAGATTAGCAATTCTGCGTGTGTCGCTTCCTTCAGCTTTAAATTTTAATAAGGCAGCTAAATCCCCTGGGTGAATGTCACACAATTTTTTTATCTATAGTAATGTTTCCAACTACAGCATAATAGTTCTGAACACGAGAGGTACAATAACACCTTTGTAGTGTACTAATTGAACAAAATAAAATAATTGGTCAATCATCTAAAATACAAAGTAAAAATCACTGTATATTGCCTGTCTTAAAGTATTCTCGGTAAAAAGTTACAATTAATATAAAATATCTTTGGCACAATATAGGTGTATTTTGCTAAGTATCTGCTGATTAAAATTTAACTGAATATCACAAAGCTTAAACACGTTCGATTAAAAAATTAATCGAATGACAACATATAGTTTGCATAGTCATTCCTATAATATCACGTTATCAATACCGTGCTACACAAACACTTTGCTCCGATCAAATGTTTGACAGTTTTGACAGCGTCCGCTTAAAACCGAAAATACCTACTCTCGCTACAATAATTCAAACACCTCCTGTTCCGAACAAAAGCTTACATCCCAAGTTCCCAAACAATTAAAAACAATTGACATCGACTGAACGCAACCAAATTAGATTGTATGTGCCACTCACGCACAGGTGAAAACTTCATGATTACACAGAATAAAAAAGATCAACCGAATGAACGTCCGATTTTTAATTAAACTGCACAAACAAACATAGGCCCGCCCCAAAGGTTTACCACGTGAGCAAACGTTTGGTTGTTGACAATTTTATTGTTCGGAATACTAATTACTACTGAAAATGCAGCTTTCGGCGCACGTCAATAACCAATTCGCGGCAAAACTCGCAGCGTTTTCTAAATAGCTGCAGTATGTGCCTAATGACAGCTCCTTGACATTTCCAACAAACAATTAAAGCACGACGGATTAAGCTCACTACTCGCTAATAGCAAAGACCTCTGGGCCGCAGGAACGATTCCCTAAATATAGTATCAATACCTAAGTTCATAACGATTGTCTGTAGCAATCATAATTCTAGATTAAGCCTAGACTATCGCATTTTGACTCGCGTCAATTAATGATACCTGGTACGCTTAGTTGTCGCCTTTGTGATCTTTGCTACAGCATTTATGACACATGTCTGTAACTCAATACTATTGATTGACGATAAACTCAATATTGTCAATAAATTAAAAGTTAATGACAAATAACGCGAAACAGGTGTGAGATGAATATTAATTTCGACTGTTATTGTATTAGATAGCACACTATTACGTGTTTGTTAAATAATATAATAAGCGAGATGTTAGTCTCTTGCATTTGTCTATTGAGAAGATACAGAGGGGATGTTGTATATCAAAGTTTATTGGTTTTAATATATTGTACCTAAATTCACAACTTCAACATGTATTTTTTTAATTGTTACTCATATAATGATATCAATAACTGTGTTTACATATAGATTTAAATCACTTTTGAGAATAACTGGTGTCTACAGTATGTAAACATATGTTACACATTCAGACGCCTCGTCAAACCAAATATCAACATATTTATTGTATATTCATTTGTAATCAAGAGGTAAATCAAAGATAGTTTGTAAGTATCAGAAAACTTGTTCAATGTAGAAATCTAGTACGTTTTTCGATATTATATAAGTAAATAATATCGAGTTAGTGTATATATGTATATTATGTGATAACTGATAGAAAAATTTAAATCAAAGGGACACTGCAAACGTTGACAAAAATCCTGCAAAATACATTGATATATTTGCAGCAATGTTGTTTTGCTAACTATATTTAGCAATAAAGATTTCTCGAACTGTGATTCCTGATATATCTGTACCGTAGAAAATAGAAAGAAAAGTAAATAGCACTTATCCCTACATGCGCGTTCAAGAGCAAGTTTAAACATTGAGTTGGCAACTTTACATACAAACAGTCAGAAAATAAGGATTGTCATAATGCGTAGTAATTTTAGGATACTTTCATCTGCCACATAGCGCAGGTATCTAAATATGTAAATATATGGTACGTTACGCATCGGTACATACGGTGTTTATTGATAAGAACACTAATGCCATGTCTATAAGCGTAAACATCGTATACGTTCACCGCAGAGAAAGCTATATGAATAAAGTGCATCGGACGGGACACAATTGATACAAACAAAGGGATGGCATCATTGAGACTTCCTTCGGGCGGTTGGAGCGGTGTGCTTAGTAACTCGTGGTCAGTGTAGGTACTGCTCAATTGATCATACATGGTTACTTGTCACTGTCTGCGTAGTATCTTTGTAACAACCAACATATGGAAATAGTTCGTGTATAAGTTGGTTTAACAGCAACGACGGATGTATTACAAATGTTGTAACTTAAAGTGGAAAGTTTAACTGTGTGTTGCGTATACAAGGTTGATTAAACAGTGAGGCTTTGTTTCTATCTACATATATGTAGTATGTACCACATACAAGCTCTACACCAAATTTCAGTTCAATGACCACCTAATGGCAGCAAACATTACAAATAGTTTAAATATGTTCTAAACTAACAGTTTTCGTGACGTAAAGCGCCGATATGTCTTTTCTATCTTAACGGACATTTAAATTAGCATAACATTGTTATTTATCTACCAATTCACATAAAACAAATGTTAGTCCAAGATTACTTTGACACACCCAAGAAATCACTTTGAAATTGATTATAATTAGCGTGTACAAAAACATAGCCTAACAGATATGAAACCTGTGTATGATTCTATTATGACACAGTTGGTTGTACCCTAACCACGAAGAAAACTTAATTAATTACATTTTCAAGGGTAAGCTGCTAAACTATCTTAAATTACATTTAGGATGAAGATTCCTTTAATCCTAGGAAAGGAAGTAAGGAACATTATATATGGAAACGAAATGGCAGCCCATAAGTAGCAACGTATAGATGGGTAACGAACACAGTACAATTGGATTTCACTAGCCCTCACTGATTCGGAGTGTTTCACGCTAAAACAAGAGGTAACCTAGTAATACTTGAAAATATTGTAAGTCCCCCTTATTCGAAATAAGAATTAAAAGTTTAAGCCTGAATCCCGTTATGAATAGGGTGGGACTCGTTTTAAAGTGACAACAATATGTGATTGCCTGCCGTTACGGGCTTGATACGACCCTACATATGCATCGATTTAAAAAATGGGGCATTGTTTGAAAATCTAAACAGCGTGACTGATTGTTTCAGTTTAGATGGTCAAACGACGCAAGTTATTACGTCTACGTCAAATCCTGTACATACATACAACAAACGTTTGTTTCGACTATAAATAAATGCCATAATCTTTACATCTACTATCTAGAGTAGAAATTTTAATTATAAAATAGGGGATAAAACTTGTTAGTAGTGGGAACAATTATTAACCTTAATTCTAAGAATTTTGTATTAGATTGATTTCACACCTCGACCTAAAGTGTTCTAAGCATGATCGCTTGTACAACAGGCGATTGCTAACGCCCAGGTTGGAGAAATATAATACAGAAATAGGATGAATACGATGCAATATAGAGTTGCCCTTTATTATGAGGGTCCGAAACAGCTGCCGAGCTGTGGAAGTTTTATGCACCAATCAACTAGATACACTTAGCAATAAAAACTTAAATTACTTTGAAAATAAAACGATAGCGAGCGTGCTTAGTTCTTTCGTCATATGTTTAGCAAATTGTATTTAAACAATTGTTTTGAAATGTTAAGGTCAATAACAATTTACATTTAGTCACGTATGCATATTAATAAATGTAGATCAATGTAAACAAAAATACTACATTCCATTTTAGTATTTTTTTATGTAGATATGTGTATAAATTACGATTTGATTTCGTATAAAAATAAGGCCAACTGTTCCTATCTAGTCTAATATGTATGTTATATGAGCAAGTGATAATATAATATATAGGTTATACAATCACAATTTAGTATAAGCCATTTTACTATGGAAACCAACAGACTGCAATGCAGAGGGTCTCGAGTTCGAACCCACGTCGCGCACCTCTGAATTTCGGAAGATGTATGACTTTTCGAAATTATGTGCGTATTGATTGACAATTATCGCCTGCTCCGTGCCTCGGAGAGCACGTTAAGCCGTCGGTTCCGGCTGCCATGAACATCTATGGCAGCCGTTATTGGGAAGTCAGTGCCCTATAATATCCTGACACTGGTCTAGCCTTAGGAGCGGAGTTCAGGTGGCAGCCGCTCCGTGTAAAAACTGATATCCAGTCAAATCCGGTTAGACCAGAAAAGCCGACCCCAAGTGACTTGGGAATAATAAAGGCTAGGGAGAAGAAGACTGGAAATGCAGGTACTGTACGAGAAATATAGCGTGCGAAACTCGATTAAAATTGGATTTTAAAACCAATTGCGTTAGCCACTTCCTAACATCGACGACTTATACGATAAAAATAAGGACTAATACCTGGCTATCGATGTTGCATTCAATATGCAAACCGCACGTCAATCATATCGGATATGTCAGATGTTAGAAAAGCGTTTGAGCCGATTGAAATTTGAAATAGGTGAGATATTTTTGTAGGCTTGCTCTATATAGCATTTTTATTACATCGTCTAACTTTACCTCTACAGTGAAGCAAAGTTGTGCGTGTTGGTCTGTTTTCGCGTATTATACTTATTGTGAAGCATCTTTTTCTTTTGTTTGTAAACGTTATTGTATAATATCAATGGTAAGCTGGAGGAAAGCGGGTCAAATCTATAATAAGTTTCCTTCAATTGATATACACACTAATTTAATTGAATGTTACACCGCTAAAAACTAGTAAATTGTTAAATTACTTAGCTTTAGAAAGGCAGATAAGAAGTAAGCGAATAAGAGAAATAATGTTGCATGCTTTGTCTTAAGAACTATATACAGTCACCTGTAATAGTGCATGGATAGCTTAAGGTCCAAAATCCTGTGAACACTCGAAATATAATGAATATGAATGAACTAGATGGCGTTGTTTAATAAATATTGCAACGCGTACTCATTTTAGCAAATAGGTGAAATTTATAAGAAATTATAATCTCGACCGAAAAGACATTCGAACACAGGGACAGAATAATGTTTGCGTACGAACAGAATAGCGAGTCATCGAAAGTATCTATAAAATAAACTATATACATTTTTTAATTCCTTGCTTCTTGTTTTATCATGAAATATGTTCTTTTTTAAATAAACTGTTGTGAATAGAGATAATTAAATATTTAAAGTAAATTACCAAAATCAAGAAATCTACTTCTTTTTATTTTATAGTAGTGCACCGCCACGTATTACGATATAAATAAACTACTTAACAGTTCTTGTATCGATTTCCGTTAGATGGCGTTAATTACCGGCTTATACCTACCATTTTAATTTTGAAATGGGTATGTATTTTTGCAGCTTACTGTACCTATTTAAAAGACTTTACAGACAGATATACTCAAATAGATCACCGCCTATGACAAACCATGTAATAACAAATAGCACATATTGTGCTCCCTAATCACAGTCACGCACGTCGTAATTATAGGCTGCGACCTAGTTTTAACTGAAGGTTCCCATTGAAAATCTAAGTGGCTTATACTAGACTTGCTGGCACTGGGCAGACGTTGTTCAACCCTTAACGATAAAGCTACGACTGCCTTGTGAGTGAGTGGTTTGTGGTGGTGCAATAAGTTTGATTAGTTTAAGTTCTCTATATAAGAAAGTTTATAAAGGCATCAGACATCTAGTTTGGATGACGTCATTTTCTTTTGTGGCACTAATCCAAGAAATAAATATACTTACTTCTTCACAATCGTAATAAAATTGGAATTCGTAAACAACTTGACTACAGCGAGATTTCTATCAATCATATCGGTGAGCCCTGGACTAAACTAACAAATATATGGTGTGAATGTGACCATGGGCGATCAAGTCAATAAAAAGTATCCACGAGTACTTTATCATAAATTTAGAAGTTAAAACGTTATCCAAAACGGTAACAATACTTTCGAATGTTGTGCCTCGAATCTCTTCAGTGTATGTTAGGTACATCGTAAAATACATTCGTACAAATCGTGATTTTAAGTGAGAGGTTCAAAAAGATTACTAGGTATATAAGAAATGTGCAGAATGCTTTTAATACCCATTTAAACTAGCAATTATAATAATAACTATTTCTTGTTAAGTAATCTAAGCATTGTAATAATATAAGTAGTATAATCACGCATTTCTATGAAAATAATGACCATACGAGTCAAGTAAAGTTTAAAAAATGTTACGGGTATATATTATTTTAATTATTACTTGAGATTATTTGATAAAGTATCAGACCCGAAAGGAGATACCGACATATAGCGGACGTCTTTAGAAAAGATTAAGCCCAAAATTGCCTTTGGCTTGTAATTAGGACAAGAGCTAATGGCGTAAGTGCGCCAATTTCATCCAATGGTCTAATTGTATTTAAGTCGGGTAAGTAAATAATAGCGTTGGCTATAACCGAACGATTTTTTTATTTAATTCAGTTATCCTTCAGTTGACATCAAAGGATACATGATACAGTTAAAATAGTTCGTATAACTACAGTCAAATTCCGTGTTTTGTATTTCGCTGAAACTGCGTGAACGTGTCCTACCCGCAAGCTTTTATTTGTTATTTTCATTTATATGTTTGTATGCTGGTTTAAATACCCGGAATCAAATTCGGACAGTGTTTGTCGAAAACTCGTAAAACAAAAACGCTTCCAACGCAGCGATTCCTTTTTGTCTCGACGCCCTCGTAAATACAGTAAACATTATTATTAGAACGGTACTTCTGAGCTTTATTTTTAATTGGAATTTGTAATGTACCCGTTAATTACTAAATATAAACTACAATGTATGGCAAATCGAATTAGCTACCGTAGATATAATTATAATTAGTGGAAAGCGCATGTTCGAATACACATTTAATCAGGTAAAACGTACTAATAACCGTAAGTAGTGCGCGCCACCATGTAATCGCAATGAGTTCTGCAACTTGTTTGATGTCTTATTATATGGTGTATGTGTTATTCTTCTTAACGTTTTACTTGGCAATGTAAACGCCTCACACTGCCTACCTTGTTATGGCTTACTTTAGTACGGTCAAGCCAAAACTATTTCTTTTAATAACAGAAAGCTTTCTATTATCCACCTTATTCGAAGAATTCGAAGACTTTGAAATTGGCATTGCAGGCCAGTTAGTAACACAATGAGAGCGGGTGGTCACGCATGTAAAAGGACTTACACTTATGGGCTGTCATCATATACATATATATATATAACACCCATATTACCTCCCAGCCATATAGACTGCGAACCTTAATAAGATGGCTGGATTCCACTAGACGTGAAAGGCGGGAAACCAGATATTGTGGTACGAATTGGGGAAGGTCTGTATCCAGCAGTGGACTTAATATCTTTTGTTCCATCCATGTATACTTTTGACCGTTACCAAACATAGTATGCGTATTCACAAAAGGCTAAATTATTTTACTACAATATATCAAAACTATTGGTTTTATACCCATATAGGCAGAGTTTGTACCAGTTAAATTATCTCCATGTGTATGCTAATGGGGTTAGAATTAAGACGCCTATGATACCTAACCGTTGATTGCAATGTATACAGTTCGATATATACGTATAACTATTTTAATAAAGAACGTAATATGGCTATGTACACCTGTAGGTACTAAGTTATGAAGTACTACGCGCCTGTTATCTATACTAATATTATAAAGAGGGAAGATTAGATTTTTTGTTTGTAAGGATTAAATAAAAAATCAAAGCAAACGATTTTAAATAAAATCTATCACCATGTGAAAGCTATATTATCACCGAGTAAAATGGGCCGAACTTCTTTTTTAAATTACTTTTTCTAACATAACCTTTCTTTTCTTTTTTTTTTTACGTAGGGATATGCGCAACCTAAGCTACTTTTACACGAACGACGCTGCGAGCAAAAGCTAGTTGATTATAAAGCGTCCACGACGCAAATTATTACGATAGTTGTTGTTAGATAAAATAGAGGTATAGATTATCTAGTCTCGTTTAAGATGACAAGATAATAGGGACCGCATGGATATTGAGAATAAAGATCCAATATCCAGTCTTTAAATTTCAAGAATAGATAAATGTATGTGTTCTTAAAATCTTCAATACGTTTAAGTAAGTGACAAAATAATTATTTCCATGCGTAATTATTGTTTACGTGACTAAAGCTTATTTTTCCCAATTATAACAACGCACACAGTAATCACAATAATTGATAGACTTTTTATTAAATAATGTTATTATTAATCAATTTATTAGTAAATAACCAGTAACTACTACTCAAACCTCGGGAACACAAAATAAAACGTATAAAAGTTCTTTAGGTTATTTATAAAGTTGTTTTTACCGTATTACAATTTCACCTATTGTTAGTAATACTAAAATACTTTTATCAGTGCTGCAGATTCTAAAGTCGGTGCTCCCCCCAGACAATCCATTGTCTGCGAAACTCGTCCGTCCCTTACCCCCGACCGCCCCCCGCATCAGTGACTAGCCGTGCTCGCACACTACTGTCCCTCAACTCCACACTATAATTCGTTGTACAGTAATTGCAACTATCATATTTCCAGACACTGCTGTTCAGTAATAACTTTAATGAAGTCGAAAACGTTTAACCATTGATTTTATATAAGGGGAGGCCAGGTGGGCCGTGCCCACCCCAGAATTGTCTGGAGGCCACCCTAGGATGTAAGGTTTCAACTCAAACTTCTATGGCGGCATTGTAGGCCATCACTGTTTAAAAGATGAGACTCCCGGCCAAAACTTAGGAACGCCAATGAGTTCTTTATTTCATTTTCTCCTATTTATTTGCGTGATTTTATTGTGTAGGTATATATAATTAATTTAGGACAAAAGCTTCATATTTTATCAAAACTTAATACATATTTCATGATTTAAAGTTTTCTTTAAATATCAGTTTGAATCAAAATCATACGTTTAGCTGGTATTCACCTCGTCCATCCTGTACCGCTACCTAGCTCACTCAGTTGTTTTAGTGTAACTGTCAGCAGACAATATGGATTAGCTTTAGATAGTAAGAGGCTTGGCGGCTTGTCTCAGTTCCTTGTTTAGGTAAATACAAATATTTGCGCTACGCCTCGAGGGCACTATAAGTTATTAATGTCCCGTGTTCGCTGCGATTTCATGTTTCTTTTATTTTATTACGAGAGGTATACCTACGCGAACGTCTCTAAAATGCCTAACTATTATTTGACAGCCTCAGCTTGTGGCGTAGGTAAGAGACACGTACTTAAGAGCAGCAGTGTCAACGAGCAAAACCAGCTTACGCAGCTGCGCGTGCTAACTGTAGGCAAATATCTTTGTTAGGCGTATTTAGGGGCGCGAACTAAAATGCACTTTAAAGATTTGATGAAAGAGTTGCTAGTTATTTAAACGGTTATTTTAACATGAACCCTATTTTTTTATGTTATGTTTTGTATTATTTATCTGTTCTATAAAATATGAAGTAATAAGAACGATTTAGTGATACTGCATTTTCGGCATGTAAATACGTTTCCTGATTAACTTTTCTCTAAAAGCATTGGTAAACTATCATTCGTTCGACCTAAACTTAAACTGCGGCAGTATTCTAAAATAAGTTTAATGAAACATTCAATGTTGCACAATGTAGTGTCCTATGTATTATAAAAGATGATGTTTCATTAAAACCGCAGTACCTAATTAAGAAATAGACATATAAAAAAGAATCCGTACGTTCTGATTCTGTAATAACTTCATCACCATTTATATTAAGAGTTAAACCTGACTAGAAATTATGTCCAAGAGTGATTGTATTGCGATCATGAAAATAACAGCAACGGGCAATCTAAAAATACATAATTGAAGTCACATAAGATAATCAGTCAGAAAAATAGAGTAACGCAATATTTTAACACATTATATACACATATATAAGTATATTAATATATCTTCGAATAGCAAAATAATACTCGATGGGAAAGAACTCCTGGCAGCATCTTCTTTCAGACGTCTCAGGAGAAAAGTGCTCAATCCTCATGAAAGACAAGGTAGTGAGAATTTGTGATGTCCAGGACATCTCACTACCCATGTCTTTCAGAAGGTAGAGAGCAAGAAGTTGAAGCAGTCGATCTGCGCTGTGTACTATAAGGGATATCGCGGCAGAAGTGAAACTCTGCACTAGGATCGACTCCATACTTTTTATTTATTTTATTATATTTGTGAATGAATGTAGTAACGTCTTCCAAAACACATTTCCTAGCGGTTTATATAAATTTACGCAAATATACATATATTATTGATATATTTTAAAGGAGTAGCATTTCTGATAACGCGACTCCTACCGAGACGCCACTGCAAACATTACATAATTCAAATATATTGGACTTTATTCAATCGCTAGTTTGCAAAGTAACACTTGTACCGACAGGAAATAGACATACATATTAGATTGTTAAAAAACAAAACATAAATATAATCATTACATAAAATCCTGCCAAAATCTGTTTATTTAAGACAATGTTCAGAGCACGTATAGCTGTCTTGATTAAATAAGATAAATATTGTATAGCGTCGTTTACATTGAACAGTAGATGGACTGTGATATACAAGTTAGTAATTGCAATTACAAGTTAGAGTGTAGGTAAAGTTGTAAGACTAGCTTTTGCTAGTCACTTTACACCAAAGTTTAAGTATGAATATTGTTTGCAAATTATTAACTGAGCATAGTAGATATTTATATTAAATACAGATACGTGTACTGATTATTCTCTAAAATATAAGTATTTGGTTTGTAAGTTTTAATAACTTTTCAGTATTGTATGAGGATGTTGACATCAGTCAGTCACCACATGCATGATAAGCTTTCTTTGACATATGTCATGATCATAATCTAACCAAGTTGCAATGATAATGATGCGTTAAAATATGTGATGATAGTGACCATGATACTAGGCGAATTTAACCTTTTGCTACCTGATTTAGTAGATAAAATAGTTTGAAAACATAAAACCGTAATTTTGCAGCTAATATGTATATTTTATTAATTGTTATTTATGTGGTACGGTGCGCTTATTTCTTTGCTGCGCTTATTTACTTATTCATTTTGGTATGGAAAGCCGCCGACAGAAACCAATATTTATTAAACATATTACGTCATTATGAAAGTGTAAAATTTAAGATCCCTTTTTCAGATTAAACAAGATTCATTATTCAAAAACCGATATGCCCACGTGCTTTTCATCTTTATAGTACAAAAGTAGTAGGGAAGTGGCAACATCTATAACAGCCGTAATTGCAGTAGTTATGTGCTTTTAAATATGATTTATATTTATTTTAATATGTTAAAGCTTATAACTTACATGGTTATGAACTAATCTCAAAAAGTGCTTGTTTAGTAAGCGATTGTCACTATCATGCTTCTAATGATTCGTTTCAAAATAAATAATGACAAAGATAGAACTATTGTAGTTTATTTATATAGGCGTATGGCTGGTACAGATACCATTTAACTATTTTTAATTCATACAATAACATTTTAAATTATATATATCACTTTCATAGTAATGGACGTCGAAATCTTGTGTCTTGACTGTTTTGTTATTAAGAAATGCAATTATTCATAATTAGAACTGATAATTAGTGCAATAGATGTAGAAAAAGCTAATGTGAAACAAATAATTATCATTAGAACAGTTCGGCAATTGTTTTAATAATTGATTTTGTTTTGAGTCCCATAGATCATAGTCCCAGTCATCTTTTTTGTATCTTCACTTTGCGTGCGATAAGCGCTTATAACATATCTACTTATCTTCTGAACATAATATCAATGTATTAATAAAAAATATTTAACGCTAGGTGACTAATTAACCAAAGCAAACATGTTAAATTTATTATATAAATTATTATTGGCATGCATACATATTGCATTATGCCGAGCAAATATTTTAGATAACAATCAGAGAACAGCGCGTCTGACTTTAACAAAACAATTAATTCGATCTGTTTACACACCTTTTAACTATGTCATATTTATTATATAATATCATTTGATAACCAAATTGTTAAAAATATAGGTACATCTAATTATTATCCACCTATTTATTATCATGTATTATGTAAACATGTGTCATGCGAAAAACATTAACAATAATTTTTTTATTGGCAATGATGATTTGTACGACGACACTTTTATAAAAAGTTTATATAGACCACATCATTGCAACTATAACAGTGCCGTGACATTCCGTACATGATAATATACTTCGTGAGCAGAATAGCATGGTCATTTGTAGTGTAATAGGTCTCATAAAACAGTCGAAGAACAAAATATACAATATTTCAGGCATTTTAATTATATGTATACCTTTGATTGCCACAGTAATATCTGTTGAAAAGTTAAAGAGGCGGCTTCACCCGGCTTATTCATGAAAAAGTTAGATAATAATATGTTTTGTTACTTTTAATTATTTTTCTATAATATTTTACATGCTTTCGGTATGATCCTTAATTAGAGCACAGATAAATGTATGACCTTAAATCAATATTTTACCAATATCCATATCATATTTTAAATTTATTGGAGCAATTGAATTCGGTGAAGGTAGTTCCCTTGTTTATGCAATTTATCATAAAAAGATGGCATTCAATTACATAACTTGAGACGTGATAAAATGAATATTTTACAAACAGCTTAACTGTTCAATTGAATCAATATTTTTAAAAGCCATACACCAAATGCAGTTAATAAATGAAACCTTAAAAATGATAAAGCCAGAACCTGCCTGACCAAAATAATGGATCGAATGTCCCAATTAGCTCGTGATCCAATTAAGTGCACGTTTATAAAATAAGCGAATGTTCGGTTTCCAAATAAATTTTATTTTCCTGGTAATTATAACACAAAGCCAATGGCAAAAAGGCTTTTGTTTGTAAACAGACATATTTAATGCTGAAAACTTTTTAACCTATAAAGATTTATGCTTAACAACCTTTGGCTTAACATGAGTTTTTGTAAAGTAAAACTTGTAGGAATTCACATCAAAGTAATAGTTGTAGAAATTGAGATAGAGGTAACAAAATTCTATAGTCGAACATGTTCGGACTGAACTTTGTCATACAATGAGACAATTACATGACAAGAATGTAACGTACATTATCACTGCAGCTTATTTCAGGACATAACGTTGCAGAAATTAAAAATGAGATCGTTGCTTGCTATGACCTATGCCTATAACTAGATTTCCATGTTTATTATAATAAATGGTAATGATACATAACAACTTTTATATATGACCATGCCTTCATCTTACACGTCGTATCAATAAAAATTAGAAAGTATAATTTCTATTACCTGCATTGATTTGAAATAAATATGACTATTGTTACTTACTGCGAAATGTTTGTTTTTTTAACAGTGTATTTTATTATCAGAACTGTTTTGGAAACACGAGCTGAGCGAGAGCACGTCTTCAAACTTTACGTTAAACTTTATTTAGTTTAGATATTTTAGAAATATTTAATTACCCTTATAATATTTAATTTAATCTTACTCCTATAAGTCTTATAATAATTAAATAGTCCGAAGATGAGTTATGTATATATAATGATAATGACATATTAATTATTATTATAATTAAACTAATTTTGATACAACTTGATAGCAATACTGAGATACGTATATTTAATGATCGTTTAGTGAGCCGCACAAATAAAGTATACGTTCAACATTGTCGATATTCCTTGCATAAAAATGACTTAACTATAACAACAAGGAAAAGGAAAGCGGTGCTGTTTAAAAAACATATTTTACTAGATATCGAACAGTCTCAGGTAATAGGCGATCTGTCATCGTTGTCTGTCGTTCAATTTACTCGGGTAAATTAAACTAAAAAACGGCACTGACGCATACTTTGCCCGTGACAACGGACCGATAAGTTAGTTACATGAGTTAGCTATTAGTTACGTCCAGAAACGCTCGGCAATATCAAGGTTATATATTAATTGGACGAATCAACTTTAATCACCGTGACAGTTTAGAATATATTATACATTTGTCTCTCCTGTCTTTTCACACAGCGAAACATTATTTTGCAATTTTCTCAATATAATTTTTTTATTGGTAATATTATTTACGGATTATATATAACGACCCTTAAATATATGACCGCATCATTCTGCTACAAATTGTATCATTCTTTTTAATTTATAGATAGCAACAACTTTTTTTCCTCTAGTTATATTAGAAAAGCAAAACAACGATATTATTCTAATTATGTTAAAATCGTTATATATTTTTAATATACATATTGTGTTAATATAATGGTTTTGTGTCAGCTAGACACACCATTCCGTTATGTTTACGATTGTACTACCACCTCCAGATTTATCTTTATGATATAAGTCTCGCCATCTCTCTTCATTAACCTAACATGAGTGAGACAGCATGCGATTTATCTTTAGGATAACTTTTACTTGTTAGCTGTAGGACTGGCCGTAAAATCTGTCAAATTGTAACAGGTGGAACTTAAGTAATGCTATATCTGACACGCCATATTTACGCATGATAGTGACAAAACTTACTAATCGCTGATGCTTCGAATTCGCTAGCGTTTTTATATGAAAGCGTAGGTGGGAGGGGAGACAAACAAATGGCAACAAAAATAATGATAAAGCATACATATATAT
Organism: Catocala nupta; assembly: GCA_963675205.1. Taxonomy (NCBI): domain Eukaryota; kingdom Metazoa; phylum Arthropoda; class Insecta; order Lepidoptera; family Erebidae; genus Catocala; species Catocala nupta. The sequence continues at coordinate 27,355,091 of OY776078.1, read as the reverse complement.
GGTTGTAGAATGTGTGTGATACATTTGGGTGATGCGTGATGAAATAACAAGAATTGTTTCGTTTAATTATAGTAATGTACCTACTTGATAGTAAACCTGCCACAGCTTGAGATCTGCTCAGGCGTCAGACACCAACTTTCTGCTCCTCCTCCGTATAGCAAGCTGTCAAAATATATTACAAAATCCATTCTAATGATTCATTTCACTATTGTATGTGTTAACAGGGACGGAGGACAAACAGTCCAATCGTTGCTTGAAAACAAATACAATGGGAAGAATAAGACTTCAATGAACGAATATATTGCCATGTCAGGTTGTAAAATAATAAGAGTGCATAGTACGAAGTGTAATTACAAATAGTATCAAGTCTCGATCTTCCCATGGCTGTTCTCATGCAACGTAATAAAACTTCATTCATAAACTCGCGTTGAAAGGCTGTAAAAAGTTCGCTTTCGCACACTAAAAGTATCGCTATGTACAGAATCGCAGGGCAAAGATTTATCATCTAAAATTATACTTATATCTACATATACTTATTGAAAATGTATAATATTGAGTGTGACAATTACCTGTTTAATCAATTCGTTCTTCCATATTGCCTCATCTCAGACGGGATATTTGTCTTCCGCTATCGTTTGGTGCCGGCGCGCTTGTAGATGTGTAAATGTATAATCTGTAACAACGGAGAAGATGTTGTTTGATCTACATTCTAGAAGAATAACACAAACTAGCTCACATAACAATTACATTTAATTGCACAGCAGCGCGCAGCGTAATTACATTAATACACAATAATAAATGTTTTCATACAGACATTACACACACTAGTATAAAGAAAATTCGCTTTGAGCAACTATAACACAAATTACTACGGTATAATCTCATTAAAACTTACCCGAGTCTATGTAAACGATACGTTGTCCAGGTAGCCATGACATCGTCCGTGGGTTATGCCTGTGAAAGAAAACAACTGTTGATTTTTGTTCAAATAAGATAAACATCACAAATACACCAATCCGGGTTTTCCTAAGTTTAAGGCAAAACTGAATAGATAATTATAATAATTATCTATTACAAGGTGCACAACAGTTTCATACTCAATAACTCGACGTCAATATACACAAACCAGTGGATAATCAAGTTTTAAGTTCAATTTAACTTAACTGGATGATGTCACATCAGTGGAAAATAATATAATAAAACGGACGATAATAAAAGGCGCTAATAGTTAATACTTAATATATGGTATTAATAGCATACCTATCATTACATTATTTAAGCCATCTTCAAGTAGAACGCCACAGACCTCGGCTAATTCTATGCTGAAGTTCTATAGACATAAACCTGCACATTATTACATGTCCGCCCTAATCTATTATTACGCAAAAGTAACATTTTACAATCGTTGATTGTATACTGGTGCGCGGCGCGGCGGCGCGGCGGCGCGGCGGCGCGGGGCGACCGGTTCAAGCAATAAGGGCAGAAGCAGACGCGTCTACGAGCGCTCCGCTGTCTGACACCACCTTAATCTCTAAATTTACATATTCAACGTAAGAATTCCTTATGCCTCTCGAATAATAAATGTTATTGCATGAAAAGAATAGGCTATATTTGTTAAATTGTAAATTATTATCAAATATATTAAATTATTTAAAATGCTGTTAAAACTGAAGACGATTAAAATTAATATATACAAATTATATATAAGAAGAAAGTCTGAAACGAGTGAGAGAAAGAGAGGCATTATTATTATCTATCACCGGATGTATGCATTAATAAATATGTCACTCCCATATAATCTCATACCCAAAATAAATAAATTCATTATAATATAATAGTTAGACAATTTACATTGTCAAGTCTATTGAAAATAACTGGTATAAAAATGCTGCTATAAAATAAACCACGCAAGAAACTCTTATTTAAAAAAACTCATTATAAAAGCTAGATTACATTTAAATAGTACTTGCAACATAAATAATAATATACAGTAATAATTACCTATATGATAATGTTAGCAGATATCGGTAAACACGTTTTACGTGGGATCTTCGTAAGTTAACGATCGGGGAGGACGGCCGGTGCCGCGCCGCACAATATCGCCGCGGGAACCTACGTAGTGCCTGCGCGAATCCTACTCTGACAATGTGAACACAAAGTCGTTCAAGCCTCCGCCGGCATCCCCCTCGCCCTCGGAATCTACGTGGAGCGCTCCATGTTGGCACACTTATACATAGCCGCTGTGCCCACCGTACTACACATGTGAATACCAACGTTTTACGCCCTTATTCTCTTCTTAAATGTGCTCATTTTAACAATAAACAATATTACAACACATATTTCATTTTAAAACCCACCAAAAATCCCTTTTTTACTCTATAAAATATAGGTTTCGCCGTCCTCTGAATACCTAGCCACTAAGCCGGGTAGGAAGCGCTTACCAACATAATATAAAACCCAAGACAGATATAATTAATTTCTTATTAAGGTTAAACTTTATACGATAGTGTTGGCGATATATTGGAAAAGCTTGGCATATTTACGAATCGATCGTACAGCGCATGCGTGTTTACTTTGTGTGCCACTTGGTAACGCTGCTTGTCCTATCAAATTGTTCTATAATTCAATACTATTATTGAATGTATAGATACTGAAGAAAATATTATATTTTGGATTCGTAATGTCAACAATAATTAATATAATATATAAGTTTTATAACGTATCTATAAATTATAATATTAAGTATATTATAATTTATAATAGTAGTTAAATAAAAATACAATATTGATATAAGATATATAAAATATTTAAAAAGTAGTGCGTTCGTGTCGTGTACGCTCGCACTATAGACGTCCACAAGTTGTACACGTGCCGCGGTAGTAGATCGATACATGGAATCATGACATTATTAGGCGCCGAACACATCGCCCCGGCGCGTGGCGTTCTGCGTTCTGCGATCGAATTCTGCGTTCAGCGTTCACAGTTGCCCACACAGCGACCGGTCTAGAAATCTGGAGATCAGTAATCCTTACCAGTGGTAACACATCACACGCTCTTCTTACTTACTTTTTACTACAATGCAGCAGGTCATCGCGACCGCTTTTGAAAAAAATATGGAACTCTGACAGAACGTGCGTTCTCTTTGTCCGTCGCGGTCTGACTGCTTTTGTGTGTGAAGGATTGTAAGGCGCCGAACACATCGCCCCGGCACGGCGGCGGTCTGCGTTCTGCGGTCGAGTTCCTCTTACAGTTTCTCTTTGACCGCCGCGGTCTGACTGCTTTTGTGTGCGTAGAATTCTAAAACACCGAATACAAAACAGTGAACGCGGAACGCAGAACTCGGCACTCTGATCGCTAGACCGCTCGCAGTGGGGCCGGCACCTTAGTGCGAAGATGACCGCTTATCTTCGCCCTACAGGTGGCAACAGGTCATTCTATTTCCTTGTTTTTTCTTTCAGAGTTAGATGATATCTAATTTCGCCAATACATATACGGAGCAGAAATTATTTCAACGTCCAAATAGGTATTTTACTATTCACTGAAATACATTTTAGTGCTTTCGAGTTAAAAATCAATTTCCTTTTCGCTTCGGATGCCGTGCGTCTGTAAAATTGAATGCAAAATGGATTACAGCATTAATTTGCATGTCATATGAGATAGGATTTAGACAGGAAGCCGATGCGACACAGGATGTCGAGACAACTAACGTACGCTATTGCTTATAGGTAGGAGGTATCTTGCGTTGCCACATTTAACTTTCTAACGGTTTGCTTGAAACTAATGTATTTATATCAATCTTATTTTCGATATTTCTTTACCAAGATACTAAAAACGACATTACATATTTTGTATTCAATGCTGTTATTATTAATTGGTAAACATGATAAGTCCACGTTAATCGTAGTGGAAGACAGGGCGATTGACCAGTAGTATAATGATAGCTTGCTACGCAACATACCGTTGAGACAAGGTAAAGAACAAGTCATTGCGATAAATCATAATATGATAAACACTGTGACTAAACCCATGATATAATTTAAATATGTACGTCGAGTCAAGTGCATGAAGAAAATGTGGCATGAAAACCGACCAAAATTAGTAATCGTTAACCGTAAGGCAGTCAGCTGAGAAGTTATGCATATATTTTTTAGTCGAGCGCACGACTCACAATACACTGCCAATACCTGCCTGACCTCGGATAAAGCTAACGGTCCGGGTGCATTCGCCGTGGCGGGTTCAACGTCACTTGTTTTTTCGCCAACTTTTACAACCGACAACGCCATTCAAGCTCGCAGTCCACCGCGCACAGTTAGTTCAATGCGATTAAATGTAGTCGTCCATATCATCTGCGCGCGGCTTTCGATATCTACCTACATTGATGCTGCACTCGAATAAAACGAAACCACTACTACTACCATTTGCGTAATTTAGATTTTTGGTATTGTAAACATGTGATTATTTTTATGAATTAATCATAAAGTATAACAGTTTTAATTGAATTCGACGCGTTCTTATTATTATTACTTAAAGACATAATTATACTTGTTCCATGTTTGCTTGATTATATCATAGAGTATACAAAAGTAAGTAATTAATTTACTGTTTTACGTTTACTCCTTAAATCCGTATTAAGTAAGTAGTTCAATTTCAAAAAGTAGAAATTACAATTTTTAATGAAGATTATGTCCATGTAGTGCTTTCTGACCCATGCTTAATATTTTAGCATCTACCCTATACACTAGGTCATTTTGATAAAAATGTTTACAACGCTAAACGGTTGGAATATCCGATAGCATTTTATTTATATTAAACAATGTGAGATTTTTTAATGGGTGCGATATTGTCATTGTCAACCCAATGCCGTCCATCCTTATCTCTAGTGGGACGAAACATTCACTTGTTTTGTTATTCCGTTCCCGCTTTATAAATATAACAGTATGAAACAGTAAATGGAAAAGCGTTTTTGAACAATAAACCTTTTTTATAATCGTTCTTTTTATAGTAATATTAGTAAAGAAATCGTTTATCTAATTTTTCATTTCAAATTTCAAAGGCTTTTCTAATAACAACCTGGAAGTTAATCAGTAATAAGAAGTTCAGGTATTTTGTAATTACTAACGAAAGAATAATCGCGATATCCGGAAACATTTCAGCCTCAATTTATAAAAGATTTTACTATGAAAAATAACTGTCGGTGCATTTGATTTCCAGAAGCCTTATTCATTGCATAACGACCCTTAAACACGAGCTGACCTTAACGTAACACACTGTATAATGACTTGTCTCGTTTCAGACAGTATCTATATATATATATTAATACGTGAAGCAAAAACGTTGTACCCCTTTTTACGAAAATTGCGCGGTCGGTGTATGAAATTTGGCACAGTTAAAGTGTACATGGAGGAGTGGCTAATCCTTATATTTTTATAAATATGCATTACAAATACATTTAATTAATGAAAAACACTACACACACAACCATGCATTTGGCACACGCAGTCGAATCGCGTTCGTAGTATTTTGTCTGACGTTGTACAATTCTTTGTAACTATGGTCACCTAAAGCCTATACCTTATTCATATGTAACACAGAAAACAATAAAAACAAACTAGCAAGCTTAGGAATATCGTCAATGAAAGAGTATAGTCAAGTAAATAATAATTTGTTTGAAAAAATAATAAGTTAAAGTTATAGACAATAAAACCTTAATAACGATCAAATTTAAAATTTAAATCAATTATGGTCGAATTTTGGCCACTAGGCGGCCGCTAGTAAGTATAATTATGCCGTCGCTTCGAGGCAGACGTTATTTCCGTCCTCAAATGTGAACTGTCATTGCACATCAAAGTTGAATATTAAAGCGCAGTTCGATTTTTGTTCTAAAGTTTCTGCAACATGCGACGGCTAAATTTATTTTGAACTGGCTTTGATGGACAGGCATGCAGGTAACATGAAACGTCCTAGAATTTTTCATTATAGGCTATTTATGATTAGTCAGTATGACACAAAATAATACGTTTATTTATTTTGTATAAACTAGGTAATCTTTTTTTTTATTACTGCGCTATGGCAATTCGTCCTAAAATCATTAAGCCACTATGTTATCCAACTTTCAGTCCGGTTTGTATTATATTTATTGTGCTATTCCCTTTCTTCTCCACTTAGTGCTTGTGGTAGCTAATTTGTGTGTTGATCAAGTCTTTTCTGATATCTTAGGCTATGCTGACCATCTATTATATTCTTGCTTTACTGTTCGTATTATAAGATCTAGGAACATGTATTTGGTGCTTATAGTTTATTGAATAAGTTTCTTAATGCTTTTTTGCTGTGGCCCAAAGTTGAATATCATATGTCCACATTAGCTTAATGATGGCTTTGTAAACCATAATTTTGCTCTCGTTGCTTAGGTGAGAGTGGCTACCTATTACCCAATATATACTGCTGAGTTTGCTTTCAAGTTGTTTACGGTAAACCCTATGTTGCTTCTTCAGGTTAATTGCCGATCCAAGTATAGACCAAAGTATTTTGGGCGTTCTTCTTGTGAAATGACTTCGTTATTTAATTTTATGGTAATCTAAATGCTACGTTTATTTTATATACTCTAGTTTTGATACCTAATCTTATTATAGCACGACAGATCGATAGAAAGCATCACGCACTGAAACTATCAAATAGCCAAAAATTAATGCATTTTTGTTAAATAAAATTTTTAATGTATTTAATATAAAAACACAGAATACTTATACGTAAATCTAATGCATTGCATATATTGAAATGCGCTTTTGTCTTATTGAATTGCGACTTTGTGCAGTTGCTGTTGGCATTTGCGTCGAAGTTTCTCACATAGTACCCTCAATGTAAACAAGAAATATACACATTGAACGAGTTCGATAATTTTTTATTGTTTTTTTCTTGTCAATATGACCACACTCCGCCTGATGGTAAGCAATCGTGTGGTCTAAGAGCAGGGGCCTCCACATCGTCTTCATAGCAGCCGAGGCGATGTTGAGGTCTCTACTTTGACGGCCTGAGAAGGTGCTTTTTCACGCCCCGCTTAAAGGACCCAGGATTGAAGAAAGAAGTAAATACGTGCCTTGGCAGAGAATTCCATGCCTTGATCGTTCGGCCGAGGTATGAGCACCCAAACTTGTTGGTACGCACTCTAGTCGACTCCACCGTGTATGGATGGCATTTGAGCCCAGCACGCATTGTTCTGGATAGGATAGTGGAGGGCGGGATAAGGTGAAATAACTCTTCAGAGCACTCCTGTGGTATATTCTGTAGCAACATGCCAATGAGGCAATGTCCCTACGGAGTTGCAGAGTTTCCAGTGAACTCGTGACCTCTGGATCTCCGATGATACGGACAGCCCGCCGCTGTAGCCTGTCAAGAGCGTCTAGCAAGTACTCCATCTCGTTTACGAGCGCTGATAGCCCTACTTATAGAAGAATACAACAGAAGGTTACGATTTTGCGACCTGACTTAGGACGGAGGCACTTTTACACTTAAGCTGCGCCAAATTTGAGACTGATATCAATGTTTTGTAAAATGTCAACTTTTCTTAATAAGTATAACATTATTCAGTGCCGTTATGCTACTAACGATAAAACTATTGACGGTCACAAAAACAATAATTCAAACAAGCGTTATTACGTCACGCGCGTTAACCAGTATGTTTGTTATGACAGAGATATCGTGTATCAGTGTAACATACAATGTACTCCTAGAACGTCACGTCTTATCGCTCGCCAACTCAACGATACATTATTATACATATTATATCATACAAGCTTCTTTGTTTATAACTTATAAACATTCAAAATATAGCAAAATCTGCTACCAGATTAGAAAATTGTTCTGTCCGGCGTTAAAGCCTTTTGATAGTATGTCATTCTGTACCAGCGTCGTCCTTTTCCATGTTACAATTAATAACAAAACTGTAGTTTAAATCAGCTAACCTAACATGAAGTATTTCAACTGACTACACCTAAACTTAGTCGGTTCAATCAAGGTCTCCACATCCACATTTCATTTGTGTTATTCAAGGATAAGCGTTTGGTGACCGTATTCACCAGGGAATACACATTTGGTTGTTATTCTTTCTTTCTTTCTTTTTATGTGGTTAGTGGCCAACCTGTTGTCAAGAGTTGTTCAAGCCGCCCTTTGGTTGTTATTATATGAAAGTGACATTATTATGGCAAAAGTTTATTATGTGTAAGGATGCCTAGATATTTGGTAACCGAAGAAGCCTACTGGAAAGCTAAAGCTAAATTGGATGAGATATTAACTATATTTTTGGAAAACCCGTTGTATAATCTGAGTGTGAATAGGATACCAAAAGTAACATTATAGGAACACTTGTTATTTAGTATAGTAAATAGTCTTTCAGTAGTACTAAGTTTATGTATTTTACTGGAAATACAGATAGCCAAGATGTGCGTTATAACAACAGCGAGATACGATCATACCTGCATTAGAATAATGTTAGCGCAAGGTCTATAGAAGAAATAGACTAACAACATAATATCTGCTTATCAACGTATTAATATGGTATAAAGTTTCACGCTAAAGAACCCCAATGTTTATCTTACCGTGACATTAAATAATCAGCCTAAATGTAAGCGCCGGTACAGGTGCTGTTATGTATCACGTATCCGTATCATGTATCAGGTATTTCTGCGTTACGTAAACAATAACGTATCCGAGTACTTGTTATAAATAAAATATATTATCCGCCCACTGTTGGCTGAAAGCTCTTTGCCCATAGGACTGTTGTGTGTACATGCATGCATGGACAGGTAACCAACATTACCAGTCATTCAAAAAATGTGGGCAAGATGGTAACTAAGTATTTAGATCATAAGATATTGATTTACAACTTCTTTGTAACGAGGAACAAGATTTTCTACGCTCGCCTTTATTAGGCCAGTTGCCAGTGATCTGTTATGATTATAATATTTTAACCAAGGAAAAGGCTGCGTTTAAATAAGAATACGAGATAGTAGAACCTTTTTGCACAAGAAGAAAAAAGTGCTGTCTTGATCATAAACGTATAAAAAAGTATACTATGTAGTTGTGCGACGATGTATGAAAGGCATAATTTTTGAATTATCGAGGCTTTACAAGCGCGGCCATCACGTGACTCTTACGATATGAGCATTGTTATATGCAACATATCATAATGCGATTTATTTTATTACAACAATATACTCTCTTGTTAGAGAATTGTGCGCAGTGTATACTTCGGACTAACCATATTGGCAGACGGCCAAAATTTACTGAACCGCGCACCAACGCTACCACGCACTTAACACTGGCTGAGAGATTTTGTGAATTCCGTACAAACTATTGTCCGGTGTATTAATTAAAATAATAAGTACGAATTCAAATTTATTACAATGTTACTGGTCATTAAAGATCTTTAATGATAGTTGAGTGTCAGGGATAACGTACAATTGGGTGTGTGCAACAGCTGCACATTCATTCCCATCATATTTCTATATATATTATCTAATTGGAACACAATTATTTTAGGCAACTTATACACAATAAATATATAAGGGCCGGCGCTGATTGACGTCGCGGCACGGCACGGCATTTTATTACTGATCAAGTTATTTTTATACTTATTTCAATGAGTTTAGAATTCATATTGCTTTATTTCGATACAATCATGCCGCGGCACGCTGCGGCATGCCGCTTCATATTAAAGCGTCCTTCGGGCTACCGAAACATGCCCAGCCGTGCCGTGCCATGCCACGACGTCAGTCAACGCCGGCCCTTACGGTTCCTTTTTTTATGATAGCCGGGCTGTAGTTGCTTATAAACATATAATAATAAGATTTATTCCGCATTCGACCCTCATGTTTCGTCTCAAGCGAAAAAATACGCATTCGCCCCAACAAATGTTCCTTATATGCCCTAAATTTAAATATTAATTTCTTAATATAATTCCTCTTTCGTCCCAGATTATGTTCCTTTATTGTACCTGGTTTTTGTGTATGGAATTTTTGTTGTAACTTTAGCCAAAAGATATTTGAAAATACGTCGTTGATCTCTAAGTAAAACTGGGATTAGGATTGCATTTAAGACTGCGCCCAGCTAAATGTGCCAAAACAGGCGGTCACAGTTAAGTTGATAAAATCTACACATTTTGTTTAATACAAATATAAAATATACATTTACCATAACAATGAATGTGTTTACAATTACTCTGTGTAAAAAACTTAAAATAAGTAATATTTTCGCCTACAAAATTATGTAAATTTGCACGGAAAATGCAAAATCCTAAGCTCGTGTTACGTGATTTTTAGATTATAGCAGTAGAAATCTATCCTATTTTACAGCTTAAACGAAACATAAATAGTTATATTACAATTTTTACGTTCTAAATATTAAAATTATTGGTTAACAATAACGATACATATTTATCAAAAAAGTACTTCAAATCCTTCATACAATTTTACTATGGCGGCCGCGCGCCGACTTGAATATCTAGCTCTGTCATTCAGTCCAACCGCGTCTTACGCTCGGCGCAGTCTTAATTTTGAACCATGTTTTGTTTTGTTAACCATATCTACAAAAATGTAGGAGCGAAAAAGGAATAATTTAAAAAAAGGGGTTATTGAGGAACATTTTGGAATGTGGGACGTGGGCAAATGCGGCACAAATCAATAATAACTATGCTGTACAACTTGCTGATATTCGATTAGGTTTATTAAAAGCTCGAGTTAAAGAGACATTGAGGACTTGGCAAGATAATGAAATGAGGCAGTCATAAACTGTCATGTCACTGTCAACAATAATATTGCATACCTGAGAATGTTCGCTGCATTCTAGGACACGGCAACGACGGCGGCGATGTCTTGTTGTACATTTCCTTGTACATTTTTCAACCCATATCTTCAATTTTATTTGCCCGCTGTACCTGACAACAAAACCAAGGCTTGGTCATGAACTTTCGAAAGGTTAAACAAAGTATACTTTTAGAAAGCAAGGAAGTGGTTGTCCTTGACAGTGGGCACTTCTTTGACACCGTACTTCACGATAAGACAGTTTTTGTATTTTCGGTGTAATGTTACTATAATCGTTCGTCGTCCCACGTTCAATATAACGCAAATAAATACATATATTAAGGTAACACACAGAGTGACCTTGTCGGTCCCGTTGCATTAGTTTGTGATTATGTTAGTAGCTGATCGAGAGCTCCTGAGTACAATTTCCAAATCAAGCAAAACGTTATCGGATTATTCTGTTAGGTAATTCTCAGTTATAGCATAACATCTGGAAATGTTCGCGTAGGTGGTCATATCCTCGCCCTTATATACCTACTTAAAACATAGCTGCCAAATCGTAAATCAGACGCAAAGCAGGTTTGTTGCCCTCTTCGCGGAGGATAGAGGTGTAATTCTATGAATGTATGTGTTATGACGGGGGCCTCACAAATAAGAAGTTATGCTTAGAGTGCGATAGATTATACGATGATCACCATCTTTTAAGCTATTTGTTTCTGACCAAAGTAAAATTTACTATTTTATATTTAATTAGTATATGTATTATTTTATCATTCATTCACTCATTCAAATACTATGAAAACGTTTGTTATCCCACTTCTTTACAAACTGTTTATCGATTTGTTTACGCAGTAAATACTGGCTAATGAAGAACTGCTCATAGCATCTTGACTATCACATTTCATCGCTCCGTATATACATTAATAAGGACTTGAATGACTTGAATCTCGTATTGTGAAATGGCTGCATGTTTTATAATATTACGGCTCTTGAAAGCGAAATATACAACAAAATTAACTAGCATCAAACACGTCAATTCGGCAACCGTTAATAAAATAGTATTTTCCTGTCACCGAATAATTATACTCTACAAGGACATGTAATAAAACGCGACTATACGCAGAAATTATTACAAATTATAGGTAGATTACCTACTTAAAATCTAAGTCAACAAAATTGAAACTTTTATAAATATTCGTTAATATCTTTATTTTGTTTAACTTTATCTTTCTTGTATTTATTGATGCTTAAAAACAACTTGTGACGTTTCAGATGTAAATACAAAAATTAAGATAATTTTAAATATAATATTTCGGTTTATATCTATATTAATTAAAACATATTTTGATGCAAAATTAATAGATTTTTGAAATAAATAAGCAGAAAGATTAATCCTATGCTAATTTAAACAACAAGCACTTCGTTTGTTTCTAGTTTACAATAAAGTAGATTTTGTATCAAATATACTATTGACTGCGCTTCAACAGTCACACAGGCCAACACAAAGATCGTAGAAGAATGTATTTTGCATAATTTCCAACGCATTTTTTGTGATCTTTGGCTTGGGTTTAGTTTGTTGAATAGGCGGTTCGGCTACCTGCTGCATAGAGGGTCAAGACAGTCACGTTTCCCTTCCGAGTTAACGCACGCAAGTATTTAGATTCATTATACCGCGACTTTATAATGACAAATAACTTTCAGATAATACTAAACAATTTCACCTCATGGTTTTAAAAAGAAAATTATCCGTGCGTTGTATATTATTATGACACAAAACAAAATTATACACGTTGCTGACATAATTTTGATGTCATTATAAAATTATATGTAACATTAACTAGCACCTCCAGAACAGGCGCACGAGGTGTCAAACAGCTACTTTAGGCAATTAATTAATTAACAAAGCGGACGTAGCCGACCTCGACACATTCGTTTCAATTGACAAAATTAGTTCATTAAACCGTACTGGCTATGTAAGTATTTATGTCTCGCAAAAACCGTTCCACTAATGAATCATAGAGCACGGTAATGTGTTCGGTACGTACTCAAAGACTCAAAGTACGTTTTTGGATGAAGTGCAGACATTGAACAGACGATTGCGACGACATGCTGGCCGCCACGAGAGCTATGTTAATGTTAAATGCGTGCAGAGTCGCTCTATTTGATGTAACGGCACGACATCGCGTGACCGACATTGCTATTTTTTTGAGACCCCACTTTATCGGAACAGAGTGAAAAGTTTGTAATTAAATTCAATTTTTTTCGGTCTATACTACACAATACTAGAGTAACGCCGCCATCAAATTTGTTATTAAAGTGTTTTTCATATTGACAATAAACTACATACGTTACTGAGCGGTTCCCACTGCAGATTGTTTGTTCTTAAAAGTTATAGGTATATATATATATTATTTTAATTCAACAGTTTAGATGTCGAATGTGTTACTTGCATCCTAAACGGCAGCAAATTAGAAACTACAGTGTTCTACCGGATGAACGGTTACGCATGCAGTTATTTATTCAATGCGATCATACAAATCCAAGTCACGTAGCTTGACTTTAAAATGTTCTACCCAGCGTCATGTTAATGTCGATAAGAAGTCATATTGATATAATATCAGAGTAGGTATCTACCTACCAATATTTAGTTTAAACATATTATACAAGTACTGCTATATGCACAGTTATAGATATACAAATCAATTAACTCCTTAGCACGGTTTTCAATGAAATAATAAAAAATTACAATGTGTATCTAATGATTCACACCAATTCACATGTACACAATAAATGAACACAAATAGCTTGACATAGAGACAGGATGATAAAGATGTTAAGAAATTGTAGTTGACTCCATAAACTTATTTCTAGACTAGGTATTTTATTACTTATATTACGACAAAAAATTAAGATTTAGAAAAACAATCCAAATTGTTGCTAAATACAGTAAGATTGTATTTTCTAGTACTCCATATTTTAAACATTAATTTTGTGTATTGGGCCAAGACTGCGATGACGTAGGCATTTAATAGTAGAAAGGTTGACGTCATATCCTGCATGGCTTGCAGTTCTAACAGCTCGTCGGTCGACGGTCATCGCTCCAATGATAATTGGGACCGTTTTAAACTTTTAACTGACACTAGTTTACTCTCACTAACAGCGCCTTTATTACATTGTCGCTTTAGTCGCTGAGTCTCCAACTGATCATTTTTTAACTATGTGTAGGTATATAATGAGAGTAAACTCTAAGTGGTTTCGAAAGTGAAATTACATACTATACAAATGACCGTAATGGAGATTTATTATGTTTCTTTACACATGCGTATCGCCTAGTTTGCGAGATGTCTGATACGATACGTATGATAGTAGTAACTTAAGCACAAGTGATCATCGGAACTACCGTTGCGGCTAGACTTCGTCACTCGACAGGCGGCAAATCGCGCGTCAAACAGTTCAATACAGTATTGAGAAGTCATGTTATTTCAGAGCCACAGATAAAACGTGCCACTGCTTGAAAATATTGGAGAAAAGGTGAGGATATTGTGGCTCGATCAAGCGTGCACATAAAGAATAGCTTTCCAAACGGTGCTCGATACGTACAGTGCACGCTTCACACAACGAACGCAACGATTCACGACGCACTCGCGGATACACGAGCTATTTAATTATTTCATATACATAGGTAACCGAGTAGCTAATAATTTAGAAAATATCGATTTTAGTATACTAATATCAAACAATTTTACGAATTATATTTGTATAGCATAAATTGTATGTAGGTATATATATTTTATAGTAAAGCACGCCGCGGAACGCTCAGTAACAGACACATACGTAATGGAAAATCAAGCAGTGATTATGTTAAGGTCGTATCGTGACGCCAGCAATAACTCAATAAATACTCGTGTATTCAAGTATATAGATCTACCATCAGTCTCCTATGTGGGTGAGATAAGCTTTCTTCGCATACCGCGCATTGCGTGTCCCGCTCAATGCGGCAGCAATGGCTCCGTTGCACTCCACTTCGCACGAGGCCTGCATTCGCACACCTAACGAGTCCCGTACTTATTATACTCTAGACATCAATCTTACAGCACAAAATTATCATTACAAAAAATTAAGAGAAGTAGGTATGCCTGCCCTGCAACGAATAACGAGCGGAGGAGCTTCATTACTAATACCCGAGTGCGACGACGATAGCACTCATTGTTATCTGCACGAACTGTCTACCGGAGTTGCCTAATGAAAGAAAACGATGTCAATCAGAACATATAGAGGTATATACGAAGCTAGCGTAGGTAAAAGTGTCAAATACTGTGTATGATGATCTTCACGCGAGCCATTGCTCACTCACCTCTTTCCATCCCAGAGGATGCGCGCGCAACTTTGCCCGGTACCACCACCCGCAACTTGTTGAAGCTCTACTCAAAGTCATTACTACCTACTACCCATTCTGTTCCTATAATGACAGTAACAATTCCGATATTCTAATTTAAAGACGATAAATAATACCAACACGTCTAATAATAAAATATTTTCGTGTTCTTTTATATATTATGATTATAAATTAAAAATGGAAACAGGCCACCAAGTTGGTCCGTAATGTGATGATAATCACACAATATAATCTTGGTCAAATATCGTTCGGCTAAGTCCCGTACGCATATCTAGCCACAGGTCTGAGCGGTGGTATTTTTTGAGCTGATATCATAAACCCGTCGTGAGTAACACGTAGATTCTTACAAAGTTAGGCGTTGGATCGAGAGGCCCACCAAGGCGGGCTGGTCATTGGCACGAGGCCACGGGGTCTTCGGCCGCGCCTTCTCATGTTTATAACTGACCTAACACTAAGGTGCACCTTTGCGACAAACGAGGGTAACATTGCACCTGGCCATTGAGCCGACGCTCCTTTTATGCTAGCTATCTATGGTTGGCAGTTTATTATAATCGTGTGCGCAGATGGCGCTAGCGCAGGGGTCGCACACCCGCCGCACGCCGCGCACTAATATGTACCCAACGATGAAATGCAGAGGGTGCAGATAGGATCGCATCGATCCTCGAGCCTGAGTTGTAAACAAACCAGGCGAGGGCAATGGCTGCCTGCCACTCCCCGCGCTTACCGCGCCGGCGACGCCATTCAACCGGGAAGTTCAACATTTATTTATAGCGTTCCACGAAACTACCAATGCTGATAAAATAACGGAGTTGCTATGAATATATTTTTAAATTGGCCAGTATACCTTGTGCACTTTTATACAATTATAATATGTATATATTTATTTACATACAAACATGTATGAAAACAGCTAATAAGTACATAGGTATTTCTTACCACACTTATTTATTACTTATCCCATACAAAGTATTGCATATATTTTACTTATATTGGATTATGAAATAGTTCTGCATGAAAGACCAAATTTGGCACTGACAAAACTGATTGTAGGTTTAGTTACACGCAATCGAAAGCGAACCAAGCTAACAAGTTAACAACAGATATGCGGGACGGTCAGCCAACGCTAGCCAATAATGAAATCCTCAATTTTTAAATAGTAACGATTTCTGTATCGTAACTTCCGTCTTTCCACAAAGTTGTAGAACGATTGTGAGGATAATTTAATAAATATTAGGAGCGTGGGACCGTTGTAATCTAAGAAAAGGGGGCAAATGCTTCAAATTCAGATTTGATGCGAAAATATCTAAAATTGCTCGCCAACGTGTAGCGAACAAACAAATCGTCTAGCTTCGTCCACAGGAAATAAAACGGTCGGCTATTTTTATAACCGGTTTCGTGAAAGTAAAAGATTAGCTTTACAATACTTTTTGTATGCGATGCGCTACTATTGTATACGGGTGAAGCTTGACCAGACCAGGTGCAGCAATTGAGGTCATTAACCGCGTTAGTGTGACAAGTAATCGATGTAAGTAATGGTGAATGTGGTGCGGGCGCTTGGTCGTTTCACTACTACACACTACGCCATTGACATTGAAGTTTCCGCGAGCCGCCGTTTTGTGCTGGGGCCAAGAG
This sequence comes from Catocala nupta, assembly GCA_963675205.1. Classification (NCBI taxonomy): domain Eukaryota; kingdom Metazoa; phylum Arthropoda; class Insecta; order Lepidoptera; family Erebidae; genus Catocala; species Catocala nupta. Next base: position 27,338,270 of record OY776078.1, on the reverse strand, counting down.
CGCGGTGCCGCTTCCGAAATTTGTTGTCTTCGGCAGCGTCGGCGGCGGCGGTGACGGACGGCCCCGAGTCAATGACCCGAGGGCGAGGAGAGCGCGGGAGGGTGCGCGCGCACGCAGCCGCGCCCCGCCTTTATTTATTACGCTACGCGCGGCGCGTTCGGCGCCGACAACGCTCGGCGGGGCGGAGGCCGCATTCCGGACGGCCGGCGCCGCGGTCCGTCGTACGCTGCGAAAATAACGCGCACAGTACCGACTCATCGGCGAGACGACGTCAGTAATCCAGTCACACTTTAAAATAAACTATCTCAAACTTACTCAGTTTCAGGAAGCAGCCGTGAGCACGTGCGCCAACCTCGTGTAGCACTAATGTCTCTCGCCTCACAGGCACCAAAGTCACTGTCTATAACGGCCAAAGTCATTGGAAAATTATAATTGAGCTTCTCGAGCACGCTGACGCGGCTCATGTCTGTATATAAGTTAACACATAAGTTCACATGGCGCGCGCGAAGTGTAGTTCCAGCGGCGGAAAACGCGTTAGCTTCGATGGCGGTATGACGCATTAGTGAGCGCGCGGCGCGGCTATACAGAGTGCGCAAGCAGACGGGGTAGAGAAAAGAGCGCGGGGGCCGCGGGAGCGCCCCCCGCGGTGGCTCCGTGCTGCCCTCTGCGTCGGGCTCATCGACCGCGCTCGCCCTAACCGCGGCACGATGTTACTGCCATGCCACTCTCACTGTACCGCAACACGACACGACGCGATCTCGTCCACTTCCAACGTGACACACTACCACTCAACGCCAAAATTACTCACACTCATAACACTATTGTCATAATGCACTGGTGGGCCCGCTACTATTTGCCGCACCTAAGCTACGTAGCATGACCGAACATGTTGGGTCTAGCAAATAAAGGGCTCGCTACCCACGCACTACACTGCGGGCCGCACAAAAGCGTTACTTTTACAGTTAAATTGGTGGCGGGCAATAGAACGTTTAGATTGTGATAACGGCAAAAAGGCCACATGCGAAACATCAAACATCTCGATGTGTTGCGGCGCTTCGCACCATTACATTGATAGCTTGTCATGATGGATGGGGTGTCAAAAAAATAAAAACAGCCCGATCCCAACGGTTAGTCCGCCCGCCAGGCGGTACGGTAACGGCCCGAGGAGCGGCGGCGGCGCGGCGACGTGTCAACAACCACGCGTACGTACGAGCAACGGCTACAAACACTACGCCAAACTACAAACATTATTATTGATAGAGAAGGTATCATTTAACGTCGTTGTTAACTCAATCCAAGTAGCTAATCATGTTTAAGTATCTATTATAGAGATAAATATTACAAATATAAACAAAACTTTTATATTATTGTAGAACCAAAAAACGCATTGTTATGGTGACATTCAAAGATAAAATGTGCCTCATCCACTTACAGAGATATTATAACTTCTAACGGCCTTAGCTTTTTCTGCAGCATTCAATGAACTAGTTTTTTACTCATTGACGCTTGAGTAAATACGCCTCCGAATAAAAATTGAAACGTGCTATTGTGGCCTCCCTAACGAGTAGTCATTTGGAACAAGCCACATCGCGCCGCGCCGGTGCAATAGGAATCGTACGAAATCAAAAGTGCACAAGGTGACTAGTGTTTTACGGACATAGATTAATGGACGATTTGTAACCAACTTACTATTTGGTTTATTTGCCGATATTAATTCATGCTATATATGTTAGCGTAATAACAACAAATGGGCTACGTGTTGTACCTGTATGATATACAGTTAATAATAAAATTCTTTGTAAAGCTTTGCAATATGCTGGGACTGGTTCCCTTAAAAGAAAAACACTTAAAAGTTGCTACCGCAACGAAGCTGGTTTCTTATTCGAGGCTGCGAGCCTCCTCGCCGGATCGATGCCATGGGACCTGGAAGCGGCGCTCCTGGCGTCGCTCTATCGTTGGCGCCAGGAGGCGCTAGCTCGGGGCGAAAGACCTGTTCTTCCCGCTGTCGAGGCAGCAAGGTCCGAGCTCCGCCAGATCCAAGTGGAGAAGTGGAAGGAGCGACTTGTGCACCCCAGTGCCGGACACGCCACGATTGTGTCGGTAAGTCCCATGTTTGAGGAATGGCTGGAGAGGCGGCATGGCGCTCTCACCTGCCAGCTGACACAGGTAATGACTGGCCATGGTTATTTTGGCCAGTTCCTGTGTCGCATAGGCCGGCAAGAGACGCTCGGTTTTCACCAGTGCGGCGACTGCCACGACGTTGTTATGGACACGGCGCCGCACACTTTGGCGGATTGGCCCGCCTGGGCATCGTAGCGCCGTGAGTTGATCGCGGCAGTCGGATTGGTTGCTCTCTCGCTCCCGGCCGTAATTCAGTCTATGGTCTGGCGTGAGAGGTCGTGGAACGCCATCGCCTCCTTCTGTGAGGAAGTGATTTCCATCAAGGATGTGTCCGTCCGCCCCTCAGTCTATTTGTGTAGTGGGCTGCCATTTCATACGGCGGGCCGAAACCTCGGCGGGGTCGCGATTGCATGTGAAAGCGATTCGCGCGGCCCGGCCCCGCCGATTGCGGTTATGTCGGGGAACACCGTGGTAGGTTTAGTCGGTATTATCGGGATGTCACTCACCATCTTTCCCCGATGAGTCCGACATAACCTCTCCGTCGCTCCGCGGAGAGGTATGCGTCAAAGCATTCAACCAGGTGAATAAAAAAAAAACGAAGCTGTTTCCCATTACTATAGATACTAAAAACAGGTACATTTTTTAAATTCATTATATGCAGGTCCTCTTTTTTTGACGTCATTAAGTAGATTATTGCTTTTTCTATAGACGCAATTATTTTTATCCTATTACATATCATATCTATAATATTGTCTCGTGATTTGTAGGATTACCTTAACGTTAATTATGTACAATAAAATTCTGTTAGTAACGAACTGACGGCGCCCTTTAGTCTATAATAATTAATAAAGGTAGGCTTTTAGAGCATTGCTTGTAATATTATAAATAGCATTTAACATTTCCAAGTGTCTCTCAGCGGTCTGAGAAGCAAGTGACAAGGAAAGCATACACTACCTACGCAGAGCATACTGAAATAGATGCGCGCGCGCCGCCTATGACTCAGCGCAGACAATGGACCTGGTGTCCCCGCCAGTGACAGCTTTCGCCAACGTCAACACGTTATTGCGTCTATTTCATAAATACATTTATAATCTGTCTAATATATATACTTACGGTGTTTCATATTACATTAAATTATATTTCTTTACAATTTATTATATATAATTATGTTCATATACGAATACATAACCAAAGCGCAGTAAACGCATGAAGTGCAACCGTAAAAAATAACGATTAAAATTTATAAAAAACATCAAAACTGTCAAAGAAAGGATTAGTTCGTGGTTAGAAAAAAAACATGTATCTATCTTAAGATATTGGAACATATCAATGAAAATTATTTTGGTCGGTGAGTAGTCATTTTAAAGTCGTAATCATAACTGTCGTTATTAATTGCCTTTAACCAGTACTACTCGGCAAGCGTACCAGTAATCGCATCAATTAATAAATAATATTCAGAATAGTTTGCATACGTACGTATTTCTAATATTATTTAGCGTGGCCAATCATTCTTGGCTTGCAGTGTTAACCTGCGATACATATAATAATACTGAGAGTATATTGATATTGTAACTGAAGATTGATCCGATCTGACTCGGTGGAGTATATAGTATATACTAATATAGTAGGGTATATACTAATATACTAATGGGTTAGCGATAAATATCATACCGACTAATTTCACTTTCAATCGAATATTTTCTAACCAACTTATTAAGTGCTCGGATTGTTACTGTAATCAGGGACCATCGTCTGCAGTTACTTGTCAACTAGGCTTAGTGTACATACAATTTTTATCTAATTAAAAATATATAATTAATTTAAAAATGCAAGACCATCAAAGCTCATTAGTCCTATTAATCTGTTTTGTTTATAAACTGTTCCAAAACTGCTGAGTGCGAGTTCGCAGACTGCATACATCGCCGAAAACAGGAGAACTGTCAGGCGTGCAGTTTTGATCACGATGTTTTTCTTCTTTGGTTAAACGAGCGATAATTAACCATTGTAACGTAACTAGGATCAACATGTCAGTCTACTACTACTTTTTGAAATACCTAATTAAAAAGAAAATATTCGTATTCGCCACACATCGTATTATTATAATTAGTACAATATATTTCCGTAATAAGTACCACACCAGAACGATGTTCTTTTGATATTTGTGATCCTTTCCTGGTTTGATAACCAGGCAATAAATAGCTCTTAGGTAGTAGCGTACTTGATAGGCATGGCCTGGTATGGCCTAACCACACAAACCTCGGTAAATGTTGTCATATTTGCCCTAGATTTGTAGTGAATGTGTTTATTTTTATTTTTTTTAGATAATTCTAGAGCACCGTTGTTACATTTTGTCGATTTATTAGACTTGCCACAACAAGTATATTAGTTTAAATTAAACTAAAGAAATTCTCGCAATAATATTTACCAGGAAAGGCGCTAACTCAATACGGATTTTGCAGGATTTACCTATAATAAATATACGGATAAAAAAAACTTCCGCTTTTATGTTTACAAACAATACGTTTGGTAAATAAAAATATGCCGCGTTCCTCTAATAGCCGAAGATTTAATAGGGCGATTTTGTTGCTATCATTTTGTATGAATCATAATAAAAATACTCTTATCAATTATAATCATGTGTGTATGGTATTTGTTGCAACACTTCAAGCTATATAATAATTCAACACCGCAAAGTTAGTAAATTGAATACTGTTAGAAATAGGTTATAGTAACGTAGTAACCGATTTCATTTGAATCAAAAGTCTAAATCGTATGGGTCTCTCCATATAATATAAAATGGCTGATAGATAAAAATTTTTTTTTGCATAAAGCCTTTAATGTTATCCAATCTAATATTATAAATCCAAAAGTAAATCTAATCTATAAACCTTAAGGAAATCGCAAATAACAACTAGTAAAATAAAATTTTCTTGCCATAAGTATGTGTGATTAAGCGACCTAGCAATCGCCAAGTTGTCGAAATTCGACCATAATTGATTTAAATTTGAAGTTTAATCGTTATTATCCTCTTAAGTCCCATCGTCCTACAATAAGTGTACATATTGCCCGGCGTGTTCGTCAACCACTGTTGAAACGCATATCCCGCCGAGAGCAACAGCGCGCGAACGTTTCAGGATGTAATGAATTACGTCTACGCTCTGAAAGGTAAGGGACCGCATGCGCATCGGTTCGACGAAATGGTGCACAATCATCGAACAAAAATCGAATACTACGACGGAAGACTGCAGAGTTTCATCGTACACGAGATGGTCAAATCGTACATGACCGTATTAAAGACAAACATCACGACGCATCCTACTCGCGCCTCGCCAGATATCACCTATATGTTTTTTTTTATTATATCCTTCCTAGTGCATATAACAGAACACGTCATCTGAACTCATTACTCTATTTTTTTTAACACTGGCCACTAACAATAAAAAAACGTTGTCATGCAATTTTAAATGAGAACATGAAATTGCTGGCTATTTAGATTAGAAAAAAAACAATGTCAATTTTTGTTTCAAATGTTGATATGTCATCAAATTTAAGTAGTTTAATCGACCAATTATTTTAGTATAAATGACCCCATCTGCAATCCTAAACTCCATTAGTTAGGATGGTGGTCAACGAGTGGTGGAATCGATCACCAAAGAAGAAGTTCCAAATTGTGCTCCAATTACTTACCACCTATTCGCCTAAGAGAAACAACTGATGACTAATGAAGTTGATATATACATCGTGAAGCGTGGCTTTGCGTCGATTCTGTGTCCACTCATTGGCGATGATGTAAAATTCAAAATATTAAAAGCAGTCAAAGAAGACGTCAAGGAATTGTCACGACTGAACATACTTTTGGGTGTGTATCATTTCAAGACTCACGAAGACGGTAAATTGGAGTCGTCTTTCAAAGTCATGACATGTGGTGATGAACAACGATTCTATTACCGTGGTCGCCTGCGAAACTATATAATTCAAGAGAGGGCAAAGCAATACATGACCATGCCGAAGAACAACATCACCGTGCATGCGTTTAAACGTTTGACGCGCTATTTCAAGATCGAGAAAGGTGACAGACGCCTACACGAAGCATTTTATAATAAACAATATATCACAAATGGTGGCTGACAACGGTGATGAAATCAATCGAATCTGCAAGACGATATACGATGGCGCACCATGGTACTCCACGATACGAGAATGGCTACGCATACAAGAAGCGATGGGTGCACGAGGTGATTCTTCGTTTGCCGTGTTCCCGCAGTCGAGGCACGGATTGAAACATGTGAGGTTGGCATGAGCTGTTACGTCGAGTGTTACCACATTCAACACCTCTATGGAACCATATCGCAGATCATCGTGCTGCGTTGTGGGTAGTCGCGCTGGTGTTAATATAAAGAAATTCGGTTGCACCATACAAACCGACGGATGCTCGGTGTCGTTGTCTATGTCACGAATGAAAAAAACATCATCATCATTATCACAAACCAAGATCGAATACTTCGATAGAATCATAGCCGTAGACCCAGGCAGCAGAGTACCCATCGCCGCGAGCGACGATAGATATGGTTTCAAGAGAGTTACCAAGAAATGGATTAGATCGCACACGTTGGAATGGAAACGCAATCGTGTGCACACTAAGCTATTGAATACGGTGAAAACTGAATAACGGCTCGATCGTGAACGCGATGATGATATAACCACAACTGCAAAACGAACCATTTTAGTCTAAATGCGGTGTAAGCTAATACTAGCTTACACCGCATATAGACTGAAATAGTTAGACCGCAGACAATCTCCATTCTAGAAATTCGAAATCATCATCATTCAAAACTTACGCTGTTGAATTTCGACAAGTACATAAACACCGTGCGCTCCAACGAAATAATAGTGCACACGGTGTTTATGAGCGACGCGCCATCTGATAGCGTATTAGTGCTGTACGGACGCGGCTCGAAGTTCATAAACGTCGCATCTTTCTCAGGACGTAAAATCAAGCATGACGATCTATTGAAATGGTTGTCGGAATTAGAGTGCGAATCGTAGACGAAAAGTATACTACCCAAGCGTGTTCTGCGTGCAATAAACGCAATGGATCATTCCATCGTGTTCGAATGGATCATCGACTACGTCGCGGCGTCTGTCCAGACAGTAACGGCGTCTTCGATCGAGACTTCAACGCCGCCAAAAACATTCTCGTAAACCATAAACGGTCCACCATCTGTGGGCCATGTCGTATGGTATCAACAACACCGTACGACGTAACCTCCTATGAATGTATGTAAACCGAAATCGATAAAGTTCATTGTTCAATGAGTCTATTATCCATCTCGAGTCTTAGGAGGTTATATATATACCGCGAAATTGCAATAGGTACTTAAGGTACGTAACCATAGTTACGAAAAAATATACGACATCAGCCGAACCATGCCGAAATACTACGAACGCGATTTGACTGCGTGTGTCAAATGCATGGATGTGTGCGTGTTTCATTAATTTAATGTATTTCTAAAGCATATTTTATAAAAAATATTAGGATTCGCTACTCCTCCTCCATATAAACTTTAACTGTGCCATTTCATACTCCTCCGTCCGCGCTATTTTCGTACAAAGGGGTACAAAGTTTTTGCTTCACGTATTAATATATAGATGACCAAAAACGCCAATTCGATGTATTACTTAAAAGTATGCTACTGTTTAACACTGACTGAAATCTGCTACAAATAAATCACCACTGAAATAATTAAATCGCGCAAACTTGTCTTGGCTAATTTTATATCCATATCCAAAAGTCAGAATGTAAGGCAGGTTATCGTAAATATTGGGCGTTAATAAACATTTAGCCCTAAAATATATAGCCCTAGAATTTAATATAGCTTATTAAGTAGTGCTATACTAACCAATAGTACATACATTGGTAATAAACAAAACATTAATGATTATAGAAAAACAAAATCATAAACATTTTCGTAATCCTTATTACATAAGACTTATATAAACCCTCTTCCAACTACTTCTATATAGTAGTAGTATATATTTACTATTTGACAACCACTCATATTTTCTTAAAGGGGGGAAATAGGTGTAAAGGTAACAAAATATACATAAGTTTTGTTTTTTAAAATATACTCTTTAAATTTGTAGTCAAAATTGCTATTCGTTTAAAGGTTAATAAGCGATTAAGATTGAGAAATTTGAGAAACATTCGATTTATGAAAATTTATCGAGAAATGATTTATTCGGTCATACTCAAAACACGAATGAAAGTTTGAACTCAACAATTTGGCGTTTGGCTCCGAAACACTTAGGTACAATGGCGGTTTGAAAAATATTGAAGTCGCAGTATATTTGGCTGCTAGTTTGTTCAATGAAGGAAGTTCAAGTATTTTATTAGTTATGAACGAGCTGAATATTATAATCGGTTCAATCACGCACAACAAATCGACAATCAACTCGTAGCCCGACAAAATCGACGCAGCTCCTTGGACAGTAAGGAAGCTCGAAAAGAGAAGTTGCAAGCTGAAAACGAAACGTTATGAAGCTGAAGAAGGATTGCAATATGGTGCTGGAATCACTGATTAAACGGTAAGTTGTTAGAATTCGTTAATTAGTGCTGTAAATTAACTTCTTCTGACACTTTTTAACGCGTTTTCTCGAAACTACTATTATCGAAATTGCGTAATCTCTAGTTTAAAAAGTTTTTAACCAATCGTTTTGAAATTTTATACATCATATACAAATGCGCTTCATTTGAACCTGAATCCTAAGCGATAACTCAGTCTAAAGTGTTTTCTTTATAAGAAAAATAAAAATAAATAGTAAAAAGTCATGATTATAAATGAGGTTCACATAGAATGTACATATATAAAAAGAAATACTTTTCTTTTCCTATAGATTTCAGATGAAAATTGCGGCCTTCAAAAATTACGCAATCTGCTCAGTCGGATGGCAACATACAATGCGCGACAACTGCTTTCTCCGCTACTATTCGGAAAATCTTCAAAAATTTCATAATGTTTGCCAATATATTTGTAAAATGACTTTATAATGTTAATAAATAATATAAATTCTTTGTGTCAAAAAAATTAATGCAAGTCGGAATAAAAACGTCGTCTTAAACCTATTTCCTCTCTTAAAGTACCAAATAAGTGTCAAAATTTATTATGCGACATAAATATCATGCCGTGTTTAACATATAGGTATGTATAATAAATCTGCCATATATTATTATTTAGCTGAGGTGTTGACTATGTAAGTAAACTTTATTTACGGAAAGTGTCATGGGAATGCTAAGCACTCATTGAGAAAATAGTATGATACGGAGAAATGAAGCGATGTCGAAGATGAATAATTATGCGTCATACCATTCAAAGTGCTCATGAACGCAAGCAACGCATTTTATACAATTTATTGATATGGTAGAATAATAATTACAAACGTCAATTTTAACATACCTTTTTGTAAGATTCTAAACAAATTAAAAATAAGTTAATCATTTATTTAAAATAAGTTATCATTTTCTTAAGAAGAAGCTCTCACTTACTGTATTTAAATATCAACTAACTTGGAATTTACTTGGAAAATAAATCATTAACATACGAATAATAGTTAACAAAGATTATTAAATATCCTATTTATACTAATAATATGAGTTCAAATAGGAAGTTGCTACTGTGTACCTAAGTAGAAAATTGCTAACGTCGTGGTATTAATTCTAACTATTTCATCAATATTTTTTTAATTGCCAGTTCTAATTATATCTTTTCTTTTTTATGTACCTATAGTTGCTTGTATTTAGGCCACTATGGTTTGTCGTAAATTAACCATAACATCAACCATTATGTAGTTATGGCGAATTGAACCTACGAATACGTCAAGACACTATCACATATAACTTTAAATGTATATTGTATAAAAACTCTATCTCTTCTTAAACGTCAAATTGGAGATAGAAATTAAAAAAAAAAGTGTTATTTTTCAAATAAAGTATGTACCTATGTAATCATAATATGTATAGCAGAGATGGACATAATTAAATAACGTTGTAATTGAATTTAATTACAACGTAATCTAGTTAAATTGTATTTAGTTATATAGTAATTATAATGTAACGTATTATTATGTATTTAATTATAAAGTGATCTGATTGAAATATAATTAAAATACTTTGTAATTTAATTATCTGTCAATGCAAATAAATGAGCGACGTTTGGCTTGTGTTTGTGTGACTTTGTACATGTATAATCAGGTTAATAAAACATACCGTTTTCTGTCAATCAACTTTATTTTACAATAATTATATTCGCTATTTTTTAATAATTCGCATCATAATTTTATTGTTTTAAAATTTATATTTACTTTTTCACTACTCTTTTCTCAAACATATCGTCAGATAGCTTGTTTACTTTAGGACAGTTAATCATTGTGGCGTGTGTGTACGAAAACATGCATTCTACAGCCGCGCGTCCCTAACGCTCGCCATCGCCGTCGTCGTACCTGTCGCGTCTGCTTTCGATCAAATATATGGTAGATGCACGGTCCCATTCAAAACTAAGCATGAAAAGCATAATGATAAACCATTTATAGTTTAAATATCAAATAAGTTCAAACTTCTGTGTAAACTTATTTTAACTAGGTAGCTTGATTAATAAATGGTTTCGCTTGCGTAATAATAAAACGCAGCTGGCAATTGGTGATTCACCAACGTATAAAACAATATATTAAGAGAGTTACGTTTATAAAACGAGATGCTATTATTAATTTATATGGATAAAAGAGACAATAAATAATGTAGTCTATTTAAAAATGTTTAATAAACACTATTGTAATTGATAGCTAATGTAAATACTTTGTAACAGATGACTGTGTAATAATTAGATTACATTTCAATTAAATTGCAATTTAATTAAATACAGTAGGTTCTTTGTGTAACTAATTAGGTACTAAAGGAATCTGTTATAAAGTATTTAAATTATTAATTACAAAAGTAATATTATAATTGTAATTTGTAATTTAATTACTTTTTGCCCATCTCTGATAACCATATATTTGCTTTACCACGTTAATAAAAATATCCATCAAAATTAAAATTCAATAAGACTCATTATTAATGTTCATATGTGACATAGACACAATTAGTTGACCGTAATCCAATCAATGCTTAGATTAAAAGGGCAATCTATTTTAACCTTTCTTATCAAAACAATTAATAATATTTTTTACTAACACTATACAAATGTCACTATATTACACTGTGGAGTTTATATGTGGAAAACCACAAAAATAAAAAAAATCTAAACTCCACTTGTTACTTATGACATTACTAACTTGTCTTAGTAAAAAAACTGAAAATGTCACGTAATTTAAATATTGTCGAAAGGGCAGAAATGATTACATTGCAGAGATACAACATAAGTCAAATTTCCAGAGATTCGAATATATCACGCTATACTGTACGGTTCTGGATTCATCGAGAAGGTGAATAAGGCAGTCTTCAAAGTCACAGGCGTGGTGGTCGACGGCCTGCAATAACGATAGCGCAAAGGGAAGAAATGAAACGTGCATTTGAAGAAAGTAGTTTTGTTTTATCAACATTTCATTTTGCCAAAGAATTCGATGTGAGCACTGAGACTGTTAGACACCATCTGCTTAGCAAAGGGGTTCCACTATCGACGATACGCTAATATGGGATTTTTTAGATTTTAATTGGTTGACCACAATATTTACTGATGAAAATACATTAATCAGCACGTTCGATTAAATCTCTGGCGATATGACAATACAAGATATGATGAAAATCATATAGTACCGGACACGGAGTCTGGTAGAATCAGTGCAAACATTTGGGGCTGGATGTCGGCTGATGGTGTCGGTGAATTATGCGCACTACCTTCAAAAGCAACTACACAACATTATGTTGACCCTCTAGAAAACGTCATGTTACCAACTGTTCGCAACGTTTACCCAGAAGATGATATCGCCGAATTTTACCTCTTACAAGACAACTGTCGGTTACACACTGCTGCTGTAACTCGCGAGTGGTTCCGTCAACACCAATGCTTTCGACTGCTACCATGGCCTTCAAAATCTCCAGACTTAAATCCGATCTAAAATGTTTGGGAACTTATGGTGTAAAAATGGACACATCGCAATTTGAGAACTAAAGAAGCAATTGAGAACCATTGCAGAGAGATTTGGGAGGCTATGCGGGGTACAGATATTTGTGAGCGACTTGTGGGATCAATGAGAAGCCGATTGTTGGCAGTAATTGAATCAAATGGCAGAAATACAAGTTACTAGTTAACGTATTATTAAACGTGATAAGTTTATTATTTATCAAATTTTATATCAGTATCTGCTAAGAGGATTTTTTTATTTATTGATTTTGATATCATTAATATAGTTTGATAATAAATTGTTATTCAATTCTTATTCATCATCCTTTTTTGCACACCACCTATTTATAACTAGCTGTCCCTACTCCGCTCCCGATCTGGTATTATACATATATCCTCGATAAATGGACTATCCAAGAAAGGTAGTAGAGTTTATTAGGTATGAAGCTCTTAGACAGCTTGACTATTTCCGACATGTTCACCAATTGTCGCCATATTTTAATCGTGAATAACTCTGTTTATTGGTGAAAATCGCATTAAAATCAATTCGTAGTTTTAGATTTATCATGAAAAAAAACAGGCAAGTAGACTCGGCGCAGGCCTTTATTTTATAATATGTAGTGATAGACTTTATTTTAATCGATAAATAATTATGAATTATAAATAGTATTGACTTGCGATTTGACGCCGTTGGACTTTTTTTGTGGGGAACATCAAATCTCTTGTTTATGCCGAAAAACCAGCATCGATTCAAGCACTAGAAGACAACATAACACGTGTTAACTGTGAGATACCAGCCGATAAGGTCGAAAAAGGTAACTCAAAATTGGACTTATAGACAATTGGTCAACATTTATATCTTGGGGATAGTTGGGATTCGGTCTATGAAATTGCACAAGTCGGTTTCAATACTGTATCTGAATGGCTCAGAGATAACAGCCTCACACTTAATGTAGAAAAGACAAAATACATACCTTTTTCTATCAAGGCCATCCCACCTTTCATAAAAGACAGTAAATACATTACAGCCCACAATTGTCTAAACACTCAAGCTTGTTCCTGCGACCACCTAACACCAGCGTCCAATATCAAATACCTCGGTGTTATGATTGATAGTGCTCTTAGCTTTGCTCATCACATAGACCTCCTGTCATCTAGGGTTCGAAAACTAATATTTATCTTTAAAAATCTCCGACATGTAGCTGATAAACCCGTGATCAGAATGGTATACATGGCATTATGTCAATCCATCTTGACATACTGTGTCACTGTTTGGGGCGGCGCATGTAAAACCCCCTTATTAACGGTTGAGAGACCGCAAAGAGCTGTCCTGAAAGTCAGTCACTTCTTGCCTTTCCTCTTCCCAACAAACGAGCTCTATAAACTCGCTGATGTTCTGACGGTAAGACAACTTTATGTCCTAAACACTGTCCTGAAACAACACTCCTTACTTGACTACGATCCTTTATGCAATAAAGATAAGCGCCTCAAACATAAAGTCTGTTGGCCTGACAATCGGTAGTCTACGGGTTTCGCCAATAGATTTTTCGGATTTCAAGGCTATTACTTGTACAATAAAATCAACAAACAAATTAATATTTACCATCTTACAAAATTCAAATGCAGAAAGTCCATTACATACTGGTTAAAATCATTTAATTATGACCAAACTGAAGAACTACTACACATAGGCCTATAGTTACATTATTTAGAAATGCACAGATGCACGCACTGCCACACAAATACACACACTTAGCCAGACATGCGCAAACACTCACACACGCGTGCACCCACTCACTTACACACACACACACATACACGCACACAGACATTTGCACTAACGCACTCTCACCATTAAACTAAATTAATTTGTACACCCACTAGTCCAGAGTTAGGAGAGGCTGGTGTTCTGTCATACAGGTCTCCTAGTTCAGACACCAGTCTCTCACATTGATTTGTGTTACTACTATATTTGTACATAGTTAAGTTGCCTCTGTAAAAATATCTTTGTGAGAGAAAATAAATAAACAGTATTATTATTATTATTATTATCTTTAAAAAATAAATAGCAAGAATTGATTTTTAATCCCCAATAAAAATGCTATATTATATTCCAATTTTCCTGTGATTTTTTTAATATTAAATATCAATCTCTTAATCTTTTGAGCGCCACTGTCTTGTATAGAAGACAAACGATTCCGTGCCCTCCACGCCACGTCTTTACTAGAAGACAATGTCTAACCATAACATTTATTAAAAAAAATACATAAAGTCAATAGTTTGTTTTATTTTGTGCGTAATTTTACTATTGCCTAAGACTCTACTTTACATTATTATTTTAATAAAGGCCTTTGTTTATTTTGAAAACAGTATAATTAAGTACGCCAAATATTTTCTATAGTTATAGATATATAAATAGCATGGCGCTAGAGAATACATCGCGTTCGGCAAAGGTTGGCGCTCAAAAGATTAAAAAGTCACCCATATTTTTATAATTTTTGTAAAATATTATTACGCGGGATTTCATTTATTCTTCGCCGAGAAGGATCATAGTTAGTTAGTTGGACGTGTGTTATCCGCACTTAGCCCCACAATTGGGCCGTTGTGCGTAAATAACCAGCGCGAAATATTGTTCGGTCACTCATACTACCTCAGCTCCATCCAGAAAGATAATAGGGGACCGACGTTGCGCAGTACCTCCTTCATCGTTTCTGGACTGTTTAGAAGTTTCGCCCGTTGGTTGCTAACGCTTTTACAATGTAGGAGCACGTGAGCCGGTGTCTCCTCAGTCTCCATTTTTTTTAGAGAGGGTGGTTTCATATATTTATCATATAATATAGTAGATTATTCGCTTTTTGCCAAAAGAAGGGATTGCAAGGGCATACAAATTTAATTATTGATTTGATTATAGAGACATTAATCGTTAGATTAAAGTCTCTACACAAATCTAGTATACAAAAACTGTAACAAAAAATTTCGTACTGCCTACATAAGTAGTTACACTTATGTAGGTAGTACGATAATTTTAGTTTCGGAAGAATGTATCGGTTTGTATGCATTTGTTATCATTATTATACACAAACTATAACTATAGAAAATATTAATAAATTAGAATACAAAATCAAGTGGAACGTGCGATCCCTCTGCTAACTGTAAATTCGATTTTGAAGGTTTTATTGCAAAAGTAAGCATACTTTAATATCTATCGTATAAACTATACAGTAGTGCGTATAATGCATAAGATAGTTATACATAGCTTAAACATGTGCATATGTGTATGTAAATATTTTTATCTTTTATATTATATTACCTCTTTCTAATCCATTAAAGGTTATCATTGCCCATATAATAACCTATAATCAGTAGGATCCCATTTACGAGAGTGTAAGAGGTAATCAAACAAAACGTGGCATTTTGTATGAAATATTCGTGCATTATATCGCTTCCGTAAAAGCATAGTACTAACGGGTGCTATGCTTTCACAGAAGCGATATAATGTTTATTTATTTATTTTATATTATTATCAATCCAAAATTAGTTGGACGGTTACTTGAAGCTCATTTTTAATCAGCCTGTAGTTCTCTTATGTCCAGTATATTTAATATATAAAATATGGTTTCAAAGTAAATCTAAGTATCAAAACCAGCATATTAATTTGAAAAAAGTATGCTTATAGTAAATTATTAATACTTGCCAATTCATTCAAATGCCAAAAACTATACTGGACTCATTATACAACATACAAGGACCGGTTCTGCTCAGCTAACGTAACATATTTATATGGAGAAATATAGGCAAGCGACAACGCCAATCTACGGCGTAGAAATTAGTCTGAACGCCTGCCACACGATCTAGCCGCGGAACCATATTTCGGATAACAGATTAGAGTACAATAAACTCAGTATGTTCTGTGTATTATAAATAAATACAGTACATACTATTAAATGGAAATTCAATGATGAATAATACATGCCTTTAAGATTAATTAAACTTCGATCTCCATACTTTTGGAAACATTTGACACTTTTTTGCAAAAATTGATAAAATTAAACAGAACACTCTTGTTAAACTTTTAAATGTGGCCATTAACGACCAGGCGTGACTACAAACGAGCTTGCCAGTTCGGCCTCGGCATTCGAAAAATTACTGATGTAAGTTTACCAGCGTTCCAATCCTCGGTCAATAGCACGGAGGAATTGACCAGGAAAATCTTGGCACCTACACTGGTTAATTCTGAAGTGCTGTGCATGACCGACGCCGTGAACGCTTGGAGACTTGCTTGTCCAAGCACTGATTTACTCGAAAACCGCCTCACTCAGAGACAGTGGGATGGGCCGTTATGCAGCATAGTTCGAGAAAATCTCATAAATACATCGTCCTGTGCTGCTGAACGTGCCCGCTTGCTGGCTGTGGGAGAGTGGGAGTCGGGCCTTTGGCTTCAGGCGCTCCCGTCGTCCAACATAGGTACCATGTTGGACGATACGACTTGCCGTATTGCTTCTTGTTTGCGCTTAGGTTCTCCTTGTGTTTCTCTACATCGGTGTCTTTGTGGAGAAGCCTTCGGCAGTTTTGATCATCATGGCCTATCAGGCAGCAGGAGTGCTGGTCGTATATCACGACACGACAACCTGAATAACATACTCTGTCGAGCTCTTATCACCGCTGGCGTCCCGGCTCAGCTTGAACCTCACGGCTTGGTACGCGACGATGGCAAGAGACCAGATGGTATGTCATTACTGCCATGGAAAATGAGTAGACCTTTGGTGTGGGACGCAACTTGTGTCGACACCCTTGCGCCATGACATCTTTCTAGCACAGCGGGTTGTGCTGGTGCTGCTGCTGGATCAGCGGAGACGCTCAAACGGCGTAAATATCAAAACATTATTGGTGAGTACATATTTGAGCCGTTTGCTGTCGAAACGCTGGGGCCATGGGGTCCAAGTGCTAGGTCTGTTTATAGAGACCTAGCTAAGCGGCTCATCGACGCTTCGCGTGACCAGAGGGCTGGTATTTTCTTTGCATAAAGAATAAGCATTGCCATTCAACGTGGCAACGCTGCCAGTCTTCTGCGAACGTTGCCAATTGACGACGATGCGGAGCAATATTATGACGCTTTTTGATTTTGCAGTTTTATTTTTCTCTTCATTTTATATACTTCTTGTAAATAATTTGTTTATATATTATGTTAAATACGTTGTGTCTAATATAAGATAATAAATAGACTTAATCATAAAAAAAATTCACTTTGATTACGAATGAAGTTCGTTAGTTTCAGCCATTTTCCCTAAATCTACACTGGACCGCAAAGAAAAAGGGTTGGTCAGAAAATCTTCAATATCTTCAAAAGTACCTGACCTAGTTTTATGAAATAAAGACTAAATTAAAAAATATTTTCAAGGGCAAAAATGAAAATTAAAAAAAATTATTCAAGCTTTTTAATAAATGTAAAATAAATAAAAATCCGTTGCTTTCCAGTATTTTCATAAATGTAGATTGGTTAAAGATGTGCCTGTGTTGCCTCCGCGAGTTCGCAATACTGCTGTTATGCGATTTGGGATACTTTCTACTAGGTTTTTGAAGCGATACTGCGGAATATTCTACCATTCCTCAGAGCCTTCGAGCTGCGTAGAGCTTCAACAGAGCCTTCGCCATATGGTACCTTTTCTTCTATATAGGCTTGGTTATAGCGCTCTCTCGGTCACCTGTACATTCTTTTCCTGCCGTCGTGCTTGTATAAACAGAATCTAGATTCGTCTGAAAACAAATCTTGACCAGTCATTCAAAGTCCAATTCTCGTGTTCTCTACCATAGAAACTAACGAACTAGAAAGACACCACAGAAACTCAAGGTTGAGTACCTTGAGTTTCTGTGGTGTCTTTCTAGTTTTGGGGCATTTGCAGGTGTCAATAGCTTTAAATTTGCTTCAGCCAGATGCCGCCTTACTAAATTCGTACTCAGATTGTTTCCTCCAGCTCGTAAATAATAATTCTTTACTTCATCAGCCGTATAAAGCGATTTCTCAAAATTGTTGACACGATATAGCGATCCTCCCGCACCGTCGTGCACCTTGTTCGGCCTGTTACTGATCTTCGAAGATTGGATCCAGTTTCATGAGAACGCTGGAGTACTCGCTGAACTGTAGAAAGAGTCACACCAACCGTTGTCGCTGTATTTCGCTGACTGTGCTCATTTTCAAGCATTGTCAGGACCCTAGTACATTCTTCAGGGGTTAACGACATGATGACTTGAGAATAAAAAAAATTATAAGGCAGAGACACCATATTTATAACCTTTTTAAATAAATTCGACAAGTGAGAAACGGCAATGAATTGTCGTAAATCTTAGAGTTCGAAAAAATTGTTCATGTAATATGCAAAGGTCACGTTATACCACGTGACCTTGAGGTCAGAGGTCAACGGTCATAGTCATTTCGGGGGTATATCTATCATGCTGAGTCAAATGGCGTTGACAGCGAGTCTCTAGCTCTTACTGTTCTTGAGTTAAAAGTTGTATAACAGGCAGACGGACGGACAAAGCTGTACTATAAGAGTTCTTCGAACTCTAAAAACGACCATTATTATACATTTTCAGTTTTTATACAATTATCAAAAATAAATACAACGGTTTTATATATTATTTTATGTGGGATTAAATATTCTTTAATTTAGTCTTTATTTCATAAAGCTAGGTCAGGTACTTTTGAAGATATTGAAGATTTTCTAAACGTTTTTTTGCTTTGTGGTCCAGTGTATTATTTACATAGAATATTCACCAGTAATGTTAAAGGCAGGCCTACATGTACAAACGTTTATCCGTGAGAGCCGTTCATATTGATTTCTGGGCGACATCAAGATGGCGTGTCTGACCGCCATTTCAGTTCGTCAAAGTGCGGTTAGTCAAATATTTCTCAAGACGAGTGCTTGGCAAACATGCCTAGTAGCACATACTAATGTGATGCTAATCATTACGCTGGACACATATTAATTTCAGTACGGCACTTTAGCACGGCGAGGCGACGGCGCGACATAGCCCACCAATCAGTAACGGTGTTACTATAGGTCTTCTACGAAAGGAAGCCAATATAGCGGATCTACATTCCCCAAAGTGTTTGCGTTGTAATAAAATGGTAGGTATATCATGAATAACATGGGATGGCACCCATGCATGCATGTACACATAATTAATCTCAGAATATTTTATAAGGTAGCAACCATACTACCTATATAATATTCTGAGATTAATTTCGTGTACTGGTTAAATTCATTATTTTCATCTATCAATGTAAGGTATTTTGAGGAACAAACATGTAATAGTATAGCTTACATCTGTCTTAGTTGTTTTTTGTATATTATGTGAGGTGAGCAGTACAATCACACGGTCTGCGTGGTGTCATAGACGCTAAAGGGATGCATGCCTACAAAGCCAGTTGACATTCACACGACGCCGCCGTGTTAATACGCTGCAAGCGCTAGTGTATACTCATCTCTCCGCTTTATGGCACCTCTATAGGCACTTTATGATTCCTACTTAACACTGGATCTCAACGCAAAGGTATTTGAGTGTGATTTTATTAGGGTTATAAATAGTCCCGACACTAGTTGCGGATAGACCCGCGCTTTACTCTAGTCCTGTCCCCAGGAAAACGTTTGACGGAAAACGAATCCAGCCTATTACCATCCACCCAACGTACCAAGTTATAACAGAAATTCCTTCCGATACAATAAAAGTAAAATTCAATCTAGATGGCAGTCGCCTTCACTTTGACTACCATACGCATAATAGCTAAACGGGATTATTAAACTTCCTCCCCTAGATCAAATCACTTCAAAATCCGTCGGATCAAATTTAATCAAGAAAACTCTCTGTAGACTTTAGGACCGATATAGACCGGCAAGTCTAGACTCCTAAAAATATATTATTCTTGTCTATTTACAAGCTATTTCCTTCTATTCGCTATCTGCGTCATATAAAATGGCATCTGAATTTGTGTAAGTTAGGCATTCACAAAATTTTATATTCTGAATTCCATTAAAAGAACCTAAACGAGTGCATATGATTTCTTATGCGGTAGTTGACTGGCTGCCCAGAACTGCTCGTTTTAAATAGTTAGCTTTGAAACGTTACACGAGTGTCCAATATTCTCGTTAGTTAAATTTTACTTTTTTGTTTGCACAAATATCGGACATCGTAATTTCCAATTACAAAAAATTCTTGCACACGTTATGAATTTTAAAATTCGACCTTTTTAACAGACTTAGTATTTTGATACGCCAACTATGTATTCATACTTCATTACAATTTCTTTGCGCAATGTAATAAGGTTACATTGAAAACAGTGAGTCTGTTTAGGTATTCTTGTATATCTCTCATGTGGCTTTAAGGACCTGATAATCATAAAAGAGTGTACCACCACTCGGTGCACGGTATACATAATCTGCTATATCCAAAAGAGTTAGCAAGGTTTCAAGTGTGTCAGTTTTGTTCTGGTGAGAAATAAGTTTAGGAACCCAAAGAGGTAGTGATTCTGCCAGCTTGGCAAAGCTTTAACATATACATTACACATATTTTCATTCAGAATGTCCAAATATACGACATATTTGGACATTCTGAATGAACATATGTGTAATGCTATAAACAAGTTTTATAACCGATAGTATATTTTTGATCGTGTTTGATAGTTAGTTTAGTTTCAAAAAGCTGCACATTGTATGCACTTATTTTAATTTTATATTAGTTGAGTCATTAATTAATCATAATATATATGCGCTTTAAAAAGTCGTACATGACAGATATTAGGTACACGTTTCAGAAAATGTACAAGTTAAACTGTGGTAGTGCTTTTTTTTTAACGGTTTACGGTTTGTATTAAACTAATTTAATACAGGACTACATAAGCTAGATTCTGGCCAGAAAATGTACAAGTTAAACTGTGGTAGTGCTTTTTTTTTAACGGTTTACGGTTTATATTAAACTAATTTAATACAGGACTGCATAAGCTAGATTCTAACACTTTATGGCAAGCATAAGTTTGGTCAGCAAATATTGTTCTTCCACTAACATAATTAATTTTGCAAATGCATTGAATACTGGCCAGTTAGTTAAGGAAACCGATTATATAGTCATGTTTAATCTGTTTAAAGGTCCAAATAAACAGACGCATTAAAAAAGGAACCTACTAATACTTAGTGGAAAACAAGGTGTCCAGTTTGTATTTTATGTTAAATGTCGATTTGATGTTGCAGTTAGTAAAATCCAATATTAAGAGGCATAATTATTAAATTCCACTAACAACTTATCATAAATGCATATGAAATCAATTACAGCGACAGACGTACAAACGGAGGTTCTATTAATGTTAATCTGCTCCTAGTATAGTACAGCAATTATGAAAGAAGGGCCGCTCCATATTAAGCACGGTAACAATGTCACTTAAACATGAGACCAGCTTCACATACGAGAAATCTCGGCTCGAACCAATAGAATTCAATCTCGAATGAAGCGTGCAATCTAAGACGCGCGAAGTAAAATTCCAGTTCAGGGAATAGATTGCAAAGACATTTAGAAATGGTATGTATCATAATCAAATAATGCTTTCGATCGACGATGGCAAGTTTAAAAATATATTCTTATTTTAGGTACTTATAACCTCAACCATAACCACACTATATCGCAGGGGCAGTGAATCGATTAACAGTGGTTACGAGTGAATAGCCGCGCTGCAGATATGTAATACTGGAATTATAGTGTAAATAAAATTATGCATTTGCATATATATTGCGCGCCTTTGTAGTGTGGTGTGGTTTCACATGTCAAATATATAACAATTTTTACGGCGCGTTAGGAAGGTTCGACAAAATTTGCATCTATACAAGTTACTGTTACTGAAATAAACATTGTTCAAAACTATAATGAGGTTCATGTGAAGCACATTTTGACTGAGCCAAGGTTACTAATTTCACTTAAATTTATTCTGCCTCACGGAAACTGCTGTGCCCGTGACCAAAAAAGGTCCTTGAATAGAGAAAATCACAAATTAAATACACACAACAGTCTTGTTAAAATGCATGTGGCTACAAAAGTTTCTTGGCTTAATATCAAATATTAAAATAAAATTGTACCAATCGTTAAATATATTGTGTCCATTATAGCAGTAAGAATGCAGTTGAAGTTTTAGGAAGTTTAACTCCTTACTTACACATGTAACTTTATGTTTCTGCCATTGTGTCTTTGACGCTGAGAATATAAATAAATACAACCATAATTATAGTGAAATATCACTATAATCATGTAGAATCGGTTATATTTATTTTTCAATGAGATGCTTATCGTATTTGTAATACAATATTTTATATCAGTCAATATTTACTATCACTACTTCACGATTTGTGAAAACATTGCTAAATGTTTAAGGTTTGGATATGAAATATCCTAAAAATAAAACACTGTACCAAAATCGGAATATTTTTGAATCTATGAATTTTATGGTGTGTTCTGTATATCTTTGTTTTAAAATAATACATAGTACACACGGCCTCAGACCGTAGATATTTGAAGCAGTTTTTTCTGTGCATCTGCGTATTATAAAACATGGTAATTTTGTATGCCACTCATGAAATTTGGCAGTGTCAAATGTATAAACTGTCCAGCCGCTGCATACCATGATTATCACCACGCTTTCTTTAAATCCAGTCTTTAAATTACTACTTACAGCGTGCAAAGAATATCTCGTCAGGTATTTTACTCCAGTGTTACTAAGTACGTTAAAATAATTACTGATCGATCATCGCTACGTTTATACTCGTATAATTCTAGTTAACACTAGATATCAATTTAGGAGACATGTAATAGGCGTTAAAATAGGTTTTATCCGATGCTACAATATGTATCTTGATTTCTTTCTGTATAGCAGAGCGAGGACGAACGTCGATCTCCTCGAATCAGTTCGCGCTCAGTCCTCGTAACCCGTAATAAAGCCATGATGAAGTATAAATTCGCCCACATTTAGTTGCTTCGACGCTATTCACAATCTGAATCCATTCAATTATTTTTGGTACTTCTCATAAAATTATTGAGTTTATAAACAACAGCACAACTGTTATGCTTACAAAAAGTATTGAAATAGATCCTTGATTATCATACTTTCGGTTACTTCTCAGCAGCCATGGTCACGAAGAGTCTTATATGGCGGTTTTTCGAATTATGTATGTATATAATAGTAGTGTTTTCCGAATAAACATTGCAATAAAATCCATATAACGTATGTAGTTTAAATTTTATGTATAACATTCGCGTAAACGTAAGACAATATTATACTAAGATTCAGACTACAAGTAAGACGATATTATTTTCCTGCGAGCTTCAAAGCGTCTCGCCTAAAGTACCGTCCACGGGAAGTGTCTGGCAGTATCGTTTAATTATTATTAAGAATATTCTGTAAAACAAACATAAGTCAACAGTCAGTGTTTAAGGAAAGTGAATATAGTTTTTAGTCGGCCCAGGCCTAAGCTACATGGTATGCGTACGTTCAAAGTATACATTTACTAACACTACCATATCCCACACATTTTGTTACTCAGAAAATAATTAACGTCTTTAGGTCCTGGGTTCTTAGAGTATAAGGTAAACTAAGGCCCAGTTATGATATTCAAGAAACGAGTTGTTTTACCTACAGTTAGTTAATTTTGACACATATGCATTAAATTTGTGAAAATTCTACTGTCCCTAGCTCAAATCACTCGTTTTTTGATATGGGAACCGTGCTTTAATCATCCTAAACAATTAAGTACTTTTGACTTGACACGTCAACTTCGAACGCATTACTTACATTTCAATTATAGGTATCAAAAAAATGTATAGATATATTTGGAGGTCGGACTAGTTATAGACCCAGTGTATTTTATTTATGCAAGTCAATCTAGTTAATGATGAATATTTACAATCTTGTATTACATATTTCAGGCTACGAAAGTTGTTACGTAAAGCCGAATCAAAGATATTCCACAGGTTAAAATTACACCAGGAAAAAACAATGGCAGTATCAGATTCAGTATTTAGCCATTGAACCTTAAAGTAGAAACATAACAAAATTACATCACTATAATAGCAATGCTACATCATGTCTATTCGCTCCTAGTTTCTTTTTCACACATTACACTGTGGCCATTTTCTATTGCATAAATTACTAGTAAAATATATACTCAATATTTAATATGTATGATAATAATAATAAAATAAAACATTTCTCTTTTTCTCATTATTCATTATACGCAGTATTACGATTATGATTTTGAAATGGGTAGCTAACCTATTTTGATGCATTTAGAATATTTCGCAGGACATTACAGTATGTCAATTAATGTACGCAAGTAAATGAACAACTGCAATAAGTAAGTTGATAACGAGATGGTATGTCGTCGATGGTATGTGTATGATGGTCTGTCGGCCTCGATGGCGTAATGGTTAGTGTAACCGACTGCTACGCCTGAGGTCGCGGGTTCGATTCCCGCACAAGTCAAACATTTGTGTGCATGAACATGGATGTTTGTCTTGGTCTGGGTGTTTCTATGTATAATATGTATGTATTTACAAAAAAAAAAGGTATATATGTATGTTTATCCATTGTCTAGTACCCATAGTACAAGCTCTGCTTAGTTTGGGCTAGATGGTGTTGTGTGTATGTGGTAGAATAGAATATAGAAATGCGGCCGGGCGGTTACAGGAATGGCTTGTGAATATTTTTGCACCGAGCCTTGGCCGGACTCGCCCAACGGCATTCTCAACCGCTACCACGCTGTACAGCCAGCTATACTTAGTCCTTCCTACTAGCTTTTGTTTTTTGTATACTATCTATAATATTATATTCCTAGATAAAACTATTATAGAAGAAGATTGTGTCTGCTATTATTAGGAGAACGCGTGGAAACCTAAATTGATTATCGACATTATTTGGGGCTAACGGAGAAAGATAATTCACCGAGTCTCTAGTCAATGAGTTCACAAGCAGTCTGATCTCATAAAGGTACAGCCCAAGTAGCTTACGTCCGCGTTAGATATAAATAATGCTTCCATATAACAGTGAATTAAACTCCTTTAAGTTAACAGATTCTACCTGCTTCGTCCTTTGAAAGTTCTTCATATTCTCTTATGCGTTTCGTCAGTCAAACCGCGCTTGATCTATGTAAACTGCATAGAAAGTATTGCATGTTCAATATTTGTGCCTCGTTTTGTCAATAATAATGATTGAGCAGTGGTTAGGTCCCTACACGCATCTAGAAATCGTATTATTTACTTCGACAAGATATATGTAAGAGTGAGAAAGTCAACAGCGAGAAAGGGACGAACAAATCGAGCGTGGGAACCGTTCAACATACGAAGTATGACTGCGTTTGAGCCTGAGGCTATTCAGACAAGTTGGAGGAAAAAAGTTGTCCATGTAAGTAGCTACTCAGTTATGTTTTACGAAAGTCTCGTAAAAGTAACGGAAGGTCCGTTACATGATCTGCAAAAGTATATAGAAGAAAGTTAAAAAACGTACGAGCGGTCACAGGTAAAGGGCAGTTGAATTTCACAATACATTCATTGCAATCAAGTTGAATTCGTACTGACGTGAAACGAGCTGCGAAAAGATTAAGGGTTAAATCGTTCTATTGAAAACGTTATTATAAAATTGGTATTATACTACAATTTTACATAACAGTTTCATGTACACACACCGACACATCAACCTAGACTGTTTGAACTTTGAACTATTAGAAGTTGAACGCTGCGAATCCTGCGAAAGAGTGGGTTATATTTTTGTTACGCTCAATCCTTACCATTACATCGACACCACTATGCACTGTCCCTTGCCGACAATTCTCTATTTTGTATGTAGCGTAGTTATGCGTATATAGGGTGTCTAACTTGATGTGTAGCCGTGTGTACCATAGGATTCCACGTCAATTTGCTTGATGTGAAGTTTGATTAATATGACATGACTTTATTACGTTATTGTGTATTGCCAGCACAAGATAGATGAATTAAATAAATATTTAAAGAAGTATTTTCTAAATTTCTGTCATAAGATAAAATAAAATTCTGAACTAAGATTTCTAAGTATGCCAAGAAAGACATAAATATGACAAAACAAAAACCTTGAAAGGATCATAGAAACTTTAACGTATTCTAAGATTCGCTGTATTGTTAATTTGTAGCTCAAGTGTGTATGTACGCCAAGTTCACGTTTTATGAAATATACAACTTTCTTCTAAACCTACAAGTCTGTTTGTTGTTTAACCTACAAGTCTATTAATTTATGTATTGTGTTGTTTCTGCACTAAATAAGATTGATCTTGTTGCGACATGTCCTTCAGAACGGCTGTGTAATGGTTCCTTGTTTACTAAGACACGATATACGCTTACTAATAATTATGCAACAATAGCATTGTTCCTACAATAGTAAATTGATCTGTTTATTATAGACGCGCTGTAGGCCACTTAATATTAGCCTATTACCGTGCAGATCAAACAACCCGCGAAATTAACTAGTAGAAAGGGCCATTTACAAAAAGAACCACTATTTGATTATATCTGTTCAGTAAACTAACTAAACGATGACGTTTTGTAGTTTAAGTGGCGTATGCACTATCTTGCCCGCACATATTGGAATTGTGCATTCAGACGTATATTAAGGTAGAATGTTTGCAAATATAATACATTTAATACAAAGCAAATACTTTTTCATTTTGCTCTTGTTATTGCTTCGCAAAGTCACATTATTTTAGCAATGCGTTCTATAAAGTAGACAACCATACGCGTTGCGATATATAAAATCTATACTAATATTATAGAGTTGAAGAGTTTGTTTGTTTGGTTGAAAGCACTAATCTCAAGAACTAACTAGTACTGGTTTGAATTTTCAATTGGAACCAGCAGTAATTAGTTTAGTTTTGGATAGCTCATTTATCCAGGCAGGCTATAGGCTACATAAAATCACGCTACAACCAATAGAAGCGGAGCATCAATGAAAAATGTTGCAAAAACATATTCTCTTATGTGAAGTAGACTAAACTTGCGAGGGTCAGCTAGAGTTTAATATGTAAGGAGACAACGAGACTAAGCTTGCTTGATTGAAAGTCAGTTTCTTTTTGTCCTGGACCATCCATCATTATTTAGGTAAATATTTTCTATATTAACTTATTTAAGTAATCATGTATGTATTTTAGCGCGTTTTCTTACTGACTGATAGGATAATTGACAATCAAAAGTAATACATAACGTAGAAGTGATTGTCAAGAATAAATAGTGTCAAGTTGACACTATTAACCCCTTACAATTACTTCTACACTGACATTACCAACTTATAAATAACAGGACGTCTAGATGCAATTACTTTGTACTAGTGGCCTTCCCGCCGCCACAGTTTCATCAGAAGCACCAGTATCTTCTCGAAGTAAAAAAAAACACGTCAGCCTTGCTTTGCGTTGCTTCAACTGTCTCCGTAAAAAGCTATGTGGAAAGCTTTTTCTCGTTTCTGTTCTGTTCTTAATTTTAATACAAATACTATAAATACTTTTTTTATAATGGTCTACTGCAATCGAATAGATAGTATGCTTCGAGAGAAGCCTATATCTTGAATCCTTGCATCTGTAATCATCCTAGCTTGGCTATTGGTAGCTTGGTCGGTGGGTTTCAGTGCTTAGTGCAGGTTAAAATAATTTTAAGAATATAAATAAAAATATATTTAGATATAAATTGTAAAGTTTTAATTATAAAGTAAGTATTAAAACAAGACAAGACGGATGATAAGTTATTGTAAAACACGTGATTTATTTGACTATTGAAATGCTATGGTCGCGAGATATACCCGGTTAAGATTACATCTGTGTAATTTGTCTTATCCGGTAATTGATCAATGCAATATGTCTCTTATTGATATAAAAGTTAAGAAATATTCATACGCAACTTAAATATCATAAAAGTATTTGATTAATAAGTTAAGAGTCAGGACATGTGGTCAGTCGTGAGCGTAAAATTACTTTTTTCTTGTGTACTTGCATAAATTTATAGATTTATGCAGCTATCCGCGAATTACCGTCCCATCAGATCATGAGAGTAAGGCAACAGAGAGTGCTCTTGTGTTTGCGCACACGCTTGTGCACTATAATATATCTTGCGCAGATGGCTAGTCTCCGTTAAGATTGGCCGCCGTGACCGAAATTCGGTCTGGAGGACATTAATAAATGTGTAGACGTGTTTGCAAAGTAAAAATTATTTTAAATTAATATTATTCTATTCAAACTTGTTATAATGTTAAGGATTAGACATTTATCGACTAATTATATTTGTGGAGTACTAACAAGTATTAAGTATATATAAAAAACCCAACTTAACACCACCTGCCAGCTTCACATTTGCACACTTAACAAGTACATTACATAAAATGTTACAACTGTACGAGATTGAAACTGCACAAAAAAGCTGGGAGGATAGATTCAATAGAAAGATAATTGAGCTTGAGGCACGGCTTCACAGTACTGGACCAGCTAAGGACACCGTAGCTAAAGTGGCAGAGGAGTTCCGTAACTTTCGTGCACTCATCTTTAACATGCTTGGCCTGCTTCAATAGCAAATCAACGAGTGCTACAGAATGGTGGATACAATGGAGACGAGGCACCGGCGTAAGGCTCTCATCTTCTTGCGAGTTCCCGAGACGGATAAGGAGGATTGCACTGCTACCACTCTGAACATAATTCACAAGACACTAGGGCTGAATGATATTTTGCTCCCTAATCTTGAAGTCTGTCATAATCTATGCTTAGAACAAGGATCATCCCCGGCTCTTAATTGTGCGGTTTACTTGTATCAAATTACGAAGTAATGTCTGGAGAGCTAAGGCAGCGTTGGAGGGGCATGCAGTCTCGGTTAGAGACTTCTTAACCAAAACTCGTCAGGCGGTCTTCGTTAAAGCTCCATATACCCTTTACCTGGCTCTACATTCTTATCAGAAGTGATAGGGTTGGCCGGCGAGGGGATAGCGTGGCTATTTATTTGCATTGTAATCTGCCGTATAAAATCCTTGTTCTCTCACTGCGGAATTTCTTTTTCTTGAGGTTTGTGTCAAAGAAACTAAGACCGTCCTAGGGGTAGTTTATTGTCCCCCTTCAGTTGATTACTTCTACGGTTTTGAATCGAATCTGGAATCTTTAGGACTATTTATATTTAAGTTTACACGTTCCCCGACGTTTTGGTCTCCCCGTGACCATGGCTACTGAAAAGCAACCGAAACGTCGGAGAAAGTGTAAACTTAAATATAAATAGTTTTAATAATTGAATTAGCTTCACAATTAGTAAAGTTTAATAGTAGTAGTATGTAGTGTAATAGTTTCTAAATTGTCAAATTCTAATGTGTCAATTTAACAACGCGATAAAATCCGTTTATAGTAGTTTAATTTCAACTTGAACGAATTATTGTTTGTCGTGCAGCCTTAAGTAATCATAAATTATAGATATTTTTTTCATCTGTCAAATAACCTCAGATTTCGACTAAGATTTTTCAAATTAAATAATAATTAATTAATTAAACGGCAATTGCTTTAAAATCCCTTGTGGATGGTATCATGTGAAAACCTTGAAAATACGGATAAACTTACTAAACTTATTCTATTAAGTAAGTAATTATGATAAATTAATTAAAATTTGGTTTATGTACATTTCCATCAGAATGGGTTAGAGTAGACTATAATATTGGGCACGCCACGATCGTGGCGGTAAGTCCCGTTTTTGAGGAGTGGCTGGAGAGGCGGCATGGCGCCCTCACCTTCCGGCTGACACAGGTTCTAACTGGCCACGGTTGTTTTGGCCAGTTCCTGTGTCGTATACGCCGGCAAGAGACGCCCGGTTGTCACCACTGCGGCGACTGCCGTGACGTTGTTGAGGACACGGCGCTGCACACTTTGGCGGTTTGCCCCGCCTGGGCATCGCAGCGCCGTGATTTGATCGCGGCAGTCGGATCGGTTGCCCTCTCGCTCCCGGCCGTAGTTCAGTCTATGGTCCGGAGTGAGAGGTCATGGAACGCCGTCGCCTCCTTCTGTGAGGAAGTAATTTCCATCAAGGAGGCGGCGGAGCGGGAGAGGGAGCGTTTAAACCCTCTCCCCAACCGCAGAGCCGGGCGCCGGAGGGCGCGCGATGACCTCCAGCCACCCTGAGGTTTGACCTGGGGGTGGCGGGCTTTGTGGGCCTGCCCGCCATCCGTTCAGCACCAGGTCCGAGAGGCGGCGTGCGTGTTCCCACGCGCGCCTCTGTTTCGTGTCCGTCTTCCCCCTTTAGGGGGAGACAGTAGAATTTTATTTTGAGTACCTATCTTGGGTAGGTCTTATTGCGTAGGGGCCTGCCGTTTACGGCGGGCCGGAACCTCGGCGGGGTCGCGACCGTATGCGAAAGTGATTCGCGCGGCCCCGTCGATAGTGGTTCTGTCGAGGAACACCGTGGTAGGTTTAGTCGGTATTCCGGGAGGTACATTATCTTTTTAACATCTTAGTTTACCCCGGCGAGTCCGACATAATCCCTCCGCCCGCCCCCGCGGAGGGATATGCGTCATTGCATTCCACCACGTAAAAAAAAAAAAAAAAAAAAAGACTATAATATTAAAGTTCTCATTCTGATACGAAATCCGGGTAGTATCCATAACCGACGAAAGAATACAACCTACCAGTGTCCGCTATAAATGGCTGTATCTAGTTGCAATTACTTATTCTATTTTTATTTTACATAATAGGTATAGTTACAGTCAACAGATCAGTAATCACATAGTAATAAATTGAACACGGTACAGCTTCAAATCTGCAGTCCACTATCGTTCACAAATATGGTAACAGAGCTTCAGTTAAATTATGAACAATAATAAATAATCAGATATATAATATATAATTGAATAAATAGATATACAATATTAAGACACGGTTACAAAATAGTATTACTAATTGGCAGTAATTAAAAGTTTAAGATCTGAAGGGTTTGTACATATTGTTTTTAAGAAGAGAGATTTTAAATACATTCAAACTATCATTAAAAATATCTATTTGAGAGCATATACGGTTATATTGACTACACATTCTAGATATTGGGTTATTACACGTTATTATATGTTACATCCTGCTTACACGTTAACGAGCCGACATATATGCCATCCCCTTCTACAAAATAATGACAATTACATAGCTTGTCTATATATATTCTCTGTCTACGATTGTACTTATATTCATATAATGGATTCCATATTTCCATTAGGGATTAGATTGAAAACGTATTCTAGTTCCATGGAACTACTGGGAGAAAAAAATCCCAGTAGTTCCATCATGGAACTAGAGAATGGAACTACTGGGATACGACGGAAACATTATTGTTGTTGTATAAAACAGCGAGCGTTTTTAAACGGTCGACGCCGTACCTCTGCCGCTTATGTCAACATATTGGAAAAATGGCGCCTGATAGTAGTTTTTTGACAATATCTCGATTCCAACTCATTTTCCGACAAAAAGATCTCATACAATATTAAACAAGAGAAAAATTCCTACAATTTAAATAACAACACACTTTTTGTAAAATCTATAGTTTTGATGTACGAGCGTCGTATACTTTTATTAATCTACACCAATAAATGCTTTTCCTATATTTACGTAAATTTACTACACTATGCCCAGTGCCGCAAGATTGTGAGTACAAATTTATGATTTTGGTATGCAACAGTGAGTGCCTAATAGCTGAAACTTCGAATAGCAGTGCTTAGGTACATTAACAGCAAAATCCGAAACATGATAATGTATCTATTAATCACCGAGATCTATATTTTTGAAACAAAAACACGGCTGTAATGAAGATACGAAAGATTTCAGCCTTGCCGCGGCAATTATAGAATGTGCGATACACAATGGTTTTCTTTAATTTCTCAAGAGATGCACGCAGATTTTGATGACGACGACCATAGAAAGTATGGATTTTTTGTTTTAAAAGCCATGATGTAGCTTACTAGACCGAAACTAATCTTAAATCTCTTACTACACGTAAGGCAGTAGAATTGGCCTGCGGCAATGTATGTATAGTGTAGGAGGGTTTACACGTATTTCTTTACGATTACACAAACGCGTCTATTTTTGTTTTGCCATAAAGTCTGCTATTATCTGAGCAGCGCATAAAAAAAATGGTCTTTAACCTCCTGAGTTCCAGGTATACTTATTTTGGAGTTTCTTCGTGAAACTTTGGTGGATCAATCTTTAGGCATTACAGACCACGGGAAAATTAGTGAAAAAATTCGTAAGCTGGAAAAACTGGTTTTTCACTATGTCCTTTATAAAGAACAAGCGAGCTTACTTAACATGTCCTTTTTAAAGGACATAGCATATTTTTTGGCTTGATTGGTACCATT
Organism: Catocala nupta; assembly: GCA_963675205.1. NCBI lineage: Eukaryota > Metazoa > Arthropoda > Insecta > Lepidoptera > Erebidae > Catocala > Catocala nupta. The sequence continues at coordinate 27,305,633 of OY776078.1, read as the reverse complement.
ATAGAAATGTATTAAATTAAATGTTCAAGTTAAATAATCATACGTTTTATTAAATTCTTTCATAATCAACAAAAAATAAACATCTTTTTTGAAGAAATTATCAAAAAACACAACATTTTAAAAAAATCTCAAAGAAAATAAAAGTAATACACTTATAGTATCAATATTAATTTAAAAACAGTCATTTGTGAGATCAATCAGTTCTTATAACTAAGATTATTAAGGCATTTCTTCAATAGTCTCATTATAAAATAAAATTACATAACTTACTAATTGGCGTAATTCAATAATTGGAGCATTTGAGATCAATCAGTTACAATTAAACGTTTAAATTACAAATATTATTTAAGAGTCTTTATGAAAAATTGTAAAACAGTTGCGATTAGGCGTAAAACACAGATAAATTTCGCAATTTCTACAAAATACTGTAGTTTTTTTAAAACAATCAATCTTCCTGCAGCGACATTGTTTCGTACCGTACTCTGGTAAATGCCCTGCATTTTTGGTACGAGTATCTTTTGAGGGAACTGGTTTTATAAGAGTCTTGCGTTTCTTATGTTTTGGCTCAAGCTCTTCGAATTCAAGTTCACCTTCATAATCACTTTCATTTCCATCATTGATAAGTTTGGTACCCAAGTTCAGTTTGTATTCCCGCATCTGTACTATATTTTTCCGTGGTGTGCGTTTCTCTGTTTCAACTTGCCTATATTGCAACCATGAATTCACCACGCAGAGATCAAAAAGATGGGATATCACGCGAATTGTCCACTTTTTTGTGCGATTACGTGATGGACAAACGGAGAGCATCCGATCTGCGAGATCGACGCCACCCATATTTTCATTATATTTTTTAATAACCTCTGGTCTTCTTATTCTTTCGTATCTTCTGTCTTTCTTAGACCATCGCTCGCACTCGTCGTAATCCTGATCAGAATAATAAGTAGACATAATAAGGACGGGCTTGTTATCGAGCCACATTGTTATACCGATGTTACCATCTTGTCGAACTTTTAGTTCACTACTTCCTCTTGGCATTTTTTTGAAAACCTTCTCATTAGTTAACACGCAATCTCTTGGAATTCTGTTCCTCATTACAGTTCCAGTCCCATGAAACCCAAGTTTGATTAATTCTTCAAACAGCTTGATGGTCGTGAAATAACGATAAAAAAAAAGTAAATGACCCGGAACCAAAGTTCTAGTTAGATAAATTACGGCGGCTTCTCCTAAACCAAACCCTTTATTCACTAGGTCAGGAAATGTTGCGTCTCCTTGGTATACCGCCATATCACATACTATGCCCTTTGGTGAAGCAAGGACAAACACCTTGAGACCTAAAGGGTTCGGCTTGTTTGGGCAGTATTGACGTATTGGACACTTTCCAGTAAATGGTATTATCATCTCGTCGATACTCATTTCTTGTGGACGATCTTGTTCATGACATCCAGCTAAAATCCGATCAAATAACGGCTGAATTTTCCAAATCTTTTGGGTTCTTTGCTCCAAGGTTACTTCCGGATCATAGACGCACTTCAATCTTAGTCTAATGAAAAAGAATCTGTTACGAGTCATAGCTCTTGCTATGAGTGGTACTCTCCACTTTTTAGACCAATACATAGAAATTTGCGGGTATTGTAAAGCAGACATCACCATAGTAATACCAATGTAGATTTTAAGCTCTTTCAAGGTCAGACCCATAGATCTACCTGTTTCTAACACGTATGTCCTATTGGTACATGTCACCATGTGGTTTAGAATATCGTCGTCTATGTATTGGTCATAAAATTGATACAATTCCCACTCTTTAGTATTTTTCTGCATGTAGGCCGGTTGCGTTATGCTAAGGATTTCGGATTCTAGTGTATGATGTACCCAAGTGTCTTCAATGTCAGTGTTATTTTGTCTATTCCTAACAGCTATTTGCATAGTAGACAAAGATTGTGAACGGACACTTGTCCCACGCCTACGACCACGACCTGGGCCACGAGATGTATGTCTTGCTCGTCCTCTTGCTCGTGGAAGGTATGACGACGTTGAGGGTGCTGGAGAAGACACAGTAGTGTCTAAGTCCTCCTCAGTATCACTTGAACTACTAGATTCGCTGAGACGGTGATGTTGGTTGAAACCGTCCCAACTAGGGACGGTTTCTGGTGGCACAAACTCAGGGTCTTGATCTGAATCGTCTCCAGAATAGTCGAAGTCGGAGTCATCCAAGGCCTCGGTGATGTCATTGTTGGTTAACCCTTAAAAAAAACCATAAAACCTTGTAAAAACCGTCAATGTACTTTACGTAGTACTTGGGAAGTCTTACATGCGAAATGTTAATTACGTACTTTTGTTCTGTGCAAAGGACATAAAAAAATAAGTCAGGGCCACGAGGCAAATATTTGAGTTTCTTTGAAAATAATACACCTAACCTTTAGTTTGTAGTATGAATATGTTATTTGACACGAAAAAAGTTCAAATCTCGCAACAGTTTGACTAATGAATACAGATTAACTTACCTCTGCGCGCACGCACAGCCGCACGTTCACCTTCCGACGCCATTTTAAAAAGAAAGACGCATGACAGTTGACATTTCTATTTTTTGACGTAAACTTTGACGTTTTGGGGTGTTGCCAGTAAAAATATTTCGGCGCTGCTGATTAAAATTTACTCCCGAGATTTTTTTATTTCTTATGTTCTATGAGAAGGACAAATGTACTCAGGAGGTTAAATGAGAATGTTGGAATCGCAATCGTGGTTGAGATTGTGATATATCTTCCTCTACGCAATGGTGCAGCGATTAACTACTCATTATTAAATCGTTTTCGACGTACATCGTGAACTACTTTCAATTTTATTCCCACCAAGAATGTACGTCCTTTCTTTTAATACTTGACTTACGAAGTCTTTAATCCATTTCCTTCACTTTCTTGTAATGGGTTCTCACAAATAAAACAATTTACTGCGTTAGAAGACTGCGTTAGACTCTAGAATCGAATAACACTGTAAAACGATAAACGTATACTGATAGGCAGGCAGATGTTTATTTACGTATTTATTTTTCTTTTATAAAAGACTATTCCTACATGAGGAATATTTCTTGTGTCACGGAGGACTTTACAAACATTCATACAACGGACACAAAATACACCCAGACTCGGCACAACAATTAGTGGATCACACAAATTTTTATCCCGTGTGCGTATCGAACTCACAACACTCGGCGCAGTGGCAGTGGCGAGGCGACCACTAAAACCACTACGCCATCCGTCCGTCAGATGGTCAGATGTTTCGTAGAAGGGAGAGAGAGAGAGTGGCTCGACACAAATGTATTCCTATATACCTGCAATAGGTAAATGGTCAGTGCGGCCAGATCATAGTTAAAAATTTCCCCTTCCAAAGGCGAAATAGCACGATGCGTAATGCTGGAGGAGGAAAATTTGTACCTACTCACAAACTGGCGGCTTTGGGCATAGTATAGTTATTTTACGTAAATATACGAAAAACACCTGTTGGTGTGTAGATGGTCTTTTTACGGGGGGACAGTGGGGTTTATATGTGAAGTGAGTGCCTTTGGGTAGGTCTCTTTGTGTAGTGGCCTGCCGTTTCACACGGCGGGCCGTAATCTCGGCGGGGTCGCGACCGCATGCGAAAGCGATTCGCGCGGCCCCGTCGATAGTGGTTTTGTCGAGGAACACCGTGGTAGGTTTAGTCGGTATTCCGGGAGGAAAATATTCTAGCATAAATCGAAGGCAAATTTCTTTAGTCTTTGTTTCTTTAATTTTGTATAATATGTTTTATTATAAAATGAGTTGGAAAGGACAGATTGTCAAAAAACTGCTATTAGGCGCCATTTTTTCAATATGGCGGCGCGAGCGGCAAAGGTACGAGATGGCAAAATTTACATTCGGAAAGAACACATAGAAATCTTAAACTACCAATTTTCAAAACTCCTGGAGAACTTTCCAGGTAACACCTTTATTTCGGACTAAATGACTGTACTACATATAAACCACACATTACGACATTGCATGATATGTTATTTCGAAATTATTATAAGCATTTTTCTTTAGGGATTTTGGCAAAAATGCGCTTAAATGGCGCATATTCGCGAAAAGCCGGTCCTCATATGTGTTGACGTAATATTTATTTATTGCATATGATAAGGATTGATATATTGCAATGAGATCCAACATTATGGATGACTATCATTTAATTTTAAAGCTAGTTTTATGCTACGATAAATAGGTCTTCTCTTTAACCTGCCACCTTCGATTTACACAGTTAATATTTTATACCAACAACCGTTCTAGGTTTTATTGATTTCCATTCTTACATTTTTTATTAAAACCCGAAGTGTTCGAGTCGTCCAGTTATTAGTATTTTCTAATAGGAAATTTTCAGCAGCAATACGGAGTCTGATAAACTATTCCATAAACGCCAATAATTAACCATTTTCAGTAATTTTTTTATAAATTGCCGTCGTTTGGCTTGACCAACCCGAACTTCGATTTCATGAGCTCAATATACAGTAGGTACAATCATAAACGTGAAAGGAAAGAGATTACGAAAGAGTATTATCATAAGGATTGTGGCTATACACACGGCTCCACATGCTGCACTTGCAGTAAGTTTGACCAAAAGCTAAAGAGTGCTAGTTCACGACGATCTCAAGGCGGTTGACCTTGCTGGGTGTTTACATCGGCGCGCATCGGTCGCGGGCACGTCACGGCCGCGCATTGCACCGTGCAGTGGGACACAAACAACCTACATATGCATACCTACACCGATGCTAATGTGCTTCTATCTACACAGTGGTTCGAGTATGCAGGACGCCCGCCGCCCGTGTCCGGTTAGGCGCGTCGCGTTCCGATCCAAGGATGCCACTGAACTACTTGCACGCCCATTGTCAGTCTTGAGACTTGTATTGTTCCAACTTCATTAAGGACGCACAGTTTTCATTGTAACTGTTAGAGCGGCCAAAGTTTGGCTGACAGGATGTACTATTATACAGTTACACGATTTAAAAAATCTAGTTATCGATCAAGTACGCGCGTAAACCAAATATTCAAATATTGACATTCATGGTGAAAAAAAACGAGTAAAACTCTTATCAAAGAGAGTACATTCGGGATGAGTGTGACCCTAAAGTTGAAGACGCAGATTAAATAAACGCCATTGTGTGGCTTTGCAGACCATTGTTCCAGAAACGTTAGAAGTTTGTAGATAGTGCATGTATTTTAAGCTGAAACGCTTAGTTATCTAGCCACAAACATACATGGTATAGCATAAGTACGAGTCGCATTGTGTTGTTGTCGTCTGCCGCTTGCGACTTGACGGATTGTGGGGCGCATGTTATCACGTGTATGTCTCCAATGCATATAATTATACGCACTAGGGATGATACAATTTCATACGTTTGAAACGTTTACGTACTGGTTGGCCGCATTGCGGCTAGCCGGATGGCAGCGCTAGTGCGTGAGAAGTCTAAAATAAATGACATAATGCGGTATTTTGATACTTTAAAATGTAAAGTTCAAAAGGACATAACCTATAACGACTCGTACAAGCACTTACTTGTATGTTATTCATCAACGAGTTCCTGCGTTTATGTTATTAAAACTAGATAGTAAGTTAAAAAAAGTAGTAAAGTTTATGTTATTAAAAATAAAGCAATAATCTTGTGTTTATATCTACTACGGTAGTACGTCATAAAGTTCTGTCACCAGCCGTGATGTTTTGATAAAAGTAACAGAACTACAGTACATTTGATAACATACGTTTATTTCCGTATACTACTCTATTATCTATAGATATCAATTACCTCAGTGTCGTAAACCATGACCTTACAACATGCTAGCTAAGCGAGTCAGCCAATGTGCAACGACTTACATATTTTTAAATATTGTTTGATTCGATTATTATCCTAGCAAATTAAAGCTTTACATGATAATTAATTAAACAACGACAGTCGTTAAAAGACGCTTAGTGCAAGATACCTATACGAGCCACCAGGCATGCAGCATATTAATTAAGGAATACTCATCACCCAGTATCGTGATGCTTGCTTTACAATCCGCGCCCAATCACCCAATTTTTAATAAATTTGATAATTTAAAGTGGTGAAATGTACCGAATAATTAAACGAAAGTCGCTCGTTCTAATTTTCGTATGTATACAAGCTATTTGGCGATTTACAGGCAGAACTATTCGGATTGAGAGAATTTATTTGTTTAACGAAAAGAAAACTATGTTTGATCGAGCAAGCCATGTATGAGCCGGATAGTCAAACCGTTCTCATGCGACGCTTCTAAGTTCGTTTACGCTACGCAAAATTAGTACGTCTCATGTTCCGTTCGTGCTTGGTTCGACAAGCGTCGACCCATATCTAGCGAAAAAAGCGTTGTAACTTACCATTAGAGAATGCAATACCCGGCCGTTTCCTGGCTCCGAAAATCCCGGGACTGTACTTGGCTAATCTCAGGATTTTCGGGATTGCCACAAACAGGTCTAGTTTGCATTACGTAGTCCGTTGCGCCTTGAAAGCTCTTATAGATATCAATCATCCAATTCGTTTAGAAAATGTTGATTTTGAATTGGTAAATAAAGTTGTAGATTTGCTGATCCCAATTAAATTGACAGTAGAAGCAATCTGTCGGCGAGATGCTAATTTATGCACAGCTGAAGCCGCTTTGAAATTTCTTATAAAACAACTGTCTAGCAAAAACTCTGCAAGTGCCAGAAAAATAAAAATATCCTTAATGGAACGTATAAAACAACGACGCTCTTGGACGACGAAAGTGGAGCAGTTCGTGGATATCAGCTAGAAATAGCATATAAGTATCTATTGTCTATTCCTCCAACCAGCGTAGAACCTGAGCGAGCGTTTTCAACTGCTGCTTATGTTGGCAATAAACTACGAAGCAGGCTTGGAAGTCAAACACGATATTTCTGCGATTGTATTTCCGAAATTCTAAATAGTTTTTTTGAGTTGTCCGTTTAATTTCTTGCAAAAGTATAGTTCTTTTTTTGTATTGTCTATTTTCTTTTCTTACTATATTGTGATTTGTATTGTGCTACGAATAACGACGATTTTTATTTAATTTGTGCCCAATTATAAACAACAATTGGGTTATTACACTATGTCATAGTCTAATCCCGGGATAGCTCCGGGATCCCGGGATTACGCATCAAAAGTCCCGTAATCCCAGGATTGAAAAACATGGTCGGGATTGTATTCTTTACTTACCATACGTGGCCTGACCATATAGCCTTATCAATTATAACTTGGGAATTCTTCTTTGCTTTTATACGTATGGTTAGTTTACGCACGAGCACATACGGAATGAGACTATTATAAAATATGTAGATTTTAAGAAACATGTGTTCAAATTTTATGATTTCGTACGGCTTGAGTTGCATCGAGTTTTCGAATTATTTTGGCAAAATGGTCATTACAAACCTAAACGGTATTAAAATGGTGACAGATCATCTAAAGTATATTTAAGTGAATGACAAACGCATATTAAGACCTCTTCCTCAAACTATACGAATATAATAACAAGTATTCATATTTAGTTTAATAAATGATAAGTAAGACAGTAATAATTTGCGATCGCGACTATACAAAATACAATTTGATATATTATTTTTTAAAATACACAATCATTAAAATACAAAATACACATAACTTGAATAAGTAGAAACCGTTTGTGTTGTCATCGAGTACGAATGTACGACTTTACTAATAACACATTAGCACAACACAACCATACAAAAGCAGAGTATCAGAGTAAATTGGAAACTGTTTATTAATTCCTTTCGCCACTCAGATAAAAAACAATGTTCTAACATTGAAGAGGTATTCGTTTCAAGTCCGTTTAATGTTTGCCGACAAAGATGTTTTCTGAAATAAGGTGAATATTTTATATTTAGGTATACAATAGGTACTTCAACTACTAGATAGATGTACTGCAGTCTATAAATTATTTGAAACTGTAACACATATTTTTTTATTATTCTGCTTAGTGCGATTGCGAGATGTGAAATAAGTGTCTAGTTGGGCGTATAGAATAAACAAGAAACTAAACATATGTATAATCGAGCACAGAAAGAGCAGACAAATGGACTTTACTCTTAACTGATAGAATAAATCATTAATTCATTACACACATTAAAAATATTTAAAAGCTTTTAGGCGACATTATCTATATATTAATACGTGAAGCAAAAACTTTATACCCCTTTTTACGAAAATTGCGCGGAAGGAGAAGTATGAAATTTGACACAGTTAACGTTTATATGGAGAAGGAGGGGCGAATCCTAATATTTATATAAAATATGCATTAGAAGTACATTACATTAATGAAAAAACACTACATGCACACAACCATAGATTTGACATATGCAGTCGAAGCGCGTAACTATGGTTAAATACATCAATATATTATTATAATGACATATATCAGCAATATCAAGTATACAGATAAACTTTGGTTGAATTTCGAGCACTCGGCGACCGCTAGTTATAGTAAAATAGATTTAGTAAATTTTGAAAACGCTATCTGAATAATAAATAATGTTGTTTTGTTAATAACGTAAAGATGACAACAACAAAATATTTACCTGCGTTTTACTCAACCCCATATTTCAAATCACTGTCTAGCCCTATTGTAATTTTATAATAGATTTTCCATCAATGTCATCAATTACTTACGCAGTGCTGCGGTGTGCCTTACGTCGGGCTAATTTGAATTACGTAGTATTAATCTGTTTTGTATGATTAACTAGCGTAGACGTGTTAATTTTGTATAAAAATGGCTATGACACTGTAGCCGTACACACGTTGTTCAAAAAAACACCAAGAACTCCAAATCTCAAAGAAATTGACTAGATTGCGTCACAACTGCTTCCTTGTAATTAACTGATATTTTGCAATGACATCGGGTAAATAAAACAGTATTTCTGCACCGCGGGTGGTATTGTTATTGCCGGGATACCTGTCTCTTGCAACTTCTTATAAACCTTCGAAAGACTTAGATGTAACTAAGGAAATATGTAACTAATGGCTAAGAGTAAAAACAATACCAGTAAATGTCTTTTAAAATTATGAAAGCATTCGAGGAAGCGACATGTTCACCTTATGAGTCAGTGACTAATTATATACTGTAATAAGGTTGCCTCAACGTCCGGGACGAGAAGCAAGGTTTAACGCAACAAATCGTACGTAGATAATCGCAACTTTCCCTGTAAATGGGCAGGCTGTAAGAGGCAGGAATAATTGAAGGATACACAATCGAAATTTAGCAAATGGTAATTTCATGTTGAGAGTAATAAAATTATCTGGACTATCAATGATTTTTATTTTATTTATTTTATTCAGACAACCAACAAGGTATACCCTGTAACATGTTCTTATGGTTAGTACTTATAGCTAGTATTGAGTGCCACCTTACTTAAACGTTTTCACGACATGCATATTATACAGTTAGAAACAAATTATAAACATATACCATGCCATAAATAATACAAAAAATAAATACCATTAAATATAGCATTATGCAGGTCTTTAAATAATTACTTTAGAGAAAATAAAATTTATAATTTTTTAATAAGGCAATAATATGTTATCATTGTCTTTCGTCTCATATATTCTATTACATCGATCATGAGACTATACCTAACACTATATTGGCATGTACTTAAGGCTCACGCTATAAAACGTAGCACAAAAATACTGTATTTGGCTGTAAATCTTTATCATTTTTTATACAAACTTAATATTCCAAATCATTCACCACACATACTTGCTTTCCTATACAAATATGTATATTTACTTAACGTGTAGGACGCCAAGGTCGTACATTCGGCGATTCGTCAATGCTTAATCTACCTAGCTACGAAGGTGCGTATCTAAGTAATGTCTTTCTCTACCTGTATTTACTTAGTTAACGGGCAATTACGGATTTGTATAATATTTATACGCCTAACGTACCGATATATTTTGCATCGTTTTAATGTAGAAAAATATCTTACTGCACTGCTACTACTAATATTACTACTTAACTTTTATTACACTTAATTAATTATCATCATAACTAGGTTTTGTGTCATAATACGCCTAAGCTCCATACTTTATACCGTGGGTGTAGTATATATTAGGTGTAGGGTGTAATATAGGTATACAGCCCAAAAACAAGCATAAAAATTGCTACAAAGTCAACGGCTTTCTATAATATTGTTAAACAAACCATAATTTAAGCACCGAAGTTTTGCCCTGTTCTGACAGTTGGTCTGCCGGTCGATACCTACTCTTAAGACATAGACGAATGGTAAGACTGTTGGAATACTTTAAAATGAAGGACCTCTACCAGTGCTTTGCATGCGATCCTAAACCGACCTGCTAGTTGGAGGTAGATGATTCTGTTGCCAATTTTCTGACAGATCACAACAATTTTAAAAGCAAATTGACAACAAATGACAATAGTTACCGGCGATTGACAACGACCTAGCTTGTAAAAGTAAAAAGAGTGAGATCCACTACCAGTATAAAGCTGTTGACTTCAAATCAGTTCATAGATTGGTATAGATGCAGCAAACTAGCAATGACGGCCGTATGGTTAACTAACTTGAAGGTTAAAAGGCGTATGAAGTTATTACTTTGTAATATTAGTGCGTAAAATGTTATAATTCCTTTCTAACAATAAGTTAGCAGCAGTTAAGCAGCAGCACGGCACCTGAAACCGTACTACTACTGGGAACCCAACAGACGACAATTAGGCTTGCCTTGGCTGCTTGCTTGAATATAAATCATCACTAGAAAAATATCGGTATAATACACCCCTGCCTATCCTTTACTGGACATACCTAAGCGTGAGAATACTTACTAAATAATTAATAAAAATATAGGTATCTTTAAAATATTGCTGATTTAATTAACTGAAGTGTCTGCGAGATGTTATTACTTTTCGATATAATAAAGAATCTACTACTCTTAGAAAACCCAGGAAACCTTCATCAATTCTTTAAAAATTCCTAGAAAATATAATTTCTTAACTGAGATCTAGACTCACTTTAGTACTTGTAAAATATGAAAGTTAATTAATCTTAATATTGTCTTCTGTTTACGCGAATGTTATTCATTGAAATTAAACTACTATATACGGAGTGTAACAGTTTTCAAAATTATGTAATAGATACAGTGTTAAATAAACAACGCGATAAAATCCGTTTATAGTATATAGTAGTTTAATTTCAATTAATTAATCTTTCCAACTATCGTCGTCACAATTAACTTTATTTCGTCAACCTTATCAATATTGCATCTTTTAAAATAGACTTTGCTGCGACCAACCAGGGAAAACGACTCTTAATACTTCAAGTCAAGACAAGCACTAATTAATTACAGCCGCGGATAAAAAGTTAAATTAAATATGGAAGAAGAAAGATGTATTACAAACTAAAATGTGGGCGCAACAAAAATATTGAAATAAGCCAATATAGCATTAATAAAGTGACCAAAATCGTCAAAACTTGGCCTTTTATTATTGTATGTGGTTGGTTTGAATGTGAATAAATTATTGAGGAGTTTGTCTGCTCACAACAGACTGCTGATGACTGTATATGGACAACAAGTGTGTCCGGTGAAGATCGCGAGACCGATATCCTGTTTGTTTGCACCAACGTACGTACTGCTTTAGATTTATGTTGCTGCCATAAAAACATCCATTTAGAGCGTAACTGCATTTTACGTCAACGGAATCCTATTAAAAAGTATCCATATAAAGTAATAAATTTATCTTCTTTTATACTAGGAATTTCATTTTTAATTAATATTCTATACTATTTATGGGTACTATTAAAATAATTGAAAGACAATAACAATAACAATGATTCTTGGTATAAGTTAATAAATACAGTTATAATTTACGAATCGAATAGTTATACAGTACTCATTTAAACAATAATAGCCTGCATCTATTCTGCGTGCAGTTAGCCACAAAAGTTAATTCACACAAACGCTATCGACAGCATTCGTGTCGACCTGCATGAGCATTTAATAACTTCGTTTGAAATGTAGCATTTATGCCGATCCCCAATTTAAAACCAATTTGTCCAATATTTTCATTTCAATTTCGTTTGTGGTGATATGTGCTATCGAAACCGTTCAAAGGGTGCATTTATCCCGAAATGGAAAATATTTTTCTTTAAAATTTATCTTATACACGGCATGCATTTATTTTTTTCGTTTTGCGTGTCAAATACCGAATGCCATTTTTCTCGCCGTTATCATATTTAAAACGCTTGCAGACCAATTCATTGCATTTATAGGTTTTCATAGAGAGATTATAAGTGTAGAATAGGAGAGCTTACAAATTTACAGTCTGTCAGTCAGAATTATCACAAAAAGGATGTACAGTGGGCTAGCTGCTCTTTACTTAATATATACATTCTTATTCCAATCTATGTTAAGAGACAGAATATCTTTGTTCCAAAAGAAAACGCCAAAGATAAAGTAAAAGAACCGTAATCGTACTCCGTGTCCACCCGGACATCACAGAAATGTTTATGTACAAACAAGAATCTTTACAAAATTTTACGTCTGACATAAACATTCTCTTCAAATCTGCAGCCTTCCTCCGGGCACAAACAGATTTGAAGAGAAAGAACTGCAACTGAAAACGTGAGGCAATTTGTCAAGTTGGTATCATTTAGGGTGGCATAATAATCGACAGTAAAACGCCTTTTGTCACGCAGCAAGGGCTGAGTTTGTGCATTTGTGTCTTAGAACTTATGCAAGAAAGATTGCAGCCTTTTTTATGATCGTAAATAAATACATATAATATTATAAATTGTTACAAATCTTGGCATTGGAAAATACAAATTCAGATGTTATCGATACCGTTGTTAAGCCATGCACAAGCGACCAACAATTTGTGTTTGTTGACGGTACACCTGTAACCTCAAGAGCAACAAGTGAAAACCGTTTTCCAGGAATTTCGAATTTCTCACAGCTGACGACTAAATTAATTGGTTATGTACTGAGCACGTGTAGGACTACAATAGAATCGCTTTCTAGCACTCTAGATATAGTCAGATATCAGGTAAGCCTCAACTCAAATGGAACCCATCAATCGACAACACACTGCAAGTGTTACTCGATTAATTACTAGTTAATTTACTGAACGGATATAAGAGTAGTTGTGTGGTTATTTATTGATCGAAGAATGGTTATAAGTAATTAAACTAGTTGACCAGAAATCTACAGGTACAGTATAAATGAAAACCGGGCAATCTATACAACTTATATTTATTATAGGTTACTAAGGTTATAAGATCATATAACAAATGTTTCTAGCTATAGTCACTCTATAATTAGAATTTTAGGTTCTACGCAGGCAACTTGTTGGCTACGAATAATATGGTACACACCATATATTTTTGTTTCCATTATGTAATCATTAATATAGCTTATTTAATTGCTTAATCAGTTTTTCACCAATAAGTATATTTTAAACCTTACAATTAGTATGTTTTCGACCATGTCCGGCGTATATATCTTATCTCAGTCTCTAAAGTAAATGTTATGTTTTCTGTTATCACTCCATAACATCAATAACTGTTTTAAAAAAATCGCTCGCTAATTCAATACGTTGGCAACAAATAAAAAAAGTAAGCGCCTTGGTCATAACAGGCCGACATTTTTGTATAATGTCATTTTGTATTATAGGTATATGTCATCAAGTTTTATTACCAGTTTATATAATGAGAATATTTTTTATACTTTGGAAGGTATATTTTACTTTAAATTAAAAAAGATATATATAAACGCAATCTCTTACTACGTTGCTCTTGTTAATATTTATATTTTGTAACAAGCGAGTGTTGCAATTTGAGTGTCGCTAGTTCAGCTTAATGCTTTAGTTTATTACTTCTTATTATTATCCAATGACAGACAGCTACCTACTAAAGTGTAGAATTTTCTTTTTTTTGCCCGTACGTACCGTACCGTACGCACATGAGAATATCGCTCGCCCACGCCTGAGCGTCAGCTTATTTACATGAGTATGCAATATGCATACATATTATCAATGCATGGCTCTCGTATTAGCTAAATATGTTTGTGCTAAAGGTAGCCAAGGTTCATGTGAACAAAGTTGCATTCAGTTTTATGGGGAGCCCTAAAATTGTTACGCTTTATTGCAAATTGCAATACAGCGTAACACTTTAGCCTGTAGGCACCTGTAGGCTTCGGCGCCAATCAATGATCGCTTTAACCCACATTTTCAAGCATTGGTTTAAAGCCGCAAACTTATTTTACAATGTATTTTACAGGGATATTTGCTACTATTATAGACATGACTATAAAATGGCGACAATAATGAGTGCAATTATGATATTAGAAATATTATGACATTGGAAATATTTATTGTATATCTAAATGTGGCTCCTATTATCATTTAATATTTTTTATTATAATAATCGGTGTATGTGATGATAGTGAAGTTAATAATAACAAAATCGTGTTCGCGAGGTCGTCATTACTGCCAAAGCTGATACCGAAGGCAGTTCTATCTATTTATAGCGATGCACCGAACTCAGCTGTTATATCAGCATTTCAAGATTATTTTATTAATGAATGGTTCAGAAATGTTAGACTTGCAATGTTTTTGAAGAACAAATAACGTTTAAGGATGGTTGAATAGGATGTTGTTGATGATGCACGAGTTGTTAACGAAAGTCAAACTACAATTTTTTTAGAAATGTTTATAAATTTATTTACTAACCACACAAATTAGGTATATTTTAAATATTCTTCTATATTATCTCCTATATTCATTATTTTAAGCATAACAAAAAGACATGCAGTCGATTAGCATGTACTTGTAAAATAAAGAAAGTAAAAATCTGACCAAACTAAAATCTGGTTGTAAACAATCCATTCAAGCTATACTAGATATCAGTAGACATCAAATCAGCAGTAATCTGTGAAAATTTAACAGACAGAGAAAGCCAGGCTATTTTTTTCACATAGGAATAAGAATAATGTTTATTAAAAATATATGAAGTAAGAAATCGGTTAAGCTTATATTATAAGTTGAAAGATTTCTACAAGATAGAAAAAATACCAACATATGAAATAATTAAACTTAAGTCCAAAACATACACCCTACTTAAGCAACCTAACAAATATGAAGAGACCGGTTGGTAAGAAGTAAGTTTCGCGCCCTGCGCCTTACTTCGAACACCAAACGACGCGTCGAGGACAAGACCACCACCCAAGAAAAGAAAAGAACATACGTAAATATCATAAGAGTAACTGAGACAACAAAACGGTCGCGGAATGCGGCGCACTTAATTTTTGTAACGGACTACGGGTCGAAAAGCGCGCGTCGCTGCCGTGAGGACCATGTAGTACGGACCGTATGGGGCAGGTGGGGGGATTGGCTGTAGTACGACGGCCCGCGCTTCTCGTAAAGGAAGCGACCCTGGCGCGGTCATTGCTCGCCGCGACCGCATTCCTCTCCCCCGTCCCCCGCACCTCCGCGGCGCCTGCGCATCAATGAACGGCTCGCGCGCAACTGCCGCGTCCACTCGCCCCGTCTCATTCCCGTCAGCCTACTTTATCCCCTGCTTCTTTATAATCTTATCTCGACTAAATACTAACAGTTGTTGTGTATATTAATTACACTCAGTTGTTTAACAATCAATGTAAATATATCAAGCCTTCGCGATGCTGTACTTGAAAAATAATAAAATATCAGATCAAGAGCAGGAATTGGCTTAAGTCGTACTTTCAATATCAAAGGCTCACATGCTTTACTATGTATTTACAAGCAAGTAGAATTAAAAGTGAATTTATAATATCGATATGTAAATATGTATATATTTACCCAAATTCATTTATAACATAGAATTGTTGGTCAAAAGTTACATAAAGGTATCTTTAATATATTTATAGCGATGTCTATGGAAGCAATGTAAAAGGGGTGCTCGGAAAAATATAATTAGGTACCTATACATTTTCCATTAAAAAAAATATTTTACTGTCGAGATAGACGTCTATCTCTCACGTGAGTACTACATTTAATAATTATTCCACTCATAAATACACCTACTTACAACATTTACGGTTAATGACAGTTATGAAGAGAATAAGCACGTTTTTTAACTTGACAAGTCCGTTTCCCATGCGGTATTTATAATGAATTGTAATACGTACGTAACCAGAGTAACACTTCATTATATTAATATTTGTGCACAAATAACTCAACATGTATTTTACTCAGTTCCAAATATCCGATTAATTCGTTCATGAACGAGTGCACTGAGTGCAAACATGGATGCGAAAATAGTACATTTCACATATGGAAGCTTTTGTTTAAACTCATTCAATGTTTGTAACAAGTGTTTATTTTAAAAATACGTATCGATAATTTATCTACTGTAGCCATTATCACTTGAAATCAACAATAGATAAATTATTGTTTTAAAATACCGGATTATTATATTAAATAATCCGGCCAAGGGCAAGTCTGGGTCGCGCATCAAGGGTCGTAAAAATAAAAAGCTTGTTCTGAGAATCTCCTCCTCCTTGCTATTCAAAAACTGTGTCAACAGCTGCGTTTATTTAGCTTAGGTCAAAATTAATAGTTTCTTCCATCGCGAGTGTGTTCTATTCAATTATGGCATGTAGGTGTTGGACTTGGTAGACATGGAAACAACGGACACAAAGAATACCAGTGTTAGGTCTAACAATATGTGGATTACGACACAATTTCTGCCCGTAGAAATCGAACATATATTTTTTGTCCTGTTGAAATCATATCCACAAAACTTGGCGCGGCAGAGTGGCGAAGGGACCACTTAAACCATTGCGCCTATGGTACCTTAAATAAAAGGAGATGACATACAACTAAAAGAGTTCACCTGTTACTGATCATTTAATGACTGTAAGAATAGACCGTCCTGCTCGTGGAGTACGCCTTACAGAAAGAAAAGACAAGTATATTACAACAAAGTAGCGTAAATAGTATAACATTACTGCACATCACCCGGTGAGTAAGAGTTGCACCAGGTCACATCCTTAATTATTCCACTTCTTTCTTTGCATCCTATATTTAATTCAGTTTCTCTAGGGTCAGCAATGTGCGAACGATACCCTTGGTATCACAAACCATCATCACATCACTTACAACACCTTGCCAGGACAAAAAAGTCTAACGCATCGTATATTCTAAACAGAGACAGTCTCAAAAATCTCATAATTTTAAAGATGTAAAATTTTCAGCCTATTACCAAATACCGACCCCATTTGGCACACTTTTAATAAGGAATCCTAAAAATAATATTTGAAATGAACGATAACGATTTTTACCATATTTGAATTTTCACGTGTATTTTAATAATAATACCATTATTTCCTACTTTCATAGAAAATTGCTAATTAAAATAATAACAAATAAATATTAGTTACTATTTTCGGCCAACTGCGTTTAACAAAATTGTTATTTAAAATTCTACATAATTACATAGGTACAAATAATTTGAAATGTAATTATCGAATTTAAATGAAGTAACTGAATTTTAGTATATTTAACGTTGATACATATAGCCATATTAACGAATAAATATAGCCTAATAAAACAAGAAAATTTGAATAAAATTAAGTATAACTATACAGTTATGATATGCTTTGATAATATAATTTTATATATAAAATAAGTGTATAAATTGTTTTTTAATATTTATATCTATATATCGTATATAAATAAAATATTATATTTTGTGCTAATCAAAGTGAGTAAACATGATCAACAGGAAGCAATTGGATCGATTTAATTTGTTTTTATAAATGTCTACGGGGAAATACGAGGAGTACAGTCCAATGTATTTCCAACGTTTACAAGTTTACGGGTGCTAACGAAAGCGTCCAACGTAGGTTGTCCAACGGCTTTGCGCTTCGTGGCAAGGCGCGCGGTCAACGCTCGGCAAACTGCCGGACTTACAGGTTGGACATGGGGCAATGGAATCCGCGGGGGACAAAAAAGAAACGCGCCCGCGCCGCCTGCCGCGCGCGCTTCTCGACTACTAAACAACGGCATATTATGGCCAACCAAGAGCCACGTTCCAAATCGATGCTAGATGCATCTTCCACCATATAAACACACATACGTTTTTTAATAAATTAAGCAGTTACAATTCAGTTTTCAGTCCAGTATAATTTAAACGTCTTAACTGCACTGCTGAAGGAAGTCTGGCTGCTGGTAATAAAAATATTCCGTGTGTACATTATCACGGGACTAAAGAGACCTTAATCTGCCAATCTCCTACTCATTAAGCAAACGTGGGCCTTGCTTGAAAGTAGAGCTATCAATGATCTTTCACAAACTTTTAAACACTAAGATAGAGCATTTCGCTTGCCTTATTCAACACGCATCTTTTTGTCAGTGTACAACGTCTATGAAGAGCAGCCATGAAGGCCACGAGAAAGCCAACAAATTATTAGAAATTGTTATGTTTATATAATTAATTCTTTAACAAGTATGAAGTTGGACTCACACGCAAAGATCACGAGTTCGATGCCATGGCATAAAACTGACTTTTCTAAGTTAAGTGTATATTAATTACTTAATTATACCTAACATCGTGAAGAAACCTGAATGTCTGAAAGTTCTCCATAATGTTTTCAAAGATATGTGAAGTCAGGCGCACTGGGCTCGTGTGACGGACTATGACCTAAACCTTCTCATTTTATAAACAGAGCCATATATTATACGTATTAAAAAAAAATGTTGCTTCTTTTGCACATTGTCAGGTTCCTCCCAAAATACAAAATATTAAAAAGAAAAGACTTGTACTCATTTTTATTATTAACAATAGAGACAAATATTGATCAAATTAGTAAAATATTGGAACTTTATTATCCTTGACTTTGATGAATAGAGTTTATCACTGAATACTCAATTGAAACATTATTTACGCTAAAACAGGAGTTAAAGAATCTCATATTACAAAAATATGGATATATTCAAGGGAACGCATTGCACGAATACATTTCTAAAAGCTGTTATAACTTCAGTTAAAAATCCAAGGAGTATTATTAGCACTCGAAATGGACTAATTAACTGTGAATCACCGAATCCTATCGACAACTTCAGGGCCTGGTAATGGATAGAAGAAATCGCAAATGAACTAGTTTGGTATTGCGGTCGATACAAAACTAGTTCTGGGCATACTTAATAACCAGTACAATGTCTGTACAACATATAATAATAAACCGAGGGCAAGAACAAATAAATTCGCTATTCTTTAGAAGTCCTGTTAGGAATAAGCTTCAAAATTCATATGTGCAACTTGCACTCGCTTACTTTGTATTTATGAAGCAATAAAGTCCGTGTTGTCGATACGGTTATTTGCCAACAAAAGCAAATGTACTTTAATAAAATCATTTGAACTATAGTATGACCTGATTAATAAAAGGCCAACAACAATTGATGATTTATTTACTGAGTTTATATGTTATTGTTTCTTTATAACAACCTAAATCTAGAACTAATCAAAACAGTGCTTTTACGCGTATGACACAAGTTTTAAAAGTAACGATCGTCAAAATAAAGATATAGTAAACAAAATATTTGAAATAAAAGTTAACTTTCACGCACAAAATCAACAACATGGTTCGTTCGAGCCTTCCAAGAAGACCTTACTTGCGGGCCCGTTTCTCAGAAGTGTGGCCAGCTTTTTACGCGCCAAATTCTTATTACAATGAGCTACGGATGCTACTGCACATTCCGAGAACCTGCGCCCTGTGACAAGCATGCTTTGTGCAATCTGGAATGGTTACATCCCGCTATAGTGGCATTGAGCTCGTCGAATACCATTGAACATTTATTCAAAATACCTACCTCTTCTTAAATATTTTAAAGTCTTAAGCTTTTAATCGTAAATAATTTGTGTGTTTTGACGTAAACCAAAACCGTTAACCTGGTTTTTACTTAAAATAATTTTCAATCTGTACACATTTACAAAATTGAAAGCTCGTATAGTTTTAAATATTGGATATAAAATATGCGTGCTGACATTTTGCCAATAATTAACAACTCTCCTATTTACATTAATGACGAGCGTATGAATACGCGGTGCAGCGTTATAATTATTATTCACCAAATCACTCAACTATGGTTCCGGATCAGTGTCAATGACCGACCAACATCGGAAATAGATACTCCCTCCCAGAGTTCCGGCGAGGTCCTCCATGAATAATAATAACTAACATCATGCATATAGTAATCATACTACCTGAGCATCGACCACTCTGTGTGTCGTGAAGTCCTAGTGACAATTAATTAGAAGCGCGAAGCGTTCAGTAGCATGATTCAATTACCTGCAAAGCAGAGCCAATCAGGTGTCATGTCAAAGGACATTTACCTAAGGGTTGGAATTGATCTCAATAATGTTCGCGCTGGCCACATATTATGTTTCCGGTTCGTAATAGATGGCATCAACTTTTATTGCATAATATTGTGTTTTATTCACTCATTTCAATTGAATATATGTAAGTAATATTTTGATTATTATTAGTATTCAATTGATATAATTACTATAATTTTCTATCACAATTAACTGTCTTATATTTGTGACTCTTTCCTTAATTGACGGCCAACACTTGAAGCATAAAATTTACAAATATGTACTGAATAATAAAACCCCAAAAATATATATATGTATGTATCATATTCATTTTTCTTCATTTATGCGATTATATTGTAAGACGGTGTCAACGAGTCATAAAAGCCAAAACTAAAAAGAGCCAGTAATAATGTCATCAAAATTAGAACTGCAGAATATGTAAATATACTCAATAGTACCTAGTTCTAACGAATTTCAGTACAGTGTTTACTCTGTATTGAAATTGAAATTAAATATAAATGATTAATTAGCTGTTGTAATAGGTACAAAAGTTGTAAATAATGCGACTGACTGAATAGTATGCGATACAAACAGATAAAGCACATGATGGTGACAGATAGGACAGAGGCGGTTCACCGCGCGCCTTTACGTTGCAGCATAGTATCGGCTTGGAGCGTTCGATCCGAACGGTGTCGTGGTGTTCCGCGAGTAGGTGGGTCGCCTGATCTCTCCAGCGGCATTGCAATGCACATCCGGGGCGGTCGATACGAACGGCGACTTGCGCGGTGCCGCGGCGTCCCTCGCCACCCCGCGCCGCAAACACGGCCCCCTCACGTCTTCGAGCCCCCTCCGCGACGATTCACATCGATTCGCACGCTTGATAATTATTAAGAGCTAGCTGCGAAAATTTATCATCTTACACCAGTAAGAAAACGGATCTCTACTCAAGGAGTGGCTGGTATAAAAAATATACTTATTGGAATTTTTATTTAAAACCCTGCTACGAATTGATCTTTTGGCGTGGACTGTTTATGTGTATGGAGTATGGACGCTTTCTTTTTAAGCGCTTTGTTAATAATTGTAATAAAATATTATAGCATATTTATTATTATTCTCACCACTAAAATGTACAGAATATCTTGAAGAACTTGAAAAGTAACTAGCTCGTGGACCTAAACACATGTATATTCAAATGAAGTGTCTAATCACAGCTTAGTAATAAATTGACTGTGGGCAGTTACAAGCTCTAGTGTCCGGTTTCCTAGTCAGATTTGGTTAGCGTAGAATCGAATTTGTGTCGCTAACGGTCTAATATCCTGTAAATGTATATACACATATATATGACTTTGACTATAAAAATTTCAAGAATCAAACGCCTAAGACCTTACTTAAGTGAGTTCAACGCAATGCGGGATGTTCCAAGCCTACGCCTTACCTGCTTCGCGAATTTTATGACGTCTTATTGTAGTATATTTATATATAAGAAAATTTTATCGATTACCTTTCTATAACAGATAACAATGCATATCACACTACAACACGTGGTTTGTAGTAAAGAGGACACACTTTTCATGAAAGTACGTCTAACTATATCGTGTGCGGGTTTTATAGAACAATACAAGCAATATTACCATACCACATTCGAATTATATGTTTTGTGTGGACAAAACATATAATTTGAATGTGGTATGGACCACGATCCTACCATAAAAAATTGGCACCAGTCACTTAGATACATCATGCATCAAGAATAACGCCTCAAGGATTATATGTTTTAGTTGAAGAATAATTTAGCTTTAAATCTTTAACGGCATTTAAGTAAAAAATACTCGAATTTAATAGAAGAAAATAAGATAGATTTTAAAGAAATACGACATATTATTTTAGTTATGTTCGTGAGATGATTTATATAATAATCAAAACTGAAATGAAACGTTGAAATAATGTCATAAACTAATAGTAAAGTATTCAGTATCAGTTATTAATTCAAAATGCTTAAACTTTCAGAACGAACAAAATACCGAACAGATAATACGAAAAACTAAATATAGTTCTTTATGTGTAGCCATTATTTCTACTCCAATGATGAAAATCGCCTAGTACCCAAGTATAATAATTATAATAGATACATAGCAATTTATTGCACTGAAGGTGATTAAAAAAAAATTACCACATCAATCATCTAATAGCAAATTTCTTATTTAATAGAAAATTTTAATTTAAATTTCTTTTTTATGTATTGGTTTTAATAGCACTAAACATATTCTGAATATGAAAGTCCTTTGCGTCGTACTAAAGTTGTTTTTTTTTAGTTATTACAGTTATGTGAGACTAAGGTAGTGGTCGTAATAATCTCTTAAAATGTGTAAAATTTTCTTTAATTTCGCGGCGCTTCTTTATAGACTTCGGTGTTCTTTTGCGAGCTTTTATCAATACTCAACGAAAGGTCGGTCCCCTTTTGCATGTGCTCACACACAGCAGACTTTATCAATTGTTAATGTTTATAATAGCTTATAATACATGTTATTTTATACTATATTTCTCTTACTTTGGCTAACGTATTAGATTCCATATTTATAGTCTATTTTATAGATTTCTACTCAACTACAAGCAGTTGACTCTTCTTTGACGGCTTTAACACCAAAGCAGCCTTAATTAAAGCTGTTTATTTTTCTTGCCTTAGTATATATATATAAATATTGAAATATTGAAACCTTGCAAAAAATTAAATGTCTACTGACTAAAAATTGTTTATCAAGTAAATAGGCATAGTACTTTAATATAACTGCCAACTACAACTTATTTCGGATGTTATAGAAACTATAAACCGATCTCTAAATATCCTTGTATATGGGCAGCGATGATGATTTTAGTTTACGGTATAAACAAATTGGAGGATGGTAGGTGCATACATAGGTGTTAAAAGACTCACTAAGAAGAAGATCTCAATAAGCAAAGAATGACAGTTTAAACCATACTGAAAAAGATTTTATCAGTCTCTTGCCCAATAAAGGGCATGATTTACGAGTGGCATAGTTTCTTTAAGGAAGGCAGTGAATTACTTGAACACGATTTTCGACCAAGGCCGCCAATTGAAGTAACCACCTACAGCACTCACTCAAAAAAACTAATAATATTCTGGCTTTTATGAAGACAAAACAACTCGCAGGAGAGATTGGAGCATTCGAAACAAGCATTTTGAAGTCTTTATGATAATCTTGGCATGATTAAGGTCAACACAAGATGGGTGCCGAGACTGCTCGAGCCGCCGCAAAAAGAACAAAGCTTGAAATGTTTGCGTGTGTTTTGGACCTCTGTAATGCAGACAAGGATGGGGGAATGAGGTGCATTGTTAATGGGTTCGAGATTTGGGTCATGCACCTAAGTCCAAACAAACTAATTATAAAGGCAGGAATAGTAATAGTGTCGTTCAAATAACATTTAAATTCACCAGATATGTTTAGGCCCCATAGACTCATTACATACGCGTGGTTTA
The DNA here is from genome assembly GCA_963675205.1 of Catocala nupta. Taxonomy (NCBI): domain Eukaryota; kingdom Metazoa; phylum Arthropoda; class Insecta; order Lepidoptera; family Erebidae; genus Catocala; species Catocala nupta. Next base: position 27,281,743 of record OY776078.1, on the reverse strand, counting down.
GACATAGCTTTGCTCTAAAATATGTATATGAATTCTTCATTTCATGTTTTTGTTGTTGTTTCATTTCATTGACGAATTTCCAGAATTTTGAACTAAGGGGAAACTACTCACGATGAGACAGAACATGGTTGCTGTAAAGCAACCGAAATGATGAGGAAAAGTGTAAACTTAAATATAAATAGTCTTAACTAATAAATGTTAGCGTGTGGTAGTAGACCTTTCTATGCTATGAATGTTGTTAATGCTAATGGTATCAACAGGTCTGAGTTCATTTGATTTTTGCATAGCTAACATTTCATTGATAAGACTATGTGGAGATATTATACTCGGATGCATTACTTCTAATTGTGCAAAAATCATTGCGTCTTCTAGGATTACTAATTTATCTAATAGTAACTGCAAACTAAAATCTATTTGAATATATAAATCTAGAAAGTGCAATCTATTTACTACGAAGTTATAAGTATGAGTTACATTCTTTAACATCTGGCTTAACTTTTTCTGATTTTCATCTAGAAGCTATTTAGTGAATTCTTCAACTACATGCTTTGCTATAAATTATGATTGCTTTTGAGATGTACTAATTCTATTGACTGAATTACGTAAATTTGATATTTCATTTTCAAATTTGATTGCATCTTCGTAATCTAATTTTCCTGTAATTGTCTTCCCTATGGAACTTAGTCTGTTAATAAGTCCACGTCTAAATCTATGATGCGGTGCAATAAACACTATTGTATTAACTATTAAATTTAAACTATTCTCTATTTGGTCTTTATACGCCTTATATAGATCTTCATTATTTTCAGCAGCTTTAGTACTAGCATATAAGGACATAAGTTTTAAGGATGTTTCATATAAATAGGATACATTATAGATACAAACCAAACTGAAAGTATCTACCTGTTTTAAAATCTGACCTTGTTTTATTAACAGAATATAATTATCTACGAGATTAAGGGTCAAGTTGGCGGCTGCATGGAGCACTAAGGCTCCTGTGACGAGGGTCCTGGAACAAGATGTTGCCTTGGTAAAAGCTTGAAATAAACTCGAATGGATTTAGAATTGAGATGACCTCCTATGATTTCAGCAACGTTATTAGGGTGGAGGTGAATGATTTTATACGGACCTTTGAACTCTGGCTTTGTCTTATCACTTCTCGTAGTTTTAGCAATCTGTCTGTAGACTTTTTCACCTACCTTAACCATTATCGCCTCAGCTGCCTGGTTCCGTTTTTCTATTACCTGTTCTTTATTCTTTGATACATAGGCTGCTATGCATTCCTGTACTGCTTCTGCATTTCTGCGGTTATTAACGACATAGTCTTGGTAAAATTCTTTAGGATAATATAATTCTAATGGATTTCTGGATGCTGTATGACCAAATGAAAGCTCACGAGGTGTATAGCCTGTAATAGCATTATTATGGGCGATAATAACATATTTCCTTAATAACTGTATAGGGTCATCCTTGTTTGTCATTCTTTGGATTCTAATTATTTCAGCAATAGTTGAATGGAAACGTTCTATGGGTGAATTTGAGTTTGGTTTATAAGGAGTAGTGAAATGGATATTAATGTCGTGTGAAGAACATATCTCTTTTATAACATAATTGTCAAATTTAGTATCTGAGTCCGTGGTTATTTTAAGATGTAGTCCTCATATAGAAAATACTTGTACTAGAAGTATTTAATGGTATAGCCTAATGATGAAAAATGATTATTAAGAAAAGAAATGATCTATGATTATTAAGAATGTGGCATCTCCAGTGGAGTACAAATCCATAAACAAATGTTCTAACGGTTTTGTAGGTGTTTCTGTTAAGGCTAATGGTGGTTTCAAAGAGTTTCTTTCGTATTTAGCCCTCAAACTCAAATCACATTGGTTAATAAATTTTTGAATTGTCAATAGCATATTAGGGTAATGGTAATTTCTATGTAATTGCTTATACGTCTCTTGGATGTCTCTGTGAGATGATTTACCTTCGTGATATCGCTTAATAAGTTCTTGTTGTTCTGTTTTATTTTCAAAACGTGTAACACGTGTTGTACTTATTATCAATTTAGGATCTTCAACGTCAAAAATTGTTGTATAAACTCATGAAAATGCTTAATATATACATTCATCATAGAAATAACAATGAAAAACAGGATTCGCAATAATGTGTTCTTTTAAAAATTTAACTGTTTCGGACTCAGTGTTGTTTACGGGAATGAAAACGTCTTTAATTACTGTTCTAGAATTAGTAGACCTATTTTCTACTTTGTATGTAGACCCTGAGGTAGACAGAATAAAGAACTGTTTCAATTGCGTCAGATAAGATCGGGATACCATTATTTTCATTGTCAGGTTGGGTATGGTCGGTAGAAACTAATTGGTCGGGGTCAACTGTCACGATACTCATTAAGTCCGTCTTGTCAGCTTGAGAAGGATTGACACTTGCTAATTCTGCATCTGTGTTATTATCGTTAGGTGTGTCGGTATTGTTATTACGTCTTATTACGTCCTACGGGTTAATTTTGTATTAGGATCTTTTAAAGACATTAGCTATGTTAAGGGTCTATGGTCTGTGTAAATTGTGAATTTGCGACCATATCGATAGGGTCTAAAATATTTGACAGCCCAAACTATGCCTAATAACTCCTTTTCGATAGTCGAATAACGGGTCTCGGTTTCTGTTAATGTTCTTGAGGTAAAGGCAACTGGTTTATCTAAACCAACATTGCCTTGCGATAAGACTGAACCTTATACAAAATCGGATGCATCTGTCGTCAAAATGAATGGTTGGTCAAAGTCTGGGTATTGGAGGATTGTAGCATTTGTCAGTATTTGTTTACATTTGTTAACTGCATCTAAACATACATCTGTATGCACAAATTTTGCATTATTTTAAAGAAGGACGTTAAAGGTTTTGTCGGCATTGCAAAGTCTTTGATGAACTTTCGATAATAACCTACTAGTCCTAGAAATGCCTTTGTCTTTATGCATTTGGCGAATAGAGAAATTAAAACTGCTTTGATCTTGTCTTTGTTGGGTTGTAGTCCTTGGTCAGTTAATTCATGTCCCAATTTTGCAATTTGAAGCGCTGAAATACTAGCTTTAGTTTCTCGTTATGGCTTTGCAATAAAGTTGCTGCAATAATAACGTCGTCTAAATACGTAAAAACGTTATCTATCCCTCTGAGTATATGGTCCGGTCCATAAGACGTTGAAAAGTACTCCGAGCGTTCTTTAGTCCGAAGGGCATTCTCGAGAACTTATAATGACCTCTTTCAGTGGTGAATGCGGTCTTTTGTACGTCATTAGGGTGCATTTCTAATTAATGGTATCCACTAGCTAAATCTAGGGTTGTGAAATATTGCGCGCGCCCTAACTTGTCAAGGATGTCGTTAATATTAGGTAAAGGGTACTTTTCTTTAATAATTCGGTCATTAAGTCGTGTGAAGTCTATAACAAAAAAGCCAGATGCTTTGGGAAAGGTTAAATGGAGACAACCTTTCCCAAAGCATCTGGCTTTTTTGGAACAATGTGAACAGGGCATGACCAGGGTGAAATACTCTCTAATAATATCTTGTTTTAGCAAGCATCTCGAAACTCCTAGAACGAATCATTAATAACAGACTTATGAAATACCTGGAAACAAACAATATTTTATCCCCCCAACCAGTTTGGCTTCAGAACCGGTATGTCCACTGGTGATGCTGTCCATGATTTTCAAGATTATGTGGTCACAAATATAGATTATGGTAAGAAAACAATAGGTATATTTCTAGATCTAGCCAAAGCTTTTGACACGGTCTCTACACCACTACTTTTCCAAAAGCTGGAGAGCTTGGGCGTCAGGGGAAATCAATTAAAATTGATAGCAAACTACCTGTCTGATCGTGTACAGTGCGTTAAGATCAATGACACTATTAGTAGAGACCTACCAGTAACTCACGGTGTGCCCCAGGGCAGTATCCTAGGCCCAAGTCTTTTTCTGGTTTACCTGAATGATCTGTGTAACTTACATATCCCAGAGAGCAAAATTATTTCATATGCCGACGACACTGTTCTGTTATTTTCAGCTAAAACGTGGGAAGAAGTTTTTAAATCCACCCAACATGGATTAAACATAGTGACTCACTGGCTACAAAATAATTTCTTAACCCTTAACGCCAATAAAACACATTATATAGCTTTCTCTATGCGTAACACTTACCAAATCCCAGATACCTACACTTTAATTGTCCATAATTGCTGCAACAATGATGTTTGCGCTTGTACCGAAATAAAACGGGTATCTTCACTAAAATATCTGGGAGTCGTCATAGATACTAACCTAACATTTAAACAACACATAGAGCTGCTTATGTGCAGAGTTCGAAAATTAATCTTTCTCTTTAAAAATCTAAGGCATGTCGCTAACAAAACTTTAGTTAGGCAAGTCTATATAGCACTTGTACAGTCTGTCATGCAATACTGCATCACTGTCTGGGGAGGTGTACATAAAACCACCTTGAAACCTTTAGAAATAGCTCAGAGAGCTTTGCTTAAGGTAAGCACTTTCCGGTCTTATACGTATCCAACATATCAACTCTACCAGTCCTGTAAAGTACTTTCGGTCCGCCAGTTATTTGTTATGTACACAATTATGAGACAACATGCTGATACATATTTCGTGAGGACTGACCGAGGCAATAGACGCAAAATCACAGCTCACGCAGTCGTACCTCGGCCAACATTTAAACACACATACGTGAATAAATACTATTGTTTTATAGGCCCGTATCTATATAATAAAATAAATAAACTTATAAACATATACCCACTAAATAAAAGAGATTGTAAAAATGCACTATTCGAATTCTTACACAAATTAACTTATGATGACACAGAAAAGTTATTAAATATATTAAAGTAGCTATTAAACACCTCCAACACACACCCTCTCATACACCCACACCCTCACACGCACCCTCTCACACACCCACACTCACACACACAATTTCATGCATTGGGAGGTCACTACTACTCCACACACTTTTTATTATTATTTTATTTTATTAATTATTTTGTTTTTAGTTTTTATGTTATTTCACTTCTACTTTTTTTTTATGTTTTATTAATCTGCATTATGTAAAGTCATGATCTATTTCACCGAAAGGTTACTAAAATGTCTTTAAATTTAGGAAGAGCACTGAGGTCTGAAATACAGATAATTTTATTTTATCTAGTTCGGACACAGATGTCTCACTCAATCGAGATTAAGCCAAATAATGTTAACAAAATGTAATTGCTGTATGTACATGTTTCTTGGAAATAAACTATTATTATTATTATTATTATGGGTTATAAAATATTTCAATTCTCAGCTTTGATGCTGGTGGATGTAAACCTGTCACGGGCTTATGCCAAGTGGGTCGGTTCATTGAGTATTGTTGTAGGTGTCTGAGTAGTGGATGTTAGAAATCGCCGGACTATAGAGCAAGTATCGATGATAACGGATTTCTGTAGTTTTATATATGAATTTTTATGTAAGCCTAATTCTTTTAGTGATGTATGTAGTGACTTTGGAATGAGTCCTGTAGATGAAATTATGATTGGAATAATTTTAACTGTATGCTGATGCCACATTTGTCTTATTTCGTCTGCTAATGGTATATATTTTTGAATTTTCTCTGTGTATTTTTTTCTAATATTTTCATAGTTTGGTATTGATATATCTATTAGGTATGTGATTTTTTCTTGTTTGAGTGTAAGGGTGATGTCTGGTCTATTATTTGTAGTTGTTTTGTCTGTTATAATGTCTCGATCCCAGTAAAGTTTAGCGTATTCGTTGTTTAGTACGTTTTTTGGTTTATATTTATAATATGGTTCTGTTTTTTCTTCTAGTTTATTTTTTATAGATAAGAGTGAATGAATTTGTTTTGCAACATTATTGTGTCTTTCTGTATATTGTTTGTTCGCTAAAAAGGGGCATCCTCCTGTAATGTGGTCTATTGTTTCTTGATTTGTGTTACATAACCTGCACCTGTCTGTCTGATACTACTGTAGGGTCTTTTATTATATATTTTTGATAGTTCTTTGTTTTTATGATTTGGTCTTGGATTGCGACCATAAATCCTTCTGTTTCTTTATATATGTTTCCTCTATACAGCCACGCGTTTGATGCTTCTTTATCTATATATTCCTGTTGTAACTGGTGAGGGTATTTTCCATGTAAAGATTTTTGTTTCCAGCTTGTAATTTTCTGATTCTCTGTTATGTGGTGTTGTATAATATTAAAATTGTTATCATTTAGTTTTAATGGTGTACCTGATGTGGGAATGTATGTGAGAGAGTTGTGAATGTGACTATCAGTGGCTTTATTATGCATATATGTGCGAATGTCGTGTATCTGTTTATTATGTAAGTTTTTTATATCAACTAGTCCTCTGCCTCCTAACTTTCTTTTAAGATTGAATCTTTCTGTAGCTGAGTGGATATGGTGTATAAGGTGTTTATTACATGTTGTTCGTGTTACTCTATTTAGCCGATCTAAATCTGTAGCTGACCATTTAATAATACCAAATGAGTAAGTTAAGACAGGAACTGCGTATGTGTTAATTGCTTTTATTGTATTTCTACCTGATAACTCTGTCTTTAATATTTTATTTAACCTATCAATATATTTTATCTTAAGTTCTTCCTTTATCTTATTATGATCTAATCCTATACTTTGTGCATACCCTAAGTATTTATATGTATCTGTTATTTCCATTTTATCAATAAGTAAATTCTGCTGTGAGTGAAGTATGTATGGGTCGGTGTCGTGGTGTTTTCCCTTAATGATGCTATTAATTTTACATTTATCTGTTCCTAACTTCATTTTAATGTCTGTACTAAAATTTTCAGTTAGTTCTAATAGTCGGTTCATTTGTTGCCTATTAGCAGAATATAGTTTAATGTCGTCCATGTATAATAAATGTGATATTTTTATGTTACTTTCTCTGTGTATTATGTATCCTTGTCCAGACTTATTTAAGATTCGGGATAACGGATTTAAAGACATACAAAACCAAAGAGGACTTAAAGAATCCCCTTGGAATATACCTCTGGCTATTTTTATTAGATTGGACTTCATTGATCCTTTTTCTGTTTTTATGTGGAGCACTGTAGTCCAGTTTTGCATCGTCTTACAAAGGAACTCTACTAGTTTAACATCTATCTTATATATTTTTAAAATTTGAAGTAACCATGAATGTGGTACACTATCAAATGCCTTTTGATAATCTATGTATGCATAATAAAGATTTCTGTGAGACTGCTTAACCTGATTATGTATTTCGATATCTATAATTAATTGTTCTTTGCATCCCCTTGATCCTTTCCTACAACCTTTTTGTTCTTCTGCTATAATTGTATGTTGTGACAAATGTGTGTTTATTTTGTATGAAATTATAGATGTAAGTAATTTGTATAATGTTGTCAGGCATGTTATTGGTACGGTATTTAGCTGGATTTTTAGTATCTAAGTCTTTTGGCTTTAAGAAAGTATTACCTTGTGTGAGAAACATGGGTAGTGTGTTCGGTTCTTGAATCAGTGCGTTGAAAGCATTTGCTATATGTTCATGGATAGCTACAAAATATTTCAACCAGTAGTTCTGTATTTTATCAGGGCCAGGTGTTTTCCAATTCAGGGTCTTTTTTATTGCTGATTCTACATCTAATTTATCGATTACAACTTCTGCCATCGGATCCAAATGTTGGTTTTCTTCTATTTCCTCTTTAATCCAGGCTGCTTCAGAGTTGTATGTTACTTGCTTTGACCATTTGACCATATATTCTCCCACAATGTCTGTACTTCCGTAATATTAGATGGATCTTTAATGCACACTTCTGTATTAAAATTTCTATAAAACAGCTTTTGGTTGGTATTAAATGTTATATTATCTCTATGCCCCTGATTAGATTTTTTTGTACCTACGTAATCTTTTTGACAAAGCTTGTAATTTTTGTGTCTTTTTGTCCATAGTTTCAACTGTTGCTTCTTTATTTTTGTAAAGTCTTTCCATTTTAATTTTATTTCTTATTGATAAGTTGTCCCTAATAAACTGGTTTAATCTGCCTATTTCTTTTCTCAGTGTAGTAATATTGTTTTCGATGCGCATTTCCCATGCTGGTTTACTGTCATTTTTACGTCTTGGTTCAGTTTCTGTATTTTTCTTATAATTATGATATGTTATTACTGTCAGAGCTGCACAATATATGAGATCCTGTATTGCTTCAATAGTCGGTTGTGTGTTGTTTATTAATTGATAGTGTATCAGCTGATTTAGTATTCTTACTGTGGTTTTAGATTTAGCTGTTATTTTAAATTTTGGTAGGTTAGGGCGTGTAGTGGGATCTGTTCCTTTATATTTTGTTATTATTTCATTAAATAAATGCTCGAGTTGCTCTGGACAGCTTGTGTCTTCAGTTAAAACGGTTTCAGTATTTGATGTTTGGGTCTGTGTGTATGGTGTTGGTGATAACGTCAATGATGATATTAACTGCGTATCAGTGTCTGTTGTTTGCGAATTTATAGGTAGTGTTTGTTCGAGGTGTGTTGATAAATTATGTGGGTTTAGTAGTTGTGCATCTGGATTAGTTTGTGGATTATTTGTATTTGTTATTATGGTTGAGTGATTTGTGTTAAGTTGATTTAATTCTGTGGACGTCGGGACACATAAATTTTCTGCAATTTCGTTCTTAATTCTTTCTCTTTCTACGGTTGAAATTCTATTATTACGATGTATGACACGTACTTGATCGGCTAATCTTTGCTCTGATATGATATGTAGATCTGGGTAAATTTCTATGAATTTAGTGTAAAGTGTTGGGCGATATCCTGTAAGGTTTGTTTCGCAGTTTGTAACAGTGTAGTAGCAGCGAATTAGTTGTCGATTAACTTCGTCAGTCCATTTCATTCGCTGCCGGTCTCTGCCAGCAAGGGTGGTTGCAGGTAGCATGTCCTGCAAAACACTTCTTGCCGATTCTTGTGGAGTGTCTATTGCGGGTGTGTTTCTTGTTTCGGCTGTAGTAGATTGGATGGTCGTGACCCGCCTGCTCAATCTACGACCACTGACGGTTCGCATGCTGCCACGTCCAGCGCCAGCTCCAGACGTGCCCTGGCGGTCCCCAGGCAGCGGTCCTATATGTGTATTCCTTACTGAATTCTCCATGTTGTATGGGTGTCCAGTGCCATGTTAGCCGCGCCCGTAATGCATACCATTTGTATGCGTCGCGTGTCCGCCCCCCACGTGAGTCAGATGTTCGACTCGGACGTATGGTTGGATTTGGAGGGCTTATTATTATTATTCACATTTATTCATTAATTATCAATAAAAATTACATTTTTAAATATATAATTATAAAAAAACACATTTAAAAATATAAAAATTATGGATGCCCACCGACATCGAGACAAGGTCCAAGTTGTCAGTGGTTAGGGGTCCAGAGAGAGGAATCTCCTCACTATGCGTGCCGTATCGAGGAGAACCGCCTTCTGCATCTGACCCTTGACCCAAGCACCTAACGCGAGCCTCTTAAGATGTTGGTCGAGGCTCTTGGCTATTAGACCGTTTACCGTAACGACTATCGGTACAATGATTGCCGAGTCCACATCCCACATATCGACGACCTCGTGTGCTAAGTCCAGGTATTTTAGTTCTTTTTCCTTCTCAGCTTTCACGAGGTTGCACATCATGAGGGATGGTAATATCGACAATCATTGCACGGCGCTCTGATCGATCTATTACCACAATATCAGGCTTGTTGGCAACAACAGTCCTGTCTGTGATAATAGATCGATCCCAATACAATGTGATATGGTCCTTTTCGAGAACTGGTTCCGCTACATACCTGTAGTAAGGCACCTCGACCTCTACAAGTTTGTACTTCAGAGCAAGTTGCTGATGGATAATTCTGGCTACTTGGTTATGTCTGTGCAAGTACTCGCCGTTAGCAAGACGAGAACAACCGGAAACTATATGCCTGAGGGTTTCACCGGGTTGGTGGCACGCCCGACATGTGTCAATCGTACCATCCCTCAGGATATATTTCCGGTAGTTATTCGTCTTGATAACTTCGTCCATAATTGCACAGACAAACCCTTCGGTTTCCCCAAAGAGGTCACCGAAGCGTAGCCAGTTCACGGAGGCGAGAACGTCTACATCAGGTCCACATAGGGCCTTGTAGAACCTACCGTGAAGCTCCTTGCTCTGCCATACAATCTTGCGGTCGTCAATGCTTAGTACTATAGGGATGCGCCAGTTCTCTTTAGCCAGATTAAGCGGGGTGAGTCCGTTATCCACTGCGATAACATCACGATGCATATCCACGTTCGCTTGAAGGAAATATTCTCTAAGGTTGCACACCTCACGATTATGGAGGGTTTTGGCATTTAGAAAACCTCGACCCCCACATTTCCGCGGGATGTACAACCTCATCACAGACGAACGAGGATGATGCATTCGGTATGCCGTCAACAGTGTACGGACCTTCCTGTCCAGGGCATCTAACTCAGTCTGAGTCCACTTAAGTATGCCAAAGGAGTATAAAAGAAGCGGCATGACCCAACCGTTAAAAGCGCGCACCTTGTTGCCGCCTGATAAAAGACTGTTAAGTATTTTTCTCAGGCGACCAAAAAAGCGCTCCTTCAACGATTGTTTCATGTCCGCTTCATTTATACCTAAGGCTTGTGACATACCCAAGTATTTGTAGGTATCAGTAATGAGAAGCGATCTTAGGTTAATGGAATCTGAAAGTTCAATGCTCTCAGATTCCACCATCCTTCCTTCCTTTACATGCATGACTGCACATTTATCCACACCAAACTCCATGTTGATAGATTTACTAAAGCAATCAGTTACTCTTAGTAAGTCTATCAAATGTGAATCAGTGCGGGCAAACAGCTTTAAATCATCCATGTATAGCAAGTGTGATACGACCTGACCGCCTCTCTTTAACCTGTAACCTAGCCCTGAACCCTCTACTAATGTACTGAGAGGGTTCAACGCTAGGCAAAACCACAGAGGACTCAGACTGTCGCCCTGAAATATACCTCGCTTAATCTGTATTAGCTCGCTGGTCGCCTGGGTCTGTCGACACCCTGGATAGTAAAGAGCCGTTTTCCATTGCCGCATACATAACTTCAAGAAGGTGCATAGAGTTGTATTTACTTTATACAGCTCCAGCACCCTCAAGAGCCACGTATGCGGCACCGAATCGAACGCTTTCTTGTAATCTATCCAACATGTCGCCAGACTCTTGTGATTACGGCGAACCTGTTGGCTAATGGCCATATCAATGAGGAGGAGTTCCTTCGTACCACGAGCCCCCTTCCTACAACCATTCTGAGAGGCCGACATAATAGAATCGATTTCAATATGTTTTGAAATTTTGGCTCTCAGAATAGACGTAAGAAGCTTATAGACCGATGGTAAGCAGGTGATCGGTCTAAAATTTCCAGGCTCGTGAGTGCTACCTGCTTTGTGGAGCAGGTGCGTAATTCCTGTGGTCATAAAATCTGGCAACGACCCAGATTCTACGGTTGATTGAAACTGCGATGCCAAGCAAGCATGCGAACTACGTAGCCACTTCAACCAGAAGTTATGCAGCCCGTCCGGACCTGGAGACTTCCAATTTGATAACGAACGGACTGCACTAGTAACATCCTGGTCTTCAATGACTACGTCTTCCATCTCTGAAATTTGTTCAACCGCTCTCTCAACATCACGGATCCAATCGCCCTCTGTGTGGCCCATGGGCACCGACCAGATGCTACGCCAAAAGGTATTTGTGGTATCAGCATCCGGCAGCCGCCCACCAGTCACACATTGATCCGGTCGTTCCCAGCTTCTATAAACACGTCTCTGGTCTCTTTGAAATGTGTAAGTCACGGTATACCGGTTTTTTGTATCTGCGCAAACGGTTTGCCCACGCATAAACTTTCTGCTTCATTATTATTATTATTATGGGTTATAAAATATTTCAATTCTCAGCTTTGATGCTGGTGGGTGTGAACCTGTCACGGGCTTACGCCAAGTGGGTCGGTTCATTGAGTATTGTTGTAGGTGTCTGAGTAGTGGATGTTAGAAATCGCCGGACTATAGAGCAAGTATCGATGATAACGGATTTCTGTAGTTTTATATATGAATTTTTATGTAAGCCTAATTCTTTTAGTGATGTATGTAGTGACTTTGGAATGAGTCCTGTAGATGAAATTATGATTGGAATAATTTTAACTGAATGCTGATGCCACATTTGTCTTATTTCGTCTGCTAATGGTATATATTTTTGAATTTTCTCTGTGTATTTTTTTCTAATATTTTCAGAGTTTGGTATTGATATATCTATTAGGTATGTGATTTTTTCTTGTTTGAGTGTAAGGGTGATGTCTGGTCTATTATTTGTAGTTGTTTTGTCTGTTATAATGTCTCGATCCCAGTAAAGTTTAGCGTATTCGTTGTTTAGTACGTTTTTTGGTTTATATTTATAGTATGGTTCTGTTTTTTCTTCTAGTTTATATTTTTTAGATAAGAGTGAATGAATTTGTTTTGCAACATTATTGTGTCTTTCTGTATATTGTTTGTTCGCTAAAAAGGGGCATCCTCCTGTAATGTGGTCTATTGTTTCTTGATTTGTGTTACATAACCTGCACCTGTCTGATACTACTGTAGGGTATTTTATTATATATTTTTGATAGTTCTTTGTTTTTATGATTTGGTCTTGGATTACGACCATAAATCCTTCTGTTTCTTTATATATGTTTCCTCTATACAGCCACGCGTTTGATGCTTCTTTATCTATATATTCCTGTTGTAACTGGTGAGGGTATTTTCCATGTAAAGATTTTTGTTTCCAGCTTGTAATTTTCTGATCATCTGTTATGTGGTCTTGTATAATATTAAAATTGTTATCATTTAGTTTTAATGGTGTACCTGATGTGGGAATGTATGTGAGAGAGTTGTGAATGTGACTATCAGTGGCTTTATTATGCATATATGTGCGAATGTCGTGTATCTGTTTATTATGTAAGTTTTTTATATCAACTAGTCCTCTGCCTCCTAACTTTCTTTTAAGATTGAATCTTAGCTGAGTGGATATGGTGTATAAAGTGTTTATTACATGTTGTTCGTGTTACTCTATTTAGCCGATCTAAATCTGTAGCTGACCATTTAATAATACCGAATGAGTAAGTTAAGACAGGAACTGCGTATGTGTTAATTGCTTTTATTGTATTTCTACCTGATAACTCTGTCTTTAATATTTTATTTAACCTATCAATATATTTTATCTTAAGTTCTTCCTTTATCTTATTATGATCTAATCCTATACTTTGTGCATACCCTAAGTATTTATATGTATCTGTTATTTCCATTTTATCAATAAGTAAATTCTGCTGTGAGTGAAGTATGTATGGGTCGGTGTCGTGGTGTTTTCCCTTAATGATGCTATTAATTTTACATTTATCTGTTCCTAACTTCATTTTAATGTCTGAACTAAAATTTTCAGTTAGTTCTAATAGTCGGTTCATTTGTTGCCTATTAGCAGAATATAGTTTAATGTCGTCCATGTATAATAAATGTGATATTTTTATGTTACTTTCTCTGTGTATTATGTATCCTTGTCCAGACTTATTTAAGATTCGGGATAACGGATTTAAAGACATACAAAACCAAAGAGGACTTAAAGAATCCCCTTGGAATATACCTCTAGCTATTTTTATTAGATTGGACTTCATTGATCCTTTTTCTGTTTTTATGTGGAGCACTGTAGTCCAGTTTTGCATCGTCTTACAAAGGAACTCTACTAGTTTAACATCTATCTTATATATTTTTAAAATTTGAAGTAACCATGAATGGGGTACACTATCAAATGCCTTTTGATAATCTATGTATGCATAATAAAGATTTCTGTGAGACTGCTTAACCTGATTATGTATTTCGGTATCTATAATTAATTGTTCTTTGCACCCCCTTGATCCTTTCCTACAACCTTTTTGTTCTTCTGCTATAATTTTATGTTGTGACAAATGTGTGTTTATTTTGTATGAAATTATAGATGTAAGTAATTTGTATAATGTTGGCAGGCATGTTATTGGTCGGTATTTAGCTGGATTTTTAGTGTCTAAGTCTTTTGGTTTTAAGAAAGTATTACCTTGGGTGAGAAACATGGGTAGTGTGTTCGGTTCTTGAACGAGTGCGTTGAAAGCATTTGCTATATGTTCATGGGTAGCTACAAAATATTTCAACCAGTAGTTCTGTATTTTATCAGGGCCAGGTGTTTTCCAATTCAGGGTCTTTTTTATTGCTGATTCTACATTTAATTATTATAGTTATCTACTTGTTTTTGAATCTCTATACGCTGCTGAGGGGCTAGTCTATAGCTTCTAACGAACATCGGCGTATCATTAGTTAATCTTAGTTCGTGCTTGACAGTGTGAGTAAAAGATAAAGGAATTTTCTCAGAATAAAATATATCACGATACTGGTTATAAATTTTGGTAATTTCGCGTTTTTCGTCTTCATTCATGTGACTGGTTCGTATTTTCTCTAAGTTTTCACATAGTTCTTTGTTTATGTCGGTCTTAATTACAAGATTGATTATTTTATAACTTTTATTACTTTGATTAACTGTGACGGTAACGGCTCAAGGGGTTAAAGGATAGTTGTTACTATTTGTTGTTTATCGGTGTAATTTATTATAGATGTCCCGTTTTTACTGTTACTTATGCGGCAGGATGACTTAAATCCTTTAGACCTATTGAAGTCATCGCAAATATAGTTACCGTCCATATAATTTATTTTTACTGTAATAAATTTCTCACATTTGGTTCAATTTTTACTTTTTTAATGGGGTAATCAAAATAAATTTGTATTTCGGTATTGTAAGTACGAAGTACCTTGTTTTTTAAATCTGTACTATAACCTAATTGTTTAAAAAAATCCATACCGATGAGGCCCTTATACTTAAAGTCAAAATCAAATATTAAAAATGAATGATATATATCTGTGTAAAACTGAGGTGGTAAAGGTAAAACTGCTATATATTCACGGCGTGCGCGGTTTTAACCTAAAATGGTTCACGCACTACGTAATTTTCAAAGCTAGTACCGGTTATAACATCAGGTGAAATCATACAGCGACAGGCTCCTGTATCTATTAGGAATTTACCTTGAAATTCTAGTTCTATGTAAGGAAGATGATCTTTACGGTGATGGTTGAGATCAACAGTATTAATCAACTGAGATTTGACTGCTCCTCGTCCTGGAAATAATCCTCTCCTCTCCTCTCCTGACATGTTCGGCGTAAATTCGTAATCTGGATCATATTGTAAATTGCTACTATAATACTCACCATCATTATAAGGGTCGTAACTTTCGGGGTAGTATTGCTCTTGACTATACTGTGTATAAAACATCTTCAGCGGCAAAACGCGGATTTTCGGGCTTGCTTACTGACCTCATAGTGACGTCAGTCACTTTTGTGGTGGGTTGACCTGTTGGCGGGGTATGTTTGGCTGCGATCTAAAGTTACCCGAGTTCCTGAAGGTTCCTGATCCACTAGGTCTTACATTACCTGAAGCGTTTTTCCATGGGGGAATGCCTTAACCCGTCTGTTGCCTTTGATCAGGGTGCCAGTTATTGCGTGGGGAAAAATTACTACCTTGGGGTATCGTGGGTGTCGTTTGATCAGGCTTAGGTATTTCGTTTGGTTTGGTTTGTACTTTAACTATTTCTGAATCCATTAAATGCTATCGCGCCTCCTCTTGTCTAGCCGTTACTATAGCTGCTTCAAGAATCGAAGGCTTTGCAATCTTACACCAATGGATACTTGAAAGTCTAAATGGTTTACGTATTGGTCTATGACCATATTCTCGTAATACGACTTATCAGTATGCCTACCTATGACGTTCAAAATGTCATGAACATCTCTTAATCGCTTACCCAACGATTCAGCGTCTTCGTCTTTATTACGACGCAAACGTGTTAACTCCTACATCAACTGAATTTCGTTACGCGGTTCGCCTAGACATCAACGCATCAAAGCGGTTTTGATTGCTTGCCAGCTATCTACTGTTTCTGAAGCTAATGCGCTAATAGCGGTTCCACTTAGTTTACTTTTAATCAAACTAATAAGAGCAGGTATCGTCCTAACTGGTGGGTCCAGTAAAAGCATAACATTTTCTACTTTCCTAATAAAGTATTTAATGTTTTTGTATTACCATCATACTTAGGCAACAGTTCTGATATGAATTTAAAAGTTGCTAACTCAATGCTTGCCATAGCCATTGTGAATTAATATAAAACCCACTTAAAATTTACTTAAACTTCACAAAAAGAATAAAC
Organism: Catocala nupta; assembly: GCA_963675205.1. Classification (NCBI taxonomy): domain Eukaryota; kingdom Metazoa; phylum Arthropoda; class Insecta; order Lepidoptera; family Erebidae; genus Catocala; species Catocala nupta. Next base: position 27,265,391 of record OY776078.1, on the reverse strand, counting down.
AAATACTATATTACGTAAGTTGACTACTGCTCACCTATTGATAAAGAACTTAGCTTGAAGTTTTATAACGAGTGTTGTATAAACCGCAATATGTTGTATAAACACAGTGTAATGCGAATCGTTTACTGTGATATTAGCAGACATACGAATACCACCTAAAATAAAATATCTCTATTTCTAAGGTAATTTGTCTATGCGACTTTAACCTATAAACAAAGGCACATAAAACATTTAAGAAGATAACGACAGGAAATATAGCATAGGAAACTGGGAATACAACAAGCACTCATCCCAATATCCTCTGCATCTCCAGCTGGGCCTTATAGAATGCAGGTCTTCCAATTCTCCGGAGTTCCCCCGTGCTGCTCGCCGTCGTAGATTCGAATACGTGATCGCGAAGATAACGATAGATATCGTTCACTCTTAGCCGAAGAGCTCTATTCGTAGCATAGTGTCGCGATCCTACCGACTGCGCCAGTTAAGTTACGGCGAAAGAAATAATTATTAAAAAAATATTTATTTAATTAGAACAATGTTTATTGATTAAAATATTCTACAAGACTAATTAGAATTATAATATTTCATTTAAATAAACTTATTACTAAATCTGCAATTGTGCAGTTTACGCAATGTCGCACGGCGCATCCACTGCATAGTCAGCAATGACGTACATTAGGCGATTGCCTAACTCATCCTAGAATAAATAATTTATCTGATTTTTAAATGTGTTATACCGCAATAGCCTAGTTATGATAACTTTGGGATTCCACGTAGAAATCTCGAGTTCGATCCTACGGCACGCAATCACGGGATTGATGAATGTATGTGCATTTTAATGATGTAGTTAATATTTATCACTTGTTTCGACAGTGACGAAAACATAGTGCAAGTTTGAGCATGTCCGAGATAGATCCGTAATTTTATAGCAAATATGTAAGTTCTTTCAATATGCACTGGGCCAGCTTAGACGACTATATTCTACCTATACTCTCAATAAAAAAATCGTTTACTTATTTAAATTGACTTTAAACAAGTACCGTTTATAACAATTACAGATACTATTAAATATTTTAAGGTTTCGTCAGTATTTATTTCTACGATCGTGTCAAGTCAAATCACACCAGGTCAAGCAACGATAAGAAAAAAAACAATTGAATAAACTGCAAAAGCTCAAATAAGGCATCGGCCGTTATCGACATCGTCTACCCGTCTGAGACCATTTCCATGAGACCAGCTGCAATCACCAAAGAAAACAATTGAAGAAATTTAAGTAAACGATATGTTAAAAGTAAATAATTTAAATACTTGTGTATACAAGCATCTCTTGTTTTAGAGAAAAGTCAACAACTCTGTACAGATACCAAATAAAGTAAACTAACGTCAGATAGCGTTGCAGTTTTAAGCAAACAAACAGATATTTTTCTTTCTTACTGTAAATATATGCGGTACTTCTAACCATTTTCCATGTCACAGGCGCTTTACGGAATTTAAAACATCGTACACAATAAACCCAACTCTTTGTATCTGTGAATTACCATTTTTTAATCTCGTGCGGAAATATAAACCGCAATATCTGCCACTACGATAGTAGCGAGATAACAAGTCCAACCCCAGTGCTTTTAGTGCATTCAATTATCAATAAATAAATGCCTGGCAATAAGTCTCTCTGTATTTCAACAATAATTAAATTTGCTATAATCGCGGTGCTAGGAATTTATGATGTAAAACGGTTATTCGATGACAATCATCATCAATAGGGTTAGTAGTAAATTATAACGTATTGTTACACCCAGTGCCATCTATCGGCACTGTGGGGAAGCCACTCTCGATAAATTATTAGAAGGACTCGCCAGTTCCTGCTAATAATTTATTACAGCGCCATCTATTGACGTCTTACTAAACTACGTAGCTTGTCAGTACGCGAAGAGCAGAGAGCGCTAGAACTTTCTCGTACAGTTATACGCGGTTATGGCACCTCTAGAAAATTCCAGAAACGCTTGAATCACGTACAAATAGTGCGCACGCGCACCGTTGGGAGCCTTCTGCGCTCACCCACAGTCCGCCTAAAGTTGCCCATCTAAGGCCAACAACTAACACACACACAAAAAAAACCGCCAAGTCAGTTTACAATCGTAAGCGGTCAAGTATTCATCGGAGCGAACCGAAGCGAAAATACCACAGTTTGAAGCAGTTATAGTGGCAAAGTGTAGTGTATTGTAGTGTGTGTTGTGTTTTAAATTTAATTGTGTGTTAATGAAACGGTAATATTGTTAACTTACTTACTATTATTGTAGACTACATGCAAGTCATTACAACGTATAATAAACGGACAGTCCAGTCTATCCGCTATCATAGCAATAGTGCTTTTTATGCTGCTACGTACCCGGCGCACCAAAGATGCGCATCGCTTTCGCATTATTGCATAAAAACAATCAACACGCGCCTCTGCAAAAATCGATGACGCGCTACAGTGTCGCGGCAATCTCATAAGTGCTCTAAAGGCACTATTATATTGAAAACGGAGGGCCACATACACCCTCTGAGTGTGACTAACCCACAAGCTGCATGTGTAGAATGAAGTACAATATGCTGTGAATAAAGTAATCTTAACAGATTCGGAGCAACGTGCAATCCTGCGAGCTATCATATTTGCTCTGATTGATAAAGCCCTCCGTTCCCTTTCAATATCAGCATCATCCCTGAGACCGGTTGTTACTAAATGTCCTAAATATTTAAAACATTCTACCCTGTACTGTGTGTTATACTCTTTGTGGTGTTATATTTCAGTCCGTGGCTCACCACATATGATCCACATATTTCTAGCATTTTTCTTATTCCACAGATAGATGCACCCATGTCCTCCGCGTAACTTATATTATTCATACAGACACCATCTATATAACAACCGACACGGAAGCTACTGAGCGCTACTATCAGTACATTAATATATAAATTAAATAGTAAAGGAGAGCTTAATGCTCCCTGTCTAACCCACACTCTAATCCGTAAGGTTCCGATAGTGTGCCTGCCCACCTAACCTTATTGACCTGGCCACCATATCAACATTTAAGCAGATTAAGTACTTCATGAGGCACATTTACAGCCTGGAATCTCGTCCACAAGATGTCATAAGAAACCAGGTCAAAACCCCTTGATAGGTCGAGAAAACACGCGTACACCAGAGAATTCCTGTCAGTGTAGTACCTGATGGTATGCTTGAGACACAATAGGGCACTTTCTGTAGAAAGGTCTCAAATTCCTGGTCGGAATCCAAACTGGTTATCGTGCAGAAGTATATATTTTTGCAGGTGTGTATCAAGCAGCTCATCAAACACTTTCGCAACAATCGTTGCCAGCGACATTGGCCTGTAATTTGATTTGTCAGACAGATCGCCGCCTTTATTTTTTACCACTGGAACAACTATAGATTTTGTAAGGTCGGGTGGTAAATACGAGTGACTCATACACAAACTGTATAGCAATGCCAACACTCTGGGTAAGTGCGGTCCAGCGTACCGGAGATGTTCAATGCTGAGATCGTCGTGACCAGGATACTTACCTCTTAATATTAACTTTATAGCAAATGCTACATTTTTTGAATTTGACAGCATAGAATCGAGTTCCCACGGGTCCTTTAAATTTTTCAGCATTGAACATTTTCTGCGAAGACTGTCTCAACGGCGACCTCACATAAAAATGATCTCTAAATGCGTCCGCAATGTCCTTAGAGCAGTGGTTCTTAACCGCTGGTCCGCGGACTACAGGCGGTCCCTGAAAGCAACCCAAATGGTCCGCAGAGTCATCCAAATAAATAAGTTAGGTAGGTAAGTAAAACGAGTCAACACAAGCGACCCGAGCGCGTCGCGAGTCCGAAAGCAAAGAGTATATAATCACTTGTACGGTAGCACGAGCGAGGTACTCGAATGAGGGAGAGGGGGCCGGATGGCATGTGCAACGAGCGCCGCCCGGTGTCTCTGTCTCACTCGGATTGTTCCGTTCACTAATCACTTTTTGTTTTATTACTTAGTGATAGTCCAACCTACGTACGAGTACGTCGATGTTTTGTTTGGAGTGTTTGCTTATTTACTATTTTAAATAATTATTGTTGGTTAACGAAGATTTTTCAAAAGTAAATACTTGCTCCTGGCTGGAGCGCGTAAGTAAAATAAACCTTCTTTGTTTTATTTATATATATCACACACTTTAATTAATTATTATTTAACGTAGTCTAAGATTACACAATTAGGTACTGTGAATACATGTGGCATTAACAATTTTACTTTATTTTCGTCGCATTGTCAAATCTGCTGAGTTTCTTTTTATTTGCTATTTACTTTGTATGGCAGTTCCAGGGGTTTGTCAATGAAATTAATTAGGCCTATTTATCAATTTTTATTTAATTTGCATTGTTTGTACATAGGTACATAGGTTTGTGTGAATGCCCGGATCAAATCTTGCAACTAAATTTTAAAGCAGTAATACTCATTCGATTGAGCTGAAATTTGGAATACTTACATATGCAAAATTGATGACAATGCACTGCTATCTATTGTATACATAAGCTTGGGTCTTACCACGATTCTTAACCTCCGAAACTTCGGACCCGAACGAAGTACGAATTCAAATCGTAATGTGTACCTACTCTGATTTACTTTCGGATGAGCCGTGTTCGTGCGGAGATCCAAAGACAATCGTCCCGAACGATATCGTGAATGAGATCACAGATACAAAAAATTACTATTTGAAATATCAGAAGCAGCTGTCACTTAATGCGTATTGTTCGAGTTTACTAGTCTGCGGTCTCGATTTTGACCCACAGAAAATTATTTCACTGTATTACAAAATATACATGTAATACAGTGATAAATAAACAACGCGATAAAATCCGTATATAATAGTTTAATTTCAATGAATAACATTCGCGTAAACAGAAGACAATATTAAGAAAATATATAATAAAGAATTTCACATAGAAATAAAATCAGGCTTACTCCCGGTATTTTCTGAGTTTCTTCATAACATAAATGTAAAGTTAGCGAGTTTGTTTGTTTGTTACGGTTTAAGTCTGCTGAGGCTGAGTCGCTGGACCGATTTTGATTAAATTTGGAAAGGTTATAGTTGAGGTCATGGAAAAGGACATAAGCTACTAATTATCATCATCATCAGCAGACGAAGCCACGAGGTGCGTCTAGTACTTGATAAATTAAATATTTTTATATGAGTTTTTAGCATAGCTGCCAAAACATTAAATTCTAATTAAGTAGTCATTACCACATCTTATTTCTGACTTTTGAGACCGAGTCCACAGCGTTTGTTCGTTTTTTGGTTGGAAGTAAGGGACACAACTGAGAACACAACCATTCAAACATGAAGGAGCGGTTCAGTCGGTAATTTCTCACAAATACCACGTTCGGCGAAATTATTAACTGAGTGAGCGAAGTAAACAAAGTGTCTCTGCTATCATCTGTTCGGATGTTGGTACTCGTATACGGGTCGTATTTTCCAACTAACATTGATAAAACTTAATAATCAATTTTAGGGATTTTTTGCAGTCATCGGTTTTATATTGGATGGGTATTTACCCCAAAAAGGGGAAATGTTTGCTGCGTTGCCATTTACCAGCTGATTTTGATAATTGGCAGAAACATTCCGCACTCCAGTTTAAACTAGGGTTTCGAATATGAGCAAAATCGGTCAAGAGGTATGATGCACACACAGACGATAATTATTGTTGCAATAAAGTTTGTGCTCGCGAAATCTACCACAGGGTCTACCGTTCGCAGAATTACTAGATACGTAGAAACGTGAAATAACACTTTTTATAACCTTTCCAAATTTAATCAAAATCGGTCCAGCGACTCAGCCTCAGCAGACTTAAACCGTAACAAACAAACAAACTCGCTAACTTTACATTTATGTTATGAAGAAACTCAGAAAATACCGGGAGTAAGCCTGATTTTATTTCTATGTGAAATTCTTTATTATATATTTTCTTAATATTGTCTTCTGTTTACGCGAATGTTATTCATTGAAATTAAACTATTATATACGGATTTTATCGCGTTGTTTATTTATCACTGTATTACATGTATATTTTGTAATACAGTGAAATAATTTTCTGTGGGTCAAAATCGAGACCGCAGACTAGTAAACTCGAACAATACGCATTAAGTGACAGCTGCTTCTGATATTTCAAATAGCAATTTTTTGTATCTGTGATCTCATTCACGATATCGTTCGGGACGGTTGTCTTTGGATCTCCGCACGAACACGGCTCATCCGAAAGTAAATCAGAGTAGGTACACATTACGATTTGAATTCGTACTTCGTTCGGGTCCGAAGTTTCGGAGGTTAAGAATCGTGGTAAGACCCAAGCTTATGTATACAATAGATAGCAGTGCATTGTCATCAATTTTGCATATGTAAGTATTCCAAATTTCAGCTCAATCGAATGAGTATTACTGCTTTAAAATTTAGTTGCAAGATTTGATCCGGGCATTCACACAAACCTATGTACCTATGTACAAACAATGCAAATTAAATAAAAATTGATAAATAGGCCTAATTAATTTCATTGACAAACCCCTGGAACTGGCATACAAAGTAAATAGCAAATAAAAAGAAACTCAGCAGATTTGACAATGCGACGAAAATAAAGTAAAATTGTTAATGCCACATGTATTCACAGTACCTAATTGTGTAATCTTAATCAATTCGAAATTTCGTACTTCCGTCAATTGTGGTGGATCCCCTTGTTACAAAAATGTAATTTTTGTTGAAAACTTATATCCATGTTATTATAATTATTTTGTTTTCAGAAAAATGCCGCCAAAAAGACATTATGATAAAGATAATATTAAACTGGGATTAACTTCAATAGAAATAAATGGAGAAACTAAACCTCAATGCGTAATATGCGCAACAGTTCTTGCTAATGATGCTTTAAAACCGGCAAAGTTGTAACGCCGTTTAAAGACCGTACATCCGAATTATTGTACGGTTACAATAATTCGGATGTACGTTCTTCAGGTCGCGGGCATTCTTCGAAGGCAAACTATCAAATCTTAATCGAAATGAAACTTGGACGCAGTGGAATAAGATATGTAACATCTGAAAAAACATTATCTGCATCGTTTGAAGTTTCAAAATTGATAGCCAAATCGAAAAAAGCACACAATATCGGCGAATCTCTAATAAAACCTTGTATGCTCAAAGTTGCAGGAGAGCTTTTAGGCCTGGAAACTCAAAAGAAAATTCGTGAAATACCACTTTCAAACAACACAGTGAAGTTGCGTATTCAGAAAATGTTGACTGATATTGAAGAACAAGTTATCGACAAGATAAAAAGTAGTCCTTATTTTGCATTACAATGTGATGAATCTACCGATGTTTCGTAATGTTGTCAATTACTAGTATTTGTTAGATTTTTGGATGATAATAAAACCTTTAAAGAGGAGTTACTATTTTCTCAAGAACTTGAAACGACGTCGCAAGGTGCAGATGTTATGGCTGTAATAAGTCAATATATGGAGAAACATGGACTTATGTGGGCAAAGCTTGCGGGGTTTTTTATGGCGCTCCTGCTAAGCTTGGTTCTCGCTCTGGTCTCGCAGCATTGATAAAAATCCAGTTGCAATTACAACGCATTGAGTTATACAAACACTAGCTGCGAAAACGCTCCCAGAATGTTATGCTTCGACGATGAAAACAGCTATAAAAGTAGTAAATTTAATTAAAAAGAGGTCACACAATACACGTTTCTTCAAAAAATTGTGTTCTGATATGAACTCTGAACACGAAACTTTGCTTTTTCACATAGAAGTGCGTTGGCTTTCCAAAGGAAACATGCTATTGAGGTTGTACGAGCTAAGAGAGGAAGTAAAAGTATTTTTACCTAACTAGGAAAACAAAGAGTTGCTTAAATAGTTCTCCGAGTCAGAATGTCAAATACGTTTCGTCTATTTAGTCGATTTTTTCGCGCAACTAAATAAATTAAAGCTTCAACTGTAAGGGTCGGGCAATTTGAAATTGCAAGGCATGAGCAATATATTTGCTTATGAAGATAAAATCAGTGCGTTTATTGTTAAAATTGAACTATGGATCAGCAAAGTCGAAAGGGTGCTGAGATTAAAAGAGAAATACAGAAGAACATAATAATGGGTTAAACAAACTTAAAAAATGAATTCATTCGTTATTTTCCCGACTGCTAGGATAAAACTATTCAGAAACTGATCCACAATCCTTTCATCGTGACCGTTTCTGAGGTGCCTAATGTAATTCAAGAAGAAGTCATAGAAATGCAACACGACACTAACTTAAAAGATACTTTTGAGTCAGGAATTAATCGTGAAGATTTATGGAGCCAAAAGGCAATTTCTTTACCAAAACTGCGAGACATTGCTATTTGTTACCTCACTTTATATTCATCAACATATCTGAGTGAGCAGGGATTCGCGGCGCTTCCAAATATTAAAAACAAGCACCGAAATCGGTTGGATGCCACTGCCGACATGCGTTTGGCTTTGAGTAGCACTGAACCAAGGATTCAGAAATTAGTAAAGAGCATGCAATCACAAAAATCAAATTAAAATCTATCACTGTAATGTAAATTTACCGTAAAGAAAATTATGATACTAAGGAATAAATAAATGAAGGCTTTGAGTAATTTTATGCGTGTTTTATTTTAAAAAACCTCTCAACTTTCACATTTAGGTACTGTAGGTATATTACCTCCAAACCAATCAACTAACTGGGTGGTCCCTGGTAAGGTAGAAATTTTGTAAAATGATCCCTCATGACTAAAAGGTTAAGAACCACTGCCTTAGAGTCACACAATGATACAATCTACGCTCACGGGGAGGCCAGGCCGCTGACTTAGTTTATTGGTACCATTGCAGAATGTACGAAAGTCTCTAGTCGAGTGATGTGTAGCCAGGATATCCATTCGACTTTGTTCCTGATGATTTGGCACCATTTTAGGCGTGACTTGAAATATACGTCTACTGTTACTCATCTCCTCTTATATACAGAGTCCGTGAGAAGGACTACCGTGATACTTCGACGAGTCTAGATTCTGTTTATACAAGCACGACGCGCGACGGGAGGAAAAGAGTGTACAAAAGACCGGGAGAGCGCTATAACCAAGCCTGTATAGAAGAAAAAGTACCATACGGCGGAGGCTCTGTTCACGTGCGGGCTGGAATTTCTTCCGAAAGCCGTACTGAGCTAGTGGTGATAGAAAATGGAATTTAAACTGCAGAAAGATATGTCACTGAAATTCTGAATAACTATGTTGGTCCATTTTTAATGGACATGGGCGAGAATGCCGCTTTGATGCAAGAAAATGCCAGCCCGCATTCAGCTCAGATAGTGTTTGCCTATTTTCAAGAAGTCGGTATCACACACATTGAGTGGCCAGCACGCAGCCTTGACTTAAACCCCATTGAGCATACATGGGACAAACTGGACAATGTGTACGTCAGCGGAATCCACCGCCAATCACGCTACGTGAAATAATAGAAGATTTAATAGAGGAATGACATGAATATTCCGTAGCATCGCCTTAAAAACATAGTAGAAAGTATGCCAAACCGCATAACAGCAGTATTGCGAGCTCGCAGACGCAACACAAAGTACTAAAATGCGTGAAAACGGCACGTCTATAACCAATATACATTTACAAAATTACCGTAAGCACTACGCATTTTTATTTATTTAAAATATAAAGCATGAATTCATTTTTTTTATTTTCATTTAAGCATATTAAAATATTCTTCAATTTAGTCTTTATTTTATAAAGCTAGGTCAGTTGCTTTTGAAGATTTTCTAACCGACTCTTTTTCTTTGCGGTCCAGTGTAATTCAAGAGAGAAATTAAAATTGCAATTTAATACAATTGAACAACATTTCAGTTCTGTATTAAACGTGAAAAGTTGTAATGCCACAAAGCATCTTTTCACGGCAAGTGAGCTTCAATTATGCGAACGCAGACTATTTCAATGAACCAATTGCATTTTCCAGGAATAAAAGACCGGCGATACTGCTATTTTTCAATAGAGCTACATGAGTTTAAGCGATTTAGCTTATATATTTATTTATTGGCATCTTATTGCCAATTTTCAATCACAAAGAAAGAAAATTAGCATATATTTAGGTCTAGTTCTAATCATTTATTTTAAGTCTTAACTTCACCTGGCACTAAATTAGATAATATTCTATAAAACAATTATTCATATGCTATAAGAAATTGTTTAGATTTTTACGCAAAGTAAGGAAGCGTAATATAATTGCAATAAATAACTATAAACGCTATTATCTTGTTAATCATAATATAAAGACAACACGTAGGTATAAGGTAAATGTCACTAAAAACGTGCTTTTTAAATAGTTTTCGTTAAATAAATCGAGAAGTGTCAGCGTCATTGCTATATGAGCTGGCTATTTCTTAGATTTGTTAGTATATTTTAACATGCGCATGCACAGTCAGACAGGACATACTTGTATATCATGTAAAGGGTATGGTATAGTATATCCATATTTCGCAGTGGTCTTTAGCCCCTCGTAGTAGTGCAGATGGTGATTAGACAGTTGTAGTCTGTGTTTCCAGAGCTATTCAATTCGCGCAAACATTTCCAGAGTAAATATATTATTTGCCAGGATTATAAATAAATGCCTGTCGTGACGGAAGCCTCAAACAAAACAACGCTTTAAATAAACATATAGTTTACTGAAGAAGAATTCATAGTTCTGCAGCCCGGAAACAACTTCTTGTCTTTGATTATACACCTACAGAATGTCCCGTTTAACATGCACTTGAAAAGTTAAATCAACAATTTATACAACATTATGGTACAATCAAATATATTAAAACGTCGGCAACTTAATACCGTTGTGAACACGTAATAATGCCAACGAATGTAAATGGACAGCGAAGCCTATCGGTTTCCATGCTTCGCAGCACGATAGCGTTAAATGTTTATAACGCCCCTATGATGATACTATAACTTAGGTAACTACATAAGTGAACTTAAAGCATTTACAGGGGGTAATTCTCAATGATAATAAAGTGATACGTGTAACTTATGCTACTTCTTTGCAGTAATGATTTATGGAAATATAAATATCAAAATCAGTCTACCTACAACTCCCATTACGCGGCATCGTGGAACAACTGGCTGTAAAATAGTGCTCATAATGCCATATACAACACAAGTAGCTGATGCGGGCTACACGTGCAAGCTACTCACATAAGCAATGAAAGGAGCTTCGAAACGTAAATTATTTTAACTACAATAATCTGGCCGAAAATAACAGATGTATTATAGAATTCACCCCAATATTTTACATAATACGGATATCCAAAGAATTGTGTTTGGAATAGCGGATGTATTGAAAAGATTACAGGCATATATCGCAGTAGGAAATGTAAGCACCTTTAATCATAAAACTTGTGCGAGTAAATAGTGTTACGCGCTGGGTTCGAGGGATAAGAATGTAAAACAATTCGTATTTTATTCATACGACCTACTCATACGGAGCCATAATGATACAATCGATTTTTAAAAATAATCTCTCTATTTCTTTGCAAGAGCTTGGCAAGTATCACAGCGTACTCAAATAACATGAATCTATACTAATATTATAAAGCTGAAGAGTTTATTTGTTTGTTTGGTTGAACGCGCTAATCTCAGGCACAACTGGCCCGAATTGTAAAATTATTTTAGTGTTGGATAGCCCATTTATCGAGGAAGGCCATAGGCTATATAACATCACGCTACGACCCACGGAGGCGGCGCAGTAATCATAAACGCGAGTGAAACCGCAGGCACATCTAGTACAATTATAAAATGACAGATTGTGATACAGTTATGTAAAAAGGCAAAATATCGATGATTTGTTAAAAGACCAGTTATTATTCGGCGGGCTCACGTAATTACTTCCCAATCATTTTCTTGCATCCTATCCTGGTTTTCTTTAATCTAAGCTCGGCAACGCGAGCAAATGCAATGCAGACATGATCATAGACTATGGTAATTGCTTACCATATGGCGAGCACTCTTATAGTATAAGAAGATATATAAAATCACTGATTGCTATGTTTCATCAACTAACACTGGTACACTTGGCATAGCCTCTGCATTTCAGACGCCGTTTAGGCAATGTACAATATTCAAAGTACTTGTAAAGGATGGTCACTAAATGATTAAGAAGAAGACTGCCTCGTTGGTTCGTTAATGTAAGTTTGCACTATATTTAAAATTATAGTGGGCTCTGGATTCTGTTTGGATCGAAGAAAGAAATATTGGAGTTTTATAACATGAAACAGAAATCAAACATCGAATATGAAAATACGCCCAATAGTAATACTTAAGTACTGGCCTGTATGCAAATTGTCAGTTAATTTACATGTATTAAACCCTTAACTAGTATCGAGGTCAAAATTGACCCAAAGGCTAATATTTTTTGTCACAACTTAGCAGTCTAAGTACCTACACTCTTGCGCACCAAGGTAATCTCATTAAATCGCGAGGTGTGGCAGGTGACAGACGCGCGTTACTCTACTGTAGCCCTTTCAGACCCGGCGAACACGATTGTGATGTTTGTTTATAGCAAAAAATTTCATAGTGATTTTATGAATATCTAAACGGGCCTAACACCGTACGATTGTGACGCGTATGTTCTTTCATTAGAGCGAGCGAGATAAGTAGCTTACCTCGCGTGATTCAAGTTTGAACTCGTTCATTTTCGCCTCGACGCGAGCAACGGCCAGCCGACGTGTGAGTATATATTTTGTCACGTAAATAATGATTCCGTTAAATGTTATTGTTAAATATATTAAATAGTGAATAGAATTATCTAAATACGAATAAATATCTGTATTGTTTTAGGTATTTCTGATTAAAATCGTAGTCTAAATAATACCGTCACAATTGTATTGTACCGGGCCAAAGCATATATAGTCGGCAGAATGACCAGTCGGTGGAATGCGATCAATGAGGACGAAATTGAGGAGCTTTTGGAGCGATCCGATTTAGAAAACGCTGACGACGAGAATGACGAGATATTTTGTCCCTTTGAAGACCAGTATTCATCGAATGACTCCGAGTCAGATCAACAGAATGAACAGGCAATGCCAGGTCTCCAGCCCCAAAGCTCAAGCAAATGGTTAAAGAAAAGGTTCCGTAGCAAGGATTTACCTGACGAATTGCCTGAAGAGTTACCAGATCTTAAATCACCAGCAGAATACTTTGAAGCTTACTTCACGGAAGATCTTTTTGAGCAATTTGCTAATGCCACTTCTCAGTATTACATCGCCGATAAAGGACAGCCTATGCGACCACATTGTACTCCAAGCGAAATAAAAAAGTTTTTTGGTGTCCATGGTATGATGAGCATTGTGAAATGTCCGCGTATGAAGATGTACTGGAATCAAAAATTTAAGTATGATCCGATAGCTAATACCATGTCTCGCGAGCGTTTTTTTCTACTGCGAGTAAATCTGCACGTTGTAGATTACAATAACGTAAGTGACGAGCAGAAAAAAGCTAACAAGCTTTGGAAAATACAGCCAGTTATAGATGCTGTAAGAAACCGTTGCCTTCAGCTGCCACGCACCACCTACAGGTACTCCATCGATGAACAAATGATTCCTTTTACGGGAAAAACATCTGAAAAGCAGTACGTACCCAACAAACCTCGACCAGTAGGTTTAAAAAACTTTCTTGTGACGACTCCTCAAGGATTGGTGCTGGACTTCGAGATCTACCAAGGTGCAACAACAGATTTACCGGACAGGTCTTTCGGATTAGGGCCTTCAGTTGTATTAAGATTAGCCAGAACAGTACCACGAGGAAGCTTATACTTTGACAGGTATTTTACAACTGTCCCACTGTTATCAGAGTTAACAAAACGTAATCTAGATGGGACTGGAACGTTAATGACAAATCGATTTAAAAAAGACTTTTACGAATTTAAAAAAGATAGAGATATGAAGCGAGGTGATTGGGAAGAAGTTTGTAGCCCTGATGGTAAATTATGTGCAGTGAAATGGATGGATAATAAAAGTGTATTGATGGTTTCAACAATACATGGCGCTGAACCCAAATCTTCTGTTTCTAGATGGGATAAAAGGACAAAAGTTTACAAAAGCGTACCCTGTCCATCAATCGTCCAAAATTACAACAGCAACATGGGGGGCATCGACCTGTGTGACCAAATGATGGAGACGTACAGAACCTGGTTTAAAACTAAGAAATGGACTGTGAAAGTGATTATACATATGTTTGATCTTGCAATCGTGAATTCTTGGTTCGAATATAAAGAAGCTGCTAAAAGAAATAACATTCGTAAATCTGACATAATGGACCTCTTGGCCTTTCGGTTGTCTATTATCGATTATTTGTTAGATGGTCCTGCTAGAAAGCGGAAGCGTGACGATCTGGAGCTCGCTGAAATGCCGGCTTCCGAAGAGTATCGACCTGCAGTCCTACCATCTATAGATAGAAGATACGATGGTTTCAATCATTGGCCTGTTATAGATACTATAAAAGCCCCACGAAAATGCAGACTGGCAGACTGTTCAAGTAGATCTCGCACGCGTTGCACAAAATGTAATGTGTATTTGTGTCTCACGAAAGATAAAAATTGTTTTTTTAATTTTCACAACAAATTGTAATACCCATTTATTTTAACATTTTTCATTTGTGATTTTAAGTTTTAAGTAATAGATTTGATCTCAAAATGCCATACCAAATAAGTGATAAAGCAAGAGGCTCAGTAACTAACAGACTGATTTTTATATAATTTGTATTTGTAGTTTATGATTCGTTGATTTTTGATAATATTTTAATAAAGATTATTGAATATATAGTAACTTTAATTTATGGAAATTACCTATTTTATAGCAGTAAGTTACAAATAAATCATCAAGACCCACGCCCGTGCCAATTGTGACGCCCATGTAATATAGGCCAGCTCAACACGATTGTGAGCATCACAATTGTGACGGTGGATCAAATAGGCCCGAGTTAATACAATTGTACGCCACCTGAAAAAGCAAGATGGCGGCCTGAAATTACTGAAATATTAAAATAACTGCCTACTTAGGGTCTCGAATAGCTCCAATTACTACTTTATTTCTATAAACGTTGTTTTGTTATTCTTTGGGTCTGAAAGGGGTAGAGTAGAGAGATGTAGATTATTGGGATCAAAATTGACCCCGATACCGGATATGAATATTTTATTGTAAGAGTTATTTTTAATGTTTCATTATTATTTTTAGGCTATAATCACTACGATGGCGGGTTTTTTACGCGACTGTGAAATTTTCCCAACTTTTAGAATATTAAGACCTAGAATCGGTCTCGAAAATCGTTCATGACGCCACAACAACTACCTGTGAGCAAGAAACCATCAGCGATTGTGAGTAAGCGAAGATTAACTTAGCTAAAGGAGATACCCTAGACAAAAAAGAGCGTAAACGTTTTTTCTACGCTTTTGAACGCCAAAAGTGTAGAAAGTGCCTGCATTACATGTACATACTGCTATAACGGTCACTTGTACCAAATTGTAGAAATTATGACGTCTTTTTTCTATGAAAATTTGTTTTAGACCATATTTTTTTTTTATGCTCTCAGAATAAGTTTCTTATTTTTATTATATTGATTATAAGATAACAAGTTCAAGTTGGTATGTTATATTATTTTTAGTTTATATATAAATAAGAATATCTATGGTAGAGTCTTAGGAAATAAGGTGTTACCTATTTTGGAAATAAGACATGTGATCTTTTGTTAACATTTGTCAAAAATTTAATTAATATTTACGTTATGCTCTTTTCCCTTAAATAAAACAAAATTAAAAACTAACACTTGTTTTTTTCTATGCACATGTGCTATGGTAGAGTCTTAGGAAATAAGGTGTTACCTATTTTGGAAATAAAACATGTGATCTTTTGTTAACATTTGTCAAAAATTTAATTAATATTTACGTTATGCTCTTTTCCCTTAAATAAAACAAAATTAAAAACTAACACTTGTTTTTTTTCTATGCACATGTGCTATGGTAGAGTCTTAGGAAATAAGGTGTTACCTATTTTGGAAATAAGACATGTGATCTTTTGTTAACATATGTCAAAAATTTAATTAATATTTATGTTATGCTCTTTTTCCCTAAATAAAACAAAATTAAAAACTAACACTTGTTTTTTTTCTATGCACATGTGTGTGGGTCGACACCACCGGTACGTTGTCTTTTCTAGCGAAACCAGCTAAGGGTTAATACATTTTAATTTTCTTTTTGCATAATCGTGGTTGAGAAACTTTTTGCTTTTCTGCCTTTGGGACTGCTTTGATGCATACCTCTCCGCGGGGCACCGGTATGACGGGCTCACCAGGGAAAAGATACCCCGGTAATACCTAAGCCTACCACGGTGTTCTTGCAACCATAGACGGCAAGGTCGTTCGAATCGCTTTCACATGCAATCGCGACCTCGCCAAGGTAGGATTTTAAATAAAAATACTTTCTCTACTGGCTCCTTGGGGGGATACAAAGACACGACACAGAGGCGCACGTGGGAACAAGCACGCCGCCTCTCGGACCTGGTGCTGATCGGGTGGCGAGTAGTGGCGGTAGCTGGAGGGAGAGGGTTTAGGCGACCTTCTCCCTTTCCGCCTCCTTGATGGAAATTACTTTCTCACAGGAGGCGATGGCGTTCCACGATCTCTCACTACGGACCATAGACTGCACCACGGCCGGGATTGAGAGGGCAACCAGTCCGACTGCCGCAATCAACTAACGGCGATGTCCAGGCGGGCCAATCCGCCAAAGTGTGCAGCGCCGTGTCCACGACAACATCGCGGCAGTCGCCGCAGTGATAACATCCGGGCGTCTCCTGCCGGCCTATACGACAAAGGATCTAGCCAAAACAACCGTGGTCAGTCATTGCCTGTATCAGCCGGAACGTGAGGGCGCCATGCTGCCACACCAGCATCAAAAACGGGACTTACTGCCACGATCGTGCCGTGCCCGGCACTGGAGTGCACATGTCGATTTCTCCATTCTTCCACTAGGACCTGGCGGAGTTCAGACCGTGCCGCCTCTAAAGCGGGCAGAGCTGGTCCTTCGCCCAAAGCTAGCGTTTCCTGGAGCCAACGGTACAGCGACGCCAGAAGCGCCGCTTTCAGGTCTCAGAGCATCGATCCGGCGAGGAGGCTCGCTGCCTCAAATGAAATCGTGCGGTAGCCTCTAATTAACCTAACGGCCATTGCACGCTGTGGCGCACGAAGCGCCGAAATATTGCGGGTCGTCAGGTTATCTCCCCAGACTGGTGCCCCATTAAGGGCCATGGACCACACGACTCCTTCGTAGAGCCTCCGGCAGGAGGTGCCTGGCCCCCTTAGATTGGGCAGCAGAAGTGTGAGCGAGCAGACGACGAAAAAAAAGACGTACGTGATACGATACGTGATGTGGGCTTCTGGAGCTGGGCGGTTCCGAGGGCCGTGGGAATAGACTGCCTCGGATTTAGAGATTTTGAGAGGGCCACCTCAAGGCCCATTCGCCGGATACGACTCACGACTTGTGCAACCACAGCGGTCGCCAATATGGCCGCCGCCCGGTGCATCTAACCCCTAGCCGTGACAAGAGTGTCGTCGGCGTAACAAATGACGCCGGCGCCACGGGGGAGGGCACCTCGCAGTTGAGCTACATCTAGTATAAGCTATGAAAATCAATAATAAATTATCTGATCTTATTCTTTCATACTATTACAGTGGCAAATAAGTATACAGTCACCATACCCTATTGGTCAATTATCCTCAATTACACAATATGACACCAACCCTGCCAGAAGAATAGTAGCTGTGCTTCCTTGCAAAGACGGCAAAGCTAAAGAAAGAGAGATGAGGCTAAGAGAAAGAGGAATGGAACATCACACTTATTTGAATTTTGAGAATTATGCCAGATTAAATTAGATTTGAGTGAAATGCCATGTTTAAAAGTAGATTACAGCGCACTGCAAACATCACTTAAATTGTGGGTAGTGGAATAAATTCTTTTTTAATAATGATAGTAGCTCTTTTGTCCATGTATAGTAATTTCAATTATAATTATTAATAACCATAGAAGTATATAACCTGCTTTAGGAGATAGTTAATATCCACATAAATTATTTAATAAAAATCAACATTCAAGTTAATGAGGCCATTAAAAATAAGGAATGAATACAAAATTAATACATAATAATTAAATTTAGAACTTACTTGAAATTTTCTATTGCTGGCATCTTTTGAAGACTCCACAGCATTGAGTTTCTGCAATGTGTATATAATTAATTATAAGCATGGAATAAAATTATATATTATAACATATCTGAAACTTTATTACACAGATACTGTTATATGTTATAAATAATAATGCTGTCAATTCCTGTTAAAACAGTTCAATGTTAAAAGAAAAAGAATTCCACTACAGGTAAAATTAAAATTTTACAAAAAATGGGCATGACATTGGTGGCAATGCAAATGAACGAGTATAACTCATTGCCCTGTGACACTATTGGTTCGTAAAATGATGTATTAAACAATAAAAGACTATGGATTTTAATGAATACCAAAGTTAATGTAAAAGCAAATAATTATACTATTTATATGGTATTTATATCTATAAAGGCCAAGTACTGGAGCAGGCCAGACTACCGGGTGATTTACCCTATCTAGGTGTACTGAATCATCACAGCCTCATGGCACATGTGTCTTAGTTGCACCACTAACAAATATATATACATATAATGTCAATCTAGTCTCTCTGTATCTAAACTAATCTATGTCTATCTAGTAATCTCTAGTAATCTAGTCCAATGTCTTTATAAATAAAATATAATAGGATTTAATTAATATCTGTTAAAATTATAACACTACTTACAGAAATCTGGCAAAATGACAATTAGTTTTTTTTTATAAACCTACTGATATGAAGTAATAAAATATTAGACCAGACCTTATTTAATAAAACCTTATATAAAGAAGTATATAAATTGGGCTAAAAACTGTTTTCTTACCCTTCTATGGCATAACAGGATTTTCGAGTCTCAATTGTGTAAAAAGATCTGGAAGCAATAAAAAAAAATAATACCTTCGCCATAACGGAACCTATTTCTTTGGAACGGCAATCAATTATATTATATCACATTATATTACTGCCAATATTTAATGCCATTTGACGGTCTAATTTATAGAATTCCCTTTTTAAATATAAAACGCTAAACTCACATTATAGGCGATAGGTTGAGTACCTACAAAAAGGATTTTAAAATATAAAATCA
Source organism: Catocala nupta (assembly GCA_963675205.1). Taxonomy (NCBI): domain Eukaryota; kingdom Metazoa; phylum Arthropoda; class Insecta; order Lepidoptera; family Erebidae; genus Catocala; species Catocala nupta. The sequence continues at coordinate 27,246,074 of OY776078.1, read as the reverse complement.
TATTTATGCACACCCAGTAACAATTGTCAAACGATTCTAGCAGATTAAGCGTTTAATATTTCTATCAAGATAAATAAGGTACTTAAACTTATTACAAACATTAATATAAAATAAATAAATAAATTAATTAATTAAGTTAAACTTAAAAGATTAGTCATTACAAAGCTCTATCCTAGATATCACAAGCTCTCAATCCTCAATTTGTTATTGTTTGCGTTTGGCATTGGCATCTACGGTGTTGCCAGATAAATGTAAGACAAAATAAATATGTTGAATTTAAATTAATTCATATATATATTACATATATTATTATATATTATTATTATTATTATTCTACACATATAGAGAATTTTGGGATCAAATTTTCCAAAATACATGTTTATTAAATTGAAATTAACTTTTATTACTACCAACGATACAACAATACACTAACCAATAAACTTTTTTGTGCAGATGACTAATAATTTTTGAGCTCAGTGTAAGGTATGGTAGGTTGTATTGAACTTAACGCAATAAATAAGTATTATAGTTTTTAAAAAGTAAAACTTGAAAGTTAATAATATAATAATAATATTCTACCACATACACACAACACCATCTAGCCCAAACTAAGCAGAGCTTGTACTATGGGTACTAGACAATAGATAAACATACATATATACTTTTTTCTTGTAAATACATACATATTATACATAGAAACACCCAGACCAAGACAAACATCCATGTTCATGCACACAAATGATTGAATTGTGCGGGAATCGAACCCGCGACCTCAGGCGTGGCAGTCGGTTACACTAACCACTACGCCATCGAGGCCGACAGTTAAAATATAAGTGGTATCTGAAAACAATGTTTGGAACTGTCTGAACTGTATATAAAGGCTTACAGGGAACGAAAGCAAATAACAGTCAAAACATTTCATCCTTATTATTTTTAAGATAGATATGTTAAATACAGTTCAAAAACCGTTTATGAAATTGTATATGTGGATTTAAATTACACCCATATATTTATATATATCATTATTATTTATTTATAGCATAACAAAACATTTACTTGTGACCAACTACAGCTCCGTATCGTAAACAGACAGTGTATATAGACAATGAAAGAACAAAATTAAATTAATGAAAATTTCAATCTTATTGAATAAAGAAAATAAAGGAAAGCAAAGGAACACTATGTTATTGTTTAAATTGATAATCTGGCATAATGTATAATTTTCATTTACAGTTCCATACGTGTTATTTAACTGTTTTCAAGTTGTTCCAAATATATTTTATATATTTTGTCGAACAAAAAATCGCGTTTCCTTTTATTTCTTTTTGGAGCATTAAAAAGCTTTTCCTAATTTTTCCGTCAGAATATTTGCTTTATTTAGGCAATTTATAGATAAAACCAAAAAACTTATTCTTATTGGAATTTTCACTTGCAAACGTCTGTGTCATCTCTCGACGGCATTTGTTGTACGGTGCCTTTTGTGCGCACAACTTATTATTGCAAAGTATATATTTTTAATGTAAACGTCAGAATTGTGAATAAGTCTTTAGGGCCTATTAGTAGTAAGATTGGTAGTAATACGAGCAATAAAGGAGGACTACCTCTTAATACATTTCTAGAGGGTTCAGGGCTAGATTACAGGTTACAAAGAGGTGGTGGAGTAATATCCCACTTGCTGTATATGGTTGACTTAACAGAATATTGTCTTATGTTTACGCGAATATAGTGTTAGAGTTTTCAAAATTATGTAATAACAGTGTTTAAAGTAAAATAAACAACGCGATAAAATCCGTATAGTGTTTAATTTCAATGTTGACTTAACAGGTTCACAGTCCAAGTTTCGGAGTGAAAGTCGGTATCTTAGGAGTTTAGGTAAATAAATAACATTGTAATATAATATATATATATATATATATATATATATATTTACATCACAATACTGATCTTACGTCCTTTCATTTCGCATTATTGTAACGTCCACTACTTTTAGTTTATTTTTATAAACTATGACAGCGAATATTGGTCCATTAAATAATTTCAAAAATCATGTATATCTTATTTTCTTAAATATTTACGATATGTTGATATACAAATATTCGTATATTGCCAGACGGAGGGAAACCAATAAGGACTCCGATCTATATTACCACTCATCAGAACTCCTATGATATATATGATTTTTAATTCATTCTGCTCGACCACTTGGAGGTCATGGATTGCCCAGCCGTGCTATACTATAGACTGTTTATAATAAGCAATATTAATAAATATTGTTTTCATAATACGGACGCCAGATTACCCAAAAATATTCACACTAACTATTATTTGACGTCCATATATTTCCGATATCAGATAGGTATCGAAGATATGGACGTCAAATAATACTAAGTGTTAATATTTTAGGGCAATCTGGCGTCCGTATAAGGGTAAATGTCCAACGGACGTAAGAATACTTCCGTTCAAAATCCTTGTGATGTACATTAATCTACTTTAACAGGTTTATTTAAATACAATCGAACATAAGCGTGAAAAGTTCTTAATATACGGACGCCAAATAACGCACGTTATACATATTTTTAGTAATATAGCGTCCATATTTAAAACAAAAATAATTTCAACAAAGTTCAAAACAAATGAAACTTCACAATTTTTTATCTTTTTATTGTATCGGAGGTAAACGAACAGACTGATCGCCTGATGGTAAGCGATTACCGCCGCCCATGGACACCCGCAACACCAGAAGAGTCACAAATGCGTTGCCGGCCTTTTAAAAAGAGTACGCTCTTTTCTTGAACGTTTGTAGGTCGTATTGGTCCGGAAATACCGCAGGCGACAGTTCATTCCACAGTTGTGCGAGGCAGAAAATTTCTGGAAAACGCACAGTTGTGGACTGCCAACCGTCTAAATGATGAGGATGGAAATTCTATCGCGTAGGACGATGGCGAAAAGAGGCGGCAGGGATCAGTCTGAACATTTTCTCGGACCACTCCCCATATTAAAAGCGATAGAAGTTGCATAGCGAGGCCACATCTCTACGCAGCGCCAAGGGGTCTAGCCGATTTGAAACAACCTGGCAGGCGACGATTCGAGTCGCTTTCCGTTGAATGCGATCCAGAGGGAGCAGCTGGTACTGGGGTGCCCCTGCCCAAAGATGAGAACAGTATTCCATGTGAGGCCGAACTAGCGCCTTGTAAAGTAGTGGCGGTGGCCTTACCCTCTAAATAGTCGCGGAACTGGACTTTACTCGATATGTCGACACCAAGTATTCCAATATAGGCTGAGGCAGTTATGGGGATGTGCTCAAAACGAGGAGATACGATCAACGGCAGTATTTTAGCGGTGAATGCGCAGACTTCTGTCTTTGTGGGGTTAAATCGGACCAAATTAAGTCTGCCCCAATCTGAGACTTTCTTTAAAGAGGTCTCAATTCCACAAACAAGTTTGTTTCGGCTCTCAATGACATTTTCCCGAGAGATGTTAGCGCGGCCGGTATAGAGAGCATCGCTCGTGCTGTCGTCCGCATAACAATGAATGTTGCTTATTTGCAACATGTCATTGATATGGAGGACGAACCGAGTAGGCGATAGCAGACAGCCTTGCGGGACACCAGCACTTACAGGCATGGAGTTAGAGCATTCACCGTCGACTGCGACCTTAATGCTTCTGTCTGCTAAAAAGCTAGTGACCCATTCGCATAATCTCTCAGGAAGCCCATAGGAAGGGAGCTTCGAAAGAAGCGCTTTGTGCCAGACACGACCGAAGGCCTTCGCTGTGTCCAAACTAGTCGCCAAGGCCCCCTTTGTCTCGTTGGCCTGTGCCCAACGATGTGTTAGGTATACTAGAAGATCACCAGCCGACTGACCCTTACGGAAGCTGTACTGCTGGTCACTAAGCAGCTTATGACCCTCTAGGTACCGTAAGTGCTGGTAGTTGAAAATGGATTCCATTATCTTAGAGGAAAGGGGGGTTATGGCTATCGGTCTGTAGTGGGACGGATTTGAGCGGTAGCCTTTTTTTGGGATCGGGTAGACCAATGCTGACTTCCATGATGTCGGAACTACGCCAGAAGAGTAAGAGAGTCGAAATAGTCGCGTTAAGACCGGAGCCAACTCAGGAGCGCACATCTTTAAAACAATAGGAGGGATTCCATCAGGCCCACTCGACTTATGGATATCAAGGGATAGGAATGCTAAACGCACTGAGCGTTGGTAGAAACGGATATCCGGCATACATCCGTCACACCGCGGTATAGTAGGCGGTTTTTGTCCCCTGTTATCCAAAGTCGAGTTGGACGCAAAGAGTTTGCCCAGAAGATCGGCTTTCTCTTTTGCGTCGTGGGCCAACGAGTCATTTCCTATGTGTAGCGGTGGAAAGGATGGCTTGCAGAAATTTCCTTTGATAGCTTTGGCAAGAGACCAGAATGCACGAGTTCCCGAAGCTCAAGCCTCGCCAATTCTACCGATGTGCTCCGACTTCGCCCTTGCAATGTCTCGTTTGAAGGACCTGGAAGCAAAGTTATACTCCTTTTTTAATGCGTTGGTACATTACATGCCGTCACCGCATCAGCCTAGACTTGGTAAGCTTCCTGCTTCCTGCGAGAAGCTTTTTTGGAAGATGGACTAAACCAAGACCGAAATTTGCCACCAATGCATGGGGACCGCAGAGGGCGGAATAAAAAGTTCCATAACCTGTAGCACCACATAAGCAATAGAGTCAGCAACGGTATTGGGATCATCCGCCGAGAAGCATACTTGTCCCCAAGGGTAGGACGCAAAGAAGGACCGCATCCCATCCCAGTCTGCTGACTTGTAGTGCCAAACACGGCGGCTGCGTGCGACACGCGATTGCGGCGGGCACGTGAGAGGCACTGTACTCCGGACAAAGCAGTGATCTGAGAAACCAAGTGGGGCGCCAACAGATACGCGGTAGCCATCCGGATGTGAAGTCAGCAGAAGGTTTAACACCGAACTATCAATCCTTCATTCAGTGAGGTAGATATTTATAATTATGTAATAAGATTTTAAGAAACATAATTAACATAATTTGGTATTTGAAATGACATAGGTAGTATTGAAATTAAACTACTATATACGGATTTTATCGCGTTGTTTATTTATCACTGTATTACAAAATTTTGAAAATATTACTCTACTACTACTATTGATTTTATTTGACTAATTTATGTAATATTACACAGTGATAAATAAACAACGCGATAAAATCCGTATATAGTAGTTTAATTTCAATGAATAACATTCGCGTAAACAGAAGACAATATGACATAGGTAGTAATTTAAAGCTAAACTCTAGTTGCACACAATGGCATAAATTACAATAAAATATAATCAAATATTACAATAATCTGGCGTCCGTATTATGAAAACAGGTGTCTCTGTATTTTCATAATACGGACGCCAGATTACCCAGAAATATTCACACAACTATTATTTGACGTCCATATCTTCGATATCAGATAGGTATCGAAGATATGGACGTCAAATAATACTAAGTGTTAATATTTTAGGATAATCTGGCGTCCGTATATTGTAAATGCCCAACAGACGTAAGAATACCTCCTTTCAAAATCCTTGTCATGTACATAAATCAACTTTAACAGTTTTATTTAAGTACGTATGTTATAAAATTTAATTTAAAAAAGTTAAATATTATCAAACAGAAGCGTGAAAAGTTCTTAATATACGGACGCCAAATAACGCACATCACACATATTTTTTAGTAATATAGCGTCCATATTTAAAACAAAAAGAATAACTATATTTCAAGACAATGTATAGAGTACTTAATCCTATAGAATGTTTCGGCGCGGCCGTTTTGTCTCGGTATAGCGTCTACACTTTAATTAGATATAAGTATTATCAAAAAGTCAAAATATAAGTACTACCTAGGTAGATACCCCACGACGGCGTCGGCGGCCGGTGTATCACCTATACGAACCGACTAATTGACTTACCTACAAAGGAATTATTTTCCCGAAATAAAAATACCTACCAAATGTTAGTTCATATTAAAGACTCTTGTCAACAAACAATCAACTAATGTTTTATAGATAATTGTAGGTAGGTAGGTAGATTATTTAATGCATTGATTTTATTTTCTTCTAACTTTGTAACCGTGCCAAATCACACGTTGAAAATGCCATTTGAACTACTTATTTGAATCAAAAGTGGACACCTAGTTATCAACTCATGCAGAATTGTAGAACCTAACTTATTTCATTGTTCATTCCACTATAATGTTCTGCTTTATTTGATAACAATTTGATTAATTGACGATCTAAAATTCTACGCTGGATTCCCATCCTTTTTGATTTTTGACTATTTTTGGTTCCGATAGTGCATACCTACCCACTTTACTCGAAAAATACATAAATAATAGCAAGAAGTGATTTATTTTCCGTCTATGAGGAGAAGAACCTTCTCCTTTTTTGAAGTCGGTTAAAAAGGGAGGACGTCGAAAAAACAGCCATATTAAAAAAAAATCAATGCATTACAAACATAAAACCACCTTATTCCGCTCAGAATTAAGGTGCTCTCAAGATTACGTATATATGTTACGATTTGATGCCAAATAGATATAACTGTGAAAGTTCAAACTAAAGTACCTAATACTGTAGTAGTTCTACAAACAGTAAACCTCGCGAGAGAGCTTATTTCTCACAATTTTCTCAACTTTTTTTATACAACAATAGCCGACTGCTATTGTATCTCGCAGTTGACATGCCTAAGACAAAAATTGATGTAGGAAATATTTATTTTATTTTTAAATTCCTATTCAACGATACCCTACTTGAAACCCTACTTGGGGTTGAAAAATGTATCCTCTCTTTACATGTAGGTATAGAGTCACACGTAATTTTTACTCTTTTCAAAATTTTATTTAAGAACTCTTTAGTTACCTAGCCGTTAACAGAAGACACATGTGTGTTAAACGTTTATATAGTACTGATAGTTTCCGAGAAAATCGTCTGTGACATACAGACGGAAGGATGGACAGACGGACATGGTGAATTTATAAGGATTCCTCGATTACTCCGAAACCCTAAAGAAACTATTCAGCGCTAAAAATGCATCAAACCGTCAAACGTGACCTCGCACCCTCACTGTTGGTGCGAGTTCATTCACAGATTTACACGCAATCTCAAGTTGGTTGTCATATCTCAACAATCACTTGACCAATTCTGATAATTTTTACCACAACTTGTAAGGATGGTTTTTTTTATATACCTACCTACCGAATTTCATCAAAATCGGTTGGTAATTAGCGCCGCAACAAACTTCTCCGCTTTTTATGGAAACCACTCGTCCTACTAAAAATGGCCGACGACAAAAAAATCAAATACCTAATGCATAGAACCTATATACCTACCAAGTTTCATCAAGATTGGTTCAAAATAACGACCTGTACGCGAGTACGATCATACAAACAAACAACTTAACTGACAGACGAAAGAAAATTTGGCCAGTTGATGCAAAGACGCTTCACTCGCTCGGTCAATTATAATTCTTAATACTGTAAACCTTACTTTTATCTCCTCGTATCAATTTTAATATCCTTGCACTTCGACGATTTTCACTGGTCATTTTGCCAAAAGAGGCGGAGGTCACATATCTTATCAAATGAATTCGCGCGAAACCCGTATACGACATGTTATAGTGAAATACTATGATTTATCTAAAACATAAACAATGCGCACAGTACGGCAACGTCACATCTCCAAAGTTTGTGCGGAAGTCAAACACGCCTATCAATGAAAGTATTTACAAATTGACAACAGCGCTATTCGTTTTGCAACGAAAATCAACGGAACTACGTAAATATACAGTATAGCAAGATTGGAAGAAAAATGACGTCCAATTTGTTTTTCATATTTTGACTTTTCTAGTATCAGTGTGTCATTTCTCGAAGATTGCGCCTAGTCTCCTATTTGACGTCCATATATGGACGTCGTAAGCAGGTGGACGCCACATTAGATGCAAAAATGGCCATAGTGGACGTACAATAAGTTACAGGATATATATATATATATATATATATATATATATATATATATATATATAACTGGAAAATAGCTTTTTTATAGCATACCACATTTGATTCATTTGATAGCTAGTAGGACGTAACCAATATATGTAAGTATGAAATTAATTTACTTATAAAAGTGGTCCATTTGATAACGCGTTTCACAAAATTCACGCCGACTCATATTAAAAAGGCAAGCTGATGATGTTTGCCTATGACCATTACCAAAGTAGTAGTATCGACGAGATGGCAACATATTACGCAGGACAGTATACAAATCTCATTCAGTCTTTTTGTAATAAAAGTAAAACTGATTGGTAATGTTCTTTTATATCGTAAAGTGTACAAATCAAGATACATATTTCATATTTTTTTCTGAACGACCATCAGTTCCACTATAAGACATTTCCAGGTTATCCATTAATTACTGGACAACCTGTATAAGTATTGTTATATTTCTGTAACTTCTACTATATTAGTTAGTAACAAATTTTGTAATGGCAACATTATTTATGGTGTCGCCCTTCTTTCCGCATGAAGCCGATTTGTGTTTTGACTATTTGACATAATAGTATTCAATATTTTATGGTTTTATTTAATTGATTTTCACAGTTTATTTTGTTCAAAGTTAGTTTAGTTTCAAGCCCATAAACATGACTTGGGGTTTCGTAACATGCGGGCCTAACGAGGCCCTTGTCGTATCTGGTAAGTACCTATTTACCTTATCAATATAATTATCCTTAAATAAATTACCTATAGATTATTTTTAGGATAATAATTGCACTTAGTATTCAAAGTTTCATACATGACAATACTGTGATCTTAATTCTTTTGTGATGACATCATTATGAATTATTAAACGGACAGTATAGCTATGCGATTTCCGATGCTATGTAGTTATCTAAATGTTTCTGCGTACTAAAGATTTATTGTACGTTATCGACTATAGCAGATAACTAATGTGCTTTGCGTTTTTAGTTGTATAAAAATATTATATTTTATTAAAACTTTATTTTGTTGTATTGTTTTATTTACCAATGTGCATTGTGTTGTATTTATCTATGTATATCTGATACAGTAAAAGCTTAAATAGTCAGCTATTAAAACCAAATTTATTAGGGATAATAAATAAAAGTAATTACTGTTGATATATACTATTGTATGTATGTTACACCCAGAGTGCAAATATTAGTCCAATTGGTGTTACCAATTAGCCTAATTGAGTTTGAGTGTGTCCTTAATATGCAATTCTGGGAAAACCAGACTACAATACTGCACAGTTACAGCATGCATTTTGTTTTGGATGTATGCCAATAATTACTAGCTTGTTCTGTAGAAGTGCCAAAATATGTATAGCAACATAAATTTAAGTATAAAGATATATTTTAGCAGTATTATGCTAATTATACAATTAGTTCTAGTACAGTATAAAATGTATTTAAATATGAATGAAATCTTTATATTTAAATATGTAAGTGAATAAAGCATAGAATAGGCTCTTAAAATAAGGGTTTCGGTGAAATAAACATCGAAAGTACCCTACAGAGTATGGTAAACAACAAATACACTAGTAAATATATGTTTTGGCTAAATCATAAATTAAATACAAATTAAACTAATTCAATTATTGTACATTATTATTACAAATTCACTCTTATTAAATGCATGGCTACTTCATGATATGGTTATACTTATAATTGTTTAGATCTTTTGAATCATATAGGGAAAACAATTTACTGCATCACTGTACAATAACATTATCAGTTGGAGCATGGAACCCTATAAATCTCCATGCTTCACCCAGGTAGAGAACCTAGGTGAAGCACGGGACCGGACTCAAATTTACCACCTCATGATGTGGCCCTCGATTTCAAGAAATGGTCCACTAAAACTGACCATATTGCTTAAATATCAACACTTGATGATATGGCAGTCCTTGTTTGGCCATAATTATCATTAATGTAGGGTTTTCATAATATCATATTTTTAGTATAAATTCCAAATAAAGAAGAAACACATATTTGAAGTACTTTTGTGTCATAAGTCATAACAATGTTATGTTTCACTGTTATTGAGAATAATATAACTATTTTACAATATGTTCTCTAATTTATAAGCATATCATGAAGTAGCTGTGCATTTAGCTGTTCATATTGTTAAACACTGTTTGTTTGTTGATTTGGCCAGACCATATCATAATGGGGGCTTTGGGTATTTGACCATATCATGAAATGGACACCCACATCATGAAGTGATCAATTCTATGATCTGGCCACAACATATGTATACATGTGTACTTTTGGCATTGCAAACAATCTTAACTATTTACATTAGCTGCTTATCATTAGACAGACTGTGTACTTAGTTGCCAACATGATAATGTAAAAAGAAATTATATTAATTAAAATAACATAATATATGACACACCAATAGCTAGACAGATGGATATACATTTATCACTAGTTTTCATTTTCAAATCCAACAATGTTGTCATGTTGTATGGGTATACTAAATATTAAACAACAGACAGCAGACACCGGTCAGTCTCCAACAATCTAAATTACAATTTTAATTGTATAGTATAAAAAAGTTTTATAGAAAATAACAATAACATATACATAATTTGCGCCCAGTACCTGGGCTAAACTAGTGCCTTAGAGGTACCATATTTTCCAATGGCATCCATGTACTAGCTGCAAAAGTTAAAAGTACCTCATATGTTTCATTATCATGATATATTCTAATTGCTTGTGACTTCAATGAGTAGGGTACTTGATGTTATAATTACTCACTAACCATAATTTAAATGCTGTGGATGCCAGCAATGCTTTAATCATTGTCTTGATATGGTTATGCCGACATGTTAACCCTTTTACTGTCCCATGATAGCAACATTAGAAAATCTATTGTTATGTATCATATGTGATTCAGTACATAAGAAACCTGTTAATTAATATTAGATACTTTATTGTGTAGGAAGTATTCTTAATGATAAATATTTACTATCAATTAGTTGAGTATAAACTTTTTAGCCTATTACTATATTATTATAGACTTGGTCATTATAAGAGAAAATTATTCAGAATGTTTTACAAGCAAGATAGAAAACATTTTCCATTAATGATATTTATAATCTATGATGGGTCATTCTGATACTACATAATATTGTTGGTATAAGCAGCCCATAATTGTGTGTTCTAATATGATTGTATTTCTAGCACAGCGAAATAATAGCTATGGCCATTAAATTAATATAAGCGATAGTCTTTTATAACCACTTTATCTTAAATCCTTTTTATAGCAATGATGTGGGTTGGATCACCACAAATTCAGAGAGATATTGCAAATGTGGCATTAAATTTTTGATTGGTTACTAAAATATATTTAGAGATACAGCAACATGCAAATAATAAGATATTTTTTTAATTTGTGTAGTAACATAATATGATGGTGTATACGAATGTTGGCATTCTCAAATAAATAAAAGTAATAGTAAATCATGTTTATATTACAGTCTGTTGATACTACTATTATTTAATGCTTTTAAGTTATATAGTAAATGTATGCTGCGCTATGTAAGCTTATTTGCTTTTTATAATGCTATCTGTTAAAATATTTTTATATGTTCTCAAATAGCATTTTGGTTATACAGGATGCTGTTATTCAAAGCCGTTGTTAGTACCAGGCGGACGAGCATTTGTCTGGCCAGCGATACAGCATGTGCAGCGTATTTCACTAAATACTATGACCCTGCAAGTGGAGTCACCAACTGTTTACACTAGCCAGGGTGTACCAATATCAGTGACTGGTATTGCACAGGTATTTCTATCACTTATTATATATTTTTTTAATTACTACTATTTTGTTTAGGTTTAGGTAAGGTGTGCTTGTGTTAGGATGGGATTCACATAAGTAGTAAAATCATATGGGAATCAAGCATACAATCTCTGCCTCAACTAATGCCTTATTTATTGGACTATCGGCGCTCAAATAACTACTATTAATATCTTTACTTTATTACTCTTCTGTGTTTTGGCATACTTTATTTGCATTACATCAGTATTGAATCACAAGAAATCAGTTCTTTATTAAATGCAAATCAACAAGTGCTGCAAACCTATGAGTGGTAGATAAAACGAGGTACATGAGCAAAAACCTACAAAATCAGCTCAGATGAAGTTACTTTCTTTGTGTAACATCATCTTAACCATAAGGTTTTTAATGGTTTACTATCCACACTTGCTATAATTAAGCAGATCATGGGCAGAAGGTAATAACATTATAAATAGTTCTCAATCGCTGGTACTATATAATATAAGTAATAATAATAAGACCTTATTAAAATTTCAAATCACATGTTTGATTTGGATTGCTGACATATGTACATAGATCTGACTGTTAACAAAGCTAAAAAACCAAAACATGTACAAGCATTTTTAAATATATCTGTATTAATTCATATTACGAGAATTCACTGAAATGTACTCTCAATTGTAGAAATATAAGCATACACTATAGGATATTTTTCTTTATATCCTATAGCATGACTTTGTGTCCACAAAAATAAATTAATCGTATATTCGCGCAATGTTAAGTGCATAATGGAATGTAGCAACTTTCGGGTATGTTGACACATTCATTGTAGACAGAATAAGTCAATACTTTAAAATAGCTGTAGTAATTAATTAAACTAAAATAAATAAAGTAATTTCATGTAATAGAAACAAATTAAGTAAGTAGGCAAATTTATGCTGGGCCTTGCGTGTCAAACGAACGTAAATATACTGCTATGCTAGCTTAGTCTAGCTAACACATGTTAGCTTAGGGCACAAACAAAATTTAGGTAATTTTATTCATCCGTTCGCAATGCTTTTATATTCCTGTATAATGGTGTTGTTATGTCCATAGACAGAGTACACTAACATATGCCAGCTATAATTCTATGTAATAGCGAGCAAGTCCATTGTCGGTTTGAAAAATGCTACTGTGAATTACCTTAAGCCTTCCCGACCCAGTATTGCATGGCGCCGACGTATATGTTTGCTTGCAATCTTATGCCACAGTATGAATGTGAAAAAGAATCATAATAGCATTGATTATGTGGAAAAAGAAATTACAAAAAAATTTAAATTGTGGGTTCAGGATCAGAAATAGCTTAATTGGTTGAATGGCGGCAAGGGTTGCTGTAAATGCATATTTGTATGCTGCCTCACGCATGAAACATTTCCTCATTTATGATTTCTTTTACTTTTGACTAATACTCAATTTTTGCGGTAATTACAGGTGAAGATCCAAGGTCAAAATGCTGAGATGCTGCTCTCTGCATGCGAGCAGTTTTTGGGCAAGACTGAGCAAGAAATACAGCATATAGCCCTGGTAACACTAGAAGGTCATCAGCGCGCTATAATGGGCTCCATGACTGTTGAAGAAATATATAAAGACCGTAAAATATTTTCTAAGAAGGTTAGTCTTAATGATGTTTATTATATGTTAACAGACTAGGAAAAGATTATACCTATCACATCGTAATTAAAATTTTCTAAATATTTTTAACCGAAACTGCTCATGGCAAGTCTTTTTGTAGCAAAATTTAACGTCAGTTTGGGTATCTATGTTGATACACGGATATATACAGGGTGTGGCGTAAATAGTGGTCCAACGTAAAGGAGTCGATACACCGTGTTCCTAGCTAACATATGCCGGGATATTAATCATTTTAAATAAAAGGTCTCAAAAAAAAAACATTTTTTTTATTTTTTTAGAAAATCGTTACCTTGCATTACAAATTTGGCTGTATTTTCGACAAATATTATTATTTTTTCATTCTGTTTTTTTATTATTACTGCTAATTACATAAACCAACTTATCCAAATGCTTTTTTTATTATCAAGTTCACAAGTAATAAAAAAAATGAGTTTATTTCCAATTTTCATTACTCACTCTAGCAAATCATGTGACTTTAGGTGCGTGTGGTGTAAAAAAATTGTACTACACCGTCAGTGCCCATTATTTAAAAAAATAGATCACTAAATGCAGATTCTAAAATAGTACAATACTAAGTGGTGGAAGTAAAAACAAGAAAGTTATTGGCATTTAAAACAAAAAGGAGCTGAATTAGTTTAACACCATTTTTTTAGTTAAGCTTTAGAAGTATTGCAATTTTGTATGAAATCATTCATTGTAACATTTTAAACATTTGACATCAACAGAGTGTAACAATAGCTCACCCTTAAACGTACCGCAGGTAAAAAAAGGTCAAGTTTTTTCTAGGAAATGGGTAGCAGAGCAGAAAACAAAAGCCCATTGGAATGTATCGGCGTATTACGTTATGGGGAGTGAAAAGGAAGGAATCCGGTGTCTTCCTAAAGAGAGAAAGAGACAACCAAAATAGCAACTCAAACAGGAAACATACATAGCCCAGCTAGCCAGTGCAATACCGTACGTCGCATGCGCTCCTCGTTTTTATCTGTGTTATCTCTGCCGTCGATTTGTTTTTTCTTTCTGGACTCTGTTTTGCTTGTGATATGGACTCGTTGTTTTGGTGATCCCTGCGACTTTGCTTACGTTATTTGGACTTTGAAATTCTTGACGATTTGGACACACGTGCAGTGTAGTGGAGAATTAGCAATGTCTGAATACACACCGCGAGAGTATGCCGACATGCATCTTATTTACGGCGAATGTGGATGCGTCGGAAGAGAAGCAGCCCGAGTGTATCGGGAGAGATATCCTAATCGTCGACATCCGGATCATCGTGTGTTTGCGAGAGTGCATAACGCCTATACCGAGAGGAGGATACCCGGCACGGGCGTAGGCGGCGCTAGTGAGGGACGACCAAGGGTGTACAATGATGAAGAAATATGGGAATTAGTCGAGGAAGACCCAACAACGTCGGTTCGTACCATAGCACGGAGGACAGGTATATCAACGAGGACGGTACATCGAGTTCTACTACGACATGAACTCTACCCTTATCATTTTCAAAGGGTACAAAGATTGTTGCCACGAGATAGGCCATTAAGAGTTCAATTTTGCCGAGAAATGCTTCGTAGAATGAGGGAAGACCCACAATTTTACGATAAAATACTGTGGAGTGACGAATCGTCGTGTAAAAAAGATGGTTATTTTAACATGCATAACCTTCATAGCTGGCAGCTAGAAAATCCTAATTTAATACGGACAGCCAGATCCCAATATCAATTTAAGATAAATTTGTGGACGGCGATCATTGGTGGGCAAATAATTGGGCCTTTCGAGTTACCTGAAACTCTTAATGGTGAGAGGTATTTGAATTTCTTAGTAAATGACCTCCCTGAATTAATGAGAGACGTTGACCCACAACTGCGAGAAACAATGTGGCTGCAGAATGATGGCTGTCCAGCTCACTATGCTGTTATTGTACGGGATCATTTGCATGCGACATACCCAGAAAGATGGATTGGGCGGCTAGGTCCAATGTCGTGGCCACCTCGTTCACCGGATCTCAACCCCCTGGACTTCTTTTACTGGGGGTGTTTGAAAGAAAAAGTCTACAAAACTGAGATAACTTCTATCGATGACTTACGCCAAAAAATTCAGTATGCAGCTGAGGAAATAAATGCCAGCGGATTTGCACGCAGGCTGAAGCGATCTTTTATTCGGCGGTGCAGAGCATGCATCGCCGCTAATGGTGGCCACTTTGAACATTTAGTTTAAAAAATCAATGGTTTTATTAATAAATGCTTATTTGTTGATTTTAAATTGCAGTTTTTATTTTTAAAATCCATTAAAACAACTAAAATGTTAAAATAAAACTTACTGCTAAATCTAAAACATTTCACAATACTTGTAACTTACCTTACTAATAAAAAAAATCTTACCTTAATTCAGCTCCTTTTTATTTAAATGCCAATAACTTTCTTGTTTTTACTTCCACCACTTAGTATTGTACTATTTTAGAATCTGCATTTAGTGATCTATTTTTTTAAATAATGGGCACTGACCGTGTAGTACAATTTTTTTACACCACACGCACCTAAAGTCACATGATTTGCTAGAGTGAGTAATGAAAATTGGAAATAAACTCATTTTTTTTATTACTTGTGAACTTGATAATAAAAAAAACATTTGGATAAGTTGGTTTATGTAATTAGCAGTAATAATAAAAAAACAGAATGAAAAAATAATAATATTTGTCGAAAATACAGCCAAATTTGTAATGCAAGGTAACGATTTTCTAAAAAAATAAAAAAAATGTTTTTTTTTTGAGACCTTTTATTTAAAATGATTAATATCCCGGTATATGTTAGCTAGGAACACGGTGTATCGACTCCTTTACGTTGGACCACTATTTACGCCACACCCTGTATATAGTTCCACTAAAATGTATAGTTTATAAAAGTGCTTTGTAGTTTTATTGTTAGGGTTCTTGTTCCAAACTAAAAATAAGTGTTAGTAGTAAGTAAACACTTTTTTGTAGCACGATGTTTTCCTATCCTGTCTCGAAATATCTATACTTTGTCGCTCTTTATTAAAATAGTATATCATATGTATTTATAAAAATATTGCTTTACTATTATCATGGAACAGAATAATAAACAATGAATGAAGAAGTCGTCGCAGCTAATAGTAGGGAAGCTCAAGCGGGGTACGGGATTTACTCGACCGCGGCAGAATAACATAAGGGGGGCAACCTTGCACCTTGTGAAGTACTCCCACCATACCTGAGCCCTGTACATAGGGTTAAAAGCCTAGGGCAACCAAACAGATTAGTTAAAAAAAGTGCCGTAAGTTTGTTATATGTTACAACAATGAGTGTCAATAGTTCGAAAAATATGAAAGAAAATATGAGAAATATAAAGTAAAATTTATTCCAGACCGGCAGGTTAAGCAAATTTCTCCACCTAATTGTCAGATTATGGGTCAGTACGACAAGGACGTCCAGTCAGTCAGTCTTCTGAATAGTAGCTACTGGAGGGTTCACTTAACATCCCTTATCAATGTCTGATGCGCTCAAATATTTTTTACCCATTCGTACGGCCACCCCCACCATGCAAACCGCCAGATTAATATTTTACCTCTATCAGAAAGACGTACATACGCTATTAATATCTGAAGCGCTCGAGTATTTCTTTGTGACAGATTTTTTGACATTTTTGTAAACCTGTACACGCTCCCTCAATCAGTGAAAGGGACTTCACACAGAATTTTTCTTTTTAGCATCTAACCTTCACAATCCACTACGTCCTCACGGCGCTCGAGTAAATCCCTATTTACCCTCTTGGGCTCCCCTACTATAATGTACAGCAGATTACCGTTACGCTAAAATTGGAAGTAGCTTTTTGGCAACCAATGTTCTTTAAATTTATTGAACCCATTTGTAAATACCTAAGAGTAATATCCAAAGTATTTGCATTATTTTAATTACTAAAATCCAGATACAGTCTAAAAGCTGTGGCCTAGAGATGGATGGGATGGGATTCGATCCCAAGGCACGCATCTCTGACTTTTCAAAGTTATGTGTTAAGAAGTTAATTATATCGCGCTTTAACAGTAAAAGAAAACACCGTGAGGAAACTTGCATGTCTGAGAGATCTCCACAATGTTCTCGAAAATATGTGAAGTCTGCTAACTTGCACTGGCCCAGAGTGGTGGATTATGGCCAAACCATTTTCTCAAGAAGAAGGAGGAGAAGCGCTTGCTCAGCAGTGGCACAGTTTAAGACTGGGTTGATATTATTAGATCAAGTTCTTGGAAACAGAAATAAGCAACTTCGTAAAAAGTGGACAATAATAATAATATAATATTCTACCACATACACACGACACCATCTAGCCTAAACTGAGCAGAGCTTGTACTATGGGTACTAGACAATGGATAAACATACATATATACTTTTTTTTGTATATACGTACATATTATACATAGAAACACCCAGACCAAGACAAACATCCATGTTTATGCACACAAATATTTGACTTGTGCGGGAATCAAACCCGTGACCTCAGGCGTGGCAGTCGGTTACACTAACCACTACGCCATCGAGGCCGCCGATGCCGAGCCGATTTATTAATACTATGTATTAAAGATATTTTGTTTTTGTTGTAGGTGTTCGAAGTAGCCTCTAGTGACCTCATCAATATGGGAATCACAGTCGTATCATACACATTGAAAGACATCAGAGATGAAGAGGTATGTTTATCGTTTTACATAGAACCAATTTAATTTATATTAATTCTTTTCTACTAACGTCATGTGAAATATTTAGAGTAATTGTTAATAATTCATGATCTATGCTATTTCCATTGCAAATACAGGATACCAATAGTTATTCACTGGCACACTCACCATTGCTAGACACTAATACATTTTAATGAATCTGCACTCAGTACTAACTATATCTATATATCAACACAATTAGTCTTAGAACTTGTTTTTTTCTTTCGACATGGCAACAGGAAGCTAAGGTATGACGAATTTACAATTGTGTTGATCGATGTTATTACTTAAAGACGCAAAAATTAAGTGACTGCACTCTTACTACATACATGTTTGGAATGAAATGATACTAAAGAGTTTTATTTTGTTCACTTCGTGTGTAATTGTTGACACAAAAAGCTTTCTCTGTCATTGTTAAATGCTTTACCTACAACATTTTAAAACGCAAATTGTAGAAGCATGCTCTATCTCCATTTTGTTTTATACAAAGCAATAATATAACCGATTGATTGAAATTAAACACTTTATACGGATTTTGTCGCGTTGATTATTTTACTTTAAAACACTTTTATCACATAATTTTGAAAACTCTAACACTACTATTATTGAACTTTACTAGTATTTAAGCTATATCATTTAATTAAAACTATTTATATTTAGGTTTACGCTTTGTGCAGACGCTATGTTCACAGGGAGACTAAGATGGTAGTTGTCCCAATGATCTAAAGTGTACCTAGTTATTTCAAAGTACCCGAACATAACTTAATCTTTGGTGTTTCTATTTATGCAGAATGAGCTCAAAGTATCATGAAGTCTAGCTGTGTTTTGCCTCTTCTTGGGTTTGACTATTTGAATGACTGGATCCCAAGCTGGTGGTATATTCCAACCACCTTCTCTATTAAAATTAGGATGGTTTTTAATATCAATAGCCTCGCAAAGAATCCTTGTTAGGAATTGGTGTACTTTTGCGAGTATCTATGCCCCTGTTGCACGTGTTCACACACAGCAGACTTCAACGAGCGTTGGTGTTCAACATCAGCTATATATTCTTTCGTGCGGGTGCCTATGCTTCTCTTGTTTTAGCAATGTATGAGAGTCCACAATCACAATCTATTTTATAGACCTCTGCATCTTGTAAAGGTAATTGGCACTTGACGGATGGTAAAAATTGACTTATCTTCGTTGGCGGCTTGAAGTATGTGTTGGTTGAAGCTCGCTTCAAGACGTAGCCAATCTTGTCAGTGACACCCCTTACAAATGGTAGTATGGCAGGCTAGCGCTCGACTGTGGTTGTCTTTTCTCGGGCTGTTTGAGCTTGTTATCTTGCAGTACTTGCTTGACATGTTGAAGTCGAACATCGGCGCAAAGTGTAAACTTAAATATAAATAGTTTTAATTAAATAAAATAGCTTAAATACTAGTAAAGTTCAATAATAGTAGTGTTAGAGTTTTCAAAATTATGTAATTAAAGTGCTTTAAAGTAAAATAAAGTATATAAGTAAAATAAACAATAATTTCAATGTATAACATTCGCGTAAACATAAGACAATATTATAAAATCGATTGATTTAATGTTTGTATGTTTGTTATGGAAAATTGATGCGCTTGCCACTATCGGTTGGAATGCCTCATATTTTATAACAAAGCCAATATATAATCAGCTGTCTGCAATTATTCTTCAATTGCTTATTGTTTCCATGCTCTGCTAGACTTGACTGGCAGTCGTCGGTTGCTAACTCATGTCTTATAGCGCAATCTTATAAATATCAGCTTCACTTCTATCAAGCTATAATCATAAAATATAAATAAAACACAAATGATGGCATAAAATGTACATGTATGTCTATTTAATACACTGGACCGCAAAGAAAAAGGGTCGGTTAGAAAATCTTCAATTTCTTCAAAAGTTCCTGACCTAGCATTATGAAATAAAGACTAAATTAAAGAATAATTAATGCCACATAAAATAATATATAAAATCTATTTATTTATTTTTCATAATTGTATAAAAAAATGAAAATATAAAATAATGGTCGTTTTTGAATTTAGTACCAAATATTCAAATTAATTGTTTCGCGTTTGTTTTAGTCTTGTAATAAAATGGTTATAAATATGGTGTCCCTGCCTAATAAAATTTATTATTCTGAAGTCATCATGTCGTTTACCCCTGAAGAATGTACCAGGATCCTGACAAGTCAGCGAAATACAGCGAGAACTGTTGGTGTGACTCTTTCTACAGTTCAGCGAGTACTCCAGCGCTTTCATGAAACTGGATCCAATCTACGAAGACCAGGAACAGGCTGAACAAGGTGCACGACGGCGCCGGAGGATCGCTATATATTGTCAACAATTTTGAGAAATCGCTTTCTTACGGCTGTTGAAGTAAAAAATCATCATTTACGAGCTGGCGGAACAATCTGAGTACGGATACAGTAAGGCGGCGTCTGGCTAAAGCAAATTTAAAGCCTTTAAGATCTGCAAATGGCCCAAAACTAGAAAGACACCACAGAAACTCAAGGTTGAGTTATGGTAGAGAACACCACACCAAGCCTGTATAGAAGAAAAAGTATCATACGGCGGAGGCTCTGTTCACGTGTGGGCTGGGATTCCAAAAGCCGCACTGAGCTAGTGGTGATAGAAAATGGAACTTTAACTGCAGAAAGATATGTCACTAAAATTCTGAATGACTATGTTGGTCCATTTTTAGTGGACATAGGCGAGAATGCCGTTTTTATGCAAGACAATGCCCGCCCGCATACTGCTCAGATAGTGTTTATCTATTTTCAAGAAGTCGGTATCACACACAGGGAGTGGCCAGCATGCAGCCCCGATTTAAACCCCATTGAGCATACATGGGACAAACTGGGACGACGTGTACGGCAGCGGAATCCGCCGCCAACCACGCTACGTGAAATGATAGTAGCTTTAGTAGAGGCCTCAAAAACCCAGTAGAAAGTATGCCAAATCGTATAACAGCAGTACCTATTGCGAGCTCGCGGTGGCAACACAAAGTACTAAAATGCGTGAAAATGGCACATCTGTAACCAATTTACATTTACGAAAATACTGGAAAAGGACGCATTTTATTTATTTTACATTTATTAAAAATAAAATGCTTGAATTTATTTTTATTATTTTCATTTAAGTACATTAAAATATTCTTTAATTTAGTCTTTATTCCATAAAACTAGGTCAGGTACGTTTGAAGATATTGAAGATTTTTTAACCGACCCTTTTTCTTTACGGTCCAGTGTATATATAAGAATCTAGACCTTTATAGCATATCCACTCACACGAAATAGCAGTTTATTGACTACATTTTGTTTAATGATTACAGTGTATCGCGATTCGCGCGTCGACTAGATTTGTACGATGTTCCATAGCTCAGACTTAATTAAAACATTCAATAATATATAAATAGCCATACTACATACATGTTATTTTGGTGTGTATGGGTTGCAAACTTTACTTTATTTATTCTTGGGCATATCATATATATAATAATTTTTATATAGAAAATTCCAAATGTCTAGGCTACTCTTAGCTAATATTCGTTTTAGTTTGACTGTAAGCACTGATTATCTATATTATTGTTACACCCAGTGCCATCTCTCGGCATTGTAGGGAAGCCTTGGCAGTTCCATCTAATAACTTTTTTGAGCACCATCTATTGAAGTCTTACGGAACTCCGTAGTTCGCCGGTACGAGTAGAGTAGAGAGAACGCTGGCACATTTTCGAATCCTTGTACCGTTACGTACCGTGTATGACGTTTCTAGAAAACTCCGGAAACGCTTTAACCGCGTATAAAAGGAGACGGCCTGCGCTCGCAGAGTCAGTTTACAATCGTAAGCGGTCAAGTATTTATCGAAGCGAACGGAAGCGAAAATACTACGGAGTTTGAAGCAGTTACAGTGGAAAAGTGTAGTATAGTATTTGTTGTGTTTTAAATTTAATTGTGTGCTAGAATAAAACGTGTTCTATCTGCTTGCCGTGCCCGACAGGGTCCATATTTGACGTTTTGTATTTTTTTGTAACAACATTTATACATATGGAGAGCAATAAAGCATTGAAATTGAAATTGTGTTTTAGTCGGTAATATTGTTTTACATTCTTACCCCTTAAACCCAGCACGTATTATTATGTGATTTTACTATAGTAGAATGTACATCTAAAATCGATTATCGACATCTCGATTAAACGTCAGAGCATGCACTACAATACAGGTTGAGATGAGGAACAATCTGATTGTGCCGTACATTATCTTTGTAATACTTCACACACTAGCGCTCAAATACAAATTTTATGACTTTATTACGCATTAGGGCTGAACGTAAAGTTATGAGAAAAAGTATAATATGGGCCACAGGTAAATGCCACGACATGGTAAATAACGTAGGAACAAACTTGCCAAGTTGTACACACCCTCTATCAATATTTGACAAGTCATTTGCAGATATAACTGTCATTAATATCTAGTTACTAAAAGTCGTGCATATGTGTAGAAACAGGCTAATTGGATCCACTCATTCTTATCAAGCTTACTCGCATCTAATTGAGTGAAATTCACCCCCGCTGATTCTATATATAGTCGTCTTATATGAGCAATGATAATAATGTTTAAATACTGATTTCCTTAAAAATACGCAGTGCAAATGTAACTTGATAAAAAAAAGAAATTTAATACCTGCTTATCTCATATCTATTTAATCTTATTTTCATATGCTAACATTCACTGTAACATCACAGTACATGTTTTGATATTGCATATTAATGTTCTTTATTAATAAGTTGATGACTTGCACTTTTTTATTTTAAGAAAATATAATAATGTAGTAATATTTTGATGATAACTAGGAACTTAAATAGCCGTTACTTAATAGTCAGTCTCTAATTGGGCTTTTAGGGTGTTCCATGTGCGTGTTACTAGTTTATTTTATTTACAATCTACTGACATTTAGTGGATACGTAGGTACATTTACAATAACCTTTAAATTATTTTGTCGTTGCGCGTTGTCGAGTATGCACAAAAATAATTTTCAAGTCAACGGCCCGGGATGTCATGTTGACAGCCCGCGCATTTGAAATTGACATGACTTGCCGCCAACGCTGGCTAATGATTGTCTTTGATAATCTCTTTGATGTGCATCGAAAAACCGACAAGCACGCGGTAACGCGTGTTTGGTATTTGCTGTAGTTGTCAAATAGGCAAGAAAGGCAAATACTTTACACACAAACCATCCAAACCATACACAAGGTTATTATTTGTCAAATTTATCAAATACGCAAATACAAACAGCCATGTGAAGCAACACCATCAGATTAGTAATTATTTTGATGGCATTTATTGCGTCCTACTATTATCGTTATTTTCTAGTAGAAATCTTATAATTTGGTATTTCTAATATTTAATAACCTCGAATTGTCTGTTCCGTTGGTTTTGATTGATTAACTTGTCGCTTAATCTTCGTGTTGCTTATCCCATGTAAATTACCAATGTATAAGGAAGGCTTGCTAGTGCTATATAGAATGTATTAACTTATTTTAGTAAGGCAAGCAGGGCTTATGTGCTTATGAAAGTGCCGCCTCAGAGCTTACTGTATATCTGGCCACCCGAAAGTGCTGATAGCGCCTGCCTCTGAGTACAATGAGCGCTACGGAGCAGTATTTGTATATTATTATTAGTTAGTTAGTTTTTTATATTATAATTACGACGTTGTTGATTTTTGCTATCCTGTAAATCTTATATATTGAATTTGATCTAATATAATAATATACAATTACCAAATATTCAA
This sequence comes from Catocala nupta, assembly GCA_963675205.1. Lineage (NCBI taxonomy): Eukaryota > Metazoa > Arthropoda > Insecta > Lepidoptera > Erebidae > Catocala > Catocala nupta. Next base: position 27,222,045 of record OY776078.1, on the reverse strand, counting down.
TTATAGTTATTAATAAAATAATCGGGATAGTATAGTTTGAATTTATCCAGAATTTGATAAGACTGAAGGAGTGATGGGTCTATGGACAATAGATGGCCAAGCTCAGTCTTTTTATATGATTCTCACTTTAAAACTGCTATTAGCACGATATAGAGGTAATATGTTTGGCTTATTAATATATTATTATTATTTAAATCTATTTAGAAAGCAGTAATACTTATAGTAAGAGAAGGTGCACTTATATTAAAGTACTCATTAAACACAAGCGTTCTGTGGGTGGGAATTACCGTGGATACTACTCATATGTAAATATCTGTATATATACTCATTTATATAATTACATATCGTGTATATTTTATTTTATATGATACGTTTATAAACAGAATGTATGTTATTAATTTAACGTATTTTAATTGCATATGCGCATTGATTAATTATACTGTATGTATAAAGTAGATGTATGTAGGTATATAATACAACCTATTAGCCTTATGCTCGGTAATTTATAAGAATAGGTTCATTACTGACCATAATTATACGGAGATTTAACGTAACCATAGAACAATGAAAGATATTTTACATTTATAAATTTGGTTGTGAAGCAACACTGATGAACGTCAAAATCTATTGTTTAGTGATTTTACTAAGTTACTGAAGTAGTTAGGTTAGTTGCTAGATTCAGCAAAGGATTAGGCCTATAAGAAGATACCTACAGGAATCTCACGTTCAATAGGTAAAAACATTGAGGTATTACAGATAAACAATTGTTTTACAGAATTTGGGACAATATTTTCCATGTACTACACTATCGTATTAGGATGTGCTGTATAAATGGTTGTAATAGAAGAATAAATAAAATAAATACTTAAATAGATGATATAAAACATACTTTGTATCATTTTGGAAAAATTTATATGTTTAATATAGCTTTATTATTAGACTATTTCTGCAGTTCATGTTAAATAATCAAACACAAAATAAATGCACGTCAGAACAAAATATATATTGTGTGTGAAGTTTTTTATTCAACAGTATTATAGCAACATGATTTTACATCTGTAGTTTATTCATCACGCAATATCTGAAAAGATTCTATGGCATTTACGCACATGTTTGTCGCATATACCAAAGTAAATATTAACTTGATAATAAAACTATACTTTTCTGTATAGGGCTACTTGAAAGCTCTCGGTATGGCGAGGACAGCGGAGGTAAAGCGCGACGCCCGTATCGGAGAAGCGGAGGCACAAGCTGAGGCCAAAATAAAAGAGGCCATGGCAGAGGAACAACGAATGGCAGCCAGATTCCTCAACGATACCGAAATAGCGAAAGCCCAAAGGGACTTTGAACTGAAGAAAGCTGCGTACGACGTTGAAGTACAAACAAAGAAGGTATGCACAACGACCTTGATCTAGGTATATAAAAACTACCTTTCTAAAAATATTTTCATTCACAATACTAAAGCTCGCCAAAAGCTACAAAAACAAAATAAAACCGATTGACAAACAGCGCCAAAAAACAACGTGCTTATATGTTTTGCCTTTGCTTATTTATATATCGATTATTGCCAACTATCTAAAACAATTTCTTTATAATTGCACGAATTGCGCATTAGTATAAGGTGTCGACAGCCTTGGTGGCATGGCACAGCGGTAGTATATTCAAATGCTGTGCGTTATATATTCTTGTGCACGATTCATTTCTAAACTCCTCCGTCAACAACTCCGTCTTGCTGCTTTCTGATAGTTTTCTAAGAGATATAGACTAAAATAATATGTCTGACACTCGGGAATCACTAGGACCTCGCGATAGGGAAAGGATAAACTTATCCCACCGTACTTACGGCATAGACGATATCAATAAACTCCCTAAGCTCTGTTTATATTGTCATACACGTTCCTTGTCATAAAATACTTTAATAGAATTAATTATAAACTTTTATATTTTATGGGGTTAATTAATGTGTTACATAACTTAACCCCATAAACTCATGAGACTACAAACGTTGGATGAGTTGACAAAACGAACACCCGTTATTAGGATGACTATCTATGCATTATAACGCTGAGATGTGTCTTTGGATTTCATCATTCAGGAAAACAGATACTATATATCTAGTTTGCACATGACACAACAAAACCGAATAACGCAAATGTCGGTTTTAGCGTGTCATCATTATAAGATTTTCCTTTTAGGAAAATCCAATACTACTTTCGCCGACGGAAAAACATTTGAAATAACTTTTTTATAATACTAGCTTTTGCTTCGCTTGCGTAAAAGTAGGTTAGGTTATATTAGTAAGAATACTTTTTTTTGATAAGGTATCGACTATGTTACTCGGTGATGATATGCATGGTGTTAAAACTTAGAAGAAAACAGTTGAATTATAACGTAATCAAATTACATAGGTTACCATGTTGGCTTTCTATAAGATAACTAAGTGATATTCAATTTAGTTGTATTATACTCTGAAAGTTGCATGTGACAACCGCTAGATGACGGGGAAATCAGTTTCTGAAAATTTCACTTTATTACCAATTTTTTAATTATCGTAACAATTTTAGCTTTTAATACATAAAACTATTATCAAACAATAATTTTGTTCTTAAAATGGAAGTTCTAAAGTTATCGCTTACCATATTTGATTAATGTTATTTATTTTCGAACGATTCGGACCTGTCACATAGATAAAGCTGTTGTCAAATTTGACATTTTATCATTCCGTTATTCTCTCTTGAATAATAAACTCAAGACCTTGTTTTATTTTTTACAATTCCATACTTGTCCTGATCTTGGTTCTCATTTTTAAGTGAATGTACAGGCTAGCGAATTTTATAGTTAACTATACACATTCTTAAATATAAACTTCGCTAGTCTGAAAATTCATTAATCACTACATCATTATAATAGATATATTATATACCCACACATATGTACGTATTTGAAAAAGTTGCTTGAACCGAACGCCAGTTAGCGCTAGTATCGCCAATGCATTGAGTGACGTCTCTATATTCCTATATACAAATGTACTCTGTGATGATATGAACGACTGACTTGAATGGTGAAAGAATTTAAAATTTGTTGAGAAATTTAGAGTTATATTCTATCCAAAAAATCAAATCCTGTCTCTTTATAATATAAGTATATATTCTTATTTTAATTTGATAAGGCTGAAGCAGAAATGGCCTACGAACTTCAAGCGGCAAAGACAAAACAACGCATCAAGGAGGAGCAGATGCAAATCACTGTTGTTGAACGTTCTCAAGAAATTAATGTTCAAAAGTGGGAAGTACAGAGAAGGGAAAAGGAATTAGAAGCCACTGTCCGCAGGTAACACATACTCAGTCTTAATATTATATCAGTCAGTCTTAGAATAACAGACATAATTAAAATGTATTGTGTCTGGGCACCGTTGCGCCGTCGTGATTCAATAGGTTCTCAACAACACGCTATACTAATACTTATGTTGGAAGTATACAAGCAAAGCGTCTGTTTAATCTATTACCTACAATGTTTGCATAATAGTTGACATTGTTCTTCTTCGGTACCTCACTAGTGAATGCGGTCATATATAATATCTCGCCAATCTGTACGATCGAATGCCGAGCGCCGTATGCCGATATCAGTTCACATAGACAACGCAAAGTAAAACATACAAACAATGATAATATAATTTTAAGTTTATAGTCTACAACAAAAAATATATCAGCCTTGTATTAAGTTGTGCCACTGCTGGGTACGGGCCTCTTCTCAGTGTGAGAAGGATATCGCCATAGTCGACCACCCTGGCCTAGCGGATAGGCAGACTTCACATATCTTTGCGAACAATAAGCCATATAATAAATATTATGAATTAATTTATTTTGTGATGTCTCATTAATTGTAATGTCACGAAACACCAAAACGAACCGTCACCAAACCGACAGCTATAATGATTGCTTTAAGCAATCATTATAGCTGTCGGTTTGGTGAACGAATTTTTAAAATCGGTTGAGTAGTTTTTGAGGAGGTTTGATTTTTCGTTTGTTTGTTTGTAATGATTTAATCATTACAAACAAACGAAAAATCAAATCTTTCATAATATTCTTTTATAATATTAGTATGGATATTTTGGCAAACTAGTAACATCAATGTAAACATGATAATATTGTAGTCACATTTGGTCAGTCATTTGTTACTTACCTTGTTAATAAATCATACTCTGGTACTTCTGGTGACTAAAATATATTTTTATGTTGTATTAGACCTGCCGAAGCCGAAAAGTTCAAATTGGAGAAGTTGGCCGAGGCTCACAAGTTAAAAACAGTACTTGAAGCCGAAGCCGAGGCCGAGGCTGTCAAAGTGCGCGGAGAGGTGAGAATTATGTTTATATCATAAATTTATTTAATTATAATATCAGCCTTGTATATAACCTGTCCCACTGCTGGGCACAGGCCTCTCTTCAATCTGGGACGTGTTAGGCCATAGATTTCACGTATCTTCGAGTACATTACGAAGAACTCTCAGACACGTACATTTTGTTTACGTGTCTAAGCGCGATTTATTTATTGATTTATTAGCGATAATTGACTACTTCATGTGCACATAACTTCCACATGTTATAGGTGCCTTGTGATTGAAATTGAGACCTTTTGACGGTTTTCCAACGGTCTCTCAGTAGGCTATTGCTGCCCAAATGGTCACACAGTCGTTGAAAATATTAGGGCACAGCTAAGCCGCTGTAACGCATATAATAGGTATTCCATAATAATCTTGTAGATCGTATATCAAGTCATAGCGCTCGTGTAACACATAGTTAATTGCAAATTCTGCAAGCAATGTACCTTTTAATTATTACCCACTGTAACAGTGACAGGAAATGTAAGAAAACACATACATATCATAGAATTGACTTCACGGATGGTGGTTGTGGTTTAAGTGGTCGCCTCTATCGCTGCGTCAAAAACAACAAATATCTGTGTGATCCACAAATGGTTGTTCTTAGTCTGGATGTTCTTTCTGTCCGTATTTTGAATGTTTGTAAAGTTCCCTGCGTTACAATAGGAGCGGGTAGCCGCCTCTAAAAAAAAAGAAAATTCTGTTCTTTTATCCTCGTTTACACAATATAATGGCCCATTCCTTTACATTCAATTCAGATTTAAACCCATCCTATCTTACCTGGTTAAGATAATATATCAGGCTGGTACAAACTTTGTCATTTACATGAGGATCTTTATCTATATTAGAGTTTGTTACTATTGAGGTAATTGGTGTAGAATAATATCTATAGGATTGGATGACTGAAAATAAAAACTGTCCAACTTACGTTTATCTATAAAATGTTGTAAATATATAAATATGTGTAATTGTAAATGAGTAAAATATACTTTACACCGTAGGTAGGCTACACTATTTATTTGTAATAACTGTTTTATTCAAAATCGATGGTATTCTTTTAAGACTGATATTACTATTCATCTTAATAGAACTGTAAGTAAGACCATACCTAACTGTTACATAATGTATAAGGATGTATGATCTGTCTAGTGGTGTGGGAATACCGAGATGACGAGTAATAATGATGAGTGTAAAAAAACCTGCATTGCGCCGCATTATGCTTTCCTAACGAACAAATACTCAAGTGGTTTTCTGTTAGGTATGTAGTTCTAGTATACAGGTATGTAGTATACATATATGTGTAATATATTAGAATATTTTTATAATAGCGTCGTAACGTGATGTTATTTATTCATTAAACTGTCTCTATAAAAGTGTTATCCGTTGTGATAAGACATTTCGAAATCGGCCAGGTAGTTAGTGAGCTTAGCCCGTTCAACCACAAAGGCTTTAGCGTCATTATACTTTAATCGATATTTATATTAGTATAGGTTTACACTGTATCTTTATAATAATAAACTAATATAATATGCTATCTCGATGCTCACGTGGTATAAGTTAGTTCTTATGTTTGTGTGGTATGTTTCAGTTCTATCCCCAGTCTATCAAGTATCAGAGAGGTATTCTGTTAGAAAATTCTTAGTAACAGCACTAAATCTAAAGGTGTGGCCGGTAGATCACATCACCACACTCCATATCGCCTAAAAGCATAGATGTATATCGTACATCTCTTCTCGTATATAAAAATACTAGTCTATATAGTGTTTAATTACCTACACCTAATACTGTTTAGTCGTTCGTATATCATGTGAATAATTAAGTTGAGATTTTCCTATTACCTTTCGCTCAGCACAATGACCAATACATAGGTAGATTTTATCTGAAACTGCATTGTAATATCATTATGCAGACTCACGATGTCACTCTTAATTACTTGAATGTTTATTACTGCGCCAATAGAGCGAGCTGAGCACTAACCTCTGAAGTGATGCTAAGATTGTTGAATGTACCAAGTGCTAATTCTATTTCCATCTACTGTAAAAAAAATAATCTCTTGTCCCTGTTTTCTCCGAGTTGAACATAATACGTAACCTATGACCATCTGGAATAATGTATGTTTCAAATAGATAAAAAATTTCAAAAAGGTACTGGGTTGAAACTCACGCAATTTGAACTGTACCTTTATAATATTCGTATACATAAGCCAGTGAATAATGAGAATTTGTCTATTATCTACTATCATTCTCTTTTAAAAAACAAAATTGATGACGTATACATGTAAGAGGTTTGTGCGGCTTGATGGATGGCTGGTCATGTTCCCTGATGGACCAATCAGTGGCAGATGTGTCCACAGCTGTAAAAACAATATACACAGATATCAGAACAGTGTACATCTGATCTTAGAGATGAAACGGCATAATAACTAACTGAAAAGCATTTGCTAGTAGCGCCGTAGGGATTTGATCATTTGCCTTCATTTCAATATTATAGATAGTGTTTTGAATATCATACGATATCTGATTCAAATATATACCAGCCAGTGCTATCTTAATAAAGGTTTTCTTATTTGTCATGGGGCATAGTTAGGACGTTTCGAACGTGATTGTGCAACACCTTGTCACGTGTAGGATTCAATGAGCGCTTTGATGAACATATCGCACAAAGCAGACAATGGATAACATTTAGGTTATTTACGTCGAAGGCGTCGGTACTGGTATATATGTAAAGATATAGTAAATAACTAAACGGGTGACAATTATAGATGTCAGTTGACATAACACCAGATAAGAACATTGTCAGTCTTTATCTTTTTATTTATTAACATAAGAATGATTATATATATTAGTTGTGTTCAAATGATATTCATAAATTTAGGTTTCATATGTACGTAAATTAATTTCCGCCACTAAATAGTTCATCAACGGTGGATTAATTTAGATTGTTCTATAGTCTGTTTCAAATACGAAAGCCCATTTGACAGATGATCGTTGAACAGCAATAATGAAGAGACCATTTCAATCGGCACTGCACGATATCGATTACCGAACATTACGAACACATTATATTCGAATGGTTTAGAATCGAAACATAAAGGATAAAATGCAGAAAAAGAAATCAAGCTACATGAACTTAAAAATAACAACCTATCGTAGTATGGCCCTCTATTATTGGTTAGGTCTGAGGATCAATGGCTTCAACCAATAACCTTAACAAGTATTACATAACAAATTGCAGTTTAATTAGCAATTTAATATGTAAACAAAGTTACATTTTATTTGACAAATTTTCAAACCTCTAAATACTAAAATGACATACAAGGTAATATATATAACATTAAAATAAAACAATTAATTAAAAGGTAGGCTTACTCTCCTAGAACTACAAACTGTAGAATATTGGTGAAACCTTAATTTTTTAAGACTTTATGCTGCAATATTTGCATATATGAGAGTTATCCCAGTACCAAGTACAAATATTAAAAATATATGGTTTTGTATGATTTATAACGTAAATATAGTGTAAGACGTATTTTAAGCACATTGCATGTCAGTTATGGATTATGTTGGTCATCCTACTAAAAAAACTATTTGTGTGACAGTGACGTACCAAGATAATCTGAAGTTCTCTCGTTTATCTTATATACATATATATTAAGTCTTTTCGTTTATCTATGATTTGAGACATTATGATATATGTCATTAAGTTGAATTTTATCTTCAAATGCACTTTGATAAACCAAATTTTCTGGAAAACCGCTGCATAGGATTTAAGTTACGCTGCAGCCCAATAGTACTTGATACCAAACACTAATTTACATAAGTTTTTACCCGGATAATTTTTATCTAGAATTGGGTTGATTTTATCCGATTCATATTGTTCCGTCACTATGACCAAAAGTATAAAATTACCATAGTGCGTAACTATGGTAATGTGGTAAAATATTATTTTATTTTGAAGATACTATTTTTAACGACTGACACACTAAAAATAAACAGTTAATTATGTTTGTGAAACAATTATATAATGTTATGTACAAAAATTCTTTGCCACCATAAGTTATCTTTGTTTATATTTGCAATTTCTACATAAGAAATAGTTACGTGCTATGCAGAGCAGAGTTACGTGTTATCATGTGTCAAAAGGGACTTCGTATTTGAAACAATATAGCACTAACGGTACTTGTTAATGACGTTATCAATTATCATTTGCTGCGTCGTCTACTTATGATAACGTCATCTTTACTAATCTGTTCAAAGAAGACACGTTGATATAAAATGTTTTAACTAAAGCCTATTCAGTCATATTTTATATGATTTTCTCAAAAAGATCCAGTTTTAATATCAAGAAACGAGTCATTTTAGCTACGGATTTTACGAAATTAACTGTATCTACGTAGATGAAACTTCTCGTTTCTTGATAGGAATAGGATAGGGTCTGGGCCTTCATAAGAAAAACGACATTCCTACCTATATGAATTGTTTTAACTAAGCTTAAGTTTTGGCTACAATGCACTTAGGCCGGGCTAAGTGTGTTATAGCTAAAACTTGCGACCTCTGAGACTCTCCTCAAAGTTTATATACATATGCTAATTTGATCTGACCAGCTGCAGGACTTACAGTCCTTGTAATATAACAATCTATTAAGACCTATAAATTATAAAACTATTAATAAGAAATCGCACGATCGCACTACGTCTTACTAGGCTCTCACTAACAATAACCAGAAATACAAGCTTGTGGAATACGGTGTATCAACTGAACGCATGCCAAATACAATATGGATTAGTGCGACCTCGTTATATTAATTTTATTAGCAATTTGAACGCTTTTCCAACTCGATTACTATGTTATGGTGTATTACGCGTATTGATATAATTATTTGGAACGCAGGCGGAGGCGTACGCTATCAAGGCAAAGGCGGTCGCTGATGCGGAACAAATGGCTAAGAAGGCGGAGGCATGGAAAGAGTACGGCTCTGCGGCGATGGTCGACATGATGCTCGAGACGTTACCTAAGGTGAGCGTGTTTATGTAATTGTGACGTCTGCTTACTACTACACGCATTCTACTCGATCTGATTATTGACGTTACTGCATGCGATATTAATGTTAAACCGCAATCTGATACTATTGTAACAAATTGTACATACTTGCTTGTTTGTATTACTTACAAGAAATTTACTATGGTGATGCATATATTGTGAGGACGTATTTAATCTTATAATTGTGTTGTTTTCGATAAAAATAAGGTGTTTAGTAGAAGAAGCACCTCCTACAGAATAGGATTATGAAGGAGACGCTCTGTTGTCAGTAGCGGCGTCATGTGATATCTACTCCTTGCGCCGCGGTAGCATTTTTTGAAAGGTCATACCTGGTCTAGCTTCTATACGCTATTTTGTCATCTAGGCTAGTCTGTATATAACAATATGAATGCTTGTAAAAAACATCGTTGTTATCTCATTACAAATCAACACACATAAGTTGGCAGACTAGAACTAATTCAGAACATTATTTCTATATAAGTATTACATGGAAATGTTGTCGCGATATTACATTTCCTATGTTCTTGTTAACCTAGTTCACTTCTTCTAGAAATTCATGTCTATCTAAAGCTTTTAAATCGCATAAATTGGCGTTATGATAAGTAACATGAGTGTCTATAAGGTTATCAGTACCACTTCATACTATTATAAATGTAATAGTATTTCAAATGATAGATATTTGTTACTCAATCATTTGTAAACTGCTGGCAAGTTTTATATGATAATTGGCATAAGTAAACCATGACTACAATACTTTGTTTTGCTCGTCAAAATAACCACACTCCGCCTGATGGTAAGCAGTCGTGTGGTCTCAGAGCAGTGGCCTCCACATCGTCCTCATAGCAGCCGAGGCGATGTGGAGGTCTCTATTTTGACGGCCTGAGAAGGTGCTTTTTCACGCCCCACTTAAAGGACCCAGGATTGAAGGAAGAAGGAAACACGTGCCTTGGCAGAGAATTCCATGCCTTGATCGTTCGGCAGAGGTATGAGGACCCAAACTTGTTGGTACGCACTCTAGTCGACTCCACCGTGTAAGGATGGCATCTGAGCCCAGCACGCGTTGTTCTGGATAAGAAAGGGGAGGGCGGGATAAGGTGAATTAACTCTTCAGAGCACTCCCCGTGGTATATTCTGTAGAAACATGCCAAAGAGGCAATATCCCCTACGGGGTTGCAGAGGTTCCAGTGAACTCGTGACCTCTGGATCTCCGATGATACGGACAGCCCGCCGCTGTAACCTGTCAAGAGCGTCTAGCAAGTACTGCGCGGAGCCAACCCAAAGATGAGAACAGTACTCCTCGCAAGGGCGCACTTGTGCCTTATACAATAGGCACAGCTGCCCAGGCGCGAAGAACCGCCTCACCCTATTCAGAACTCCGAGTTTTCGCGAAGCTTGCCTAATGACGCTCTCGATGTAGGTTTTGGGATTAAGGGAGTGGCAAAGATCCATACCTAAGATGGAGAGGCTGTCACGTATCACCAGTGGAGTGTTCTTCAGAGAAGGGAGGGGAAGGAACGGAGACTTTTTTGTTGAGTACGCGCATGCCTGGGTCGGTTCTTGGCGTTGAACTGTGCCAAGTTCTTGGCACCCCATTCAGAGATGCGGTTCAAGGTCTGGTCAAGTTCAACGACAAGATTCTGCCTTTTCCCCTCAACCCCAGCCTGTTTGGCCCCAGGACGTCCGAGATATCGCCCATGCACGGTACTGTCGTCTGCATAACAATGTATGTTGCCGAGATTCAACATATCATTGATATGCAGAAGAATACACTCCTGCATTGACCTGCATACATTTGGAAGCGCGACCGTAGCAAAGGATCCGAATACGACGCTTCTGCAGGAAACTTGCAATCCAGGTGCACAGTTGAGGGGGCAAGCCATAGGCCGGAAGCTTGGAAAGAAGAGACCGGTACCAGACTGTATCGAAAGCTTTGGCTATGTCTAGGCTGACAGCCAAAGACTCGCCGTGCTTGTCCATAGCCTCACCCCAGAGGTGGGTGACGAACGCTAGAAGATCACTCGTTGATCGTTTAGCCCGAAAGCCGTATTGGCGATCATTGATCAACGAGTGATCCTCCAGGTAGCGGACAATTTGGGTGTTTATAATCCGCTCGAACACCTTGGAGAGCATTGAGGTGATAGCTATGGGTCGATAGTTGCCTGGCTCGGCACGGTCCCCCTTTTTGGGAATCGGTTGAACGTTCGCCTCCTTCCAAGCCTCAGGCACAGTGCCTGCGGCGTAAGACGTCCGGTATAGGCGCGTAAGTGTGGGAGACAACTCTGCTGCACATTTTTTTAAGGACCACAGCTGGGATGCCGTCAGGTCCACTGGCTTTCCGAACATCGAGAGACTGCAGTATCGCACGAACGTCACGTTGCCTGATACGTATATCAGGCATGGTGTAGCCGCAGTTGGCAATGTTAGGCGGCTGCGAACCGCAGTCATCGATTCGGGAGTTGGCCGCAAACAGATTTGTAAGCAGATCTGCTTTCTCTTGCGGCCGATGAGCCAGTGATCCATTCGGATATCTCAGAGGGGGCAGCGAGGTCTGGCAGAAGTTGGACTGCACGGCTTTGGCCAGGCGCCAATAGCTACGACTGTCCGTAGGATGAGCCATGAGCTCCTTGCCGAACTGTGCGACGCGCTAGGCATCCGCTCTTAAGTATGCCCTCTTGCAGACCTTTGTGGCGTGGTTGAACGCTGCCTTCAGGTGATCCACGTTAGAGTCGTGGAGAGTGCGAGCCCTGGTCCAAGCGCGGTACACTGTTTGCATTCAACAGCATCAGCGCATTCACGACCGAACCAGGGCCTTTTCCTGCCACCGCTCGTGACATCACTGTATGGAATATAATATTCCATACCCAGGATGATTTCATTTTCTCATGGTGGGCATTTAAATCTCCCAAGAACACCAACTCAGCGTTCCGAAACTGCTCCTGCGCGTCGTCTGCCGCCTGACTCAGGTAATCAAAGAGTCGAGTTGTCTCAGCGTCTCCTGAATGGGATCGGTAGAGGCACATGTAGATTTGGCTGAAAGAGCCATGATCTACGTGTACCCAAAGGACAGAGAAGGAAGGGTCCTCTATGCAGTGTAGACGGCGACAACAAATATCCGCCCTAACAAACAAGCATACCCCGGCTTTAGCGAGGAAACACTCCTCTAGCACGTAGCCGCTATATTGCAGGTAGGTCGTGTCTGCAGGACGGCGTATTTGTGTCTCCGTTAGAAAAAGCATTGCCGGCCGAGCCGTCTCCAGGTAGTGATGGACAGCATTAAGGTTAGCATGGAGTCCTCTGATGTTAATAAAATCCACGACACCGGAAGAGGAAGCAGCGGTAAGGTTACGGCGATTGGCTGCTGTTAAACGACAATGCTTTGTTCGTACTGCCATACAGTGAATGGAAGGGAAAGCGTGAAAAAAAAGAGGCGGCTATTCTCGCAGCAAAGTGGGGCAAGGCGCAGAGCAAGTTTCGTCATATTACTGTGTGGTATGGCGATAGCCGATCCGACGGACGGAAGGATCCCCGTACCCTCCCGAAAGTGGTCGCCGGGACCCACCCTCCGGTCACCATCCGGCACGACGAGCCACCTCGAGATTATGCGCGGCATGATGAGGCAGCCAACTAAGTTGGTTAGACTCGGTTGGGCCTCTGGACTATACCGCGGGCGGCCAGCAGAGCACCGTTTCTACGGCTCTCCCTGGCCGCCGGGTCGACTCGCGACACCCACACAATGACTCTACGGATACTCTGCAGGTCCCTCGTAAGCTGCGAGAATCGTCACCTCATGCTTAGGCCTCCGGCACTCTTATTCACCGAACGAAACACAGCAGTGAAACACTGCTATTTCACGTCGATTTTCTGTGAGAGGGTAGTACTTCCCCGGTCGAGCCGGGTGCTGTAACCAGCTTGGCTCTACTACCTTTGAATGGATAGGATAGCATACGATGGACCGAGGATCTTTTGTCCCGTGATGCGAAGTCGCGAGCTAGTTACCACATATTATAAAACAAAATCTTCCGCCCCGTCCGTCTGTCTGTTTGCGATAAACTTAACAAAATACTGAACGGAATGTCATGCAGTTTTCATAAATAAACAGAGTGATTCACGAGGAAGGTTTAGGTGTATAATTTGTTAAGGTTTTGTACTACCCGTGCGAAGCCGGGGCGGGTCGGTAGTCCGGAATCAAGCTTTGATATATACCATAAGTACCGATAACATAAAGTGTTTATATGTGTATAGGTAGCGGCTGAAGTGGCAGCGCCGTTGTCGCAAGCGCGCAAGGTGACGATGGTGTCTTGTGGCGGCGGTGAGGTGGGTGCCGCCAAGCTGACCGGCGAAGTACTCAACATCGTGCAATGTATCCCTGAACTGGTGAAAGGTGTCACTGGCGTTGATATCTCCAAGGTAAGCTGTAATTGACTACTTACAGGCAGTTTCACAACTATCTTGTGTTGATTCAATTAACACTATGAATATCGGTGATGGAATTTCTGTTCTATAACAATGTTTTTTGCGCTTGTAACATTCTTTAGAACATGCAGATAATGTATCAATTCGCTGATTTAATTCCATACTTACTTGCTAGGACCAATTTTTAAATAAAAATACGTCACCACAGTGTGTTATTTGATCATAGTTGCGGACATCTTCTGTTTGTGTGTGTATTGGATAGATATAATCCTACTTAAGCTTCTATTAAAACTCCCAGCGTTATCTATTATGTTTTTAAAGTTATTTACAAAACCTAAAAATATCCATAGAAACCATAGAAACACATTTTCTTCTTCCCAGTAATTGTTATTTTGTTAATAACAATATGGTATGATCGAAACCCGCTAAACGCATCGATATATCCACAGAAATACAAATAATCAAGCACTTCTAGATGACAATAAAATATTTTCTAATATTTCGAAAATAAAAATTGCCGAGATTCTTCACATATTAGCATTTTTCTAAGACATATTTGTTAAATACGGTAACAACTACTTCCATAAGAAAAATTAGGCGCAACAAGCATAGGAATACAGAAATATATAGTTCTAAAGTTTTAGGTTAGGGTTGTCACTAACCTAAATATTCGAGGAAAACACTCGAAAATATTACTGTTTTCAACTTCTATTATCGATGATATTACTTTATACACGATGATTAGTGAAAACTTACTTAAGTTTTCACGATCTTTAATTATGTGTAGGCAGTAACTACCTACTTACATCTTTGGTGAAGAATGTTATGTGGAATTGGAAAGAGGTCCACCCTCATCAGGCAAATGCCAAAACCCAATTCCTATACATACCATCTGGAGAAGCGGGAGGTGAGGTGTTATGGAGCCGAAAAAGAAACCCAAAGACCCATGGGACTGAATGAAACGTAAAAAAAAAGGAAAATGAAAAGTTAATAGAATCAGACTACGAAGATTTTGCATATTACTACTAGCTTTTGCTCGCGTTTAGAAGGTACACTAAGATTTTCTTTGTACTCCTGACAATGTGTATGCTAGATTTCTTGATGATCGGATGAGTAGTATAGGCGTAAATGCGTAAGAAATAAACAAATTCATATTCGCATTTATACTGTTAGTTATAATTATATTGTCTGATTCTATTAAGGTTTCGTGTTAATGGCCCATGAAACTTCCCCAGCAAAACAGTCTCCACAAAAACAAGTGATTTTATATGGGTTTTCTTTAATTATTATCACCAAACAATAATTTATTCGCTCTGATCTTTCAGTGACAAATGACAACCCTTTTTCCATAGAAATAAACAAAAACTTAGAAACGTCGTATCTCTCAGTTTCTGCTGGATAGACCTGTAGTTATTTTTTAATTGTAGGTACATTAATATATTGAGCGTATTTGCTATAAACTAAATTAAAAATTTAAACATCCCCCGACACAATATTCATTTGATACCCATATTGAAAAATTGAAATTTGTAAAGAAATAATATTATGTAATTTTGTGGTGGTGGCCATCTTGAATTTGAAATTTATCATAGTGTATAGTATTCTACTAGTGAAGCACTTTCATTTGATACCCATATTGAAGGAGTTGTGAAAAAATATGTAATCCGCCATTTCGTGGCGGCGGCCATCTTCGGCCGATTTTCATCAAACATAACTAAGAACACTCCCGATTAATTAACCTTTCAAATAAAAAAAACAAAATAAAAATCGGTTCATCCGTTCGGGAGCTACGATGCCACAGACACACACACGCACACACACACACACGCACACACACACACACACGCACGCACACACACACACACACGCACACACACACACGCGTCGTTTTTGCGTCGGGGGTTAAAAAAAGAAATGCTAATAAAATATAGTAAACTTCTCAAAAACATTTTTAAAAACTGACATTACTATTATTTTTCCTATTCTCGTTTAGTTAGGGTCTTGAAATTCATAATCCTTGTATATTTTTAATCGATAATCAAATTCAATTTATTTGCGATAGCGTTTTTCACTTATTTCGAGAAATAAAGATAAAATCATGTTTCTTGGAGTTCACTGACCTGAAAGTAATGATTATATCTTTAAAATTAAGTGAAATAGCAAACCAGGTGTTTTTTAATATAACTTATTATAACTAAATCTATTAAAATAAAGAATTAAATGAGGATGTCCGCTACTTAGACAATATTTCACACTGTGCATCGGTAAATATTATATAATAAAAATACAAGTTTTGAATAATATGACATTGAATTCATATTGGTATTATTACGTTACAAAATACAACTATATTATTATTTTCAATTGTATCATAATACCATACATCCAGGCGGTAGATTGTCATAATAATATTGTAAAATTTGTGATGTGAATTAGTCTAAATCGTTCACAACTACATATTTAGAAACGTTCAATTTTAGCCTATGATATTACCGAATGTTATAACTAGAGATCGGATAATCGGGTGCATATTTACCTAAATATTCGGCTTATCATATTATGAAAATGGTTTCCGAGAAAACATTTATTAAAAATAAAAGCTCGGTTTGCTACCGGGTTTCCTTAACAAGTTGGATGTATATTCACTTTACATTAAATTAAACTACCTATCCAAGTATGTGTGTATGTAGGGTGTGAAGGAAAGGGCGGTGTGGTAAATAGAAAAACTTAAATTAATCTAAATATTTTTATATAACAGTACCATTGTATATCTGTTAACGATATTTTACAAAACATTTGCACATGTACATGCAGGAATTTTGCCATTAAAAAAGGTGGATATTCATCCGATTATACGATCTCTAGTAATAAGTTAATAACAAGAATAAACTAATTGTAAATTATCATATGTATTACCAAGAGATATACACGTAGTGATATTATAACATTAACTTCACATTAACAATAAAACAGTGTCATTGTGTGCATGTTCTAACGAGTGATTCATGTCCTAAGAGGATAATAACACTTAGGTATCACTTCGTGCGGTTAAACTGCAGCCATCAATTTGTGTCATTTAACGCACTAACCACTAATATCATTTGTCTGGATTCTCCATAAACACATACTGTACTAACAATCTAATTAATACTATAGTTGGTGTTCGAGTTAGTCGTTTTTATACTAACATCATGCCCGGTCACGTGAAATATGTAGCTTACGGATTTTAGCTGTAACATTACTACACATAACTAGATGTCGTATAGGTTATGTATATCGATTTATAATATCGCATCTATTGTATACCATGTGACAAGCTGGTGTAGATATTAAAGATTCGATAGAGATATTAAAGATACTATGATAGGTATATAATATTCAACTATTTTAAATATATTTCTTGTACCTTTATAAAGATAAACAGATCTTTATATACAGGATGTCCGGTAATTAATGGATAACCTTGAAATGTCTAATAGTAGAAATGATGGGCGTTTAGAAAAAAATATTAAATAAAAAATAAATATATATTAAAAAAGTGCAATAGCTAGTCATACTTTTGACTGTCTATCTATTAGCATGATTAGTGTTTAATAATAAAACAATAAAAAAACCGAGGGAATTCATTCATTTATGGTCATAGTGTACAAGCAAGTTAAAAATGGTAATAAAAAGAAAATCATAACTCAGGATTTTTTTCTGAACAGCCATAAGTTCTACTTTTTCTGAACAGCCATCAGTTCAGTAATAAAAATCAAATTACTTTTGAACATGTTGACAAAGTTTGTATTAACATTTAGTAAAAAAAATATACACATACAAAAATAACACATTGTGAATACCATAAATTTATATTCACAATGTGATGGAGTTTACCTTTTTATAGGCTCCGTTATACTTTTATTTATTTCGGCATATTTTCAGGGTAAACATAGACATTCACATATAATTGACAATGATTAAAGTGCATGTGCTACCCCAATTAAAAATATGCACAGCACTGGATACCTGATACAACCTTAATATAATATCCCACCTTAATACTTCGCATTGTATAATATATGACCATATTCCAGATATTCTTTAAGTATATTTACTGCGTTATTCATTTAGAACATGTCTCATATATATTTTATAAAATGATATATTAGCATAAACAACAATTGTATATGTATTACTAGATGTTCCCGCGGCTTCACCCGCGTTTATCGTTACTGCGCCGCTCCTTTGGGTCGTAGCGTGATGTTATATAGTCTTCACCTTAATTTTTTACTTCGAACCAGTAGTTCCTGTGATTAGCGCGTTCAACCAAACAAACTCTTCAGCTTTATAATATTAATATAGACTACATAGATTTTTATCTCAGGCCGCTACTGGTCTAAACTTGTATAGAAGGCTAGGATGAAGAAGTAAAATTAGCATACTCGCTCTTGCGAATGCAATAATATAAGCAATAATGTGCACATTAGAGCTTGATTCTTAAATTAGCATTTGAATAGGCGACGTGATAATACATATAAACAAGACTTTAGTATCCATACCCGAGTATTTTAATGTAAGCACTAAAACTTGACCCTAAGTAATAAATTATGTCATATTTATCCTTAATTCTCAGAAAACTGTTTATCTTTAACACAGTTCATCAGGTCGTATTTGTTACTTATTTATCGAATCACCTATGACATGTTCTTGATTAAACACGATCGAGAATGTTCACATTAACTTTATCAGTTACATCACGAAACAAAGTAGAAAATAAAAGACAAATATATATATTTTAGTTATGTATTTACTCAGTTACTTAATATTATAATATATCTGTGACTAATGTATGTGACATTAAGTCGAAACATCGAATTATCACGGTTATAAGTTTAATATAAAAATATATTTAGTTTTGAAAGTGGTAGACTATACCTTCGATTTTATATGTTGATTCTAAACAATTGACACATATTTAAAGCACACACATATACATACTTTAGCTGTATAGGACCAAACACATACATATATTGCCCACTAACATTTGGAGACTAATAGCTGGAGTCCTGTACAACTAAATACTTGTCTAGCTTTATTAATACCTGTTCAATTTGCTTTATGATGTTATCACGTGCAAATGGTATTTTTATCTCATAAGAAATTAGTTTCATGTCAAGAAGTACTCTTTGGTATTATTTATTGTACGGTGTGTACGTTGTGATAAAATACCATTTGTAAGTAAGTAACGCTTTGCTTGATTAACGTGTCGATATGGTATGGTGGGAGCAGGCTGTGTTGGAACCGCCGACGCTTCCGACGCCGACCGCTCGCGGAGACTCTGCGAGGAAGCCACGATAACTGTGGATAAAACTAGCCAACTACTAACTGCTCATAAAGGTGAGCCGCTACGTATTATCACCGCAGTATTCATGCTACTAGCACACGTCTGCATGATAATTGCATTTTGATATGGTATCGTATCGTAATAAGACGACCGCTCACATACATATTTCTGTAATTTTTTTCCTATTTACTATGTACCTACACTGCTTTTCTTTTATTTGTGATTATTGTTATTGAAGAATGTCATCTAGCAAGTTTAAATTGAGGCATTAAGACGAGCATTTCATGTAGATTATTATTTCTCAAAACTTTATGAATGTCAGTATTGTAGACGTAAGTTATTATAACATTTGATACTTGTTTGTTTGACATGTTATTTCAACATCATAAACTAAATCAAGATCAAACTATGAATAATACTTTTGATTTTAGTATATATTTATCTTTGATACTGTTTAACAAGTACCACTATACCTATGTACGTTACGTACATATTATATTAAGTCGTTACTACACCTTATAAAAACTTTAATTTAATTTCGTTCCTTTTTCTCCGAAATCTTAATACTCAAACCCTTAGTATCTAATAATAGAAGACCATTTGCCTGAGACGTAGTTTTTAAATTTTCTAATAATATCTGATATAATAAAAAATGTATTATACTCAGCACTAAACGGTCTTTTGTAAATAAACTTAATTAAAGACCCTATCAAATATTGTAATTCGTGCAATAAATTACTTTTTATGGACTACTAATTTACTTCTACAGCGGCCTGCACTACAAAATTCGTATTCTCGTCAGAATGCGCTGACTATAAATGTGTCATACAATATAGTAGAACATCATTTATTGATTAAGGTCACAAAGTAACGCTTGTACGTCAAAGTTTAAGAATTAGTAAGTTAGTTGAAGTTACTAAATTTACATTGAAGTTTACGTAATATGGAAAACTGGTTGTTTTTGTTTACAATATAAAGTTAATCTTATATTTATTTATCTATATTCAGATTACTCCATTGCCTCATAGTAACATTCAGGGTTTAGCATTAATATAGATTTGCGCAAGTACACAACCAGTTTCATTACTAGTTTCGTTAAAATAACATGTGCATATTATTTTTGATAGAGCTGGTGAAACAACGTTCTAGCAGATAAGTTACGAAGATGAGTACATACAATAATGTAGTATTATGATATCTAAAACAAAAGCAACTCTTTTTCTCATAACATCACTTGTTTATAATAGTAGAGCAGTGGAAAATCAATCTCTTATCAATATTATATGTATTTAATTAATTGTAACGTTTTACTTTGATATGCAACTAACGTGATTTTCTTTTACAGGGTGTTCGCGCACTTTAAAAGCTGCATACTCCATATACTTACCTGCGTTTATTTTTATTTGAAATTTGTACCTATATATTATTAAGATAGATAAGCGATTATTTTATTCGACCTAAGTGCCACTTTTGGAATATTCTTATAGATTAAATACCAAAGCAAAATTTATAGATTTATGTTATATTCATATATTTAGTTTTAAAAGTAACTTCATACTGCGTTCCGTAACATTATAATTACGCGAGTGATAACTAAATATGAGATTTCCAAACGAAAATTTATAGATTCATGTTAAATTCATATAATTAGTTAAAAAGTAACTTCATATTGCGTTCCGTAACAATTTTATTACGCGAATGATAACTAAATATGAGATTTTTCAAACGAATAGCGTATGATCTGAAATTTATATTTTTCCATAGAATGTAATAAAATATAAGGATTGCTACCTATCGATATGTGTAGAGGTGTTCGGCCAGTCGAGCTATCGATTGCCTCGGACTAATCGTTTATTTTGGAATGAGAAATGCCGGCGTGTGCTTTGCGGCAGTATAACAATGTGTCGAGGTTTTAGAATTTGTGAAATCTGGACTGGCTAGTGAACTTATTTAATAGTTAAAAGTCAATGTCATATGAATTATCTAGTTTTAATGGCTGGATTGCACAGGTCTAAGAAATTTGAATTGTTACTTGTGCTATTTAGTGATCGGTTACGGTAGAATTAGTTGTAACGGATCTGTGTAACCGCGTCATTGGTGTCGGGAGTGCTAAGACGCAATGTTTGCTCCGAAGTCACAGCTCTGCGTTGGAGTGACTTGCACAAATTCACAAGTCATATCTTAGCGCAGACACCAACCAAATAGACTACTACTTGGAGCGGACATGTGAACTCGGCATGACTTGGCATTTCTAATAATAAAGTTATATTGAGTATTTGATTAGAACAAGTAACAACAAATATATACAAGTGTATAGCGTACGTTAAAATGATTAATACCATTTGTGACCAAACGCCTACATTTTTTCTCAAGGTAGAAAATTACAAATGACTGTTATACAAAATATGATACCTATATTTTTTTATTTAGCTAAACTGTCGTTAGGGTATATGAAAATATTTGGTGTTCAAAAAGTGCAGTTTAGAAATTCTAATAGTAATTGTAATTTAAACACGTTCGTAGACATTATTGATGTCCTTTTTTAAATAAATAACTACTACTTGTAGTTTTCAAGATTTTGTATGAAAATTAAATAAGTTTCAGTCAACTATCTCGGTATCGTGATGTTAAATTGTTATATTTATGTACGGGTGTACAATATGTTTGAGTTATTATTTAGTTTCTACCTTGTAACCTCTTTATACTTAGAGCTATGATAAGATTATAGTTCTGTCGTATTTAACTCTTAAATAAATTCATACTGTAAACTTGCGATCTGTTTTGATAGCTTGTGTTAAATTCTTACTTACCTAATTATGAATGTGATTGACATGTAGTAATTTTTGATATTGGTATAGTCATTTGCCTCATCTATGCGTAAGTACAAGGTTCTTTACGTGCAGGCAAAAACTAAGTCAGTAAAAGTACCTAAACATGAATCTCTGTTCCTCTTGTTCGACATGAATACATACCTTGCAACTTTCGTGCGTCGTTGTTCTGTCATATTTACAAGGCTGGACGACGACGAATTACTTTCACCTTCGTTTCGTGTAATGTTTTGTTTGCAATATTTGATATTAATACCGCAATTGCAATTTATCATTTACTAATACTTTAACTTTCTTGGCGTTAGTGCCATACTAGAATAGAACAGTTTATTTGTATATTTTATTATAAAGTTTACTTAGATTTAGGAAAATGTGAGAGATCAATTTTGTAAAATACTTTGCATTGAATAATTTATATTTTGTACGCATTTTACCCGCACAATACTTTTAATTAATATATTGTTTATGTAACTGCTGATAATTTATTTATCAGGAATGGATAATATGCTCGTATATTTCCACCACACGGATAGATGTTGTAACATTGTTTATATTCCCCCTCCTAGCGATCGTTGTGTGCGTTACCGACCGATGTCCAATGTACCTATGCCTCAAGTAGCTTTGTGACTGTTTATTAAGTCTACCTAAAATTTGCGTTCTCTTAATTGTGGTGGGAATATATTATATTATCTTGTTATGAATAAAATAACTTACGTGTATTTAATGTCACAAGTTTATACCGTTCATAAAAGAAATTGATGCACTAAGAGTGGCACAATTATTGCATTATGTTCTATGTGGATCACATTTTTAACATGTATGTATGTGTATTGCCGTGGTTTTTATTCATGTATATTCATTAAAAATTTGCAGACAACACACGAATTTTTATTTTGACTCACCATATCCCTAGCAGTCACAGCGCGGTCGAGGAAAATAACAACAACATCATGTTTATAATAATTATATTTTATTGCGTCTTAGCGAATCAGGTAAGTTACTGTTATGTATGACGTCATTAATTTGAATTCTAATGAGATCAGTTATATACATCCAGGGTAAAGCGTTTGAAATTAAGAGAACAGGCGAAAATTATTTTTCCTTACTTAAACATATAACAACATTAACACTAGGTCTATCATTTCGTTTAGGTACGACAGGACTCGAGTATAAAAAAAGTATTCATGCGTCGATCTCTCGGGAGGCGACGGTAGCTAGGACGTCATGTACCTGCAAGCAAATAGATAATATATTAGTTATTATATTATATGCAAATGTAATGAGGGTGGTATGAATAGGTATACTTATATCAACGAGTGAAATATTTTAGTATTGGTTTGTATGTTATGTTTGACTAGGAACATATAAGCTACCAACACCTTGGATAACTCTTAATTTATAACAGATATTTTCTCAAAGGCTAACATTTAATAATGTAAGTAATAAGAGGAAATACCTGTAAGACCTTGTATAAACTTTGAGGAAAGACGGACGCGATATCTAGACAATAAACACCTTTATCACGACCAGGTTTCCCCAGTTGTATTTCCCTATTTACGTCATTCGGCTATACATAGATAATCGTGCCGCTTCTAAAACAAACTTGCAAGGCAAATAGGTACTACAACAATTTGATCCCTAATTTCGAATCTGATACCGAAATAACTTAATAGGAACGCCTGCTTACTGTACTAAAATAACTAGGTACTGATGCTACGGAGTTTTCATTAGTTAGCAACTATCCTCTTAAATATAAAGCAACTTCAAGACGTGCTTCCCTCATATTATAAATAATATCGTAAAGCATTAAAGGTGTTAAGCGCTATAACCAAGGATAAAGCTTTGCATCTGTGTCATCAATCTTATAATTAAACTTCATACATTTTATTTTGTTACCGCCTTTTAGTTACTGTCAGTGCATGCATGTCCCACGACAATAAGCATTAGGTATGGCATTGCTTAGGCAGCTTGCTGAAGTATACCTATGTATGATTGATGACACGTGCTTTACAAATACGTTATAAGATATATTATAATAAAACAAATTGATAGCAGGAAAAAGAGAAACCAATATAATATGCATAGATTATTCTAATGCGGTGAAAGCAACAAAATTTGTATTGGAGGCTTATCCGCACTGGTTTGAAACCAGTATATTAGACCTACTTAGGTACATGCCTACAACCAATCAGACATTATTAGATACATAAATTGTTACATTATGATTTTCAACAAATGTGACAAGTTCGTATTTTTATGCACGACTACCGTATGAGTAACATCACATTTTCAAATACTTCGGCGAGATCGCCAGAAGAAAGTAATATGGCCAGTACAAAAGTTGTGGTTTAATAATAAAGCGTTTAAATTGGTTGACGATGGCTATATTCCTTGCTTCGGGAGAGAGCATCCACAAACGGAAATATTTAGAGTAATACACCTGGGGTGAACTGCTGGACGACATTTTGAAATCTTCTAAAGTTCTACGATGCCTGATTATCTCTCTTTATAATCGGTATGTTCTGCTCACCGCGACATACGGTGCCTAGACGTGGACGTTCAAACAGGAGAGATGGAAAATGTCAGAAAGAGCGCCTATTCTCGATATAGGACTGATAGAACGAGTTCCAAAATTCTAGAACCGAAAACGCACAGAACCAAATACTACTACTTTTGGGCAGGACATTTGGTAAGGTATGGTGCCCTCACCAAGGTGAAGAAAACCCGTGATCAAATGGTACCCAAAGACAGGCAGAAGAAATGAGGCAGTGAGATGGACGGATGACATTACGATCGTGGGCTGAACCTAAATTATATTGACATTGAATCATAAAAACAAAGTCCATATCCAGCAAGGGTGATGATTGTAATAGGCTAAGATACATTATAATAAATATCAAATTAGGAAAACGTCTATGTAAGAAGGTTAACTAGATATATAATTATAAATGTAGGTAGATATAATTATTATGTAATACGGTTATGATATTAATTTTTTTATGATTTTTGATTTTATAGCTTACTACTTAATTCTTCACATATGAGCCTTTTATTAGCCTATTTAATATTTTAATGATAGGCACTACTAAAATAAAATAGTACGATATAATAAAGAAGCGAATATAAAATCTTATATCTATTCTTACTGGCCTATGGACAAAATGACTATCCTCGAACCACCACGATGCACAGGACGTTATTATTCTATTACGAATAGCGGCGTTTACAAATTGATTATGTCAGTTATTTGCTAGCCATTTGCCAGTGCGTATCCTCTCTGGTATAATATCAAATATAACAGATATGGAGAGTATTGTCTCTATTTCTAATTGATAAACGAGATATTTAGAAAGAGAAGTTCATCAAGATTTAGAAGACAATGTATACTTACGGAAACCATTATGTGAGCACTTAAGACTCAATAAAAAAGAAATACCCATGATATACGTGGTTAATATACATGAACACAACAAGATATTTTTAAAACATGAATAACACATTTGTAGAAGAAAGTTCTGGGTCCCCATACTTACTTCAAAATACACTCAAACATACAGTAATATTTTTCTATGAAATAGCTACACTTATATTTGTAGATACGAATTGTACGAAAATATGACGTGTAACATCTACTCTATAACATCGACCGTCTTACTCATGGATCATAACGTAAATTTAACTATATGTATATATTTATGAATACAATAGATATTACGATAGACTAAATGGGCCATCTTTTGAAATAACTTGCCAAGGTTAGTGTGGTACAATTTTTATTCAACATGGAGGTCAAAGTTGACTGACCATAATTTTGTAAATCATAACTCGTCAAAACTTAATTTATTTTACCTAGTTAACAATGCTTATTACTTTGATTTGTGGTTGCGATTAATAGCACTGTTACTGGAGATTACATTATAAAAAAAATCACTGTAAGATTGTGAAAATTGTGATAACAGTACTTAAAAATGCGACCAAGGGTGTCAAATTTTCAACTTTTTCGAAAAATGTCTATAGTCGTTTGACTGAGTGACGTGGATTTTCTTACTTTTTTCATAACTGGTATACCTTAGCCTCTCGCCCGGTACCAGGTTTTCGTCGAGTTTTGGGACACTTGACACGGGATTCTTGGTATCTATTAGTGCTACAACTACAAGCGAGTGCCTATGATATATTTAAGCGTTACCTAATGCATGATGTACACTGCCGGTCAAAAGTTTGAGACCACCTACATCAAAGTTGCAAATGGATGTAAAACTCAAAATAAAAAGCTAAACATGAAAGGATTTATTGTGATATTTATTAAGTATGGGAAATGCAATTAAATATAAATAAAAAATATTAAATATTTCGACAATTTAACTTAAAATATATGTTGACAAGCTAAACAGCTTTTTCATCTAAAAACCCTCCCTTGCATTGAATCACTTTGTTGACAAGTCTTGGCATGCGGGCAATCAATTTGTCGATTATTTCTTGTGAAATATTGTTCCAGCTTTCTTGCAATGCTCTCCACAAATCTTCTTGTGAGCTGGGACAACAACTGCGCACGTTTCTGTCCAGCTCTTCCCACAAAAGTTCTATAGGGTTAAGGTCGGGGCTCTGAGCGGGCCACACCATGTTTTTTAACACCCCTTCTGCTTCTTTTGTATCTAAATAACCCCGGCATAATTTGGAGCTCTGTTTAGGGTCGTTGTCTTGTTGGAAAATAAAGCCATCTCCAACTAGCCGAAGTCCCGATGGTACAGCATTACACTCCAATATTGCTTTGTACTGCTCCTTTTTCATAATTCCTTCGACTCGTACCAAATCTCCAGTTCCACGGCTCGAGAAACAACCCCAAACCATAACGGAACCACCGCCATGCTTCACTGTGGGCAGGACACAGTCTGGCATCATCTTTTCCTCGGCACTCCGCCGAACAAAAACACGTCTTTTGCTCCCAAACACTTCAAATTTGGACTCACCTGTCCAAAGAACTCTTTTGAAGTCTTCTTCACTCCAGTCTCGATGGGTAAGGGCCCACTGCATTCTCTTCTTTTTGTTTTGTGGCCTTAAGAGAGGTTTTCGCACTGCTACGCGACCAAATAACTTAGCGTCTCTTAGTCTTCTTTTCAGTGTGGTAAATGACACAGGTGTAGACCGGGATTTGTTCACTTCAGCGCGGATTTCTGGTGCTGTCAGGCGTCTATTCCGCTTGCTTGTTACCACGATGAACTTATCCTCGCTAGAAGTGGTAGCTCTCGGCCTTCCCTACCGCGAACGATCTTGATTATTGCCAGTCTCCTTGTATCGGGTTATTGTGTTATGAACACAAGTCTTCGACAACTTGAGCTGAGTAGCAATCGCACGTTCAGATTTGCTTTCGTTGTGTAAAGCAATGATGACAGCACGAGTTTCACCGCTAATTTGGCGTACTTTTCCCATAATGAGATGTCTTCACTGTAAGAACGACGAGCTCGGACTAACCAAGATTAAGAAATATTTACTCCATGGAAACTCAGGTGTTCACAGTGTTTTAGGAAGTTAAAATTTCCTAAAATTCTGTTAACACAAAACAAAGCCCAAATAATGAATAATAGTCAGGTAACAATAATATTACAATGACTTTAGCGCGCGGTCCGCACGCGGCGCCCATTGATGTTTCTAGACAAAAGACCTTTGTACGATGATTACATAAAAATAAATAGAAATAATGACTTCGAAAAATAGTTAAATATCCATTGTATATGCAGGTGTTCAAATTAATTGTTTATCATATGCATTTTTAACAAATTTTATTGTGAAACAATATTTTAACCTGTGGTCTCAAACTTTTGGCCGGTAGGGTACATATGTGGGGCGCCCAATGCAAAATGAAATAATGATTTCGGTCTATTATTATAAAAGTTCAATGGCAGTCTGCTTTAATTACCCATAGCTTCGTTTATTATTTTCTATTTTTGTAATTATCGATGTAGTTTATAAAATAATTCTTCTAATAAACTCAGACAAACGGTATTGTTAAGTCTACGTTGCCATCTAAGCTAAGTTATTCTATAATCATTGGTTTAATGCCGAAATGATTATTTACCTTTTCAGTACTCGGTAGTTTGATACATGATGCTATACTATGTATAACATGTATGGCATAAATATATAGACCGGCTGCATATAGAACTGTTGTGTGCGAATAATTATTCAAAATAATTTGTCTCACTTATCGTACCTACACGCTTTAGTCGTATTTCTTTGAGCAGAGACGACATGGCTCGGCTAGATACATTTATTACATTTATGATAACAAGAAATATATACAAATTAGCCACAATTTGGTAATATGATTGCACTATTAAAAAGGCCTATGAATATCAATCTAACCTTTAGGCGTAAATAGATTATAAATTTAAGATCAGATTTTGTGAATATTCTTATTTTGCTGGATAAGGCCAGGGACACGCATCTTTAGAGATTGCCTTAGATATATTTTATTGTTCTTTAACAGGTATAGGTTAATATTTACAGATATTCCAAGAACACCCATCATATTTTCACATGTTTGGTGTATGGAATGCACGTTGCCGCGTTTCTGAGTTACTTTTTAAGACACAGTAAATCCATTAGAGGTTAACGTCTTCTCTTCATTTTTATGCCAATCCTATTTGAAAACTACTACAGTAGTGTTAAATAAAATGTGTATAGGAAACATAAAACCATTATTTTCCACTCCAGACAACATATCTTTAATTCTGCAGTCGTCCATTATACTATTTCAATGAAATGAACATATTGTAGAGGACGTTATTATAGATACATTATAACAATATAATTTGCCGCTATATCATCCGTTATTGAACAATGGTAAAAGCAAGTAGGGAATCGGCGGAGTCACACAGCGTGTCTTCTACCGGAACAATTGTGTTATATGTATTAAGACAAGTTATTCGTGACGACATTACATACAATACATAGAAATGTATTACCTGAAGTAAGTATATGGCTCAATATGCAACCATGACCTATATATGTATATTATCTGCAAGGCAGTAATGGCAAGCGCAACTCTAGACAAATTTCTAAACAAATATCCACATTATTCGCGTGATAACTACGTGTGACATGATTTCTAAACTACTAGTTAAAAGTCAAATGTTAACGGACAGGTACGTCATAAAAACGCACGAATAAACGTCGAATTTATATTAGGAACGTCAGCGTTTCAACGTTCTTAAACATCTTCGTTCCATTTTAAGTAATTCGAAATAAGACTATTATCAAACATTATGCCTTACTAATCACAAAATATTAAAGAGGAAAGAGACAATCCATGAAGTCCTCGACAATCCGTGCCGTTCAAGTAGGTACTTTTTTATAGATTGTCTTTTCCTAGTATTTAATTTTCATTAGACCTTAGCGTGCTTCAAAATAAATATTAATCATATTATCTTATGTTTACGTCTCTTTTATCAGTTGAAACTATTTTTTACGGTTTTTATCGCGTTTTATTTTAAAACTTCTTGTTATCTATTATTACAAACTCTGTTGGCTCAAAGACCCAAAGTGTGTCTTGGCCGCCGAATCGAGAAAACTCTTAAATAAAACCGCCCGCGGTAACACGTCATACTACGTCTCCCATTGACTATGGCTGTTACAGCAACTGAAACATCAGGACTTAAAATATTAGTTTATTTGTTAAACAGTCGTGTTTAAAATATGTATTTCGAATGAGTTAAAATGAAACGATCAGTTGCAATTTTCGACTGTTGCAACAAATTCAAGATACAAAATGCAATCAATTAAAAACACAATACAAATTAAAAGCGTAGTATTCATACGTTTATTTATATTATATAGCTTGTATTAAAAATAAACTATCTCGACTTATTAATTACTTTCTGGACTCTGCCATTAATCATAACGTGCATAATCATTATATAATATGTAAACTTAACAAGGTAGATGATTGCATTGAACAAGACTAGTGCAATTTCGGTGGATAAGTTCAGTTTCGCAATCCTTAAAGAAATAGCAGCTATAATTAAATTGTTTTCTAATTGTGTATATAACTAATAATGAGTCTTATTTCCCTTGTATTTCGGTTTATTATCACTTGCACCTAACAAGGTTACAATTATTTGTACGACTTATTTCTATATATACGTTCCATGTTATTTATGTGTTAGTGGTTACTAATAATAACAGTTATATTGCGTATTCAGTAGGTAAGCCGTTTGATAACCGACCTGTGTGGATTATACCTATCGCGACACACAATATGTTGACTCGCAACTGATGTAAGCACTGATCGTTTTCTTTAAAAAGGCAAAGTCCCACTAGGAATAATTCCTGTGTGGTGAGGGTATTTACTAATATTTTAACAACGAACACAAAGAACACCCAGACTCGCAACAATTATAACTGTTGTTAAAAAATAATCCAAAAATAATAATTTGTGGATTCATTGAAATTAAACTAATATACGGATTTCATCGCGTTGTTTATTTAACACTCTATTACATAATTTTGAAAACTGTTACACTATACTATTAAACTTTACTAATTTTAAGCTAATTAAATTATTAAAACTATTTGTATTTAAGTTTTCAGCAGCCATGGTCACGGGGAGACTCAGACCTCAGACCAGTGAATAATATTCGCGTAAACAGAAGACAATATTATTTGTGGATTATTTTTATCTC
Source organism: Catocala nupta (assembly GCA_963675205.1). Taxonomy (NCBI): domain Eukaryota; kingdom Metazoa; phylum Arthropoda; class Insecta; order Lepidoptera; family Erebidae; genus Catocala; species Catocala nupta. The sequence continues at coordinate 27,191,384 of OY776078.1, read as the reverse complement.
GTGTGTAACACTAGAAAAGTCGAAAAAACAGCTGTAACTACTTATACTAGTATCTATACTAACAGGCAAGCACAATTAAAAGTTTGGACCTTAGATGTCATAAGCGCTCTTCGCCCAATTTATACAAGAAAGGTAAAATACCAGTGGTCTTTATTCGGACCGGTATGTAGTTCTTCAGTTTTGACAATATACGTAATATCCTTACTACGCGAGCTACTGTAAAACTAACTCGAGGTCAGTCTACTAGCAGTCTACCACCTGTAAACGCCACATCTTAGTCATGTATCGCTATACCCATATCCACCACCTCACACATTCTACATAAGCGTAACGTCACCCTTTTACCACCACCATAAAAATCAAACTAGACAACCTACTGACCTTAGCCCAGAGTCCCTTTTCCACTCAGTTGCGATGAACCGTACTGTATGGATGTTCAAACAGTTTATCAGTAACAGGAATCTACAAAAATCATCATTGAAACAAGTTACTTTCCCATGTTTTACACACTGGGCATCACAATTGGTACATAATAAAAATAATAAACTAATTTAATAATTGTTATTTATTGGAATTAATTATAAATTAATACGTTAAATATTGACGCGATTATTATACCTAGATACATTGGAATGAAACATGACCCATGGATTATTATTATTATTATTAACTGTATAATGTATTAAAATTAATTAATAAATCAATGCTGATATCATATACTTTGTCGAGTCGGGCATTGTTACCTGGTTAATAATACAAAGACATGCCGAACATAGCAAAAGCAAATATGAATATGTTGTTGTACGATTCATTAAATACATGACAACAAGCGAAACTATTCTCCGTAAGCGGTATCTATACTTCATAGATACCGCTTGGAGAACGTGACATTACTTACTACTAGACTGATATTGCACGTAGGCGCTCTCAGTTTGAACACAAACCGATTAGGATATCTATGCCAAAATCCACAAGGCATGGGTAAGAAAATAATTATCTCAATTGATCTCGTTTAGCCTACATCACATTTATTCAATTAGCTTTAGCCGTATCTTTACATTTAATTAACCTAAGATAATAATAGAAAAATATATTACTCTATTTTTCTTTTGCCATAGCGGCTTAGAAGTCTAATCAGTAGAGAGCTTGATAAGAAAGAAAGAATTGAATATGAATAGTAAATAATACTTATTTCAGGAAAATATTTCGTGTCGTTGTGATAGCGATAAAAATATCCTAGTTGCATAGAAGCGTGTAACTACAACCGTGAACGTTCTTAACGGATTGATTGACGATGGAGATTTTATTATAACTGGCGAAGGCGAGTAGCCGACACAATTAACATTGATAACTCTACCAGAGCACATGTCCGGTGTCCTCCCACGACCGTGAACATTGTCCGCTCGCAACGTTACGCCTCTAAACAGGCGTGCGATAATCCATTTAGTGCTAGGTTCATTCCAATTGCTATAAACTTTGTAATCTTTTTACAAATTATAAATATTTTTATGGATACAATCACTTTATAAATCTAGTTAAAATTTTAACAATATTTGCTATAAGTATAAATTTGCACTATTCATATAATAAGATCTATGAAAAGTTTATTTCGCGTAACCCGTACAGTAATAAAACGTGTAGGAACTACCTAGTAGGCAATCGAGTAGTCATATACAACTTAAGAATTACATTTTGTTTAAAGTTATACTGGATTTTAATGTTATGTAATCATTTGTTTGTGAATTTTACATAGATTGATGTCCTCTATGAGGATGCCATAATTCTTGTAGATAGTACTAGGTACTGATATGTAACAGTTATATTGATCAACTAACATGCCGTTGAGTTGTTGAAAGAGTTAAACTCTACTTATATAACATAATTTTCACAGGCACTTCAATTATTTCTAATCAATAAGATTTATAATTCAATTAATTACATATTAACTACTATAGGTATAGTCACGTCAACTTCAGGAGATCTCTGGACTCAATCATGTTTACGAATGTAATTTAATTATACAGTATAATATGGATACGTACAACACAGCGTTGCCTAACCTATCATTGCCGTTAAATATCGCTTAATATAAAATATTGAATAGGTATTTATTATATACATCTCACTCTAAAATTTACTCCAAATTTAATAATTTGTACATAATCATCTTGGAAGAAGCCGCATCATAATGCAGTTATTAGTATAAGGCAAAGCGAATCGACGAGTATTGAAGATCAAGTTAGAAGAGCCCCATATCTAGCAGTGGATTGCAACAGGCTGCTTAGTAAAATTTCTTTTAAAAATTACTTTCTATTTTATTTAACGAGATTTACTTTAATTAAATTGTGTGCTAGGTCATTTTAATTGCATGATATTGCCGTGACTGTTTTTCTATTACTTTTAATATAAGAGAATCGAAATTAAATTAATTTCGATAAATATACAAGAGAACTTGGAAAATAATTTCACTTCTGAATAAATTTGTAATCCTCGGAGTACCTATATCGACACTTACAAGAAATATAGCGGACTGCTCTGCTTTTTTATTCGACGTATTCGTTGTGGATGTGGATCCGATCCATTTACCATTATCGACTATTCCATATCCATTTAGAGGCTCAGCGTCCCAGTATAATAATAGATTTGTAAAAGAAAGTAAAAGTTTGACAATTCTATGATTTCTCGGTGACGATATGTGATATGTGTATAATGCACAAGTAATTATTTCGATACTACTGAAATGCAGGTAAGGATACGGCTAACCAGATGGTCAGCTGTTACCGTTACCTATGAACGCTTGCCACACTCGATTTTGCGCACGGATAGCTGATCCTCCAAAAGCTAATCGCTTTCGGTTTCCCCATCCAAGGGGCAACAATTACCCTCGAAATACTATTAAAACATACATTCGGTCAGGTGCAAAAGTCGAGTAGCAATTTTACAAAGTGATAGTATCACAAGTTATTCTTACGACCTTTTTCAATAAAATCATCGCACACATACACATAACCCCGCCTCACTTATTCTATCGCCTGTTCTTATTATGATTTTGACTATTGATTTCAAGTTTATACGCGAGTGATGTTATAGTTACTATTGGTAATAGTGCGATCTAAATCTGAACGCTTGTTGGTTCGATCCCCAGCAAAAGTGATAATCTTTTTGTATTTTTTTTCTAATATTAGAAATATCGATGACTTGTTTTTTACTTGACTTATTTAAAGGTGAATCTCACTTGAATTGAATTATATGATGTTGTTGGTTGGTGACCTTTGTTACGAGTGTTTGTGTCATTATTATTGCAATCAGTTTTTGTTTGTTTGAAAGTCTACATTTCAAATGCATTATCGCATTGCATAATTATGGGCTTAAGATATCTCAAAATGCCGGCAAAACTGGACTAAGTGTAAGTTATTTTTAAATATTATGTCACGGTATGGTGACTTATGATTTGGTTGTTAAGGAATTGTTATCTACGATTATGTCATAAGATTTTAATTTTATTTCAGGGAAATACTGCGAGTCGTTAGGTAAAACGATTTGAAGAAGAAGATAGCTTAAAAAGTCGGGCGAGAAGTGGAAGACCGCTTCTTATTAACCAAACTCAGCGAAGATTAATGGTGAATGCTTATGAATCAAATGGTTTCATACCGATGAGACACTTTGCGACCCAGTTCAATACTTCATTAGTCACTGTTTGAGCATTGCAAATATGGGATGCGCGAGATGAGCGGTGTCCTGTGTGTGTTTTTTAATTATATACTTAGTATCGAAATATTTACGGAAAATTAAATAAAAGTTTATTTTCAAATTTTTAATTATATTTTAAAATTGTTTTTATAGTGTAATATTTTTGTTATATATTACTTAAATAAAATGTTGTTTATTTGAATTATAATTTGCATTATTTATTTATGAATTTAATAAAAACATAACGTGATGTTAAAAATCAATCTAATTTTGATAAATTAGATTGATTTTTATTAGATTATTATAATAATTAAATTATAATTTGTTCCCTAAAAAAAACTTCTTGTGATTTTTATACTCTAAATTTGGGTAATAAGTAGAAAAAAATAATGTCTATTTATATTTTTTAATATTTCAGTAATAAAAAAACAAAAGAAAGAAGAGGTCCCCAGGATTTGAATCACTCTTATTACATTTTAGTGATAACGTGATTAGACTCGTTATTCGCTCTGGCTTTAGGAATTTGCGATATATATAGCAAATTTAAGCATTAATAGGAAATACGGCCACTATTGTTAAATATACGGGATAGTAGTTATTATAGTTATATATACAAGAACTAGTTTTTGTTTCGCCTTGCACACATGCGTATGACGAACTTCACCTACTATCATTTACATTGAATTATGTTTTATTATTTGCGTTGAAACATCACACACACAAAGATATTTGCTCGGATCTGTATGAGATTCTTTACTTTATGATGCTACTCGACTTTTGTACCGTACCTAGCCTAGAATTAAAAAAGAGCTATAGAATCTTTGTTTTAATCCATGTTATATTTTTACGATTAAGTACGTGAAGGCAGTGATGAACAACTTGAGCATTTATTTTGGTTCAGGAGGGACAAGAAACACCCCGAACCAAGCAAATGATAAAATTTTAAAATACATGTATTGATTTTGCCGATTTTGCTTGTCAGTCCTGATAATAGGTAGAGTCATTCAATATTTTTTTAGTTATGAAATAATTGAAATCTGGTAATAATAGGTATATTAAAACATCAACTATTTTTATTTTACTGCTCCCTTATTCGGAAAGCGAGCTGGTGTTATAAAAAAACGAGAATATTAGTAAATATTTTGACTCACATTATATCCACATACGCACTATTATAATTATGTCAATAGGTCAGTTGCGCATGCGTAATGAAACGTTCCACGAGCCTATTCGTTAAAGTACATACGGCAAACCGACTTAAAATTAGTCCAAGTCCCGAAATGATTACCATGAATGGTCGCCGCAACCTACAATGTTAAAGTCTGTCTAAAGATAGACTAGATATATCACTCTTCGTTTTGGTTATGGCAACATATCAGTCTTGGTCGGCAAATGAAATAAAAGTTTTATCAATGAACATCCGTTTAGTAATCCACTAGATATGGGTAGTACCTAATATTAAAGATCATTATGATGCACAAGGTACAATCATCTTCTGTACGGGCCTCCGAAACCGTGATACTGTTGCTATTGTCACACTGATTATCTACTGTTTTCCTGGGTTATCCAAAGTCGCTTTTAGATACCCTGTATGCATAACTTTCAGACGTAAACTTAATATACAAAATGAAATTAGGTATCAGATTAATAGCGTATTTTTATAATGTATATTTTATTCTATTATATTTTACTTATAATAATAATATTACTACTTAATTTTTTAACCCTCTGTAGAAAAGGCTATTTGACCACATTTTTAAATTATTCTAATTAAGAAAATACGTTGTCCAAAATCAAAACTACAACGATTTTAAATCCGCTGAATAACAAATAACACAGTGTACAGGCCTTGACATATGGTAGAAAGTAATTGTTAAAATTCGGTAAATATAAAATAAAGACGCGCGGTACTATTATTTGACGTTATCGGCATTAAAACGCACACGTGCGGTAGATATAGCCACACACTTCGCTTTCGCTCAACCTTTTCGTCATCGAAATTATTAATTTCTCTTTTATTTTGCCATTGGTGGCAAATAAAGGTAATGGCGTTTTAACATAAAGATTGCTAATGTATGTGTGTTATATGCTGTTGCGTAGAATATAATGAACCAATTCAAACATAGGCAACTACCCCATTCATTATTATAAAATATCTTTATATGTATTAATTATTCTAATCAAATTGGCGAAAGTAAAACGGAATCATTTGTGACATTATTTTAAGTACCTATCTACTTACGTTTGTTTTTCATCTAAACGTCATGTATTTTTGTTTACTTTCTACGCAGAAAAGGAATATTTCATTTATCAAGAATATATCCTCCTGGTATATTAAAAAATACTTTTCTTAAAGTTTTGTCATATTCTTGATCGTGAAAATTGTTCCAATCGAAAACTGGCCTATACTCAGCAATATGAGGAATAAATTGATGCTGACTAAGAAAGTAGGTATATTCGTCGCCTGTGTCACAGCTATTTCATATAATTATATTATATTCATAAATATAATCTCGACCGTAGTACTAAAAATTGGCACAATTATTTATGAGTTTGCAACTTTTTCTGAAGGTCAGTTTCTTAATTTTTTGCTCATGGCACATACATATACCTTCCTGTATACAAGGAAGGTTAAAATATGTTTACGTAATTAAGCCGATTAAGTCCCTTTCAGAAGTGTTTTTAAAACGGTCTGCAAGAAATACATTTCGGTGTCATAGCCCATTTATTATTGTTTTAGATGTAAGAGACTCTTTGCACCTAGCAATGTAGACGTAGACGTACGGAGTATGCTCGTCAATTATTATTACAATTTAGGTTCAGGTAGCCGGTTACGCGTAGTAAACAAGATTCGCCTGAATCTTTCTCACAGAAAAATATATTATCATGGATTTTAATACACTATTTTACAACATTGAGCTTTTATTTAATCGAAACCATGTAGATTTATCATCAATAAATCTATAAACGACTTTTGAGTTTTAACACTAGATATACATATCCTTCACAATCTTAATGACTAAGTAAACATTTTAGCGACTCTATCATGGAAATAATATAAACAACTTGACTAAAGAATCGTACATACGCACTTATAACAAATAAAATATGATATCCAAACAATTTTTTTATAATTCAATAGTTACCTATTGAATTATAAAAAAATTGTTTGGTAAATAATAATGTTGACAAAAATTTACTAATCGCCCTTGAATTCGCTAAATGTAACTATACAAAACTATAATATAATATATACCTGGTTAAAACGTAACAGAAAAATAATTTTATTTGAGAAAACAGCAGATTCTGTAAGATGTTTGCCCGTCGTGAGTTCAAATTTCAATAGACAACTAACCATAATTTAAATATATTATAATTATATAAACTCTCTTTTTCTCTATACGGCTACGGTATCAGAAATGAGTTTTTTTGTGTGTTGTTTGTAATAAAATTACATGCTGGTTTACTATCCACTTAAAGGTTGTTATACCCTATCTTGTAATGTCCTATTTGAAAAAGCCGTAACACTAATATCTAATTTTGTATTCCTAAACGTTTCCAATTTAATTCTATTCATAAAATTATTTAAGTAATACTTTGTGACACCTCTTTACATATATTTTGGATTGAACAAACAATGTTTACAAATTCATCAAACTATGTCAATAACGGGACTTTGAGACCAAAATGTTCTCAATCTATATTCTATTTCTTTTTAAACTGATTTTGCATTTAATAGTATTTGGCACAGTAAAACTGAATTCATTCTAAAATTTGTATAAAGACGCGCAATGATAATATTTTTCCATTGTTAAGAAACAATACCATAATTATCAAATTATGCACCGACTTTTATAAAAAAAATATTTTATTAATAAACAAGGTTACTAATGATAACTATACAAATTAATTACTGTGTAGACGGGACGTAAGTATAAAATATTGTTATTCATAGACAATTAATTGTTATTTTCCTAACCTCACCCACTACTTGTTAATAGAAGACTACGTATCTAGCTAACCTTCTAGCAAAGCTATTAGGTAATTGTGCGTAAGATATTATGTTATCTATAAGACACTAATAAAAGCGTTTTAAGATCAAATAGTAATAAATACCTATTTTTTATCTAAGTACCATCTAAATATTTAACACTAGATGTGCCCGCGGTTTCACCCGCGATTATGATTACTGCGCCGCCCCCGTGGGTCGTAACGTGATGTCATATAACCTATAAGCCTTCCTCGATAAATGAGCTATCCAACACTAAAGGAATTTTTCAATTCGGACCAGTAGTTCCTGAGATTAGCGCGTTCAACCAGACAAACAAACTCTTCGGCTTTATTATATTAGTATAGATATAGGTAAATTATTTTCACTATATTCTAATTATCTTTCATGAAGACAACATTTTCCGAGTAATACGAATAGAACAATGCGCAGAGAAATCAATTATTTGACCCACATAATGCGGTTAGACAGTATGCGTCAATAACTAAGCATTTTTTGCATACCTTGACTACTTATCTCTCTAAAATTAGTAAACCATTGGAATCAGTGAACAAATAAAAATAAACGAATCTCGGTTGGCTCATTTCTACATAGTATACCAAGTTAACAGTAAAGCTAATAAAATTGTGTTAAAAATGCGTATAGCAATTTAAATGTGCACGAAACCTTAAATTAAAACAATAGTACGTTAATTTATTTGCTTTTTATCGTACGTACATATATTTGTATTGTGAGGAACAATACGAGCCATTATTACACCCACTGCTGTCAATAGTTGTTATTTTTGTACTATTTGTTTACAAAACATTTAGTAAATAATAGTTCGCGATATAATTATTTTATTTATCCTTACCTTTCTTCCTTAATTTTAATGTATTAAATAATATTCAGTGACTTTCAAGAAACTTTAACAAATAAGTACCTACAGCAAATTTAAGCGGTTTAACTGAATTTATGGAACTTGGTAAGCATACTCAGAATAAACGCTCAGACTTGCTATACAGTCTGATATCCTATGGACTGATTCACGAGGACACTAAAAATCTAGCACCAACCAAGAAAATTAGGCGTATTAGACTAAATAGGAAGACTTTGGCAGTAAGAGATGGGCGAGAAAAAACTTAGTCCCTAATAATAAATATAGTGAAGATAGTTACAGAAGATCACATTTAACGTTACAAAAAGGTATGCAGTATATAAATCGTAGATTTCTTATTAAGAAGTAGATATTTAAACATGGAAAGACTAAATAATATTCTTTTTAATACGTCATAATCTATTTCAGTCATTGGTTGGCTTAAAAAATCAACTTGCAATTGATACTACGTATAACGTTTCTCAATTAATGTATATTCAGATTAACGTAAAATCTCTAAAAATATTAAACCAAACGATTGGATTTATCCGGTTTTATCATTGTCATGTAAAACGATTAATAAATCAATTAATTTCAAATTATCCTACAATAAAGTTACTCTGTCGTGGTTATACGTAATGGAGAGCATTATTACCTATTTAACACAAATTCTGTTCTAAAATATACCAATATCTAAATCAGTGTTTCTACTAAATAATATTTAACGTCCATAAATTTATAAATAATATATTAATTGGTATAAAATTAAGTATAGCTGGAAGCTACAATATTTACGTCATAATTAAGCTAACATGTTGGCGGTGCTTATTAAAATCCTATGGTACCTTAGTCCCCCATAGTGATCAACGTAATAATACTATATTATCAACATCAAGGGCAATCTGACAAAATGGTAAAAACACGTATGTAGCCGCGTATCTAAGCGCGCTCATGGCTTAGATACGCGAATCCAGAACGAGATGCAAGTGTGGACAATATTATTATATCGAATGTTGTTTTTCTTTGAACAGTTAGATTCCTAAAATGACTAGGTATATGTCTGTAACATAATATACGTGGGATAAAGAACAGCAAAAACTAGTAGTCTTCAATATTTGTCTATTGTGGTAAATTAGAAAATAATAATATGAATGCGCTAATATCAGCACCCAATTTGAAAAACAGCATGCCTCGATTGCCCAGTTATTGAGGAAGATTATATAATATTACGCATCGATTCAAAGGTGCGTAGCAGTATCTATATTATTCATTGCAGTTATGCCACGCCACACGGCCACTAAACAATATAATTAGTTAATTACTTGTATTTATGCTATAAGTACTAAGTATATGGAAGAACTCACAAATTCAACAAGAATACTACACTAATTATTATACTATCCTGCTACTGTGGCGCATTAACATGTAGCTCTGTTAAGTGGCTATTTGCCCACTATACATAAAAGGATAAGCTGCAATTCCAGCCGGCGAATGCTAAAGAAGCTATAGAAGCATATTAGCTACTAGAACACAACACTCGTTTAAGACGCGGTCTGCCTATTGGTGGAAGCACTACCCAGGTTGGCTAGTCCAGGTTTGACAGGAGATATTGCTGTGTCCCACATCACTTAAAATAAAGAAGATTTCCTGGAAGACTTACGCTTACTGGCAATGCCTTAGCTTAACTGGTTAAATATATATTTAGGCATCATAAAGAGAAATGAACATCTCATTTCTCACCTTTTTATCAATATTTTGTATTATTTAACTGACATAAAAATAGATTTTATATGTATTTCACCTTTGTTTTTTTTTCATTATGTATAAATAACATATTATTAGAATATAATATGTACACAATATTACTTATTATATTGTATTAACAATTCATTTATCAATACTTAATGCTAGATATTTTACATTTTCAATACCAAATACTGCTCTCTCTAGATTTCCTGTATATTTAATAATAAATATTTAATATTTATAATAAAATTTATTATAGTTTAGTTCTTGACATATTGCAGTAAATGTATCTCACCTTTATAACTGTACTATGAAGAAAATTTACTTCATTCATTTTATATTCTTAAATGCTTACTTATCTAAAGTTGTATAGTAGTGAGTTTGCCTGACAACTTGAGAGCACCATAATACCACCAATAGACAATGTAATTAGAATCAACTGATCATTCTTGTTATTATTTTTTTATAATCAAGAGTAACAGAATATAAGAGTCAGAATTATTTATTACCTTTATATTAAATTATCTTATATAAAAAACTTAATATAAGTATATTCAAAATATTATGCAGTTTTAAAATATAATTATATGTTATGTAATTAGTTCTGACTCTTAATGTCATAAATATAAGAAATGAATCTTAGAATTATGAGCAATTAATTAAGGATTCACAATCATAACTGTGACAGATGGAGCCAATTAGCAATCAACAATATAGTTGTACTGGAATGTATCAATTACATATCTAGGGTGAATCAAGCTACATGAGACAGTATAGAAATGATCAAATTCCGAATATCTAAGGTTAATTTAAATATTAATTATAGACAACTCATGTAAAGTAAATTATATGCATAACATTTCTCTGTAAACTTTTTACAAACTCAATTAACATAATTATCTTGTTATATTTCAAGTATATATTGTGTAAGATTTATTGTTTATAAAACACATCATTTATTATTTTTAATATATGTAATGCCAAAATAATTGTCACAAAGCTCTCTTGATTCACACAGGATAATGTAAGAAATATGTGAAATTAATATAAAGAAGAATTGAAATTTTATATCATGTCATTAGATAAATGAATGATGGCTTAACTTTGTCTTTGCAATGTGAAGGAAAGAACAAGATGTTACACACAAAAGGATCATGGACAACAATATGTTAGTTCAAAAACAACAATTAAGTTTAAAAATGCCATGCAGTTAGTTAGTCCACAGGTTGCATGCAACAAAGAGCAGCAACTAATGGAATGATTCAGGCAATTCATTGCAAATGGAATGTAATAATTGATTCCACAATAAATTCCACCAAACGTTACACATAGAGAAATAGAAAACTATATATAGTGAGCCAAAGAAACAACCAGCCATCAGACAAATTTAATAGTGGTATAAACTATACCACTGTGATAATTATTTTATGTTATACTTTACCCCGTCCATGTTTGTAAAATCTCTTTTTGTAACGCCTAGATAGGAAATATTTTATGACTAGAATAAGAATAACAAAAGATAATATGTACAGGAGACTTAGCATGCCAATATCCAAATTGGAGAATGGACTGGTTGCCGTTGCTGATGACCGCACACGCCGCACCATTTGGATGTTGTCAGCTCCATAAACATTTTGAAGATACTGGTACACAGCTGGTAAATTCCAAGCACCACGGGCTAGTCTGCATTCTGGGCACCTAGTGACACTGGGGAATTGGATTTTGGGGTGCTCAGGATCTTCTGTAACATCACTAGCCAATCGTAGATTAACTTCATTGTGAGCTATCCACAGCCAAAGGACAGCTTTATCATTTTCTTTAACATCAAATATTCTGTTTCTTGCAGCCATTGCTTGGAAGTGTTGTGCACAATCAGTGCAGCCAAAGAAATGCTTCACATAGCCATGCATAGCTTTTAAAACTTTAATGCCCTCATTTTCTTCAGGTTTCTGAGCTGCATTTACTGTAAGAGTGTGGAATAAGGTCCAAAGACCACAGGTATATCCTCGGAATTTAGGCTGACTGCCTCTACATCTTATATATTCTAAGTTGTTTGATGTATATACTGGAGCATGTCCAGTTTCTAATCTCTTAACTAATTCATATACTTCACTACCAGTCCAGGTTTTTCTTGTACTAAGAGTGGCACGTAAATCCATAAGATATTCTTTAAGATTTCCCCTAAAAGGGAATGAGGTAATAATAACATCCAAGTAGTCTAGCAAAGCTTGGAGAGGTTCACCAGTCAAGGTTTTAAATCTAGTAATTTCTGTGTGTAAACTAGTCTTCAATGTCTTTTCCAGATCACTATAATAAACAAAATCAGTATTCAAAGTAGTTGGTTTGTCATCTGAATGCTCGTGCAAGATTATTTCATGACTTCCTAGGTCTCTAACAGGGAATACATAACTCTTAGATTTTAAAAATGTGTTGACTGCTTTAAGTAAGTTCTGATTAGATAAATCATTGGGAGTCAGCAGTGTAGTCTCCAGAGTAGAACTAATGGCAATAACTCCTGGAAATTGTTTTATGTTAGCAATATTAGCCAGTTCACTAGTTTCATGGGCCCTCTTGACTTTGATATGTGGATAATCATTCAAATCCAATGCAAGCTCAGAGCCAACAGTTGAGTTCACATGTTCAAAAACAAGAAAAGTATAGTTGATATCATGAGGCACATCTTTTAGAACTGCAGCATAGGAGTTATATGACTCAATGTTGAATGATGGAGCAATAGTTAAGCGACCATTAGTTTGTTCAAATTGCATTTTTAAGACTACATTTGATTTAAGACTTTCTGGTGTTTCTGCTATCTGTATTTTCTCACCAACATTACCATTTCCTTTAACATAAAACTCATGCAAATACCGAAGTGAAGGATATGCCATGACTTCAAATTGCCGACAGATTTCATTATTTTCTTCCACAGAACAGTCAAGAACTGCTACACGTATAATATTCTTCCATGTAGTAATTTCAGAAGCCATCGCTTTAAATCTGGGCGCAAATGCTCGGCAGTGCCCGCAATAACTGTTATAAAATTGAACCACGAGAGCATGTTTTTGTCCATATATTTTTCTTTCAAAATTACGATTAGTTAATATATCAACACGGTCCGACTTACTATACAGTCCCTGTTGATCGACATCACCATCGTTCACTACAACTGCACTGTTCACTAATGCAATGAAAACAGGAATAAATAATATTATACGCGTAACGTTCATAATGAATGTCTTTCGTTTTAGGCTTAGAAGCACATAAACGTTCTTACAGTTCTAGACACAGCTTTTGCCGGTGGCTGCAGTACCCGAACTAAAGCTGAACTGAGTATCAGCAACCTAGCATTATATTTCAGGTGCTTAAAGTGAATACGTCATGGCTTCAACCAATCCAATTTTAAGCTACTCAGTCACACTTCAGAGTCAGAAATAAAGATACCGACAGTGACAGCGATTATCAAACAAACTGCTATTTGACACTAATGACTTGACAAGTAATGTCATGTCCAAATAGAGATGCGACTTTTAGTTGTTATTTATGTAAACTTAAATACATAATTTTTTTGAACTAAAATAGCACACATTGCACTTTGATAATAAAAGTCATCCAATATACGCATTGCAAAATTTCGAAAATAGAACCTTGGTGTACCAGCAAAGATAAGAAATAACGTCAACTTCAAGTCTCATATAGTCACACACTTGGGGTGCGTTCCACTTAGCGTTCACGACGCCTAATATGCTTGTTTACCCGTTCCACATGACGACTACGATCGTTGTGGTCGCGGCGAAAACGTTACTCATGACGTCATTACTCACGCTCACGTAAAGCTCACGAGGACCCATGCTGAGAGGTGAGTCGTCGTGAGCGTTGAGAAATTTGGCGCCATTTAAAAAAATATAAAGTAACAAAGATGGCGACAATGAAAACTACTTTATCTGATGCGATTTTGATGAAACGATGAATACTTAATTAAATAAACATTTTATAACCTACATTTTAATCCAAATTTCTTTGAAATTTTTTTTTTTATTCTTTATCAGAGTAACGATTAATTACAATATCTTACGTGGTCTATGTTTCCGTTTTCAACGATCATGATTTTGTATAATGTTATTTAACTCTTCATCTGAATTGGATGAACTAGTACTTTCTAAAGCATCATTACGACGCACTACCAAATATACAACTGTCGCCGTAAAATATAAAATAATGATATACTCCTTAAAATAGTGTAATACTAGATTTTGCCCACGGCTTCGCTTGCGTTAATGTAGATTTATGTTAAAATGGATTTTAAGTAGCCTGTATGTTATTCCGATGAATAAACTATAATACTGTAAAGTTTCACCAAATACGTTCAGATACAAATTTATAATATTAGTAGGATATACCTAATATATATATATTTAATATAAATCGAGTTAACCAATAACTATAAGAGTTTATTGGTCAGACTTACAAATTGTAATCGCATTAAGCTTTCACTTTTTTTATTTTCTAAATCTCCATTTGTATTATATTTACATCAACGCTCAATACACCCCATAATCCATTTCACTTAAGTTTAAAATTGTAACGCTCGGATACAAGTGAAACGGGAAAAAACCGTGGTCGTGACCGTGATTGTCACGAGTGCTTAGTGGATTGAACATTGACATGAAGCAGTAATTATGGTCCGAGCAACCAGACACCGCCGCAACCTTAGCGCAGAAGTCTACAAATTCGTTACCTGCTATATCCAAATGGCTAGGGATCCAGGCTATAGCCACCTCGATGCCCATCAGGTGACACCTATACTATGACGCTTTTGTCCTAAGAGTAATTATAAAGTTGTCACGACAGCGAATTGGACTTTTTGTAAATCTTTTCGTAAATGAGCACATTGTTCAGCTTGTAAGGTTTGTTATAAGGTCTCACTACACGGACTCTTGAAATTAAGAATAATGACGTATTTAGGGATCCAAACAGCAGATCCAACGGAACTCTCACTAGATATTTTGGAAGCATCAGTGTATAGGGTCACCCACTCAAACCATTCACTTGACCATTTCACCGAAAGCTTGACGTTAGCGTCCGAACAGAGCTTACATATACCGAAATCAAAGTAAATCATTGGTTGGAAAATCAGTGACTGGTACTCCATTTCGAAGAGAGGATTGATAGTGGCATGCTAAATAAATAGGAATAGGAAGGTCCTTGAATTTCCTAAGGGAACTGACAAAGGGAGGGGGAGTTTTATGCTTCCACTATGCGAAGCAGGAGATAAGAGGTGCTAAGGTATGTAATATGTGGAATAAAGTATGGCAGTTAGTTGAAATGGAGTTGGTAAAGAATTTATCCGCAAGATATTGTCGACGAAGTTGAAGGGGAGGATCCAAGCACTCCACCTGGAGAGCATTGATCCGAGAACACTTCATAGCTCCCGTTATAATTCGCAACTGGACTTTCACCAGACTGGATGACGCAATTTTATTGCATAGCATGGGAACCCACCCCACCTGACACCAGATAGCGCCCGCATGACATTCACACCCCTCTCGCCCTTCCGAACAATGTAGTTCAGGTGGTGTATGCTTGAAAGTTTGGAGTCTAGAATAAGGCCAAGGAATTTGACATGATTTTTGATGGGGATAACTTCGTCGTCTACCGAAAGATTAATGTCAGGAACAAGTATTTTACGAGTAAATGCTACAGCACTACACTTGGGCACGGAGATGGAGAGATTATGAGTTAAAGGCCAATTATTTAGGTAATACAGTGCGGAATTAAGAAGAGAAGAAGAATCAGCAAAGGAAGAAGATACAGAATAGAGAACAATATCGTCGGCATATTGTAAAATTTTGCAGAAAGAGGAAACAGTACATACACAGTCAGACAAAGAAAGAAGAGTGATTCACAGTTACATTTGGACATATTTTTGATAGATTATGTGTCAAAATAAAATGACAGTGGGTAAAACGATCGTTCACGGTAATATTATCTAACAGTATTCTATCTTCATACAAACGGTCGGAACGCGAGTCGATATGACTCGCGTTCCGACCGTTTGTCGTACGCGCCTCGAGGTCGGTATACACTCGGTAAACAACCACTAACCAGTCGCGAATGCGCCGCACTGATGAACGGACCGTGTGATGGTTTTGTAAGTAGTAAGCGTGTGATTTGTGAATATTTGATTGAAATAGGTACGAGTACTTACATAATAATTTTGGCAAAGTGCAATTCCAAACAAAAATATTTTTGAATAAACTTTTTTACGAATGCGGATGTTTTATACTATGAAATTTAACAATCTGTTAATCAATATCTATACTAATATTATAAAGCTAAAGAGTTTATTTGTTTGTTTGGTTGATCGCGCTAATCTCAGGGACTACTGGTTCGAGTTGAATAATTCTTTTTGTGTTGGATAACCTATTTATCGAGGAAGGTTATAGGCTACATAACATCACGTTACGACCAGTAGGAGCGGAGCATCAATGAAAATGTTGCAAATACGGAAAGCTATAAGCTAAAATATAAACCACAGCTAGACTTCATGATACTTTGAGCTCATTCTGCGTAAATAGAAACACCAATAACTAAATTATGTTCGGGTACTTTGAAATAACTACACTGGAACATTGAGACAACTACCATCTTAGTCTCCCCGTGACCATGGCTGCTGAAAAGTAACCGAAACGTCGGGGAAAGTGTAAACTTAGAAACAAATAGATTTGATAGTTTTAATAATTTAATTAGCTTAAAATTAGTAAAGTTTAATAGTATAGTAGTGTAACAGTTTCTAAATTATGTAATAGAGTGTTAAATAAACAACGCGATAAAATCCGTATATAGTAGTTTAATTTCAATGAATAACATTCGCGTAAACAGAAGACAATATGAAGTAAGTATCCATAGTTAGGGTTACGAAAATTTTGTTGAGTTTAAAAAAGTAATAATCAATACTATTGGTAACAACAATTTAAATTGCAAATGAAAAAGAAAACAAAAATAATTAATTTCAAACTTTACTCCAATAACAATAAGTAATAAGTAATAACATACGAATTTGAGACAACGCATAAATTTTATTTGCCCGTCTATAATATTATCTTTTATTGCAGTACTAATTTTAAATATTGTTTTTTTTATGTTTATTGGACAGTCTCGACATTTTCACTTAATTGAAATTAAACTACTATATACATATTTTATCGCGTTGTTTATTTATCACTGTATTACATAATTTTAAAACTGTTACACTACTGATATTGAATTTACTAATTTATAAGCTAATAAAATTGTTTAAACTATTAAAACTATTTATATTTAGGTTTACATAATATTGTCTTTTGCTTAATGTTATGTTGAATGTTATTCATTGAAATTAAACTACTAATACTACGGATTTTATCGCGTTGCTTATTAATCACTTTATTACATAATTTTGAAACTAGTACAGTACTACTACTATTGAATTTTACTAATTTATAAGCTAATAAATTTATTTAAACTACTAGGGGCCGATTTTTCAATCGTTAGATATCTTTTATCAAAACGTCAAACATATTCCCCAGATAAAAGTTATCTGACGATTGAAAAATCAGCTCTAAATCTATTTGTATTTAGACTTACACTTTCCCCGACGTTTCGGTTGCTTTTCAGCAGCCATGGTCACGGGGAAACTAGGATGTACAATAGTAGTAGTAGTGAAACAGTTTTAAAATTATGTAATACAGTGATAAATAAAAAACGCGATAAAATCTGTATATAGTAGTTTAATTTCAATGAATAACATTCGCGTAAACAGAAGACAATATTATTTTCACTTAAGTTTAATCTAAAAATATTGCATACTTATCAAAAATATTCGAAAGTAATCCTGAATTTTGATGCAGTTTATGAGTCCGTCAGTGTATATATATATAAATAATGTGCTTAGACATTAAAATACAGGTCTTTTTCTAGGTTCACTATGGTCCGTAAAGTATATCTCTTAATAAAATCGAGCGCGGTAATCACAATGCTTTCAAGGAATCGTATATCGTGTAAAGGAATGGCGCGCGTGCGCACAGCACAATACAAAACAAAAATATTATCTGTGGCGACTGGCGACGTTGTTGTTGAAAATCTGTCACTTTAAGTACTTGTCGGGTTGTAGCCTGTAGGCATAGAGTTGTAGCCTTGTAGGCAAACTTGTGTAATTTTACTCGGTATGGATGATGATATTATTAGCCCGGAAGTATTATTTCTTTTAATTGTTATTACGGTCATTTCTATAGCTGTGAAGTTATTAAAATTATATTTTTTTTACGATTAATTTGTGTTATTATTTTTATTTTTATGTTTGATAAGTTCGATTATAGTTTAACCTGTATTCTCAGAGTTTAACACACAGTCTATACGTGTATCGTGTAATAATCAAAAATCTTAGGTTATTGTAGTGAAACATGTAACTTTGTACGTTCGGATCCTGAAAATAACTATACATTTAATATTATAACGTTAAAAATATTATTTGTTAAAACCAATATCAGTAATATAGCTTTTCCTCAGAGATATACATGTACTTCGTACCTACATGTTGGGTAGGTATATTTTTGCTAGAGATTCATCTGGGTACCAGACGTGATTATTGATTGGCATTTATGCGCAAGCCTCGAATGCCCTGGAACTAGAGTACCTAACGAATAGCTAGACCGCCCAGTTTATTGTCGTCCCTTGCGCCGATTGATATGGTGCATCGCGCTGCAACTGCATTTTAAATTAGAGATTTTCATTTAGGTATGTAGGTACATATTTAATACAATTGTTACTTAGGTGATTTACGATGTGCTTGTTAAGTGCAATATTAGTAAATATTGTTGTTGTGTTGCAGGCATCATGTCTTCGCGCAACTTCAGGAAACTGTGTGGTAATTCGCTGCCGCCGCCGGACTCCGACGACTCTGATGGAGATTATGACCCAATGTCAAACCGTCACTTCCAAAAATCTACATATGAAGGAGTAAGTGAAAATTCACTTCATTAATTATTTCATAATGTACTATATATCAGATAAAAAAATAATGTGCTAATTGAAGGTATTAAAATTCTGTCTTCATTTACAAAAGTAGTATCGAGTATAAAATTAACTACAGAACTACATATGTTCTGGTATACGTATAATATATGAAAAAATATAACATATGAAAAAAAAAAAATATTTTAATATGTGCATTGATTGTGTAAGGTATGATATTGACAGTGTTTTAATGAAAGGATAAACATAAATAAAATTAATTAAACATAAATAATTGTTATTGTTTAGCTTTATGAGCTGTGCGCGGGTTACAATTGTTTTTCAATGAAGTTTGTTATTGCAGTCATTGATAGATTACAGTATTATGTGAAGTAATACCATATATAAAGATTAAGGGTTGGGGGAAATTTGGTATTCACTGCGGTTTCACCCACTTTAATGATAACTGCTTGCCGCCTGTGGCTTAGCTGTCGGTAAAGGTGTATCCCCAGTGTCAGGATGCTAGGTAGAAATGTTTATGACAAACATTTTTGTGAACCACAAATAGTTGTTTTGAGTCTGAATGTTCTTTGTGTCTGTTGTTAGAAACCTTCAATAACCTGAATCATGGCAACGGACAATTACTGTTGTTCTTAGGATCCAAATGTTGACCAAGGCATTTATATATGCTATAGTTTATAATTATTATTTAATGCCATATAATATATTATATTGTCACGAATATAACTTTTGTATGGCAATATAAATTTATAATCACATAAGTTGTTGTACCTTTAGGTAAATCCAAAACATCAAATTCTTTTTTAATTGTTAAAATCAGAATATATGATAGTTTATGATATTCTATTTAGAGTTAGCTTGCTATCAATGTATAGTGAGCTCATATATGCAACTGAAGTTGAAGAATAGAGAGTTATAATGTATTTACTCTTTATAACATGATTTTACTGACCTTATTCTGAGATCTTGTATGCTACTGGTATTTAACCTAAAGTCGTAGTGGCACACCAGTGGCCAGACACAACATTATCATAATAATGTTAAATGTGATTGCATATGTTATATTAATTAACGAGTCACTGACTGATATCTTAACAATAGATTACGCTATTAATAGTTTTCTCAAGATATAATAAAATAAAGTAATTGATAATATTTATAATTTTGGAGTTTTACCTACATAGAGGTATGTATTTCACATCACAATTAGATATTTGTCAATAATCAGGCATCCTATTTTGCTACATTTTTTATGGCTTTACTCTCGTTAATGTAGTTTTATTCTATAAACTTCAATTCCTTAGGGCAAATACAAACTAAATAACAAACAAAGTCACATTTGCATGTATAATATATAAGTTAGGATATTGATAAGACGTAGCGCCACCACGGTCTCCAGGTGTACCATTTTGTTTTACCTACGTGTATGCATTTAGGCGGCCTAGATGGCGTAGTGGTTAGTGTAACCGACTGCCACGCCTGAGGTCGCGGGTTCGATTCCCGCACAAGACAAATATTTGTGTGCATGAACATGGATGTTTGTCTTGGTCTGGGTGTTTCTATATATAATACATAGTATTTACAAAAAAAAAAGTATATATATGTATGTTTATCCATTGTCTAGTACCCATAGTACAAGCTCTGCTTAGTTTGGGCTAGATAGTGTTGTGTGTATGTGGTAGAATACTATTATTATTATGGGTTATAAAATATTTCAATTCTCAGCTTTGATGCTGGTGGGTGTAAACCTGTCACGGGCTTATGCCAAGTGGGTCGGTTCATTGAGTATTGTTGTAGGTGTCTGAGTAGTGGATGTTAGAAATCACTGGACTATAGAGCCAGTATCGATGATAATGGATTTCTGTAGTTTTATATATGAATTTTTATGTAAGCCTAATTCTTTTAGTGATGTATGTAGTGACTTTGGAATGAGTCCTGTAGATGAAATTATGATTGGAATAATTTTAACTGTATGCTGATGCCACATTTGTCTTATTTCGTCTGCTAATGGTATATATTTTTGAATTTTCTCTGTGTATTTTTTTTTTATATTTTCAGTTTGGTATTGATATATCTATTAGGTATGTGATTTTTTCTTGTTTGAGTGTAAGGGTGATGTCTGGTCTATTATTTGTAGTTGTTTTGTCTGTTATAAGGTCTCGATCCCAGTAAAGTTTAGCGTATTCGTTGTTTAGTACGTTTTTTGGTTTATATTTATAATATGGTTCTGATTTTTCTTCTAGTTTATATTTTATAGATAAGACTGAATGAATTTGTTTTGCAATTTATCAGGGCCAGGTGTTTCCCAATTCAGGGTTTTTTTTATTGCTGATTCTACATCTAATTTATCGATTACAACTTCTGCCATCGGATCCAAATGTTGGTTTTCTTCTATTTCCTCTTTAATCCAGGCTGCTTCAGAGTTGTGTGTTACTTGCTTTGACCATATATTCTCCCAAAATGTTTGTACTTCCGTTATGTTAGGTGGATCTTTATTGCACACTTCTGTATTAAAATTTCTATAAAACAGCTTTTTATTTGGTATTAAATGTTATATTATCTCTATGCCTCTGATTAGATTTTTTGTACCTACGTAATCTTTTTGACAAAGCTTATAATTTTTGTGTCTTTTTGTCCATAGTTTCAACTGCTGCTTCTTTATTTTTGTAAAGTCTTTCCATTTTAATATTATTTCTTATTGATAAGTTGTCCCTAATAAACTGGTTTAATCTGCCTATTTCTTTTCTCAGTGTAGTAATATTGTTTTCGATGCGCATTTCCCATGCTGGTTTACTGTCATTTTTACGTCTTGGTTCAATTTCTTTATTTTTCTTATAATTATGAGTTGTTATTACTGTCAGAGCTGCACAATATATGAGAAGCAATACAGGTTGCTTCAATAGTCGATTGTGTGTTGTTTATTCATTGATAGTGTATCAGCTGATTTAGTATTCTTACTGTAGTCTTAGATTTAGCTGTTATTTTTAATTTTGGTAAGTTTGGGCGTGTAGTGGGATCTGTTCCTTTATATTTTGTTATAATTTCATTAAATAAATGCTCGAGTTGCTGTGTACTGCTTGTGTCTTCAGTTAAAACGGTTTCAGTATTTGATGTTTGGGTCTGTGTGTATGGTGTTGGTGATAACGTCAATGATGATATTAACTGCGTATCAGTGTCTGTTGTTTGCGAATTTATAGGTCGTGTTTGTTCGAGGTGTGTTGATGAATTATGTGGGTTTAGTTGTGCATCTGGATTAGTTTGTGGATTATTTGTATTTGTTATTATGGTTGAGTGATTTGTGTTAAGTTGATTTAATTCTGTGGACGTCGGGACACGTACATTTTCTGCAATTTCGTTCTTAATTCTTTTTCTTTTTATGGTTGAAATTCTATTATTACGATGTATGACACGTACTTGATCGGCTAATCTTTGCTCTGATATGATATGTAGATCTGGGTAAATTTCTATCAATTTAGTGTGAAGTGTTGGGCGATATCCTGTAAGGTTTGTTTCGCAGTTTGTAACAGTGTAGTAGCAGCGAAGTAGTTGTCGATTAACTTCGTCAGCCCATTTCATTCGCTGCCGGTCTCTGCCAGCAAGGGTCTGGCCAGCAAGGGTGGTTGCAGGTAGCATGTCCTGCAAAACACTTCTTGCCGATTCTTGTGGAGTGTCTATTGCGGGTGTATTTCTTGTTTCGGCTGTAGTAGATTGGATGGTCGTGACCCACCTGCTCAATCTACGACCACTGACGGTTCGCATGCTGCCACGTCCAGCGCCAGCTCCAGACGTGCCCTGGCGGCCCCCAGGCAGCGGTCCTATACGTGTATTCCTTACTGAATTCTCCATGTTGTATGGGTGTCCAGTGCCATGTTAGCCGCGCCCGTAATAGATACCATTTGTATGCATCGCGTGTCCGCCCCTCACGTGAGTCAGATGTTCGACTCGGACATATGGTTGGATTTGCGGGGCTTATTATTATTATACTCTTTATTTAAATATTTTCAATATACTTTTCATTTTTAAATATACATAAACCTATAAAAATACATTTAAAAATATAAAATATATGGTACCCCACCGGCATCGGGAACAGGGTCCAAGCTGCCGGTGTTTAGGATTCCAGAGATAGGAACCTCCTCACAATGCGTGTATCTAATAGCACTACCTTCTGCATCAAACCCTTGATCCAAGCACCCAACGCGAGCCTCTTTAGATGGTGATCGAGGCTCTTGGCTATTAGACCATTGACAGATATGACTATCAGCACAATGATTGCCGAATCAACATCCCACATGTCGACAACCGCGCGAGCCAAATCGAGATATTTAATTTGCTTATCTTTTTCAGCTTTCGCGAGATTGCCGTCATGCGGAATGGTGACATCGATAATCAAAGCGCGGCGCTCTGATCGATCTATCACCACAATGTCAGGTTTGTTGGCCACAACAGTCCTGTCTGTGATGATAGTTCGATCCCAGTACAACGTGACATGACCATTTTCGAGAACTGATTCAGCTACATACCTGTACGGCACTTCAACATCTACAAGTTTGTATTTCAGAGCAAGTTGCTGGTGAATAATCCTGGCTACTTGGTTATGTCTGTGCAAGTACTCGCCGTTAGCAAGACGAGAACAACCGGAAACTATATGCCTGAGGACTCACCAGGTAGGTGGCACGCCCGACAAATGTCAACCGTACCATCCCTCAAGATATATCTCCGGTAGTTATTCGTCTTGATAACTTCGTCCGCAATAGCACAGACAAACCCTTCGGTTTCCCCAAAGAGGTCACCGAAACGTAGCCAGTTCACGGAGGCTAACAGATATACATCAGCTCCATATAGAGCCTTGTAGAACCTACCGTGAAGCTCCTTGCTCTGCCATACATCCCTGCGATCGTTAGTGCTAAGTACTACAGGCTTGCGCCAGTTCTCTTTAGCCAAACTGAGCAGGGTGAGTCCGATATCTACAGCAACTACATCCCGATGCATACCCACGTCTGCCTGGAGAAAGAATTCTCTGAGGTTGCATACTTCGCGGTTATGAAGAGCCTTGGCATTCAGAAAGCCTCGGCCTCCACATTTCCGCGGGATATACAGTCTCATCACAGACGAACGTGGATGATGCATACGGTATGTCGTCAAGAGTGTACGGACCCGCCGGTCCAGGGCATCCAGTTCAGTCTGAGTCCACTTAAGTATGCCAAAGGAGTACATGACTACCGGCATGACCCAACCGTTAAGGCGCGCACCTTGTTGCCACCTGATAAAAGACTATTTAAAACTTTTTTCAGGCGACCAAAGAAACGCTCCTGCAACGATTGCTTCATGTCAGCCTCATTGATACTTAACGCCTGTGACATACCCAAGTACTTGTAAGTATCGGTTACAAGAAGTGATCGTAGGTTAATGATATCCGAAAGTTGTGTTCCTTCGGATTCCACTATCCTTCCTTGCTTTACATGGATGACAGCACATTTGTCCACACCAAATTCCATACTGATAGACTTACTAAAAGTTTCAGTTACTTTAAGTAAATCCATCAGCTGTAATTTAGTGTGGGCAAACAACTTTAAGTCATCCATATACAACAAGTGGGATATCACTCCACCACCTCTATGTAACCTGTAACCTAGCCCTGAACCCTCTAGTAATGTACTAAGAGGATTCAATGCTAAACAGAACCAAAGAGGACTCAGGCTGTCGCCCTGAAATATATCCCGCTCAATTTTTATCAGTTCGCCATTCCCAGGGATCTGTCAACATCCTGGATAGCTAAGAACCGTTTTCCATTGCCCCATGCATGACTTCAAAAAGGTGCGCAGAGTTGCATTTACTTTATACAACTCTAACACCCTCAAAAGCCATGTATGAGGCACCGAATCATACGCTTTCTTATAATCTATCCAACATGCCGCCAGATCCCTTTGTTTACGGCGAACCTGTTGGCTAATGGCCATATCAATGAGGAGGAGCTCCTTAGTGCCACGAGCCCCCCTCTTACATCCATTCTGAGAAGCTGACATTATTGAATTTGTATCAATATGTTTAGATACCTTGGCTCTCAAAATAGATGTAAGAAGCTTATAGATCGATGGCAAACATGTTATCGGTCTATAATTGCCGGGCTCGTTGATACTACCTGTTTTATGGAGTAGGTAGGTTATTCCCGTGGTCATAAAATCTGGTAACGACCCAGATTCTAGGGCAGATTGAAATTGAGCAGCCAAACAAGCATGTGAGCTACGCAGCCATTTCAGCCAGAAATTGTGCAGTCCGTCCGGTCCTGGCGATTTCCAATTTGATAAGGATCGGACCGAAGTAATTACATCCTGGCTATCAATGATCACGTTTTCCATTTCTGGAATTAGCTCACTTACTCGCTTGACCTCCCGTATCCATTCCCCCCCAGTGTGGCCGACGGGTACCGACCAGATGTTCCTCCAAAACGTATTTGTAGCATCAGCATCTGGTAGCCCCACATCGGCCACACATTGATCTGGACGTTCCCAGGTTCTATAAACCCACCTTTGGTCACTTTGAAAGGTGCGGTTGATGACATACCGGTCCAGGCGTTTTTTGTATCTGCGCAGTCGATTTGCCCATGCATAGACTTTCTGCTTCAGGAAGTCAATGCGCTCTGTGGCCCGAGGTACGTAGTCATGAGGACTGACACCAGTCCCCAGAAAAGCCCGGCCCACATAGCGCATTACCCTGGGCCGTGTATTCCCTGCCCTGAAGCAGATCAGCTTACCGATGAGTGTCCTTGCCTCAGCAATACGCCGTTCAATCCTGCACTGCCAGGCCGGGGTGACAGATGTTTGTCGTATAGCAGGGACATGTGTGGGTAACTTGATGCCCGCTATACGACTTGCCGCCACAGCAGCACAGTACAGGATCGAATGAGTATCGGCGAGATTCTCGCTATTATCTAAATAACTAGATAATAGCGAGTCCAGGACACTCACCAATGCTATATTTTTTCTATGCATAGGTAACCGATGCAGACGGGGCCGAATCGTAAATTGCATGTACCGGTATTCCTGAATCGCACCTTCCAAAGCATACTTTACCTCCTCATTGTACTGAATACTTCATTTGTCATGTCATCCACCTCCATGCTGGCACTATTGCCCGTCCGCGTCGCACCAGGTGATAGTTGCGTAACTGCGGGTTGGATGCGAATGGCATGGCTCGTAGGCAAGTATTCTGAGCGTAGCCTATCAAGCACGGTATCATCCAACTTTCGACTGCGTTGGATAACCCGCACTTGATCCGATAATCGCTGTGCTTTGTTTATTTTATTATTATGTTTCTCTAATCACAGGTACTTTCTAACATATTATATTAGAAAATACCTGGCCCTTTGGGAGGCTTACACGGAGACATGGGTCCAACGTGAAGAGGCCCGTCGAGAGTTTTAATCAAAGGTGGGATGGAACACCTACAGTGGCACTAGCCGCAGCAGGCGTAGGACTATTGCTACGTATAGATTCTAATATATGGGCTATAGGTATGGTTTTTGGTGGACCGGTATATTGCTAACTATTTTATTGAAAATTACACTTCCACCCCCAAGCATATAGCTCTAGCGGCCCCCCTCTGACCGGCCAACCAAGGCAAGCCAGAGTTGAGAGTCCTACGGGCGCTTTTGAAGTTCCACCCCAGCCAACCAGTAACGGCAAGCCGGGGACGAGGCCCTAACCAACTCTCGGAGGCATTCAGGACCGCAGTGTCGCCACTCACATTCAGCCCGCCACAAGCTGCCCTACGGTTGTGCGCTTTAATTTAACCTGGTGATACATTTTTTGTTTATATCACAAGGCGAAGGTGATAGTTTTAAAGCTAGTGTACTGTGCCCTCCGATATCGCGTTAGTCTCATGATGAGATAACGACTGTCCCAGAGGGGTTTATTATTATTATTATTATTGACGCAACCCTCCGCGGGGACGGGTGGAGAGGCTATGTCGGGCTCACCGGGGTAAAAGAGAGATGTTAATGATGATAAATGATAATGGACCTTCTAATACCGATTAAACTTACCACGGTGTTCCTCGACAAAACCGCAAACGGTGGGGCCGCGCGAATCACTTTCACATGCGGTCGCGATCCCTCCGAGGCTTCGGCTCGCCGCGCGCCGGATGAAACGGCAGGCCTCTACACAACAAGACCTACCCTTTAGGCATTCCCTAACTTTTAAAATCCTTACTGTCCTCCCCCTGGAGTGGAGACGAACACGACAAAGAGGCGCGCGTGGGAACACGCACGCTACCTCTCAGACTTGGTGCTGATGTTTACCACCCCCAGGTTAAACCTCAGGGTGGCTGGAGGTCATCTCGCGCCCTCCGGCGCCCGGTTCTTCGGTCGGGTATAGAGTTTAAGCAATCCTTCTCCTACTCTGCCGCCTCCTTGTTGGACATGACTTCCTCACAGAAGGAGGCGGCGGCATTCCACGACCTCTCGCACCGGACCATAGATTGAACTACGGCCGGAAGCAAGAAGGCAACCATACCGACTGCCGCGATCAGCTCACGGCGCTTCGATGCCCAGGTGAGGCAATCCGCCGAAGTGCGCATCGCCGTGTCCTCAATAACGTCGCGGCAGTCGCCGCAGTGGTGACAACTAGGCCTCTCTTGCCGGCGTATACGACAAAGCAACCATGGCCAGTCATTACCTGTGTCAGCCGGAAGGTGAGGGCGTCATGCTGCCTCCCCAGCCATTCCTCAAAAGCGGGACTTACCGCCATGATCGTGGCGTGCCTGGCACTGGGTTGCACAAGTCGTTCCTTCCATTTCTCCAATAGGACCTGGCGGAGCTCGGACCTTGCCGCCTCGATAGCGGGAAGAGCAGGTCCTTCGCCCTGAGCTAGCGCCTTCTGGCGCTAACAGTAGAGCGACGCTAGGAGCGCCGCTTCCAGGTCCCATGGCATGCATGTTATCTCTATTGCGTTTGCTACGTGGCGTTGACGTAATAATAATATAGGTATATCAACATATTATTATAATAACATTTAATGTTTAAGAGAAATAGGTCAATAAAGTCACAACTTGCTTTTAAATTGACAAGTTCTTGAATAACATTAATTCGAAGGAAAATTTGCTATTGTCTTTATAGTATTTTCTGCAGTTTGTTTCACTCCATGTTGCTAATAGTCGGTCATTATCGATTAACTAGTATATTCATGTCTGATAATAAGGGCCGAGTTGACGTCGCATTATATTCGAACTGTCCGGGTAAAATTATTAAAATAAGCTTCAATAGATTTTATTTATAGTCTTAAAATTTATTATGTAGCTGTTACCTATCACGTCTGCTGTATTGATTTATTGTAGCCCGGGCATGACTAGTGGAAGGAATGAGGTGACTGAGGGCGCATGATGGGAGTAATTTACAGTATGATTGATTTTGTTGGGCGTAGTGCATTGCCGGGTACAGGTGGGTGGTGTTTGGGCGTAGTTGCGCAATGGGAGAGCGCGCTGGGGAAGGTAGAGGGTGGTGATCGCCGACAGTAGCCGACATGGGAAGCGGTACGAAATATGATGTTACGTATTTAATTTAACTTTTAAAGGGCTGTACAACGATCGCTGCAGTGTTGATATCGCAGCTATAGCATTAAGCTTATGTTTACTGTTGGTGAGGCTCCAGACTTGTAACTCGACGCAAATAATTTATTCGAATTAACAATTAAGAAAATTTAAAGGGCCCGCTTTCTTCTATGGCTCTCTTTATACCGTGTAACTTAAATCATATTTGAATAAAACTGGTAAATAGCACCTCTGCCTACCTCTACAGGGTAATATATCCGCTAGACTAAGTATGACATAGGTACAAAAAAGATGAGGTCTTTTTAGTAGTTAGTTTTTAAAGATATCTGCCGTACTAACATTATTTCTTGTATGGCGGGAGACTTTACAGTCATTCAAACAACAGTACGACGAACACGCGTACTCGGAATAACTACTTCTGGATTGTTCCTAGTTATTGAGATTATTACAGGGCAAGGGAAAATTTGTACAGATGCACTAAATATAGTATCTTGGACGATTACGTGCTCTATTAGGCATCTTCTTAGGCAGCTGTATGTCTTTTTCTCAACTCACATTTTACCGTGGTTTCATATTTCATTAAACGGCATTATACTCGCGGGCTTTTCATATTTCATTCATCCGATACTGTGATATTAAAATGTGTACATACATAATAATATTGCTTTGCTAGCTAAATGTGTTTACATCAACACATTATATATACTATTAATAAAATATGTCGATAGCTGGCGAAATATATGAATGCGTGTGCACATGCGACGTAAACGATTGTCTGCATTTGCGTTACTTGTGCTAATATACCAATTGCGAGTTAATACCTACTCACACTTAAGTAATATGTTTTTTACACTACCCGACTGCTGAGTAAGAGCCTTCTCAGTAAAAAGTGCTTACCTACACATAAATTCATAAAGAACATAAATAGAATGAATATGTTCTTTTCAGTTGGAAGTGAGTGACAACACCGATTCGGAGCGGGAGCCCGAAGCTGATGATGAAGAAGACGCACAAAACGCTGCCAGTAACGCTGCATATGGCGGCGCAAGGAAGAAGAACCAGAAAAAGGGAAAAGGGAAGGGGAAGGGAAAAAAGAGCAAGCCTGCAGCTGACGCGGCTACCGGTTTACCACTTGCCAGCACATCAGCTACAGTTACTGGTTCGTCCCGGCGGGCCATGCGTCATTTTGAACCGCGGAATCAAGAGGAAGAGGTATAAATGTATAATATAATAAGTATAAGTCCTTCTTTTTTGGTGTGTCGGCCACTTGGTTTGTAATATCTTTCACCATTTGACAATAAGAAGCTTCTAGCCATGGAAATTTTGTCATATTACCTTGTGACCACTCCCACTTCATACTGATTGTCATTATAATATTCTCATCGTAATATGGATTTGCAACTAAACATTTATAATATTTTCTAACAGCACAATTTCGTTAATTAACTAGTTAAAATGGTTTTATTAATAGCATTTCATTGTAGGTATTGCTTTTTATTTCTTGTACTACCAATACGATGGCAGGTCTATAATTAGGCGCTTGTAACTCCATGCGTATTCCGACTCGCGCCTTTTCAACTCTTCAAAGGGTTTACTGTGTTGCCAGCGCAAAGACCGATGGTCACCTGACTTCTTGCTAACAATACACAGTTTCCTCAAGAAGTCTGCAGACTTCTTCTTCCTTACTATAATATAATTATTATGATTATTATATTGAACGAAAGTTTATTTTATCACGGTATTTTATAGGCCGGAGGGACAGTCTGCGAAATCGGTCGCTAATGAGAGTGATATTTTGAATGCTTTTATTGTTCGTAGTACGAACCATAGAATCATACAAAATTTCGCAAATAGTCGATGATTGTACAACCACAGACAAGATAGAGCAGGTATAGGAATACCTAGGTTTAATTGATGTTTTGACTTCACCCTACCTTTCATAATGGGTAGGATTTAACTGCACAGCAAAAAATGCTAATTGTACAGCAAAATATGTTTACCAAAAAAACTAATTTCACAGCAAAATATATTTAAAGAGATCAAACTAAGTCGACGGATTTTCTCCTATTTTTGGGTGGGTTTAAGAAGGAACCTAACATAATTTAACCCTTCCGAGACGGAATGCTGTGATTTGAGGCGTATAGGTGCTCGTTATGCTGTGTTATTGTATTTTTGATGGTCATTATATTTAATCATCCCCTTCATAATTATGACAGGTAGGGTACATAGCATTTGTTTTTATGTGCGCTGGTTCCTCGTTATTATGCTTAAACAAATATAGTTGATCTTAGGCTGTTTAACATATAAAATGATATCGTCGGTTTGGTCACGAGTTAGTTTCGGTGACAGTCTTAGTGAGAATGCTGCTCGCCAACGAGCAAAGCTTTCGTCTTATCTATGTCCGTCGGTCATACGCACAACCGCGTCCAATGTCATTGGTATATTGTCAAAGGTGGACGCGAGCACGCATGCTCTCGCCGCCCTGTATGTATCGGTGTCGCCTGCGCTTGTGTTTCGTGTTGACGCCCAACTTTCTCTATCAATAAGCATAGATAACATATGTATATGCCGATGTTGATTGCATTGTTAATCTGAGTCATAACTATAAGCTATTATACTCGTATATATCCAATTTTCATGACAAGTTGTTAAGCGCGTTGTGTAGAATTTTGTAGTACTAAGCTTTATCCACAAAATTAGTTTCATAAAAAATCAAGTGCTTTAAACATCTGATGCCTATTTAACTTATTATAGCATAACCAATATCTTTAACATATTATATTAACAATGATTAAATGCGTATCATTTCGTTAGCTGATATATTTATATAATTATAATTTGAGATAATCTCGCACTTGTATTACATTATTTGCTAGCTCCGCACTCTACGGAATAGTAAAAGATTCTGACAGACACTAATCAGTGCCGTAAGTGTCTATAATGTCAAGTAGAACGCAAAATATTAATGAAAGACTCGTCCAATTGATACTGTATACACGTGACACGTCCGGTGCAGGGATTGTACATTTATAGAATACATATGACAGGTACGTTAGGTAGGATTAGGTATACGTACTAGTCTGTAGCGTGGGAGACATACGGTGCGAAAAGTCAAGAGCGCGTTCATCTTTAGAGTACATCCTCATTTAGAACACACAGAATAATAAACAGTATAAATTGTACCTGTTGGTGAGACTCACCAAGTTTGTTGGAATGCATTAGAACATTTTCAGTGGCTATACAATGCTTATAATAAATATTGCAATTCATTATCATGAGTGAATACCCAATTCCTAATCATTGCACATTTACAAACTAATATATGTTTGTAGCAACTTAATTTTGTGTTACAGAATTTGTTATATTATTATATAACATATTTCGAAAACACAAAAGTAAGGCTTCGTACAAATCATGACGCATAATCATATAAACGTAAGTTGTTTTAAACTTGGTGATGAGTTTCACACATGCTGTATATTAATCGGTTTCACTGGATGTTCAAATTAGCAAACCTTAAATATGAACATCCAGGCAACCACGCTATGCTTTAAACGCAAAATCATCATAGGTGAGTTACTTGCTTTTATTAGTGATATTTTTATTGTAACAAAAATATTATGTAGTTATAGTAAACAATTGAGACCTTTTCAGTTGGATGAAATTGACAAGTCTATAATGGAAGTAAACGCTTTGCTTGGAGAGCCGCCGCCGGCCCCTTTGTCTCCGGAAAAGGAAGAAGCGTTTGATGAAGGAAACATCATATTAGAGGTCAAAGCTAAACATTTGAACGTAGCTACTGAACTCCGGCGGCTGTTTGGCCCGGATGATCCGGAAGAAGTCAGACAGAGGTATTATTTGTTCTCGAACGTTTAAAAGCATTTATTTGTTATTTTATTATTTTATGCTGTATTTGTGCTTCTTCCAAATTCTTCCTTTACAGAAATAAAAGCCAACCTCATCGCATTCGAATTCTGAAAAGGGTTATGGTAGGCCCAACTCACGACACGGCTATTTACGATTTTAAGAAGATAGGTGAGTGTTATGTTCCGCACAAGTTGATTACATAATCAGAATACAAAATATTATAAATCCAAAAATTTTAAATATTTATTTTCAATTCACATACGTATCGAATAGATAAATTCGTATATTTATCATAGTTCAGAAAGTACTATTGTGTATTTAATTATATTTAATTAGTCCTTTTTCAATTAAAGTA
Source organism: Catocala nupta (assembly GCA_963675205.1). Taxonomy (NCBI): domain Eukaryota; kingdom Metazoa; phylum Arthropoda; class Insecta; order Lepidoptera; family Erebidae; genus Catocala; species Catocala nupta. The sequence continues at coordinate 27,158,306 of OY776078.1, read as the reverse complement.
AATCCATGAGAAGAACTTTACGTGTGGTCACTCTCTTTAATAACTAATATTATTGCGTATTTACTAATAGACAAATATAGACACATTCAAGTACTTAATATGTAATAAAATAAAATAATATATTCTATGGTCAGTACGGTTACTTTGAAACACGTCCTTTATCAGTTATTCAATTAGGTATATATATTTATATCATAATGCTATACGCAGACTGGTGTGAAACCTAGTTGGTAAAAGTACAGTCAGTTAGTATGTCTAGTTCGACACTTCGGGCTAGTAGTTGTTACTAAACAGACGAGATTAAGGTTTATATAATTATGTTACCGCCCGCGTGATACTCTTGGAAAAGAAGTAATTTGGTCAATAAAGGCATCTCACGATTAATGATAATTGACCGAACATAAGCATAGCCGTGAAAACTCGACAAAGAAAATTAACTATTTTTATTTTATTAATCTTATGATTCCTATAATCCTTTTATTGATTACTACTAGTATTTGCTTGTGTCTTTGCCTGTCTATGCTACTCAGGGATAGTGGCGTTTTCTATTAACGACTATATCACAGTACATTAGTAGACAAGCATTAGTTTGACTCCGCCATATTTTAGAAACAAATGTTGTGTTATGCTTGCCTCATGCCGCCATAATGAAGGCCGCGGGCGGGAGAACCGGGATCTCTCGTCAGCCAGCCATTGATTAGGTCCGATGCCCTCTGTAGTGCCGGAGCGTCGCCCAGGAGTTGTAGTCTGCTGTGTGGGTCGCTGAGGCAGTCTCTTTTCCAGCGGCCCATCCACTATACAAGGCAGCGTGTAGGCACACCGTGGGGTTTTGGTCCGTAGGCCCGAAGTACGGGAAAGCCGGACATAACAAGACAAACATCCATGTTAAGCACACAAATGTTTGACTTGTGCGGGAATCGAACCCGCGACTTCAGGCGAAGCCGCCGGAGCGTTAGGAGCGTGCGTGTGGGTTGAGCAAAAAAGCGAATGAAACCGAGCTTTTGCGAATAGCCACGAATACATACGACGCATCACAATCATAATCACGTTACATTCGATGCTGTTACTTCACTTCGCTCGCAGTGTATGTAAAGTAGGCGTGTCTGTGTGCGTCCGTCAAAACAAGCGCTTGTATGAAGTCTACTTACTGGATATCTGTATAATTATGTACTGTGATTATAATAAGTTATTAATTTTTTATTAGGCCTTTAACATTTGAATATTTAAGACTATGATATACGGATTTATTATATTCGAATATCTATACATTTCATTAAGGTTAAGTTTAAACTATACCATCTTTCACCCTTATGACAAATTATTTTTTTAGGGTTATCTATGTCCATCGAAAAACGAGAGCAAGGTGTTGTTCACTTTGTATACGACCATGATCTAGATCATCAAAAAATGCATCATGCATTTTTAGTAACATTTGCTAAAAACTTTATGAGACAGGGCACACCCATGTTGAACATGGACGACGCTAGGAAGTATATGCATGTGGAGCCCTTGTTGGAGGTAAGAGGGACACGAACATTTATATGTATATTCAGTTCATTTGATGTTGAATTTAATGGTAATATAAATACTTCTCATTTTAGATTGCCGACACATTATTTCGAATGGATGAGAATAGTTTGGCCAACGAAATAGTCGAAAATGTTGTTACTTATCTTCAGTTTGTTGCGCACCCTTCCTTCAACTTAGCAAGTGTAAGTGATGCGCTTTTATAAACAAGAGTGACCCACATTGCTTTAAAGAATATAGTATATGCTTGTGCTATTTTCTTGCTAATTTCATACTTACTACTTTTATTCTTGGAGGGTTTTACATGAGATGGTAACTATTATTCATAGAGATTCTGAGAGAAAAATTTAAACGTGAATTTAGGTATGACGAAGGTAATGGTTTTTCATAAAGAGAAATCTGTAACTGCAACATGCCGTATTTAAATTATTGAAGAGCGAGCTGAAAAAGTGTCAGAATTTGTAGATACGTTTTTATAAGGGAGATGGTAAAAATGAGGAAGATATTAAACGCAAAGTAAATGTAGATATAAATAAAGCAGGTATCAAAAAGAGATTGAACGCAGGTTAAAACGAGGTAGATAGTAAAAGGAGAGTGTGTGGAAGTAAACATGAAGCAGATATTAAAAGGAGAGTGAATGCAGTTAAAAGTAAAGAAGATATTTAAAGGAGAATGAATGCAGGTAAAAACGAAGCAGATATTCAAAGGGAATGACTGCAGGTAAAAATAAAGCAAATATTAAAAGGAGAGTGAATGCAGGTAAAATGAAGCAGATATTAAAAGGAGAGAAGAAGCGAATATTAAAAGGAGAGTGAATGCAGGTAAAAATGAAGCAAATATTAAAAGGAGAGTGAATGCAGGTGAAAGTGAAGAAGATATTGAAAGGAGCGTGAGTGCAGGTAAAATTAAGCAGATACTAAAAGGAGAGTGAGTGCAGGTAAACACGAAACAGATATTAAAAGTAGCGTTAATGCAGGTAATAGTAAAGCAGATATTCAAAGGAGAATGAATGCAGGTAAAGAAGAAGCAAATATTAAATGGAGAGTGAATGCAGGTAAAAATGAAGCAAATATTGAAAGGAGAGTGAGTGCAGGTAAAAGTAAAGCAGATACTAAAAGGAGAGCAAGTGCAGGTAAACACGAAGCAAATATTAAAAGGAGCGTAAATGCAGGTAATAGTAAAGCAGATATTTAAAGGAAAGTGAATGCAGGTAAAAATGAAGCAAATATCAAAAGCAGAGTGAGTGCAAGTAAAAATGAAGTAGATACTAAAAGGAGAGTGAATGCAGGTAAACATGAAGCAGATACTAAAAGGAGAGTAAGTGCAGGTAAACATGAAGCAGATATTACAAGGAGAGTGAATGCAGGTAAAAATGAAGCAAATATTAAAAACAAAGTGAATGCTGGTAAAAATGAGGCAAATATTCAAATGAGAGTGAATGCAGGTAAAAATGAAGCAAATATTAAAAGGACTGAATGCGGGTAAAATTTAGCAGATATTAAAAGGAGAGTGAACGCTGGTAAAAAAGAAACGAATATTAAAAGGAGAATAAATGCAGGTAAAAATGAAGCAAATATTAAAAGGAGAGTGAGTGCAGGTAAAAATGGAGTAAATAGTAAAAGGAGAGTGAATGCAGGTAAAATGAAGCAGATATTAAAAGGAGAGTAAATGCAGGTAACAATGAAGCACATATTTAAAGATGAGTGAATGCAGGTAAAATTGAAGCACATATTAAAATGAGAGTGAATGCAGGTAACAGAGTGAATGGGCCCTTCACGCTTTTTTGAGCATTCGCGTGTCTATGTTTGTACAACCTATAGACTTACTGAAATGAAGCTTGAACTTTACTTTATAATTATTGTTTTATTCTTACTGTATAAAATATCTTATCAATTACTATTTTCACAATATTTATCCAATTCTTATTTTTGCAGAGGAACGTGCGTTTATCTTATCATTACTTAGAAAATCGACCGTTCCACGTGTCGATGTTAAAGTATATGTACTTACTCACAAACAAGGCTTGTCACCGTACTGCATTGGAGATAGCGAAGATGTTGCTAAACATCGACCCTTGTGATCCACTGGCAGTACTGTTCGTCATCGATACCCTCGCGCTACGCGCCAGGGAACATCAATGGCTCATTGATGCAATTGAATATTTTAACAAACAGCGTCAAGCTAAAATGCTGTTTAACATTCAATACTCTTTTGCGCTCGCTCATTTTCATGTTGCTAGAAAGAGTAAAAGTGAGTGTATTTTAACAATAAAAAAATCTTGGTTTCTAGTTTTATTAGTTCGATAATGTACCATAACTATACAACTGGCCGGCAATCACTAATCAGACTTGGTGTTGTATATTACATACAAATATCACATTGCACTCAGCATTGTACTTTTTAGTGACATTAGACATTTGTCTATCTAACATTCTGATGAACAGTTATTAGTTCGCCCTTTAATCACGTAAGGTTGCCATTTCCAATCAAGATATTTTACGATGTTTAACACCTGTATTCAACATACTACTAAAAAATAAGGGCTATGTGAACATACACATTCTTCAGACTTTTATATGAAATAATATTCCAAAATTTTAGAAACTGCTACTGGTCATATTGGTTACCCGTGATATTTTATTTAATACTTAAGTATAAACATAAAAATGCGTTATAAGTACATTATTCAATCTGATATGTAAGAACGGAGGGGTAGATTTAGTACCCCCATTGTAATCAATCGTTAAATTTGCCGAACTTTCTCCTCCCTCTAATTGACCCTCACGCGATTAAAAGGACTCCTATAATTTACAATGAGTATCCAAATCATAATGGCTGGTCTAACTCCAAACTGTTTATTTCGCTTGGAATGAATTGTCACATCGAACTGTTTGACTAACATCGAACATACTGATGTTCGATGTGAGTCAAACCAACTACGTTTGATTTTAATACAGTTAAATCGAAAGTTGTATTTTTTAATATATTTTATAATGTTATATATATATATATATAGTTATACTGAAGAAATAACGTATTTTTGTATATTACAGCTGATTTTGCTGAGGCCGACAAAAACTTGCAGAGTGCTATAATGTCGTATCCTCGCGTGGTATATAGAGTGTTGGAATTCGCTAGCGTGAACGAACCAGAGATCCTGACGCACACCGTGTTCACCACTGAGCCACAGTCACAGTAAGGCCCGAGCTTTTGTGTCAGCTTTGCGATTATAATATTGCTTAGACTGTTAAAATTGTAAATACGCTTTATTGATGTTCTTCACGTAGAAATAGCTTTAAAATATGTTACAAAGGACATTGTATAACTACATCTACGAATCAATTTAAATTAAGTTAAATTAATAATGTAATTTAAATTTTATAAGAATTTAGTAGGCTTTTTGTAACTTAGATAGGTATACAGTTCAGCATTTAGTACAATATTCTAATTCTTATTATACCCTAGCGATGGATTATAATGTTAAGTGTCTTGGACTGTTGACTGGACTGCTATACTATATGGAAACATAAATATATTGGATACAGTAAAAGTTCGTTAACATTTAATATTTTATATTTTTGCTTTATCTACTCATAAATGCAAATAAATAAAGCAAATATTAATATGTTAATATTAATGCACTAATTAGCCACAGTTTATATTCATTCTGATTGTGGGAATGATTATTGTTTACGTCTAATTATAACTTTAGTATCTGAAAATATTGTTAGCTATTTACATGTAGAAGTGTCCATAGCTTTAATATAAAGTCATTCGAATGTAGTCGTTACTTAGATGACGTAAGTTATGTAATGTGGCTGTGTGGTCTTAGGCGAACTATGTGCGGCAGCACAGCGACAACGTCCTTCACGACAAAATATTTGTCAATGCTGCTATAGCTTGATGGCACGAATATCTATGTGTAGTTAGTGTTATTCCATTTTTCAGTTCCGGTGAAGGATTGAGCGAGCTGATGATGATATATGCCAAACTGACATGGCCGCGCTGGCGTGAACCGCAAGTTTTGGAATGGTTTATCAGGAATGCCAAGGAAGTCATTGAGAAATATGACAAGAGTCAAGATGTCAGGGTAACTAGGTTTTCTTTTTGCTTGATTACTTGTGGATAACAATACATATTATAACGTCTGCTGATATTATGATTAAAATAGAAATAACTTTATTTTAATGTTTCTTTTACGTCTAGCACCTGTTTTGTTTTAGTTTTTACCTGTTAAAATATTTTTATTAAAGTTGTAAGAAGAGACAAATTTTATGTCACTTTGTTATTTTGACTATTCCGCATTAAGCTTCTACCAATAAGTACTAAACAAACAAGCATACAAAATATTATTTGTATGCGCCTAACTATAAAACGAATAAAAAATATTTAAAATAAATACAATATATTAAATATAAATATTCTGCATCTAAAGATATTAAAATCAAAGCGACATGAAATATATTTCTTATTGTAAGCTTTGTTGATCAATTAAAACCCATAATATCCATCAATGTTTAAACCGGGATATATCAGAATCGTTGTATTGCAAAATAAGCACTAAACTCTTTTCAAGGTTAAACATGATATTATGTGGTTCAAAACAATAACGGACGGGATTAAAACAACACAAACTAGACATATAGGGCACTCCAAATTCAAAGTCCTTTATGTTTACGAAAACATTATATTATTGCTTAACACCTTATGTTTATAAGTCACATAGTGTAGTGTGACTAAAACAAGGTGGTGATCAAACCGATGAAACGTGCACAATATATAATAAATCAAAACTAATGGACTACATTTTGCCAAAGGTTTGAGTTTCCTATTGGCACCAGTCACGCCTAATCATACGCGGTGTGCAGGAATTGGGCATCCAAGATTTATATAGTTTTCAAGAGTAAGCCTTTGAATAGTTCTATGACAATCATTTGACATTGGACAAACTTGGAATGTGATCTTATCATAGGGCAGAACAATTTTCTTTATTAATTATTACATAAACCGGTTGGGTTATACAATATACAAAGGGGTGTTAGGCTGAAATATATTCAAGTAGGCACCCATGATATACACATGACATCTACTTTTCTAGGAATGTTGAGAATACGGTGATGTTTGAAAACCTATTCAAGACTTATTCAGCTATTTGCATAATTTGTATTGGTTGATATTTTTCTTGGGTCTTGGTGGTTATATTGGTTCTTTTGTTGAGTAGACATATTCAATTCAGCCATATTATGCTGACAAATCTCATATTATTTAAACAAAAGCCACCTGCAGTATGTGATAAGAAATCTTCAAATTATATTAATATTCTTATTTAACAATACCTATATTCTTCTGTTCGTATCGCCAAACATACAGTTGTAGTTCATAATGAGGACAAAACTCATATAAAACTACCTACATAATAAAAAAGTATATTTGAATGTAGAATGATATATCATATAAAAAAATCGGGCTCACTGCAAGGAAAAATATTACGGTGCCTATAAACTACAATATAAAGGAGAATTGGTTGCTGAGACCCAAAACTAGGTTTTGTGGCTATATTGCATTTAGTGCAAGAACAAATTGTTGTTACTATACTAAACAACCAAATGCGTTCCGAATGTTTGTGTCTGCAAAACTCGAAAAGTAAGGAGGTGGATTGCCTTCAAATAATTACACAGCGTTGTTTTTATAGCAAAAAATTCAGCTATACAATGCTTCGCGTAATTTCGAGGCATTAGAAATTTTAAAATGTCTGACTCTGCACATATAAGGTTTTAAATAAGCGGGTGTTTGATAGGCGCATCCATTGGTACTCCAACCTGGCTTTGCTAAGACCTTGTGTACGTACTTCGCGCATATCGAATCTAGTAGAAAAGATGCTGAATTTATGTATAATTACATTCAGCGGCACGGAATATTGGCTAAGCGCGATTTATGAGGTAACAGCGATTTTAAGTGTTTCCAATGATTATTTATGATGAAGGTAGCTCCAAAATGAGTTTACCCTTAGTTCAAGAGGGTAATTCATTACGGTTGAGTGCACTATGGTGTAAATTTTAACTTTTAGTTGAATAGCGTCATTTGACCCGTTATGTTGCAAGTTGCAAGTTGAAATTTGGGTATTGTGAGAGATTTCGGTTAGGTTATTCAATTATTGTGATTTTGTGCTTATTATTCAATAACTAAAGGTGCTTTAAAGTCAATAAAATGTCCTTAACACTAGCACAGGTTGCACAGGCTGTGGCATTAATTAATCAAGGACTGACACAGCGTGAAGTCGCTGTTGTGCTTGACGTATTACGTTCGTCGCTGCAGTATGCCCTAAAACGGTACCAGGACGCAGGTCAATATTCCCGCAGACCAGGCAGTGCAGGCGTCAGATGCACATCTGCCCGAGACGACCGCTTTATTGTGCTCGAAATTTTAAGAAATCGCTACCTGATAGCTGTTGTGATACGTAATCAGCTTCAAATCATAAGAGGTATCAATGTTATCGAGCAAACGGTGAGAAGATGTATGGAAGAAGTAAATTTAAAAGCTCGTAGACCATCACGCGGTTCGGAACTTCTCAGACATCACCGAGTAGCGCGACTTCAATTTGCACGTGAACACGCTACTGGACTCACGAGCAATGGGCTCGAGTGCTGTTCACAGATGAGTGTAGAATCGCTTTGCGAGCTCCAGATGGTCAGAAGCGAGGGTGGAGAAGAAGAGGAGAGAGGTTTCTACACAACACCACCACACAAACTGTGAGTTTAGTTTGGGGAGGAATAAGTTCTGATGGTCGTACGGAGTTGGTTATGATTGACAACCGGTTACTGCAACCCGATACATCTAAGATGTCCTTCAGGAACATGTTTTGACATATTCGGGATTCACTGGCCACGATCATTTCCTCCTAATGCACGATAATGCACAATGCAAATTGCGTTGATAAATACCTAAAAGAGGTTGGTATACAAATATTGCAGTGGCCGGCTCGTAGTCCGGACTTAAATCCTATGAGCATGTGCTTAAAAGGAAGATGAAAGTCCACCACTAACCCGCCACAAGCTCTTAACCAACTCCGAAACGCAGCACTGGCCGCTTGGGGAAGTATTGCTCAAGTTGATGTCAAAAACATCATTCAAAGCATGCCAGGTTGAATGCAAGCGCTTATTAGAACTAGAGGAGGAAACACTCGATATTAAAAAGCTGAGACAATAAAAACAGACTTTTCTAAATTTATTACTGTTTTAAACGAATAGTCTTTCTTTTTTCTTTTCATATGGTTAGTGGCCAACTTGTTGTCAAGAGTTGTTCAAGCCGCTCGTAGGCCTCTGACATGGCTTAACGACTGCTGTCAATTTGACAACAACCGGGACCAACTTTCTACGTGCCCTTCGAAGCATGGGTCTCCATGCCTCGGAGGGCACGTAAAAAGCTGCAAAGCTCAGATGAAATACCACTAAGCGGTCACCCATCTATAGACTGAACGCACCCAACGTTGCTTAACCTCGCTAATTGATTACCGATCAGTGAGTGCAACTGGCTATGAGCGCCTCGAAAGAAGAAAGAATGAATAGTGTAAATATCGTATTTTTTTGTAATTGTGCTTAATTTTAAAAGTGTACCGGACGGGCGAACTCGGGGTTGAGATTACTATAGCGATGGTTAAGAAATCAACCGACAAGTCGCTGACGTCCTACACACGATGTGTGGACTGTACTGTAGCGGTTACTGGTTACGGTGCGGAGGCTCTGAAAACGTGTCATACGGTGCGGGGTTCGGGCTTCATTCAAATAATACACATCTTGACTGTTCGTTTCTTGAGGTTTCTGGCTGGCTCTCGTTTGGTTCTTGAGGCTTGAAGATGAGGTTTCTTGAGCACCTTTCATTGCGGACAAAATAAAATACACAGGTGAAACCTTTTATTAAAACCTTAGGACCTAGGTACCCTAACATTCCTAACTTGAGAGAAAATTGCACATTTTTATTATCAATGTTTACGTTTTAACATAATATTCTTATAAACTATAGAAACATATATTATTATGTTATTTACACTATTTAACTATACTATTTAGGTCTATATGTGACCTGATTCGGCACTATTTTACAACTATAAACTTTATTGATACGGTATACTTAAATGACATGTATTGAATTTATGATCATAATAATACGATTCTTAAACTAATGTTAACGTTGTCGCAAACAAAAAGCATTCACAATGGTGCAGTTATGTGTAAATTTTTTTGTTCTAAAAGTTTTGTAAACATCTATTGAGTGCATCTACCCCTGTTCATGTGAGAAAAACATGAGATTACAAATTACTGTCAAATTTACGTGTGGCTAAGTTTCCGTGCCGGTGTTACAACAAGTTACAAATTACAACAAAGTACAAATCAAAGAGTAATAAATACTTGTATGTTAAATTCAATAGCGTGCTCTGTAGATCTTTAAATTTAATGCTCGCTAGCCTGCGTACTGTAGTCGTAGTTATTGATAGCGCTTACATATTCTGTCTGCTCATACATGCAGGCCTGTGTGAGGTTATGTCGCGTCAATACAGTATGAAATATATTAGTGACGAAGCTTCTTAGTTTCGCTACTAATACCTATTTTGTAACTTGTACATCTTAATCGCTTTTAACATAATTAGTTGAGGAACATCGTTTTAATATGTTTTGTTTTTAGATTAATGTTATGAAAATGTAGGCATGTAAACCAATAATAAATATTCAACTATAAAAGTTTTAGTAATAATGAGAGAACGATCGAGAATAAATTAAAATGTGACCGCAATCTACTCTGTTTTTATAAGAATACATATTAAAAAAGAATGTGGAAATGAATATTGTACCAGTTGTGTAATACATTTACCATATGTTTAATAGGAGCGGGTGAGGGAGCTGGCTATGCTGCGCCACAACATCTTTCAGGTGTGGCCTACTGAAATCATGCGGCATATTACGATCATTAGATCTATGTCCAATCTTCTACTGGAGACGGTACGTACTTGAATAATTTACAGTCCCTTTAGTTTATGCATCGTCATCCTAAGTTATTATATGTAGATGCTTCTCTTACTATGTAGCCTATCCGCAACAGGCAATAGATAGAGAAATTAACCAGCATAGTACCTACATAAAGTTTGCATTTCTTCTTATTTAGTAAACAAAAATATAGCGCACTGAGAGTTAGATACAGTATTGAGAGATAAATCTTGATGCATTGCTTTAATTTTTACAACCATATCTATTTGTTGAGTCCGAAAGCTGTAACTAAATTATTTTATAATTAATTGTTTGTTTAGTAAATAAGACAAATTTTAAGCTCGTCGCAGATGTATTAGATATATTTTGATTTATATGATATCAGTCCTGTATTAAACCCTGTCCCACTGCTGGGTACGGGCCTTTTAGTATGAGAAGGGTATTGATTATATTTCTCAGTTAATATGTTGCTTATAAATACATTCAACTATTTATGCATTTTTAAATTACGGTCAGTATTATATAAAAAACATTCGAATAATCGAATGTTTAGTCGATTAGCGCAATATATTCGACATAACATTATGTTACATTAATCTGTTTCATACAGTATCAAAACGTTTTGTCTTATTGACTTATACTATGTTGAATTCATGTAAGAGATATGATGTGTTTAGTACACATCAGCATTGGTAGAATTACATATGTTTACTTTGTGAGCAAATCGAGTGTTAGTATGTGGTACATACTGAGGTGACATTATTTGTTTAGACGCTGAGCCCCGCCATACGGCCGACAAGCAGCTGGGATCCGCTGTTCGACCGTGGAGTGAATCGGTATTCGTACAGATCTCCCAGTGACCCACCAAGAACACTGGCCACTGGCGGCCGGGCGCTTTTGTACAGGTTCTTCACGTCCATAATGCCGAGTACTGAGCTAGACCCACCGGTTGACGACTGAGTACGTTTTTATTTTTTAAGCTTAATGCTTCATCCATTTACTAAAAAACCGAGAACAATTTCACTCACTGTCGTATGGCAGAATTTCAATTTGACTTTTTTATATTTTAGTTATTTTCCATGTTCAATTTATATGATATAATTTAATTTTTTAAGATTACGCTAATCTAGTTCGATGTTGTAGACATGCTTACAGACTAACAAACAAATAGGCTGGCGAGATGATAGCCACTGTAAAAAGACTTGTCGCGCTGCGTTAGTAAAAATGTTAGGCTCGCGTGAAGAACCTTCATAAAGGACGCCCATTTTTTTATATGTTTGTGAGATAGAAATGCATCAACTTTGTTCATATTATGTATATAAACGCAACAAGAAATAGATTATTGTTGTGGCTAATATGCAGAGCTTATTTTTTGTTTTTCATAATTTGAGTATGTAGTGCATATTAGTAAACTATAATAATTAATGAATATATTATTTTTAAATAATTTGATTTTTATTTATCTCTATGTAGTGGTACCTAGTAGTTGCCTGAATGTTAATAAAATGCCATTGACTGTATTCATAGGCTGATGATGCTGCTGATGCTATGTGAGTTTCTATAATATATGTATATATATATATATATATTGGTGTTATTTATAATATACATAATATATTAAAAGCTTATTTTCTATAAGACTGACAAAACAGAAAAACAAATAGCCCATTGATATAATAATAAAGATAAAGTGGATATTATGTAAGATTTATATTACTACTGACAAACTTAATTATCAATTTTATTATTTTATACATATTTAAAATATTAAATAATATTAGCACAAACTTTCATGTTAATATCTTATTATCAGTTCAATATCGCAACACAACAAAACAATTTATAAATCATTTGTTACTTGGCACATACAGAATGAGTACTGATGAAGTATGTTATGTAATTACATTATTTCTCAACCAACTATGAGTATGAGCAGATTCGAAATGGACTGAAATTCACTCAGTAATATATGGTTTTGAGTGCACCCGCCAAGTGTTACTTCTACCGGCTATTTTGACTTGGACATGTTCTATATACAATTATAAGCATGTATTCTATTCTTGCAATAAAATTATTATGCAGGAAGAAAAGCATTGCATATTATTTGATAGTGTTTGATCGCATTTAATGTAACAGCTTGAAAGTATGCATTTCTGCGATGTGATTCGGCAGCGATCAATGTTTTGTGTAAGCTTTTGGTGTCTATCGTTTAGATACTTTGAATAAAAATGAAATAGATGTTCTCTTTTCACAGCTATCAATCGTGGGACGAACACACCCTTTTCATGGCGCATTTGATTGGCACAAGGGGACGAACTCATCACTCGTCGACCTTCGATCCCTGGCTAGAATACCTTATGCCTCATACCAGACGAGGACCAGCTCGTGGTCCTACTCCACCACGCGGTAGAACTCCGGACTCGCCACGACATACTGAGAATGAAGAGGATTCAAGCAGCGCTGGCGACCTGTCACCGACCCCTTCTGCGAGCGCTTTGGAGCATTTTAGGGGAAACGTATTCCAATTGCATCAACTTGAGGCACTGTTCGATCCTTATCGTCTAAATGGCATTATTCCAGATCGTTTGTACCACCCAAACATACCGGCGTATGCTATTAACTTTTTGAATATGTTTCACGAACTAATTATCGACAGATCTTCTACTGAAACCGTAAATCGTTCCTCTGAAACCGTAAATCGTTCCTCTGAAACCGTAAACCACTCCACTGAAACTGATGATAGCTTCGAGGAATCGGAACTCGAAGACTTACTGTACAATCCACCTCCTGAAAGTGAGGATGACCAGGAGAATATACAAGTAAATGATAATGAAAATAACCACGTAAATGGTCATGTGAACGAAGACGAATATGAACATGTGAATGATGAAAATAATGAAATCTTTAATGACCATGATAATGAACACGCGAATAATGATGAACATGAGCACGTCAATAATGAAGAATACGTGAATGAACATGTAAATGATGATGACGACGAAGAAGTGAATGCTCACGTGAGTGATGATAAAGACGATGACGAGGATGAACATATAAGTGATGATGAAGACGATGATATAAGTGATCACGTCAATTATGACGGAAACGAGTATATGAATGATCATGTCAACAATGAGGATTATGAGTACGCCAATAATATTGAAAATGAAAATGATGATCAAAACGAACACGTGAATGATCATGTGGATGACGAGGGAAATGGATACGAGAATGAACATGAAAACAATGTACGAAATGATTATGAAAATCGCCTGTTGAATGGCTATCCGGATGATATTGATCCCGCAGATGAACATGATAACGATAATCATATTGAAAATGACCTCGAGAATGAACAAGTACAAGTAAATGATAACGATAATAACCAGGACAATGATAACGGCCGCGTGGGTAATGTTGACAATGATCATGTGAATGACACTGAGAACGATCAAGTGAATGATACCGAGAACGACCAAGTGAATAATACTGAGGATGATCAAGTAAATAGTCACGCGTTTGAAGATGTGAATGATACATACGATGATCACGACAATGAAACTAAACACTCTGCCGAGTAAATGAAAAAATCAAATAATCTAGATGAGTCTTGTTTAAATTAAATGAGGCCTTAACTAATCTCTTTGTGTAGCTGTCAAACTAAGACTGAAATATGTTCCATCGTTATAAAGTACCCGATGGAGAATGTTCGTAGTGGATTTATTTGGCTCGTATTAATAAATATGTATCGGGAACACGTCCAAAGTTTCTAAAAGATATTTGTTATTCAAGATTTTATTTAGCTTTGTATCACGTCTGGCTCTTAGATATTATTTTGTGTTCAAGAAATTAGATTTCTTTATTAGCTTTAATTCTTTATAATAAGTAACATTATCACTGTTCATTTATTCAAACCAGTGATTCTAAAATAGACATGTTCTATCTATTTGGGCTAACGTTTGCTACATTAAAATATAACAAGATCAGAAATAGTCCGTTTCTGTCTGATAAATTTTTAACTCATTGTGACATTTATTAACTTTGAAATATGTAATATACTTACTACTTATTATTGCTTGTGTATGGAATGGAGAGTGATACATTTTATTTTTAAATATTTTATTTAAGTGTTTTATGTCTAGTTTATAAGGTAAACGTTATGTTCCTAAATATAAAATATTATTTATTATATTTGATGATGGACAGAAAATTGGCGTGAGGGTGGATTACCAAATGCGTATCAGGACACTACTTTTACAATACAATGCATTTTACCAAACAATCCTTACTGGTAGAGATTACTACAAAATATTAACATAATAAAAAGTGATTTTTTTTTTTGAAATGATCAACCGTCGCTCAAGGCGATAGTACAACCACCCGGTTGATTTTATCGACCACTAGCAGAATAACTTCAGTTAAAGTTAATCGATATTGTCTACTACATTGAATGATGGGCAATTGCTCGATATTCATTAATAAGTCTATAAAAGATTAGTCGATTTCCTTTCCACCATCGATATCGATTGTCAATTCATTATTGATTGATGACGAATTGATTTTTATATCGACTGGTTTCTATACATCAGCTAAAGCGACCACATGCCAATAAGAGACTTTGTATTTGATCGACGTTGGTTAGGTCGAATATTTTGTATTAGGTACTTACCTAATTGAGTAGGTACCTTTTTATTATAATATTGCAGCAGTTTGCTTTTTATAAAAACGATGCACAATGGGCATTCTTCAGTGGTAAATAAGTTTTATTCATAATTTCATTCCAACAACTTTAGCGATGAGGTAGGGGTGCTACAGTATTTTTACATAGGTAGTTTAAATACGGCCAAACCTATAAATCCAACAAACGAACGGACAGAAGGACGGCTCCTATACTATACTGCATTTGGTTAGGTACATAACTAAAGGTAAACAATCTTGATGTTACTTTTTACACAAACACATAATAAACAAATAATGTACTGCTTAAACTAAAGGTTCAATTGATTTAGTAATCGTTATTGTTGTATTTACATTGATCTTTAGCAGCATTTTATTTTTAAACTGAGTTTTTAGATAAAAAGACACATTAAGATTGTTTAACTTTACCTAACCTTTGCAATTTTTTTTTGTTTGCCTAGTAAAATGCTTTTGTACACTGTCCGCCAGCTAGGGGACAGCACCGACAGGGTGTGTGGGAGTCCCAGCATGAAGTGCTGGTATACCCACTAAACAGCCTGGGGTGTTCCCTCTCTCACCTAATGTGGGTGCGGGCCGGGTCAAACAGACCCGACCACCTCTCGTCCCCAGGGGAGAGCCTCACCGCTCTCCCCTTTCGACGTTAGAAGGCGCGCGGGAACACCGCGCGCGCCCTCTAGGGGCTCCTAATTTACGGGTGGCAGAGTCACCTGAGGCCCTGCCACCCGGAACCCCTAGGTGGGGGGCAAGAGAGCGACATAAGCGCGCCTCCTGCGCTCCCTCCTCCGGCGGCGGACATCCGGGGCGTAAGGATCTTCCTCACGCCCCCGTTCCACCGCCTCCTTCTGCGAGATGACAGTCTCGCAAAACCTACCAAAAGACCTCATTGCGCCGACGACCTTGCATACGACGGTCGGCAGCGACAGGTCGGGGCCATTCACGGCGACCCGGGCACAGCGCTCCTCGGCCCACGCCGGGCACTCCTCGAGCGTGTGCTGCGCCGTGTCCTGGTCACACTTCTCACAATGGTGACACCTGGTTGTCGGCTCCCTACCGCATATCTAAAAACACACTAAAAACCTGGAGTGAGCAGTCCCTCCGCCGACGGGGTAGGGCGAGATGGGGTCGCGTTAGCAATCACCATCCCGCCCTGGCGGTTGGCCCGGCTTATGGTAACCGGGCCTCAGCACCTGTGGAGGGGTGGCCTTGGTGAGCAAGGCCACCCCTCAGACTTGTGGGGCCGTGCAAGTCGGTATGGAGTCCCCCGACTCTGTACCAGTGACCCCATTATACAGGAGCGAGAAGGTGGGCAAATCGCCTCCTCCTCGCTCACGTTCGTCTGCGCCGGAGAGGGTCAGCGAGGGGATTGTTCTCCCTGACCCTCTCCGTGGCCTCCTGCGCCATGACAGCCTCACAGAAGGAGACCACTGCCTGCCACGACCTCTCGCCGCCGAGCATGGCGTTGATCACGCTCGGCAGGGAGAGATCCCCGCCTATTACGGCTGAAAGCGTGTGCCGCTGCGGCCCCTACGCGGCACATGCCTCCAGCGTGTGGAACGCCGTGTCTTCCGGCGCCCCA
The DNA here is from genome assembly GCA_963675205.1 of Catocala nupta. NCBI lineage: Eukaryota > Metazoa > Arthropoda > Insecta > Lepidoptera > Erebidae > Catocala > Catocala nupta. The sequence goes on along the minus strand of OY776078.1, from coordinate 27,141,527 downwards.
CACTCGTGGCAGACCGGGATCGCCTCCCGTCTCGCGATCTGGTACAAATTCTTTCCAAAGCATCCGTGCCCAGAAAGCACCTGCACCAGTCGGAAGGTCAGCGACCCGAATCGCCGCCCTATCCACCCCTGGAGGACCGGGCGAATGGCCTCCACCGTCCACTGGCCCGGGATCGGTGGAGCCAGGTCCTTCGTCCACCGCCTCAGCAGGGCGGCCCGCGCATGTCGTCGCATGCGTGCGACCTCCTCCCACCCCGGGGGCTCCCGGCCGGAGCTCGGCCTGCAGTTCTGCAGCCGACAGCTGGTCATTCGTTCGTCCAAGCCGCCGCCGCCTACACCGCGTGTAGGGCCGTCGCGCCGCCGAGCAGGCGGCTCGTAAATCTTCGATCTCCAGCTCCACCAGTACACTTCTCGGCGGCCGGGGCGGCGGCGCGCCCTCGGCGTGGCCGCGTCGCAGACGGCAGTGACCGCTTCGCGAAAACGCCCGGCCGCGACGTCTAACTCCGCCGTCCCCCTCTCCACCGAGTGCGTGGGGGCGGCAAGCCACGCCTGGACGGTTGCCGCCTCTTCCGCCAGCTTGGCGTCGAGACGACTCACCGACCAGCGCGGAAAATCCGCCCGCTCCACGTACCGGGACTCTCCCTGACTCTCGGAGGCAGAGATCTCGAACCTTATGTATTTGTGGTCCGAGAGCGTCTCCACCTCCGACATCACCCTCCAGGCCCGGGCACGTGCCGCAACAGCGGGGCTAGTGAACGTGAAGTCCACCACGGACCCCCCACACCATCGCACGCACGTGTGGACCGACCCTCTATTGAGGAGGGTCAGTCCTGTGGCAACCGCCCACTCCCTGACTATCTCCCCTCGAGTGTCAGTGGAGCGGTTGCCCCATTCCCGGGTCTTGGCGTTCAGGTCCCCCATTAGGAGGACCTGATTTGGCACCTGCCTTCTCACCACCGCGGCCAGGAGGTCCATGAAAACCTCCAGCTCCGCGGCAGTTCTGTTTGGGGGAAAAGTATGCGCCGACGATCGCATACCTCTCCCACCTAGCCATCACGTACCCCGCTCCTCTCTCTTTGACTGAGAAGAGGGGGCCGCCAACCCTCCTAATGATGGCCACGCCAGCCGTTCAAGTCCCTAGCCCAGTAGGGACTGGGGGGGCCAAAATACGGCTCCGCGGCGACGGCCACACCGATTTCCCACTGCGCCACGCTCTGCATGAGCAGGTCTTGGGCCCTGGCCTGCCCCTGCTCAGCAGCACTTTGGCTGCCGAGATAGGGCAGGACACAAGGGCGAAGCCGGCGCCATCAAAGCCGGGGCGGATCTCCCCGACTTTGATGAGCCGCACCTCGCACTCACCCGCCGCTGCGACGTCATGCATCTGCATCGTCCAGGCCCGCAATCCGCAAGTCTGTGGAGTTTACGGGCCTGGTGACGCTGGCCACTGCGGATAGGGCATCGCGGAGTTTCTCTGCGAGTCTATCCGCCTTTCCTCCGCTTTGGGGGCCAGGAATCTCTAAGATCCTGGTTCCCGTAGCCGTCTGGGGGAAGCGGAGCTGGTCGATACCCAGCTCCTTCAGGTCGACCTTTTCCTGTGCCGCCCTGATGGTGGCAGCGTACGTGATCCCCTTTGCCGCGGCGTCGGGCTGCAATGACAGCACGACTGCCGCGGATTTCGGGGACCTCAGGGCTGTCGCCACACTTTTGGGGGCAACAGGGGCAGCAGGCCGGGCTTTGGTGACGGGAGCACGGGCAACCTGGACAGGTGCAGGTGCAGTGGATGGGGAGGAGGACTTTCCCTTCCCCTTGCCCTTACCCTTGCCCTTCCCCTTGCCCTTCCCCTTTCCCTTCCCTACCACCGTCACCCAGGTTTCCTGAGGGATGGTGGCGGCAGAGGCAACCCCGCTGGCGTTTTGAGTCCCTTTAGCGCCAGAGGGACCCGCAGTCGGTGCCGCTGCAGGAGCGGCGGCAGCTCTGAGGGCCTGCTTGGCCCCCTTGCCCGCCTAAGGGGCAACCGGCTGAGACGTTAGTATGGGTGGCGTGGCGTCTGCCCACACCCTCCTGGCATCCACTCTCAGCGGCGGGTGGACCGTCGGGGCCGGCAGAAGCCGGTCCTCAAGCCCCGCAAGGTGGGCGCTCAACATCGTCCCGAGCGTGATGGTAAGGGAGCGCTTAAGCTCCTCCAACAGCTCGGGACCCACCTGGGGGGCGGCAGGGGCTGCCCGTGTCTCCGCAGTGGCGGTAGCGGCGGCGGTGGCGGCGGCCTCCGTCTTCACCTCAGCGATGCCCCGACGGAGCGCCTTAACCTCCGCCTTAAGCGCCTCCCCCTCTAGACGCAGGCGGGAGTTTTCGCTCCTGAGCCGCCGCGTCTCCTCCGCCTCGCTGCGGCCCGCCAGGGTGTCCACCACCTCCCTTAACAGCGACGTCGACCGCTTCAGGCGACTAACAAACTCGCTCATTAAGTTGCCCGACTTTCGGGCCACCACCAGGATGCAGGCGAGCTTCTCGCCCGCCTGCGCCCTCAGTTCTTGGGCATACAGTTCGCCCAAGTCGCCAACCAATGGGGAGGAATCCGACTCACCACCGATCTCCATCCCCAGGTCGGTGGCAAAAGCAGCTAGCCCCTTCCTAAGGTGCCTCTTGTGCAGCGCCGCCTCAAACTCCGCATTCAGCTGCACTGAAGCAGGCATGAGGAACTCCTCACTGGAGGGTGCCCCCTTCACCGCTCTCCCCCGCCCTCTTCTGGTAGTGGGCACCTTGGCGGCCGCCATCCACTTAGTCTACGTGTCCGAGCCTGAATACCCAGGCACGGAGGACGGAGTGGACGGCCGCTTTCGGCTGCCTACCTCTTCAAAGGTGGCCACCGCCACCATTTCGGCACGCAAGTTAAAAGACTCCACGTCCGAAACATCCTCACTCTCCTGTTCGAAGGGGCCCCGAGAAGGGCCTTTTTGGTGGCCCTGAGAAGGGCTTTTTTCAAACCTCCTACGCGCATCTCGCTTTTGCTTGGACATGGCCGCAAGCGAACAGACAGGGACAAACAAGCAGACAGACTCGAGTAACAGTAACAATATGAACCGGCACACAAGTGCTCTTTAGCCGAACACCGGTCCGACACTCCGTTGCGGTGACACAACCGGGTCGTTACCAGGGGACGCGACGAGGACGCAAGCACTATGGAGGGTCCCCCGCCGGCCGACCACCTCTCGTAACTTTACCTAACCCTTTCTTTTTTGATACCCAGGAAAAATGCTTGATGCACTACCCGCCGGCTAGGGGACGGCACCGGCGGGGCGTGTGGGACTCACCAGCCGAGCGCTGGTATACCCACTAAAAAACCTGGGGTGTTACCCCTCTCACCCAATAGGAGGGGAGGCCAGTTGGGAGACTCCCAGTGTGGGTGTGGGCCGGGTTAAACGGACCCGGCCACCTCTCGTCCCCGGGGGAGAGCAATTCCATACTGCTCTCCCTTTTCGACGTTAGAAGGCGCGCGGGAACACCGCGCGCGCTCTCTATGAGTTCTTAACTCACGGGTGGCAGGGTCCCCTGAGGCCTTGCCACCCAGAACCCTTAGGTGGGGGGCAGGAGAGCGACATAAGCGCGTCTCCTGCGCCCCCTTCTCCGGCGGCGGACGTCCGGGGCGTAAGGATATTCCTCACGCCTCCGCTTCGCCGCCTCCTGCGAGATGACAGCCTCGCAGAAGGACCTCATTGCGCAACTTTAACTAAGTTATTTTTTTTTCTTTTTACACCCAGGAAAAATGCTTGATGCACTACCCGCCGGCTAGGGGACGGCACCGGCGGGGCGTGTGGGACTCACCAGCCGAGCGCTGGTATACCCACTAAAAACCTGGGGTGTTCCCTCTCTCACCCAATGGGAGGGGCCAGTTGGGAGTCTGAAAAGATTCATCTATAGCAGGCCCCCTCGTGTGGGTGCCGGCCGGGTCAATCGGACCCGACCTCCTCTCGTCCCCGGGGGAGGGCAATTCACTGCTTTACCCTTTCTAAACTTAACCAAATGGAGTAGGTATAGTGCCGTTTTCTTGATATGCTATGATAAAATACTAACCCATTCTAAAATTTATTACAATCTTTCTTATTAAGTCCCTGAGGATTAAATAAAAAACAAAAATATTTTATTAGTGAAGAAGTTAATTATGTTAAATACACGACTGCAACGCTGTTCCTAGAAATTCATATTTAAATGAGTGAGCATGAGATCAAATTATCAATGTCCATTGTTGCCGGCGAAATATAAGATATAAAAATGGTACTATTCCGCTTATGGATTTTTATTTGGATGACATTTTCTGCGCCTGTCAATCGAAAGTTATCATGTTATAATGTTGTAGGTAGTGCTGTACACGTACCTCTGAGTACGTACAAATAACGATCAGTCTATATTCGACTGATAGATTACGAGTTACTAATACGTATATTAATGTAATCAGTCGTCAATCCTTTCAGACAGGGGTACAGTGGGTACCCCTGGCCATACTATATACTGGCCACTGTACCCCTGGTGGTACGGTGGGTATTTTATAGATAAACGGCACCACCGAGTGAGTGGCTCTAGTGATGTGCTGACCTACCTATCTCTTGCATGATAATTCATAGTTAGATGAGTAAGTAATAGCAATTAATCCAATCGTATAACAATTAATATTATTCAAACACAACCGAATTACTTAAAACTAACCTTCGTATATAATAATTTAAATTGATTGATACTTACATATAGTTAGTCTGTATAATAAGTTATTTGATGTCTAAAAGGTACTTTTTTAAAAATTTCGTCGTATTATAATTATCGACAATTATATTGTGACACAGGTTTGTTTCAATAAGTCTTCTGTTTACGCGAATGTTATTCATTGAAATCAAACTACTATATACGGATTTTATCGCGTTGTTTATTTATCACTGTATTACAAAATTTTTAAACTATTACACTACTACTACTATTGAATTTTACTAATTTATAAGCTAATAAAATTATTTAAACTATTAAATCTATTTATATTTAGGTTTACACTTTCCCCGACGTTTCGGTTGCTTTCCAGCAGCCATAGTCACGGGGAGACTAAGATGGTAGTTGTTTCAATGTTCCAGTGTAGTTATTTCAAAGTAGGTACCCGAACATAATTTAGTCATTGGTGTTTTTATTTACGCAGAATTAGCTCAAAATATTATGAAGTCTAGCTGTGGTTTGTTTCTTCTTGGGTTTGACTATTTGAAGTACTGGATCCCAAGCTGGTGGTACATTCCAACCATCTTCTCTATTAAAATTAGGATGTTTTTTTAATTTCAATAGCATCGCAAAGCATCCTTGGTAGGAATCGGTGTTCTTTAGCGAGAATCTGTGGTTTGTCAAATCTCAGGTAGTGGTTGAAGTCTGCTGTGTGTGAACATGTACAACAGGGGACCAACCGCTACCTGAGATTTGACAAACCACAGATTCTCGCTAAAGAACACCGATTCTTACCAAGGATGCTTCGCGATGCTATTGAAATCAAAAAAACACCCTAATTTTAATAGAGAAGATGGTTGGAATGTACCACCAGCTTGGGATCCAGTACTTCAAATAGTCAAACCCAAGAAGAAACAAACCACAGCTAGACTTCATGATACTTTGAGCTCATTCTACGTAAATAGAAACACCAATGACTAAATTATCTTCGGGTACTTTGAAATAACTACACCGGAACATTGAGACAGCTACCATCTTAGTCTCCCCGTGGACATGGCTGCTGAAAAGCAACCGAAACGTCGGGGAAAATGTAAACCTAAATATAAATAGATTTAATAGTTTAAATAATTTTCTTAGCTTATAAATTAGTAAAATTCAATAGTAGTAGTAGTGTAATAGTTTCAAAATTTTGTAATACAGTGATAAATAAACAACGCGATAAAATCCGTATATAGTAGTTTAATTTCATTGTTGAAATAAGATTAATAAGTTAGTCAGGTTAATATGTTTATTGACGTCTAAAACATATATTTTAAAATTCATTGTTTTCAATTTATCTTGAATTCACTTGTTTTTAAAACAGGTAAATTTGAAGAAGATTTATAAGTTAGTCACGTAAATAAGTTAATTGATGGCTAAAGTTATTTCTTACAAATATAATTATCTTCAAATATATTGTGCTATGATACAGGTTCATTCAACCAAGATTAATAAGTTAGTCAGTTTAATAATTTAATCGATGTCTAAGACTTATATTTAAATTATATCGTCCTACAATACAGGTTCATTGAGCCAAGTTTAAATGGATAAGTTAGTCAGGTTAGTAAACTATTTACAATTTATTGATTAAATGAGTTAGTCAGGTTAATAAATTAATCAATGTCTAAAAGTGATATTTAAATTATTTCATTGTTAATTCAAAATTGATAAGAATTATAATTCATTCTCATCAATTTATTGTCCTATGACACAGATCCATTGAGCCAAGATTAATCAATAAGTTAGTCAGATTAATAAATTAATCGATATCTAAAAGTTGTATTTAAATTATTTTATTGAGTTATATTTATCTTTAATTTCAATTAATAATAAGTCGGTCAGGTTAATAAATAATCTTTAGTCTAGAAGTTATTTTTTTAAAATTTCGTTGAATTATAATTATCCTTAATAAAATTGTGCGACACAGGTTAATTTTAACAAGATTTAACCAGATCTTTATTTTTAAAATTTGAAGCGTAGAATATAAATTAATATTAAGATAGTAATAGTCACATATATATAAACAGTTTGATGTATTTAAAATTAACTTAATAAAGATTACGGATTTCGATGTAATGTGTAGTTTTATTAAACATCGTACTACTGGTTCCATATATAAATGGAAACAAAAATTTTTTTGCTAGTCGGGACATGTCTATTCATATAATGTTTGTAGAATTAGTGCTCAATTTACTGTTCGTGGTCCAGTGCCGTAGGCATCTCAGATCGTTAATCGGCATATAAAATAGGTACCTACATATACAGCATTGGCCAAAAGTATGAAGCAACCCTATAAAAACTGCATTTTGTAAAAAAAATTGTATACAATGAAATGAAACAACTTGTGTATATTTTAAATGATCTTTACTTTAATATAAAATCAATATTTCGTCGGCCACCCTTAGCCACTAACACAGTAGCTATTCATCTTGGCATAGAGCCTACAAGATTTTTACACTGTTCTTCAGTTATGGTATTCCATTCTTGGCGGAGGCGTATTTTTAGTTCTTCTTTTGTTGTTATTGTGTGGCGCCGGACCTTACTCTTTAGGATTCCCCATAAATGTTCTATAGGATTAAGGTCCGGCGAGTGTGCAGGCCATTCCAGGAGCTCAATGGAATTTTTACGATACTATGACATTGTGCGGGCTGATTTATGGCAGGGTGCGTTATCTTCTGGAATTTAACTCCATTCATATTAATGTCACCAAAAAGTGTAAAAACGAAGGCAATAAAGCTGATTCCAAACACATTCATGTATTTTGTAGAGTCCCTTCGGCCCTCATACACAAACATTTCGCTGACTCCTGTATCAGACATGCAGACCCAGGTCATCCCGGTACCTGCGCCGTGTTCTACAGTCGGGACCACACACTCTGGCATAAATTCTTCTCCCCCACGGCGACGCACGTAGGTAGCACCAGGGGTTCCAAAGACCAAACAAAAACAAAATAAATAGAGATTAACTAATCATGAAAAGACAACAGTATAGCTTTTTAAATTTCAACAATACTTATTTATCCATTTGGACATTCATATTATCTAACTTACTTCAAAGTTTGATTCGTCTGACCACACAATATTTGACCAGTCTTTTTTAGTGTAATGTTGGTACTTTAAGGCCCATGCATAGCAAGCCTTTTTATTATTGTCTGAGATCAATGGCTTCTTACTGGTTTTACACGCTTTGAGACCAGCTTCCTGAAGTATTCGACGAGTCGTTTTGGCAGAAATTGTGTTGTTACTCGCCACTGAGAACTCAGCAGCGAACTCAGAAGACATTTTTGTCCTGTTTTTCAAAGACTCTCACAAATTTTCGATCTTCACGGTCACTGGTAATACCTTTTTGTCCAGTTCTGGGCATATCGCTGTGCGTACCGGTAGCGGCGAATCGCTTAATGGTAAATTGCACCGCTTGGCGCGACCACTTAACAGTTCTGGATATCTCAACTTGGGATTACCCTTGTTCATGAAAAGGTTGTATTTTCAGACGTATTTCAAAAGATAGTTCGGATGTTTTAGATATTGTGTATCGAAATTAATATAACTGAACACAAAATAATACAAGAAGTGCGCTAGATGACGGTATGCGTACACAACGACGCAAAATAGTAAACTGAATTAAAGATTGGAAACTACTAAACGGATAAGATGCTTTGTATCGGATGTTTTATTAGCCTTAACTGGGTACACTATTGTTTTAAATATCTTTTTTGATGCCACCTATCCATATTTAAATAAAATGTATTGTTTTCTACTGCAAATAGTAATATTTGCAGTAGAAAACAAAAGAATGGAGCACGTGCGTAAGCACGTGCTCCATTCTTTTGGCCAAGGCTGTATATCATTAAACAGTATCGTTTAATGTTTCGTTGCTCAAGTTTGCGATCGATAGTGAGATACCTGGTTTGATAACCGCCATAACCGACCTTTGCAAATTTCGAAGGTAGAGTGAGAACAAATTGTTATTAGTACCAGTCTGGTAATATGCCGGGTAGACGGCAATAGATTCGCCTTCTGTTATATGGCAAGTAAAAACATAGCTGGCTATATATGCGTATCCTACGACATTAAAAAATAGTAATAGTCTGGCCTGTAAATTGTGATAAGTTTGATGATGGAGCGACATTAAATTATGGAGCGCCCCTTGCTTACTTTTAAACTGACATTGCGCATTGAGGATCGTAACATGGAAAATTGAAAATAGCTAAGATATCGCAGCGGTGATCTTGGTGGCGCTTCCGTGGCAATAATAACGCTACTAATGAGGCAGCTAGGATAAAACGATTCTATCGCAAGATAGCAATAGAAACCTAGATTCCATTAGGCGACAAGATGGCACACACGCGATTTCAGACTGTGAAATTAGTCTAATACTACTCGAAACACACTCTTATATAGTTTATAGTAGTGCCAAATAGTTCGCAAAAATCAACGCAAAGCGATTGAGCAGTAGCCAAATCCATGATCACTGCAGATCAAATATCATGGACTGTAGATAGCTTCCAGCCCTTCCAATCTATATACCTGGACGAGATACACTTGGGTGCAATGAAATTGCACATGTGAATATTTTTGGAAAAAAATTATTTCTTTTTATTTAAGGAAATACATGTATTTTTTAATATGGGGTTAAAGGTTATTTCGATACCTATTCAGTGACACCAGATAAGCTGTGATAAGTTTAACTTACTGCGGCAAAGAAAGGACAACAACAAACCCCAAAATTGCTCACTTAGCTAACTGCAGTTTGCGAGACTAATTGCAGGTACAAAAAGGCATGTTTTGAGTAAAATGTCAGCAGGCATCCTCTGTACCGGACACTTTCCCTCTGTATGTCGACTAGGCAGAGTCATCATGCTCCCAAAGCCAGGGAAGAACATCCTGCTGCCGGGAAGCTATCGCCCCATCACGCTCCTCCCGACGACATCGAAGCTGTTCGAGAAGCTGCTACTGCTGCATATGACGCCACACCTTCAGCCACGCAATGAACAGTTCGGCTTCCGCGCCGAACACTCCACGACTCACCAGCTCGCGAGGGTACTGCACGACATCGCGGTTGCTCACAACAAACGCGAGCGCGCCGTCGCAGTATTTCTCGATATGGAGAGAGCGTTCGATCGCGTATGGCACACCGGCTTGCTGTACAAGCTGTCCACATCCACTACTCCCTGTCGAGTAGTTAGGATCGTGGCCACCTTCCTGCAAGACAGACGCTTCCAAGAGGCGGTTGAAAGCGCCCTGTCTACAGAGCGGCCCATCCACGCCGGTGTGCCCCAGGGAAGTTGCCTCTCTCCCGTGTGCTACTCCTGGTAACACGGACGACATCCCCGTCACCGATGGCGTTAAGCTCGCGCTGTACGCCGACGATGCTGCCTACATCGCGACATCGATCAACGGTGTCCACGCGGTGAACAAGATGCAGCGCACCCTAGACGCACTTCCCAGCTGGCTGAAGGACTGGAGACTGACGGTCAACATGGCGAAGACTCAGGCGATCTCCATGGGCTGCATAGCACTGCCGCAATTGAAGATCATGGAAGAGAACATCGAGTGGTCCGCAACGGTGAAATACCTCGGCGTGATCATCGACCGCGCCCTCTCTATGAAGCCCCACGTCAACAACGTAGTCGTCCAAGCGCGCACCGCACGCGCCCTCCTGCGACCCTTGCTATCGTCCCGACTGCCGCTCCGTTCAAAGCTCGGCGTGTACAAGGCGTACATCCGCAGCCGGCTCACTTACGCTGCCCCGGCTTGGTTCGCACTCATCTCTGAGACGAACTGCCGCCGATTGTGTGCGCAGCAGTCGCTTGCGCTTCGCACAATCGCCGACGCCCCTCACTTCGTGCGGAACAGGACGATCTCCAGGGACCTGTGCATGGAGAGCTTGGACGACTTCGTGAGACGCCTGAGCACCAACCTGTTCTTGCGCGCCGACGGATCGCACGCCCGCCATCTGCGGGAGCTTGCGCCCTACCATCGGCGACCGCCGGACAGGATGGCTCTGCCGCGAGACCTCGTCTCCGTGGCATCCCCATCGGACCCACTTTAACCCTCCTCCTGATGCTGTCTGACGGGCGCTCCCAGGGAAATCCTTCCCGAGGAGCTCGACCTCGCCAAGCGCAGGAGAGACCCATCGGACACGATCCGAGCGCTGCTAGCACGTTGGTCGCCCGCGAGAACCACCCTTGCGGGCTAGACCTCGCTAGTTGCGCTACCTACCGGCTCTGACGACCCGGACTGACCAACGGTGGACTGACCAACCCACCCCAGTGACCAGCTTGTATTAGCAGGCGGCGACGATCACCACTAAGACAGGCTCACGGCCTGGTCTGGTTACCCCGAGACCCCGTAGGGGTCTACGAGAAGAACCACTGATGATGAAACGTCATCATTTGCATTTCAACGCTCAACCTCAAACGACGTCTCCTAACTACAGTTGCATTCATCTGAAGAAATTGGATACTACTCCGAAAAAAGCCGCTCAAGTCGTTGCTCTAATTGAAGCGGGCCAGAACCAAAGTGCTGTAGTTCGACAGCTGAATATCAGCCCATATTCAGTTCGTCGTGTGTACCAGCACTACCGGGGACTAGTGGCTATGAACGACGACGAGGATCTGATCGGACCAGAGCTACAACACAGCGCTACAACCGATTTCTCGTAACGACGGCATTGCGAAATCGTCGTCTGACTGCCGTTGATCTTGCATATCATCTTCAAGAGGTGCGTGCAAGACACCATGCCGCTGCTATAGTACGACAATACTTGCAAGAAGTGCTCGGTGGCCAGCTCGGAGTCCGGACCTTAATCCGGTCGAGCACTTGTGGGACGAATTAGAAAGAAGAATAAAAAAGCCCGAAATATTGCTCTAGCCAATCTTCAGGACGTACAAACCGCGCTCAAGGAGGAATGGGATGCTATGGCACAAAACTTTATCAAACACTTGATAGAATCTATGGAAAACCGATACCAAGCTGTTATTCGGGGGCAACACTACTTATTTTTTATTTCCAGTAAGTTTTGTGTTTTATTTTTAATTAATCCCCAATTTTGGAGCTTTGTTAGTTAAGCAAAAATCTTTTAATAGAGATGAATTTGTTATTGTCTTTTTTCGACAGTAAGGTAAACTTATTGTCGCTTATGTGGTATCACTAAATAGGTATTGAAATAACCTTTAATCTCATATTAAAAAAGATATGTATTTCCTTAAATAAAATAAATAAAATATTTTCAATATAATTGTTCACATGTACGGTTTCATTGCACCCAAGTGTATTTCCAGTCCTCTTGAAATGAGGACGAAAACAGTTGTGTCACATCTGTTAAACATACAAAAAGCATCTATAGCGCATAAGTATGTAGATGTACGCTCGTCAGTAGGGAGGAATAATAATAATATATATTTATTATCTCACCACAATATTTACATACGATATTTACATAGTCCAACATATAGAAGGCACATAATACAATTATTATTACACATTTATTATATTGTGGGAGACTGGTGCCTAAGCTAGGCTTGAGGCCTGTATTTCAGGACACCAGGACCCCAATCCTACATAAAATACATTTTTATTATGTACTGGAGCATTAAACACATTGTTGTATGATAATAACAATAGTGGTGATTTCGTCTGTTTTGGTTATGTATGTATTTATGCGCACGCGTGCGTGCGTGTGTATGTGTGTGTGTGTGTGTGTGCGTGTGTGTGTGTGCGTGCGTGCGAGTACGTGTGTTTGTATGTATTTGGATGTATGTGTGTGTGTTTTGTTGTATGGGTATGTAAAACGTCAGTTGTAATAACTTTAAACTGGGTTTGTAAGTAGTATTTCCGTATCATCATAGTTTAATTTTTGTAGCCAAACTGTTAATTGAGTTTTGCATCTGATCTTATTAAGATTGTAAATCTGTAGTTCCTTGTTTATTTTATTGTAAAGGTAGCCGCCTAAGTGGCAAAAGAAGCGTTTTGAGAAAGTAGTAAATAGGTGTATACGGCGTCGATCTACTGGGTTGAATCGTCTTCTACCTTCAGACAGAGAGGGGTTGAAAATCAGGAGAGAATGTTGTTTTATAACGATACTAAGTATAAATAATTGTCGCACTGTGAGAACTTTATGATCCTTATATAATTGTTCCGTAGAATAGTAGTGAGGTCGAAAAGATGACACTTTTAGGATGGCCCTTTGTGCGCGCTCTAGCAGTGCTAGTGTCGTTTTTGGAGCGCCACCCCAAGAGCTGATGCAATAGCAAATTAAGGACTGAGCTAGAGCAAAATATACCGATCTTATTAAATTTTTATCACCTACATGTCTTAGAGTTTTAAAGACGTATATCAGCTTGCGTAATCTATTACTAAGGATCTCTATGTGTGCCCGAAATCTCAGTTGACTGTCAATTATTATACCCAGGTATTTTACTGTATCTGTTTTTAAGATAGGTTCACAAGAGCACATACTTCGTTGCTCCTTACACGAATGAGCAGTGAGAGTGCCAGATATAATATTGTTCTGAGTTGGCGGTTTTAAAGAGAAAGTCATGTAGTTAGTTTTCTTTGTATTTAAGGTCAATAAGTTATTACGCAACCAATTGCACACAATATTGAGACCTGATTGTGCATGTTCGTATACTTCCCTCCATGTACTAGCGCTGAATAGAAGTACAGTATCATCAGCAAAGGTTATGACCTTCCCTTTAGGAAGTGAGAGCGCACCAAGGTCGTTAATATATATAAGGAATAGTGTCGGACCGATCACGCTACCTTGAGGGGTACCGTAAGTAAGCGTGCGCTCCTTACTGAGAAACCGACCTATCTTCACCCTTTGGGTTCCTCACTCAAATAATCCTTAAACAATTCCAATGGCACTCCTCTGATTCCCAAGCTTTCCATCTTTTTCACTAGAATCGGTACAGAAACCGTATCGAAAGCTTTTGCGATATCTAAAAATATTCCTAAAGCTTTCTGCCCACCATCCAGTTTTGTAACCACGTGATTTGTTAGTTCATGGACCGCGTCTGAAGTTGATTTACACGTACGAAAACCAAACTGTGAAGGCGATAAAAGATTATTATTTTCCAAATAACTAACAAGTCTACGATTCATAACCCGCTCTAGTATTTTAGAGAAGGCTGGAAGTACTGCAATGGGCCTATAATTTTCGACACGATTTCTGTCCCCATTCTTATAGATCGGATGCACGGTAGCTCTTTTAAAGGCATCGGGAAATTTGCCAGTGGAGAGGGAGAGATTACATATGTATGTTAGAGGTGGTACTATGGCTAACTCATGTCTTTTTAAGAGACTATTAGGTATACTATCCCAACCCACAGCACAATCATTTCGTAGTGTCTTAATTAAGGAGGCTACCTCTTGCTCATCGGTCGGTAACATTGCCATAGAATGTATACTGTTACTAGTAACGATAGTCTTAGGTGTGTCTTTACTACCACTGTTGAAATTTTTGGCTAGTTTTTCACCTAACTCGACAAAGAAGTCGTTGACGAAGTCTACTGAGCTTTCAGGTGTCACTTGAGACGTTAATAAGTGTGAAGAAAAGTTTTCATTAATGCTGGATCTGCCTGTAATTTTATTTATAGCTGCCCATATTTGTTTAGTGTTACTACCTGCTTTACTAATTAAATTCTTTTCATATTCTATTTTAACATTTTTTAATAGTTTACAGCAAAAGTTTCTATATCTTGTGAAAGTTATTTTTAATGTATCATTAGTAGGCGCCTGCTTAAATTGTCTGTGCAATTTATCTTTGTGCCTAATACATCTCAGCAAGCCAGGCGTAATCCAAGGCTTTAAGGTTTGCTTACGATTCGAGAGTGTAATTATTTTTGAGTTGGAATCTATAACATCTTTAATCAAGCGAATCATTGTCTCCGCTGCTACATGGGGGTCTCCTGATGTATATACCTCACTGAAGTCTAACTGTTTCAAGTCTGCATCTAATTTGTCGTTATTAATGTGCACTATGGACTTTTTTGCTCGTTTCTTAGACACGTATTTAGCCAAGAAAAGTAAGATGGTTTCATGGTCAGTAAGAGCAGAATGTGCGACTAATGTTGAGGCCGGTAGCTGACTTTTCAATATGAAATGATCTAGGCATGCATTCTGCCGTGTCGGGAGTGAATGAGCTGGTAACAAGCCATGTGACGCTAGTAGGTTTAGGTAGCTATGTTTGACGGAGTCGCGACAGTCTGCATGAATGTTTATATTAATGTCGCCCGTAATAATAATGTTACTATAACGTGCGACAGCATTCAAAGCTATGTTCAACGAGTTCAGAAAGTTAGCGGTGTCTTTATAGCCAGGTGGGCGGTATATGGCTAAGAGAATTGTACTAGGGTCAATGGTTACTTGGAGACAATTTGCATCAAGCACTGGAGGTTCCTCCACTATAACTTTAAGATCTTTGTGTATATAAACGACTACACCTTCGTTCTGTGTGCGATTATTTGTTGTTACAAAGCTGTTATAGCCTGTGATATCTGGAATATTATATGTATTCGGTAGCCAACACTCAGTTAGAGCAATTATATCCCAGTCAAGTTTCGTTCGTGCAAGAATAGTATGGAAGCCCGTCATGTTTTTTGATATACTTCTTATGTTTTGTGTTAGAATTTTGAGACAGTGTTTAGGCTTAAATTTTGATGGAATGCAATTGTCAAGGTCGCATGTAGACGAGTCAGACACAGAGACGTGATCGATATTAATCATGTTATTTTGTAGCTGGTCGAATGTTTATATTAACATTATCCATGTTTACATCACTATTTGATACAACAAAGAGAATGATTATTATAGTGTAAGTAAGGCAGTTAGCACCAATATGACTGGATAAACGTAATAGGCAACTACTTTTGTGTGTACCCATGTAATATGATTTGAAATGAACAGTGTGATATGGTATAGATGTCATATATAGGGAAAGTTTGTGTGAGTTTGTATGTGTATTAGGAGTGGTCTTCGGTGTGTTTAGTGAATAGGTTTGAAAAGCTTGTAAGACGATTTCTAAATTGACAACATAAATATAAATTTGCATTAATGTATGTGAGACATGTTCTAGATAAAAAGCATGCAATAAAATATACAAATCTAGTCATTTCTTTCTACGCAATTTCTCGAGATCTTCTTCAGACTTAATGAGCCTACTAGGCAACCCTTCTTTCTCGCGTATATATACCTTGCCGTTAGCAACCCAGCTTTGTCCATACCTACTATGCTTTATATGCTCTCGTGCAAGGTAGTGTAGGCGTTTAGTCATGGAGGTCAGAACCTCAGACACGTACAAAGGGAGTTTCGGTCCTTTCACTGCCAAATGATGGGTATTCAGACGATTTTCTGGGTGATGTTTATTAAACGTTTTAGTAGCCTTATGGAACTGTTCTCTAAGAGTTGCCGAAGTGAATTCTACCATGACGGCGCCCACTGTCTCAGTCTTGTTTTTAAAACGAAAAATGTTTTTAATATCAGTTTTACTCACGGATTGCTTGATGATATTGCCTAGATTTTGTACAGTTTCGATAAGAGTTTCACTGGTTTCTTGGTGATTGGTTGGCAGATTTTTTATTTCGAGCGAACTTGCTTTTTGCTGTTTTTCTAAAAAGTCTACCTTACCTTCTAGAAATTTAATAAGCTTTTGATTTTGACTCGATTCCGCCTTTAAGTTGCCTATTTGATGGAGGGCATCGTCGTATTTTTCAGACAAGAATGTTAAAGATTTCTGGATTTCTTCGTTCTGCGATCTAATTTCGGTGTTTTGAATGCCGATTACAGCGTTTTGGGACCGAATATCGTCGAGGGCCGACTGTAAGGTATCCATCTTATCATTCTGCAGATTTTGTTTCGTGATTAACTCAGTAAACATTCCCTTCATTTCTTTCAACATAGTCTCCATATACTCCCAGTCATCCTCACCACGTTTCCGTTTTCTTAACGTTATATTCGATATGTCACTAATGGTGTTTGTCGTAAGGTTTGGTTCGGAGGAGTACAAAGACGCGGGGGTATTAGGAGGTGTTCGCTTTAACATTGTGGTATATAAATGTTATTGGCAATTTGTAATTAAAGATAGACGATAATCCGAGTCGTAGTAAGGAAATGGTTTTACTCACTAGTTGTAAACTTCGCCGCTGCGCTAGAGTGTAGCAGAAATGTCGCGTACCGCAAAATCCGTCTCGTAAGTCTTCGATGTATATGCTGCGTCCACCGAACTACCGAACAGCAGCCGATGATAGACGAGTGACCGGGGATGTGTACTTCGTGCTTCGATGTTTGCCGAGCGAAGGCCGGTCGTTGACCTCGCTACGTCGCTCCGCAGTTCGTCGACTCGTTGGGCGATGACTCATGCGCAACTGGTATGGTTTCGAATAATATTGCAGTCGTTGTCGAAATATATGTTGATAACTTCTTTGTTTCTTGACCAATTGAGAATCTGATTAGTGCACCTTGAAGCTGATAACAAAGGCTACACAGTGATGTGTGTTTGCAGCCGAAACGTTCACTTTTTACACAAGTTATGATTTTAAATGTTCTAGAGTAATGAGAGTACGTGTTAACGCTGCGAGAGTCGCGGAGGGGGGAATGAAGGTAATCTTTTTACCCAAGCCGAGTAAATCCGACTACATGCAGGCGAAATCGTACAGACCGATCAAAATAACCACCTAGAGCGACTCACTAATTGGTATATAAGTATGGGAAGACGCTCTTCACTCAAGCCACTGCACCGCCAACTACATGCGCGCAGAAGAGTTAGATCAACGGAATCAGCACTGCATTCTGTAGCAGTAACAATAGAAACAGCACTATCTGACAAAGTATTTTCTTTAGGTACCTTCATTGGCATAGAAGGAGCTTCAAGGACAAGACAAAATTCAACTGCATCAGCCAGACCATTAGTGCGATCAAAGATACGGGCTTTATAAATCACAGTGGAATAGTACAGAGGAATAGTAGCGAAAGGCTGAAGGCTCCAAGGAGCTGTACTGTCGCCGCTGCTGTACAATGTTGTGGTAGATGTTTAGCTAAATTCCTGGACGACATATTCTACTACACGGTTGTCTATGTGGACGACAAAACTATCCTGATCAAAGCCGACTCGGAATTCTGTAATCTCATGCAATCAGCCCTCAAAACCATGAGGTAATAGTGCAACCAACATGAACTGACGGTGAAACCGGACAAAACAGAGGTACTCATAAAAGAAAACCTCCGATGACCACCATGCAAAATTAACTTGGAACGGAATGGGCGTAGTAGCGGATAATAAACTGGACTGAGTAAGCACCTGAACATAAAAAATAACCAAAGCATGCACAACGTTCTGGCAATGCAGAAGATTTAGGCAGTAAATGGGGCCTCAAATCATTAATATAACTCTATGGCATCAATATTATATATATTATATAAATCATTAATATTATATACCACGTGAGATATGAACGTAAGGTCCCATAGTGTGAAAGGCCTGCTCTCTTTTAAGATACACAAAATACAAAGCTTTGACAAACGTAAATCGATTTGCCTATCTGACAAATATATATTATGCAGTTTATATCGCACCTTTAGAATTACAATGACGCAAGTGCAAAAATCCGTTAAATTGACTTTATAAACCACAAACATATGAAAAGTCACAAACTATCGAATGCAATATCCACTTTTATGTAGTAACCAAAAATTCCGCTAGATTTGAGTGATAATTGGTATTCTGTCACGAAACGTGTCTTTGCTTTTTCGAATACGAGTACATAGGTACGTTGCTTTTAGATTGAAACAAGATTTTACCATTCCAATTAGGTAGATAATAATCATAAATGATTTTTATTTAACTAATGTTACATCTTTTTACGTCATTGTTTCTCTCTATTACTTGATTTTTATAACAACGACCTAACTATAGGCACTATGCATTTTGAAAAATTATTATTATGTTTCTCTTATTACAGGTACTTTCTAACATATTATATTAGAAAATACCTGGCCCTTTGGGAGGCTTACACGGAGACATGGGTCCAACGTGAAGAGGCCCTTCGAGAGTTTTAATCAAAGGTGTGATGGAACACCTACAGCGGCACTAGCCGCAGCAGGCGTAGGACTATTGCTACGTATAGATTCTAATATATGGGCTATAGGTATGAGTGTTTGGTGGACCGGTATATTGCTAACTATGGATGAAAAACGGCGTCTGCCCTGAATACTCTAATAGCATCAATGCAATGGGCAGACGGTGACTCGCCAACTCACTAGATGGGCCCCCTGATAAGCCACTATAGGCATACAAGCCAGCAGCAGAGGGCAACACCGGTGCGAGTGGCTAGGGGTGTCGAGCGGTGCGGCGCCGGTTTCACCATCACGGGTCTCGTGACAACGGAGATCCGGAGCGGGTTTCCCCGTAGTTATGCCCTTGAAAATGACACTTCCACCCCCAAGCATATAGCTCTAGCGGCCCTTCTTTGACCGGCCGACCAAGGCAAGCCAGAGTTGAGAGTCCTACGGACGCTCTTGAAGTTCCACCCCAGCCAACCAGTAACGGCAAGCCGGGGACGAGGCCCTAACCAACTCTCTGAGGCATTCAGGACCGCAGTGTCGCCACTCACATTCAGCCCGCCACAAGCTGCCCTGCGGTTTTTATTATTATTATTATTACAACACAAAAAAAAGACAGCAAAGTTTTAAGGCAATAGGTTTTAACAATCTTAAAGTAAATATAATCAAGAATCACAAATAAAAAAATATTGTTGTAAAAAGAGTGAAAGGAAAGTGACAAATGCGTTTTCTCGAGATTATACTATTTGCACTTACGTCATTGTAATTCTTAGGGTGCGATATGTATTGTACCTAAGCACAATCCTCACGGCAGCGCTGGAGGCCATACTAAACGTCAGACCCCTATACCGCATCATAGAACAAGAAGTTATAATAGCTGCCATGCGGCTTTAAAGGTAGGAAACTGGAAACAGCATAATAGAATAGCTCATGCGCGTCTAAAGGAATTAGTAAGTAACAAAATTCCAATGAACACGTGAAATTATCCAAAACACTTTTGTCTTAAAACCTGGTGTACTATAAGCCTCACTCAACAAACACCTTTTCAACATAGGCTTCACCGACAGCCTCCTATGTTGAGACTGTATGGAGACGTGACGAGACGGCAAAATCGAGATCAAAGCATGTAAACAATCCAGAAACGATGAAGGAAGTACTGCGCAATATCGGTCCCCTACTATCTTTCTTGACGTAGTTGAGGTGTTATGAATAAGCGACTTTTTCCACTAAGCTATCCGTGCAGTCCAGTTAATTAAATAAAATATGTTATTATTTTACGTAGAATAAGCACAAAGTATCTAGGGATCCCTCTGTTTCTCCGAGACGGCGCGGCGGCGGCGTGTCGTGTTCTGCGCGCGTCTGTCTATGAATGAGAATTATAAAAATGCGACAAGGCCGCCACGACTAGGCGGCCCAAATCTGCCGGAGCTGCAGAATGAATGCGTGAGTGATCCCTGCACCCCGGCCATAGATTGTGAGAAGGTGTACGTGGTAGGTTTAGTCGGTATTACCGGGATATCTTCGTCTTCTATCGGGTGAGTCCGACATAACCTCTCCGTTCGCCCCCGACCGCGGAGGGGTTATGCTAATGCATAACATAACCCCTGCTAAAAAAATAGAAAGTGATCTCTCTGTTTTGCTTATTCTTGTAAAATTACTTGTAGATATATTGGATAGTAAACTAATCTTAGTATCCCTGTCATTATGGCTGTTGAAAAATATCTGAAACGTCGAAGTAAGTAATTTTACTTCCTGCGACGTAATGCCCTATTACAAAGCCGGTTTTTAGACGAAAAACCACGTTACACATACTGTATTTTATAACTGTTTATAAAAATAAAATTATTTTGCATTTTACAACTGTATTAACCTATAAACTATGTAATAAAATACATTTCTTAACTTTGTGGTACATACATAAAAGAAAATTACATCATTTATCGTTATTTGTAAACGAAAAACGCTGTAAGAAATCCCGTTTCTGAATGCATTTAATCTTTTTTTTTGTAATAAAGCTTTGTATTACACGTTTTAGTATTTAATTAAATGCTTCTAATGTACATTTCTAAAATGAAACGTAATTTGCATAATCTTCACATCTGGAACATAGTTACTTAAACTGAAACATTTTTTGAGTATATTATTTGTCCACACCAAAATAAGAGGTTAATTATTACGCCACACGTTTCTGAATGCACACACAAGGCTGCTATTATAATGCCAAACGTGCGGGGAGCAGCCTTTCAGCTAGTGGTACTTGCAAAAGCGGACGCTTCGTCAATCTTGTGCTCTACGAGTGTTACTTACATATTTTCATAAAATCGTGTCATTATTGTCTCACCCCAAAAATCAGGTAAGCAGTCATTTTTGTTGCCAACACGTATTATAACATCTGCTACTTACTAGGTAAAATTTTTTTTTGTGGGTTTGCTGGCAGACGCTCATACGGATCGCCTAATGGTAAGCGGTTATAGCCACCCATGGACACCCGCAACACCAGAGGGGTTACAAGTGCGTTGTCGGCCTTTTAAAAAGGAGCACGTTTCTTGAAGTGTTGAAGGTCGTATTGGTCCGGAAATACCAAAGGCTCATTCCACAGTTTTGTTGTGCGAAAAATTCCTGGAGAAATGCACAGTTGTGGACTGCCAACCATCTAAATTATGGCAATGAAAATGCTGTCGCGTAGGACGATGGCGAAAAGAGGCGGCAGGGATCAGTCCGAACAATTCCTCGGAACACTCCCCATAATAGAAGCGATAGAAGATGCATAGCGAGGTCACATCTCTACGCAGCGCCCTGCATCCCCTCTCTCTACGATTAGTCCAGTTTATGATATAGCGTTCCCCTACACCAACCATCAAGGTTATATTAGGTGGACCAAAGATGAGAGCAGTATTCTATGTGAGGCGTGAAATACTGTCTCGAGCTGTTGAGTACGCCAAGCTTTTTTGAAGCTTATTTAGCCTTACCCTGTAAATAACTGCGGAACCGGACTTCGCTCGATATGTCGACACCAAGAATTCCAATATCAGCTGAGGCAATTATGGGGATGTTCTTAAAACGAGGAGATACGACCAACGGCAGCTTTTCTGCAGTGAACGCGCAGACTTGTGTCTTTGTGGAGTTAAATCGGACCAAATGAAGTCTGCCCCAATCCGAGACTTTCTTCATAGAGGTCTCAATTTCAAACACAAGTTTGTTTCGGCTCTCAATGACGTTTTTCCGAGAGATGTTAGTGCGGCCGGTATAAGGAGCATTGTTCGTGCTGTCGTCCGCATAAAAATGAATGCTGCTAATTTGCAACATGTCATTGATATGGAGAAGGAACAGTGTAGGCGATAAGACACAGCCTTGCGGGACACCAGCATTTACAGACATGGAGTCGGAGCACTCAGCGTCAACTACGACCTTAATGCTTCTGACTGCTAAAAACCTGGTAACCCATTCGCATAATCTCTCGGGAAACCCATAGGAAGGGAGCTTCAAAAGAAGCGCTTAGCGCCAAACACGATCGAAGGCCTTCGCTATGTCCAAACTATCTTATCTTGTGTGTGGGGGCCAGTCAATACAGAACGGCGACACTTCGACCTAGTGGGTTCTTTTATGTTCAAACTAACCGCCAAGGCTTCCTTCTTTGTCTCAATCGCCTGAGTCCAACGAGGTATACTAGAAGATCACCAGCTGACCGATCCTTACGGAAGCCGTACTGCTGATCACAAAGCAGCTGATGACTGATACCGTAAGAACTGACGGTTGATGATTGTTTCCATGGTAACATGATTTAATTGTGGCATGTGGTTTTGGTATAACCTCAAATATTAAAAATAATCGCTTGTAATCGAAAACATTCCTTTCCGTTGTGATCCCTTCCAGTTCCCATGGGACGATACGGCGAGAACATTTTTCGGGCTGGTAGGGACATTTCTGTCTATTACATATTTTCAAACGGGTGTGGGTAACTGATTTGTCATGAAATAATTGACGTAAGCGCACTAACATTTCATTACCTGCATACTTAAGCTACTTAAACAATTTAAGGAATGGATGCTTTTTTTCTTCAAAATCTTTTATTTCCATTGCTACAGTAACTTAGATGTATTACATATGTAAACTCGCCAAACGTAATTGTTTAACGGCGAGAAGTGCTCTTAATTCTATTAATTAACCTACGTTATACACATTAAACAAAGAAATAAAAACACAATAAAAATATAAAAACGAAAAACAAAAGGTAACTAAAAATAAATATTGTTATTCTAATTTAATTCAGTGGTATATAAGTACATATTGCATTAATATACCACTAATTTAAATTTCATTTAACAATGTGTTCTTTAGTCTTTTTTTTAATAAGGTCGTATTAATTTTAGGACTTTCTCTTAACATGTCTATGTACTTTAGGTACAATAAACTTATTTGTTCTCTCTCCATAATAATTTGTTATTTTCGGTGTAATTAGTCTCTGTTATCTAGCCCTCTTGGTATTATATTTATTCTCTACAAGATATTTATATTGTTCGCTATAATAGTATTCCAGACCTATTTAAAATTCTACTTTATTTTCTATTGGCAGAATATTGCATATATTAAATAATTTATCATACTGTTTATTGCACATAATTTTTACTTTCTTACTAACTAAATACTTTACCAGCCTTATTTGTAAATTTTAATGTCCATTAAGTAAGTGTTAAACGTCCGTCCGTACACAATTAGTCCGTAGTTAATCAATGAGTCTGCAAGGGCGTAGTATACAACTCTTACTGTTTCTACATTTAGTACTTCAGTTAGTTGATACAACTTACATAACACTGATCTTAACCTATTACAGACATCAGATACATGCATTGCCTAGTTAACATTTTTATCTATCCTTAATCCTAAATATTTAAAATTCTCGACATACTGGAGTCTAACGCAGTTACAGGCGGATTTGTTTACATGTAAACACTCGTATGTGTGTCCTATTATGGCATTATCTTGTAAGCTTGTATTTTTCGCCCCTAGGTTGTATGGTGAATGGATATGCATGCGTTTTGTTTTATTTAAATTTAGTATGATGCCATTGTCGTGTGCCCATTTCGTGATATTTTCGAAATCAAACTGCACATTTCAGATATCTTTCGAGGCATATACGACACACATATCGTCTGCATACATAAATACCTGACATCTACTTACTACGTTTGACACACTGTTGACGTGCATGACATATCCTACTGACCCAAAACTGACCCGGTCGGCACACCTAGATTAACTACCGCGTCCTCTCCGGCCACTCCGCCGATAATAGTGCGTATTTTTCTATTAGTTAAGTAGTTTCTAAACCAGTTATTTGTAGGGCCGCGTATCCCGCATTCATCCATCGCCTGCAATAATATATTATGATCTAGGGTATCGAATGCTTTTTTGTAATCGATAAAAAGTGCTATCAGCTGTATGCCGGAGTCTAGGGCTTCATTAACATAATCCGCGAAGCTTGTCAGGGAAGAGACTAAATGCTACTACCATATAAATGAATACCTAAATGATAAATGTATATGAAACATAATAAATGGACATTTAAATAATTACTTATAATAATATACCTAATAATAACATAAATACAAATAAATACATAATATATAAACAAACATGACATACATTTATAATAATAATATCTGGGACATTTAATTCCTTTTCTTTTTTACAAACTTTGATAATAATGATAATCTACAATAATATATAATTAATAAAAATATTAAAACATATAAATAAAATAATATAATATTAATTACATAATAGAATACCATATAATAAAAATAATTATAGTAATATATCTATCTACCTATAGTAAGCGCACCTTAATAAAATTACCTATATATTATAATAGTCAATAAATATCAATCATAAGTAAAATAGTTAAATAATAAAATATGTAAAACTTCCTCCTCTCTCCTAAATCTTGCCGTGCCGACAAGGCCCACACATGTTTCTTATATTATACCATTGTAACATCTATTTAACTTGTGGAGTGCAATAAATGTATTGAGTATTGAGTATTGAGACAGTGCTCCTACCTTTTCTAAAACCGTGCTGTGTATCAGAGAGTATGCTATATGATTCCAGGAATTTGCTAATTTGTCCGACAACAATTTTTCCATCGATTTTGTCAATTACTGATAATATTGCTATTGGCCTGTAGTTTACGTATTCTAAGTGGCTTCCGGATTTGTAAATTGGGCGTATTATAGCATTTTTAAGTTGGTCAGGATAAACACTTTTCTTTAAACACATATTAATAAAGTTTGCTAATATAGGACTAATTCGTTTTTGTAAATATTTTATGTCTCTTACTCGTATGCCATCCAAGCCTGCTGATTTATCACTCGATAACATATTTATTACTTTTTCTACGTCTGAAGGATATACTTTATTAAATCTAAAACTCACATCACATGGACGCACGTATATCTTTTTTTCTAGAAATGTAATATTACATATATGCTTAATATCTTGTATCTCTTTAGTAAACGTATGTGTAAAATTGTTACATATGCTATCGATACTGTCCATTTTACCTAAATGTTTCGTTATAACACTATCTAAACTAACCTTATGCCGACCTAGCCACGAGTTTATATTAGCCCATATTTTCTAAAATCCCCATTACATTTTATTATTTCAGTCTGCCTATGTTTATTTTTTGCTTCATTTATTCTTTTATTTACTTTATTTCTAAATTTCGTATATTCTAAACGCTTATTCATGTTTTTTAGATTCGTTTTCCATACCCTAAATAAGTAATTTCTGCGCATTAACATTGAATATAAGTTGAAATCTGTGGATAGATTACAACTTATATTCAATGTTAATGCGGCTGTCTTTCTCTTTTCTTTCGGTCTTTCACGGTAACTGTACTTCCTTTATAGAAATCGTCAAACACTGTACATAACGATTGAAATAATGTTAAGGGACATGATAATACATACAATTGCGTCCAGTCATATTCCTCGAACTTCTGTTTTAACATCTTATCACTTACTACTTTTCGCACACTATTTCTATTTTGTGACATTAATCTACAACTATCACTTTCACGTAAGTTCAACGATAGCCCAACTGCATGATGGTCAATGTTGTCAACATAATGTCGGAAAGGAATAAAAACAAAATCAAAAGCAACAAATATATGAAATAATTAAAGACCATGATCCAGTTAAATATATGCTAATTATAAAAAATGAAAGATTATGATATGAGGAAAAAAAGAAGAGGAAATATATTAAATTAATAAAAGAAATGTCGCCTCTAAAGAAAGGAACGAGAAAACAAGGAAAATGAAGTACAGAGAAAAAAAAGAAAAGTCGAGTAATGCAGGATGTTATCATAGAAGAATCAAAACTTTTCTCAAATGGCTAATAGTGCCAATACATACTCTACCGCCCAAAAGTTTAAGACCGCACTTAAACGACGTAATCATCTATAAATTGTAATAAAAGACCGTAAGGCACATCTGCATGTTCTATTGTTAATACCGAATATCTTAAGAAGTCATTCCTTTGTTTACTATCAAGTTATTAGACAGTAAACATCTATTGTTTTCAAACACCGACAAATGCTACGTAAGAACCAGGTGGTAGAGACGTGGTAATATTTTTATGATGCTTTTCTTTCGCATTGGTGAATAATAAGGATTATTTAGTTGCCGAAAACACATGTTTCCGACTTATTATTACCTGAGGTTTCTTGGGTTTGTTCACAAACAATCTCAAGTAGTCTAAACTTGTGGTCTACAGTCAAGACATCTTAAAATGGGAAAAGCACGCGAAATTAGTAGTGAAGTGCGTTCTGCCATCGTTGTTTTACATAACGAAGGAAAATCCAAACGTGATATTGTTTAACGACTGAAGTTATCGCAGACTTGTGTTGTACCATGTACAATAACTCGATAAAGGGAGACAGGCAATAATCAAGATCTCTACGCTCGGGAAGGCCGATAGCTACCACTTCTAGTGAAGATAATTTTACCGTTGTTACCAACAAGCGAAATAGATGCCTAACAGCACCAGAAATTAGCGTTGAAGTGAACAAAACCCGAGTTGAACCTTTATCATTGACTACAGTAAAACGGCGATTGAGAGATGCGAAGTTGTATGGTCACGTTGCCGTTCGAAAACCTCTGTTAAGACTACAAAACAAGAAAAACGGATGCTCTTGTCCATAAAGATTTGACTGAAGAAGATTTTAAAGAGTTCTCTGGACTGATGAATCCATGTTTGAACTATTCGGTTCAAAACGAAGAATTTGTGTTCGACATAGCGCCCAAGAAAAGATGATGCCAGACTGTGTAGTCCCAAGAGTCAAGCATGGTGGTAGTTCAATGGATGGATGGATTATTGATATTTCTTCAGGGATTTAAAGTATATTGTCTATTAATCACTGTTTCATAAGATGACTAAACAGGTTACCTACTTAAAACACAGAATTTTTGGTTTTATTTCATTTTCCTACTTTATTTAGCTGGTCTTAAATTTTTGTCTTATGGGGCATGTCAACCCCTTAGATGATGATTAAAAACTGGCAGTCATTTATTTTGTACACCTCAGTTATGTATACGAAAAGAATCAATGCAGAATAAAATATTATATTTACAAAGTGAAGTTGAAATGTTTCTAAAATATATTAATAAATTAGAGAAGAAGAATATTATGTATAAAGTTAAGATTACCAGAATGAAGAAATGTAAAAAAAATTACACAGCTAAAGAAGAATAAAAAGAGGAAATACTAAATGGAACATTTTACAAATAGATAAAAGAGAAAATTGCACACTTTATCAAAGATAACGCTAAAAGTAGTGCAGTAAAAAAGAAATATAATTATGCGAATTATTTGTATGACCTATACTTCAATATATTTACATTGTGTAGGTAAGCTTAAGACAGATCGCTACAATTGTTATAAAAATAAAATAAATGTCATGTTTTTATTTTATGCTACAATCAAATTCAACAAAAAATACCAAATGATTTTATTCACTTTGTAATGATACATTGTTATATTTTTCTCAATATTGTGTATCAAGATCGATAATTATGATTTGTTATTTATCTAAGACAAATTAAATACTAAAAAAAACGATGACACATGTTGTTTTATTGGATATAATATCTCTTCCCGAGCCACATGTTAACCTTACCGTTCTTTTTAATTTTTAGCGCCAAAGCATCGTGGATATTTATTATATATTTAGAAAATTATTGTTTTTCTAGCTATTATATTAAAATGTATACATAGAGCTGACTGCAAATATTATTACTTTAATATAATTTAATTAATCGAAATTATATTATTATTTAACCTAAAACAAAACTTTTCTTCGAAGCGACGCTATATCATATCGACATCTCAGCACGTTGCACTATGTGATAGGCTACGCCATCGCCACTTCCTACAAGATGACGTTCTCACAGAGGGATGCGGTTGCGACAGATTTCTTTTTGAGTTTATAAATATGATTGCTGCAGCCTATGCAAAACATAAAAGAGGCCTAGGAAATTAAAAGTTGGCAGCTATAGTAATTGAAGTCCACCAAGAATATCGTCCAAGAATACTTAACTCTGTAAATGTGTAATAATTGTTGAAAATATTTATCTAATCAAATCAAAAATGCATTTTCCATTATAATATATCTTTGATTTTTGTTACGTCACCATCTATACGATGTGAACGTAACTAAAGGAGTAGTTGGACTGAAAGCTCGTGGTCGGCAAATTTAAAGTAAAACCGGATGTGGCTTTCTGGTTTTACGGTGAATTAATTACATATAGTCTAATAGATGGCGTTGTGAGGCACACATCCAAATATTTTCAGCATTTATTTAGGTTATGTTAGATTAGTAACTCGTCGGGGTCGCTATTGCATACGAAAGTGATTCGCACGGCCCCGCCGACTCTGGTTATGTCGAGGAATACCGTGGTAGGTTTAGTTGGTATTACCGGGATATCTTACCCCCGGTAGCATACACATAATAACCTACATAACCTCTCCGTTGCCCCACGGAGAGGTTATTCCCCAATATATAAAAAAAAGTTAGATTGAACTGAACTTTTTCTGGATTTAAGGTATCCTAGTATGTCCTTTTCTGTTCCACTGTTCCTCAACGTGTAGGCGAAATTTGATGATAATCGGTCGAGCAGTTAAGGCGTGTAAGCTTAACGAACCTACATACGCATTAATAATAGATATAAGAGTAAGAATCGTAGTCTAGTTGGATGTATGAAGTATTTTTTAGTTAATTAAACTTCGTTAATTAAATTTCATAATGAAAGAACCCCACTCCTCTACTTTAAGTTTCTTCTTATTTTAGCGACTGCTGTGTACGAGGTACGGCTCGATACCCGAGTCGGGCAAACTGTTATTGGAATTTCCTATCAGTAGCACCACGGAGTCTGGCGTTGAGCCCGGTGAACGGCAATAGCAATGCCTTATAATATAATGTGGGTAGCCTAAAAGTAAGTGATGCTGGCTAAATATGGGTACCTACTGCTTCGGGGATATAAGCGTGAGGCAATATATGATTTCAGACTATCTTCATAATAAGCTTACAAAAAGGATTACCCGAAAAATGGTTTACTTTTATAATGGTAGCAGGTGAACCGTGATAATGCTGCCAATCCGGTCACAAAATATCCTAAACTAAACTAAAAATCACTAGAATTGAGATTAGTTCAGCTGTCAAACGACATTTCGTATTGTGAAATCGTTAAAATGACAGGAATAAACTTATTTTAGTTTGACAGGATTAAAATTCGTTTACTCAAATTAGTTCTTTTTGCATTCTGCTGTACGGCCGTCAAAAATAATACATACATACATACATAAATTCACGCCTGTTTCCCAGAGGGGTAGGCAGAGACTACGGATTTCCATTTCCTACGATCCTGACACACTTCTCTGGCTTCATTCACTTTCATAACATTCCTCATACACGCTCGCCGGTTTAATGTGCTCTTAACCTGGCCTTTATCCAGAACGTCTCCGATCTGATCAAGAAACGTTCGCCTAGGTCTTCCCCTTGCGACTGTTCCATTCACACTAGCCTTA
This sequence comes from Catocala nupta, assembly GCA_963675205.1. NCBI lineage: Eukaryota > Metazoa > Arthropoda > Insecta > Lepidoptera > Erebidae > Catocala > Catocala nupta. The sequence goes on along the minus strand of OY776078.1, from coordinate 27,111,656 downwards.
TAAACTTTTTTAGTCAGTCTGTTCTCGTCCATTCTTTCTACATGCCCAAACCAACTTAACATACCCTTTTCTATTCTCGTCACTATATTCACTTTTATGCCGCATCTCTCTCTAATCACACTATTCCTTATTCTATCTTTCAGAGTCACACCACATATATTTCTCAGCGCTCTCATTTCTACAGCATTTATTCTGCTCTCATGCTTCTTTTGCTATACCCAACTTTCACTTCCACGCATAAGTGTAGGCACTAATAGTCCTCTATGAACAGCCAAACGTGCCTTTTCGGATACATTTCGACTGTTCATAAAAGCGCGCAGAGCGCCATTCACTCTCTCTCACTGTCAAAATGATTTGAAATTAGAAATGTCAAACTAATATTAAGGCTCGTTTCTTTAAAGGTAAACGGGGTTTGAAAGTACTTATTGGTAGTTGTTACTTGATATATAGAAGGGAAGGCGCGTCATACACTACAATAAAATCGAACTAATCCTTACTAATAGTATAAATGCCAAAATTACTTTGTTTTGCTAGAGAGCATTACAGAAAAACAAATTTTTGGTCATTAAAGTGTATTCATAACCAAAAATTTGTTTTGTCCAGATTCCATATAAGGCCACCTTTTAATTTCTGGTTTTTTATAATACTCTCTAGCAAAACATCTAACTCGTTTACTAAAAACGGAACAGCCGCTTTTTTTGCAATCTCCACACCTTTTTTATGGATAAGTTGTTTCTTTTTCTGAAACCTCTTATCCATTCTTCGCCAAAAATCGCATATTTAAAAGTAATTCCAATATTATTGCGGCGTACAAAGCAATTTCTATCGAAAAATAATTACACCTGTCACATCACTAGTCCTGTAGTTCTCATACATTAAGGGTGGTAAAAGTGTGACACTGTCACACTTACACATGTTAAGTTATCAAAGAGGTATGTGTGACAGCAGCAATATTTCAAGAATTGACGTGCCTTAGGACATTTGAGTAATTAAAACTATAGTCGACTCAATGAAGCTTTTTCGTCCAAAGTCTCCGAAAACAGCTCCGATTTTGATCAATTTTATTTCTAACTTTGTTTTTTCTAATATTCAAAACCAGAAACCTTTAAGAGGGTGGAATTAATTATTTTTATTTTCTAAACAATATGTATGTTATTTATATAAGGAAATAAGTTTCTGAGAGGTTTTTTTTAAAAAAAAATATTCGTGTATTAATTTTGGTGTTAAGATTAGTTGTTAAAAGTACAGTTGTTAGTAATAATAATTTATTTATTTATTATTATTTATTTAATACATTGTTTGCCAACAGATCATCAACACATCATTTACGTGAATTTCCAATTAATGTTAACAAAAACTTTTACCGAATGTAAAGCCAATGCTAGGCACACAAAACATTTACTGAGTATATCACTCGGCTACTCACGTGATACTCATAAGCGGCATCACAAAATACTTAAATGTAAAATATAATACTAATTTTATGTGAGTAAATGACAATTACATAAACGAAAACAAAATAATCGTCATTTATTGGTTGACTTAAAACTGTACAATTCTTTTTTGAAAACCGGCAAAGGCACGGCATGAATGTCAATCTTTTTATGTTTAAACAGACGTTTGTGCTCACGACATAATCTGGGAATCATACTATGAAATCCAATATTTGTTTTAAAGAACTTCGAGGCAAATGGACGGTTATTTTGTAACTTTTGGCCACGATGTGGTACAGTAAAGTGAATTTTTTGTAATAATAGTGGACAGTCGAGATTACCAGTTAAAATTTTAAATAGAATTATTTGATCCGCAACCCACCGACGATCATCTAAAGAATTAATCTTAAAAAATGTAGTCTTTCATTATAAGTAGGAAAAGATTCAAATTTTTTAGCATGAACTGTTAATAAAAACAGAAATCGTTTTTGAACTCTTTCAATTTGGTTAATATGACACTGGTAGTGAGGATTCCAAGCACTACAGCAATATTCCAATATAGTCCGCACAAGAGCATTATAAACTGTAACAATTGCACGTCTTTCTTTAAAAGATTTGCAGTTACGCCAAATTAAACCTAACATTTTAAATGACCTGGTGACAATATTATCAATATGCGGTATAAAGGAAAGTTTGGAGTCAATAATCACACCGAGGTCCCTAATCTGATCAACTTCATCGATCATGATGTAAAATGGTGTAAAAAGTTTGTAAAAAATTTCGTTCGCGATGAAATTTTATATGTTTACATTTATTTAAATTTAGTGGGAGTTTATTTGTTTTAGTCCAATTAGATATTTCTATTAAATCTTCCTGCAACTGCGAAGAGTCCCCAACATCCTTAATAATTTTGAAAATTTTGGGATCTTCTGCATAAAATTAAAATTTTGATTACTTGATCACGCAACCCAGATCATTTATGAAAATAGAAAATAATATCGGTCCCAAATGAGAACCTTGGGGGACGCTCGACAAAGCTACATAACTATCAAATTCGTGACCACAACGCACTACTCTCTGGGATCTGTCAGTTAAATAAGATGAAAACAATGTAAGTAATGACCCATGGATACTAACATTCGACATCTTAGTAATTAACAATTTGTGATCCACTCTGTCGAACGCTTTACTTATATCGGTATAAACAGCGTCGACTTGGAATGACATCTAATGAATCAGATAATTCACTCGCATAACTCCCAATGTTCGAACAAGTAGACATTTTACTACGAAATCCGTGCTGTTCTCGTTACAATATGGGCTTGATGTGATTACTTACAAAAGGGCAAATTAGAGATTCAAAATTTTTGCTAAATACTGATAACAATGAGATAGGTCGATAATTCGTAATATCATCTGGATGACTATCTTTTGATATAGGGACAACGTTAGCCGATTTCCACTTAGAAGGAAAGGTTCCTGTTGAAAGAGAAAAATATTATTTGAAGAGGGATTACGAGAGCACTTCAACATTTCTTAATAAATACAGCTGGGATTTGATCAGGACCCGCTCCAAGGGTAGTTTTCAGTTTTGTTAGGGCCTTTTCAACTTGTGACTTATCAATTGTAATTGACCCTAAAGTACCATGAACCATAACACTTGCATTTTGCTGCAAAGTGTATGCAGATGTAGATTGACCATCGTTATTAGTTATATATACAGATGAAAAATTTCTGGCAAATGCATTACAAATTGACTGTGGCGTAGAAAACGTTTCGGCACCTAGCGTCATTTCACTAGGAACAGAGGAACCACCTTTACGCTTGTTATTTATGTAAGACCAAAACCGTTTAATATCATTATTTCAAATTTCTACCTCAATATCTTTTAAATATTTGGCATAACAAGACGTCACGAGGCTGTGGACTCTAGTTCTAGCCAAGCAGTAATCAATCTCATCCATAGGATTCCCAAAACGCTTAAACCTCTGACGGTATTTGTCTTTTTCCTTGATGAGATATATAAGTTGCCGTGTATACCACACAGGATAGCTCCTTTTGGTGACTGTTGAAACAGGAACATCCATAGAATATCATAAAAAGCTTCCACCATATCTTCTATATCCCTGACATATTCTATATAATATTTCATACCAGTTTAATTGATCAAGCTCATTGTTTATTAAATCGTAATTAGCTTTATAGAAATTAAATTTATTTACTTTTATTTTTGTTTAAAAATCGCGTTAATGGATAATCGAGAGTAACTGACAACGGCGGGTGATAATCATCAATTTTAGTAAGGGTATCTAATTGCAATTGGACTACTAAGTCTAAAAATAAGTCAAGCATTTTATTATCAGTATTACTTATTAAGTTATATTGTTGCAGATCCAGAATCTCCATGAACTCCAAAATATGTCTACCTATTTCCGACTTAAAAGAATCGAGCACAGTGTAGCTATTATAAGATAAATTTGCAGCGTTAGATATTAATGATTGCCATTGTAATCTGTCCAAATTAAAATCTCCCAAAATCAACAAATCATGGTTATGCAACTGCGAAGTAGAGTTAGTAATGGATTCAAGGTATGATTCCAGCTTAGATGCAGACGTTGGTGGAGGTATATAAAGTGCATATATCGTTAAATATTTTGTGTTGTTATTAATTTGAACTTTTAGAGTAACCTACAGATCTTCATAATTAGTTTCCAACGGAGAATTTCTATTGGAACTGCGATCATAACTCCACCTCCTTCAGACTTAGGGTTACTAGAAGTATAACGGTCTTTACGATAAATTATATAATTATCATTTAAAACTTCACGGTCATTGACACTATCGTTTAACCACGTTTCAGTCATGACATCATCATGATTACAGTTCAGGCTCGATAAATACAACTCTTTTAACTTACTACGAATACTACGAACATTTTGATAATAAATGTTTAGGTTATTGAATTTTAGTAATTAAATTTATAATGAGCATGCAAAGAAAATTACTAAAGATTAATTATTATTATTCCTAAGAGCCTCAAATGTGTCGTTATTTTTAACCCACAATGTAGGAGAATAGTCGTCAGTTCGCAGGTTTCTACCATTACGTATCCATAAGTGTTTAAATTGTAGTTCCTTTCTAAGGATTCGAGCTTGGTCATGCAGCGCTCGATTTGTAGGAGAAAGATGCTCTGAAACATAAATTGGCGTCTTATCTCCCCCTAATCCTAAATCGCAGCTGTTGAGCTTATTGTTTTTATTAGCTTTGTCATAATACCAGCAAGCTGCAAGAACAGTATCGCGCATACGGAGAGAAGCCATCTTGATAATCACAGATCTAGGTCTCGTCGATGACCGATTCGACTTATCAATCAATATTTACATCATAAAAATTGCTATTTATATATACAATTGGCTGATTACCATCATACAGAAGATAGGTTGATTTGATCTACAAATATACAATATTATTATATTTGTTATAAGATATAAGTACATACATATAATTGCATAAGATATTTTTTGCCTTGATATACAAAATATGGACGTCCGTAATTTATTAATTTTACGTTGATGGCGCTGATCTAGCCAGGATTAATGAGGTTCATGATCAGCCAATTGAGTTTTAGAACTCATATCGATAGCACAGCAATAAAATGTGCTCAAGTGTTAGGTTTTATCAAGCGTACCAACAAAGGTATTCTGTCCACCCTAGTGCGTAGCCGGCTGGAATATGCTTATGTGGTATGGAATCCGTGGTACGCGTTGATTCTGAACGGATAGAAAAATTGCAAAGAGCTTTTACCATACATTTAGCATATACAACGTATAGGTTATAAGCTAAAGCAGCAGCAGAAGTAGAAGTAACAACAGACGTCTAAGTACTTTCAAAATGTTATCCCTACGTGAGCGTAATAACTTATGGGCTTATGTTTTATATAAGTTAATTAATGGATTTATAGATTGTAATTTGCTTACACATGTACCTATCTCTGAGTGTCCTGCGCATGGCCCCCACACTATTAAATAACGAGAATATTAGAACTGCCCATCATCTCCAACAACGTTGGCCTAAATTCTTTAATAGTGAGAATTTTTAGAGACTTTATCTCAGTCATTCACACTCTACCCGAAGCGGACATGTATCATGATAGCATATATCTTCATGTATGTGCTCTTATTTGTTACAATAAAAACATTCATGTATGAGTTCCGGTGATGCAATAATATGCACACTGTAAGATAACTTAGTGCCTAATATACCATCGCTGTTGGATGTAGAAATATGTAGATATAGTAGTGGTTAGTGCAACCGACTGCTACGCCTGAGGTCGCGGGTTCGATTCCCGCACAAGTCAAACGTTTGTGTGCATGAATATGGATATATGTCTTGGTCTGTGTATTTCTATGTGTAATATGTATGAATTTATAAAAAAGGTATATATATATGTTTGTTTATCCATTGTCTCATACCCGTAGTAGAAGCTCTGATTAGTTTGGGCTAGATGGTGTTGTGTGTATGTGATAGAAGAATAATAATAATAATGAAGAAAGCGAAAGTTCCATGAAGTACAACTCTTTTAAACTGTATTCATTGAACCAAAGCATAACAATAATATTGTTTAAATTTACAAGTTCTTAACTATTTAATGAGTTGAAGTGATCGATCACAATGACGCAACCCGCAGCACTAATCAACGTTTTGAATATTATATTTTGCTCTCGCAAAACAGGATGCGGTTCAGCGTGTGGCTGCAGAAAAAGTGGTTTGTATTGCTGAACTTTTCAATACGAAAATTATTCTGGAGAATTAAATTTTCAGCTATTAAAATAAAAACAAAAATTTACAAAATTACTTGTGTATTTTTTTAGTTTTAATATCAATAATATAGCTATAATCTTATTTCCTTATATAAATAACATACATATTGTTTAACAATAAAAATAATTATTTATAAATATTCATTTATTTTCTGATTATAAATAATAAAAAAATAATGATCAGAATCGAAGCTTTTTCTGAAGAGTATTGAAGTTTGCCTGTTTTATGGCTTCATTGACGCGACTACTATAAGCTCTAATATTTAAATTATATATACATAAGCTCTAATATATAAACTTTATTGTATATAAGTTACCTTTTATATTATCATTTAAGCTCTCCAAAGCAACCCTTACTTTTGACGAGCAACTGAAATTTTTTGAGTATGTTTTCAAAATCGCGTCTGTCGGTACTCAGTAACAGTAAAATCTATGGACGTCAAACCCACAACTGCACGGCAGTTTAAAAGTTCGGCGCGCAATTTAAATTCGTCACACTTCCTTCAGTGTCACACTTGCCTCGGTTCACCTTAATAATAACATTAGCTATAATATTACTTACCGAAAATATGAAACTCCGCCCGTTTTTAGTGACCTGGAAGTGAGAATTTATTTTTAAACGAGAACTGCGGCGTGGTTGCTCTCGGAGCGATCGAACGGTACTAAATTAAAAGAGCACCCAAATGCTCAAGTGGGTGCTTATTTCGTGAGGACGTTTTCCGACACTGATTGTGTATCTAGGTTTTATATATCAATGGTTCAGTTACAACAATAAATATATATAATAGGCAAATATCATATTTTGTAAGCACCTTGAGAATAACAAAACTCCGGGCAGAGTCAAAATCTCAAGGGAGTATTTGAAAGAAGGCGGTCGCTGATACTAAAGTCCTTCAGTTCGCGCTTACTTTCCGTTATCGTCGAGGTCATTGTAGTTTGATACTCAAAGCGATCCTACACGGAAAGCGGGAGCGAGTTCTTCAAAAAAAGGCAATAGTAATACCAACTCACTTGGAAAAAGATACGTATCCTATTTTAGCTTTTGAGAATCAGCGAGTAAGACGGCTAGTAAAATCTTTAAAGAGCATTGATTTATTATAAAGATTAAATCTATGACAGCAATACTTAAAACCTACTTCCTTTCTAATATAAAAAACTAATACATTTGATTAGTATGACAGATATTCCAAAATGTCCATGGGTCACAGAATGGTCACAGAGTACCTACTTTGTATTAACGTTGTATTCTTTGTTTTCATCTAAACAAGGATAAGAATAATAACTACTTGTTATATTTATTAATTTGTAATATAAGCTTTTATTTTTAGAATATTAGTGATGTTTTGTGGACAACCGACATCAATATTTTGTATAATAGCAACAGAGTTTTGTGAAAGATTTTCCTTTTGTGGATTAAGAAGTACTTACCCATTATATTACTAAACTTTAACTGTTTTGTGTAATTAGGTTATTACACTCATAGGTTTTGTATTTATAATTACCTGTTTCATATTATATTAAAGTTTGTTGGTTTTTGTAGAATGTACGTAAAGTGCGTAAGTGGAACAATATCAGGGCAATAGTTCTTTGTCATAATTCTAAAACGATTTAATTTTGAGATATGCCTTTAAAGATGTTCGTAGACCTAGTAGATGAGTAGGTGATTTTGGCTGGTTCTGATAACTATTTGGTTCCGCGCGACATATCTTGCAATTTCTTCAGTTAGAATGGCCCATATGCCCTCTTACATTTAGGTAACGATCTGAGACTTGTCTTGCATGAGAGAAATTTCAGGTAAATTACTTTTCCCCTGTTTCGAGTGCTACCGGCTGTGGGTAAGGCATATAGGTAGAAGCAATAAAGTCGGGCAATAACGTACAGTTCTTTAATGAATATATTGTTTCCAGCTATATTATCGCTGTATTTAAGAAACGTGTTATGTCTTCACGAGAACTCAGCTACCGTGGTGTATCATATATTCATAATGATGTGTTACACCATGCCGGTCATGGGTGCAATATTAGCGGATAATTTTATTGGACGATACAAGTATGGCTATTTTTATTAAACCACTATTGATTAAGATCGATTTTGCGACAAACTATAAATTGTAGTAGTTACAATAATATTATAACTATCTCTAGCTCGTTGATACCGTGATGACCTCGCATGTTATAATTATGAGGTCTCAAGTCCCAATACTGGGTCGAGCAAAATGTGTTAGAAAGCGCCAAAGCACCACATAGTCTGCAAATGTGCCCTTTGACAACAATGTGCTAGCTCTCTGTTACATATGACTTATCAATACAGTTAGTGCCTTTGGGTGTAGTACATCTTCGCCTATCCACAGGGATCCACGGGCGTGAGTTATGTTTACATTAAAACAATAACCTACACACCGCTTAAGCATTTTATCCACTAGGCAACAATTGATGCACAACACGTGACGCTCAACAATATCGGCAACGTTGCACAACAACGCGCGACGTTGCCAGCTGGCGCGCAACATGACGCGCGATTTGTTGTTTGTTTCCGGGCAACACGCAGTCCACGGTAATAGGGGGCAGATGGTGTGGATATGTGGAAAACGCATTCAATAGAAACCATTTAATAGTCTTTAGTTTTATTGGGAAGGGAACCTGTCGAAGCGTGTTTACAAAAGTGATATAATCAGTACCTACGCTCAAGTTTTGAAGTCACTCATCTCTGCGGCGCCGGCCACGTTGGAGTTATATCTAAGCACATAACTCTTCTTCAATGTCGATAGTTTTAGTTTAGTTTATTATTAAGAAAGCAGTTAACAATTTTTTACAAATTCAATAATGAGGCGATAGTAGTGAATCTTAGGAAGTAGTATAACCGCAAGTCGAAAAGAAAGACTTTTTATACATTTCCAACGAAATACATTTTTCTTGTGGAAGCCTTAAACGAGTGAAGCCGATGTGACTTTAGACAGCCAAATATTAAGCATATCTGCAATGTGGATTTCTGTACCAAAACAATCTAACACCCAATATATCCATTTGTATAAAATAAAGTGATAATATAGGTTCTAACAAGACATTATAATAATGTTTAATGATATATCCATAAATGAAAACAAGTTTAATGGATTTAAGCAACATTTAGGTGTAATTAATATACCTACTTGTAAATATGCACTAGAACATGAACATAAAAAGAACTACTACCTGTGGAACAGATGGATGGATGTAACTTGCTATTTTAGTACCTTCTCAGAAAGATAGAAATGGCGCGCGGCAAGAAGATTCTTTAAAATAATACGTAATATTTATTTATACTTAATATTATTTTCAGAGTAATATTATACTTTTCAATAATATACTTAATCGGGACTGTGTTGACCTGTTGTGCGGCCATACCTCCCCTCATGATGCCACCCACGTAAGTTATTGATCTGATTTTAAGTATAGGTACTTTTGTTGTCTTTATTTTCTTACCCAACTTTAGACTGTAGATGAGAGACAGACAGATGCAGAAGCAAAGGATTGCGATATATACCTCTACTAGATATATATATATATATATATATATATATTATATACATATATATATATATATATATCTATTAGATATATATAAGTATATATATATATATATGCCTCTACTAGATTTGATTTTAGGCGTGACTTCTCTCGCAGCAATGTAGATTATGTAAGATTAGTAACACTCCTTTTTCTGGATAAATATGTCGTTATCTATTCCCCTGCCAACGTGTATACGAAATTCCATGATGATCGGCCGAGTAGTTAGGGCGTGAAAGCTTAGCCAACAAATAAACAAACAAACTTACATTTCTATTAATAACATTAGTTAGGATATCGAGTTGGTTCTTAGAGGAAAGTTGTCTACACTTACGGGTTTGGTCTAGATATGTCGTGGTCTATGTATGTAATGTCTTGTTTAAATCGGCTCTTAAGGAAGCTTTTTCAAGATTGTTCGAAGTCTAAGTACCTAGACTCATTTAATAATATTTGCGCAAACCTAAGTAGGTACTAAGATTTCTATATTAAATGTAATTCTACTTTACTTTAAAATATACTTACTTATATTTTATACATACTTATTTACTTATAACTTAACACTTAATTAAATTGATTATAATTTAACAATGAATTAAAAATAATTTAGCACTTACCGCAACGTTTACATTAGCTGCTAGTAACCCAACATGATATCTATGGCAATCTTAAGGAAGGTCTTTGTCTAGTATTGCACGTCACTCAGCTGATGTCATGATGATGATGCCTTTGAAGCCTAGTAATACAACGTTATTATACGAAAAATATCTGCTCTGACAAGGTTTCTTTTGCCGTATGATGAGTGCCTACGTTACTCTCACGAGCAATATTTTTTGATAATTTAGAATGCTGATGAACAGATGACAGATAGCAGTATAAATAACACAAAATCCAGGTAACATTTTCAAAAGATGCCACAAGATAAGTTGTTGATAACTTGTTAAAATTATTGGTTAAACTATGGTCTCTGTCGCTATAACATAGTTGAGGAAACTAGAAGCCTGAGATTCTTTAAAACTTTGCAGAACTTGCTTTCTTTATAGTTCACAGTACGTACTTAGTGGTAGAGTCAGGACTTAAGCGTAAGAAACTAGAGTAGGGCGGAATATGGCGTTTAATACAAAATTATAAAATATTTTTTGTTATAGGTCCACGTCTTTGATCGGTTTGCTTATGATTGCGACTGGTACTGGAGGTATCAAACCCTGTGTAGCAGCATTTGGAGGAGACCAGGTTAGATTTCTATAACGTAAAGTACTAATTGGACAATGAAAACAGTTTTTTTTTTATGCAGCTTTGTCTCATCAACTATATACGGTGACTACTTCCTCCATTTTATAAAATATTCAATCGTACAGTCAACGACTATTACTATTTACTATCTTGAGTCGTGGCAGCACATTGATGGGCAGACACAATAGGTTTTTAATTATATCTGGTATTCCAAGATCTGATAGATTAAAATAGCTATCTTGTATCTTTGCTGCGGTAAGGAATGACCATTATTGTGTAGATAGAGCTCTTCAAAATCTCGGGAATTTTTAACGAATCATGTTGCTGGCTTTACCAGGCATTTTGTAGGTCTATATTTGTACTTTCGTTTACGCTTATGACATTGAGGCGACTATGAAGACACACGATTAACGCAGATATCAAAAGTAGAACAGACTCGATGCTGAGTATGCGTATATCAGCGAACTCGAATCTTACAGCAAGTCGATATGCCGATTGGGCTAAGAATTTCAGTCACGTAGAAATTTAATAGTATCTTATTGTCTCTTACATTGGATTGTGTAACGCAGACTATGCCTATACAATAAAATTTATTATAACTTTTGCCATACTAGGCAGCACTAGATTTTGTTAACCTGTCAACCAACGCTGGAACGCCGGCATCCGAATTTAATCACACTATTTAAAACGTAAATTTTGTTATAATAATCTTCTTTTGTTTGAAAAGCTTTCTTTTATGTTCGTATTTTTGATAACTGGATTGGTTGAGAGTTTAATGAAAGTCTAGTCGATCACGTTGCGGCGCAGGGCTTTCACCAAGAGATTGCTTCGATTGAAACACGAAATGGACGCCTGCAATACTGAACATTGTTGGATTTTAATTAGAGACCTCTTCTCACAATAGGCAGGATAACAAAATCAAATTTAGTTTTAAATCTAAATAATATATTTTTCTGCACGGATGGTATAGTGGTTTAAGTGGTCGCCTCGCCACTGTCACTGGTTCGTGTTGTAGGTTCGATTCCCACATGGTACAAAAAGTGTGTGATATACAAGTAGTTGTTCCGTGGGTTTACTTTGTATCAGTTGTTAGAATGTTGGTAAAGTATCCGATGACACTGGATTTATATATACTGCTGGAGTTGTCTTTTTTATAAATAACAATGAAGACAACCAAAAATTGGATAAAAGGAGATATCTCTTAGCTATTATACGTGACAGGGATGTTTTATTTACTATTAAGTTATATGTAGTAGTGCAAAACTAAATCACACATTTAGATCAATCGGGAGAATAAGATATCTTGGAAAGAAATAATTTTGGTAGCCTAATAGTCATAGAGTCCGCTTGATAGTATTAGCTATTACTATGGTTTATGATATTTATTCATTGTAAATTAAATAGAACGACTTGCACCAATTATACTACTTAATCACACATAATATGGCATAAGCTTAAAATATAGCATTCAAGCGTTCTCCCCACAATATGATATCCTCATACATTCTAATAATGTTGAGTATTGCTTCCCTCTAGTAATTATTACAATTGGTTTGTCTCTGTGTTTTACCGCTAAACGTGACAGGAAACTCAGTAATTGGCTTTTTGTTATAAGTAGTACTAGCAACCACGATAATCCTAGTGTTTAACGCATTGTTCAATATTGCTTGTGCTATCTACTCTCTTATCTCTGTGTATGGAAAACAAGCTGTTGAGATTCTAATAAATAAAAAGTAACTCAACATAATCCTTTCTTCCTAACAGTTTCGTCTGCCGGAGGAGAATCATCTACTGCAGCGGTTTTTCTCGATGTTCTACTGCACGGTGAACCTGGGTGGGTTCATGGGTATGGTGGTGACGCCGGCTCTACGCCGAAGTGTCATGTGCTTCGGCGACGACGCCTGCTACGCTCTCGGCTTCGGGTTTCCCGCATTGCTTGTGCTCGTCTCTATAGGTTTGTATAACATGTTGAATATGATTTTAATTATAATATCAGCTCTGTAGTAAACAGTCCCACTGCTGTGCACGGGCCTCCTATCACTGTGAGAAGAGTTACGGCATAGTCCAGCACGCTGGCCCAGTGCGGGTTGGTAGACTTTATATAATATACACGATGTCCCAGGAAATACGAATCAAATTATAACGGGAGATTCCTTAGGTAAGGAACTTTCAAATGTACTATATAAAAATAAATAAAGAATTATGATATTGTGTAAAAATAAAAATCATAGATTTTCAAAAAGTGCGAATTTTTCGTACTAAGCTACAGTGCGTCGTTTATGGCTGATTTTCATTTATTTTGATTATTATTATTTGTGAATGATTATTAATATAGATTTTAATTAGTATTATATTCGATTACATTATAGAGAATTCTTTTCTTACTGTCTTCTTACGATGTTTTGCTTCACCGTTAAAGCGAAACATAATTAACTCTTACACTTCGAAAATCAGGGATGCGCGCCTTGGGAACTTGGGCGAACTCGAGACTTATCGTGACAGATATTATGTTTACCTATTGAATCGCAGCGGCACGCACTTGGACCGAGAGAAAAGATTTTTAATGATGTTTGTTATTCTAAGACTTATAAGACTACTTAATCATGCAACCAGAACCGTAATCTACAAAATAATTTTTCGAATGAATGGCAGCACAGCAGTTAAGTAAATTTATTCATACATATCAGAGATGTTAGGGACGCAGATTTTTTAAAATCCGCGGATGTCTATTCATAACCGGATATTTGAAGACTCACATCCGCGGATTTAGATACGGATGCGGATGTCCAAATTGATGCGATAGCTCCGCAATTGCGGATGTGGATGTTGATGAAAATTGCTCAACTTATTTAATAAAAAGTATGTAATATTACCGCCTTCGCAGGTTCAAGCCTGTTTTGCAAAGGTTCATAAATTAAACACGTATTACTGAACAACTGATTTTTCTTATCGTAACTTACGCTATAACTGGCTCCGCATTAACATCCGCATTAATTATTGTGGATGCGGATGTAGATGTCCAAATCGATGCGGAAGCTTCGCAATTGCGGATGCGGATGCGAATATTCACAACATCCCTGACATGTTTAGTCTAGCAGCTGTGCCCCTATGTTTTATACCCATTTTATCAGCTATGGTTTTTAGTTCCACGTGAAGGAGTCTGCTCACTACACCGTCTCATACCATGACCGTGCTAGGAACGTATCAGACACGAAAAGCAACACGATATGCTCTGCTATAGGAACTGCTGGTCGGTGACGGAACGGTCTAGTGGGCATACTCATAAGAGTATGCATAAGAGTATAAAAATATTCTTTGCAAGGAAATGTTTATACATTTCCTTGCAAAGAATATTTTATTGCCTGACACGTTCCTAGCACGCTCATGGTATGAGACGGGGTAGTGGGCAGACTCCTTTATAGGTGCGGGTCTTCTGTTGTCTACTGGGTACTATATTATATCGTGCTGCTTCTAACACTTTTGATGTCAGAAATAATTAAGAACAGTATTCTAGTAGTTCAACGGTCTCCCTAGTGGGAGATCGTTGAACTGCCACGCAGAGATCCCGAGTTCGATCCCAAGGCACGCATCTCTGAATTTTCGAAGTATGTGCGTATTAAATAGTTCATTATCGTTTGATTTAACGGTGAAGGAGATCGTGAGGATACCTGCATGTCTGAGAGTTCTCCATAATGTTCTCGAACGGAAAGCAAAATACAAAAAGATAGTTAGGAGTATAAGGCTTCCCATATCTTAAAAAACTTAAATAAACAATTTCTTACATAATAAGTACTTAGAAATATTTAATAAAAATACAAAACTTTATACAGCTATAACTTAGCTTAGTGATAATATATTTTTTAAAAATTGTTGCCGTTTACCGGGCACAGTTTCAGACTCTGTGCTGCTGGTGAAATAACATTGTCCCATTAGAACCTCATGGGCAGAAGTCGTATATAGTACCACCATCAAGGCATATTGTTTGTAATCTTATAAAAATGTATTTTAAAGTCGAGTGTAAACAACACTCGAGTACTAAATACATTTTTATTAAAATGATTGAAATTAAAAGCATGTCGAAAAGGCACCCTACTTTTTCGAAATTGAAAAGTCCCGTCTTTTATGATAAATCACTAGCGTTTCCCGCGGCTTCAATCGCGTAAAAGCAGGTTAGGTTATGAGTAAGAGTACTTTTTAAATTACATATAGCCTTTGTTACTCGGTGATAATAAAGCTGTCTAATGGTGAAAGAATTTTTAACATTGGTTAAATAGTGTTTGGGTTAAATCATTACAAACAAATAAACGATAAATAAAATCTTTCCTCTTTATAATATTAGAATAGATATTCATAATTGTCTACACGAATGGTGGTCGAGTCGCTATTGCCACTGCGGTTGGAGTTGTAAGTTCGATATCTGTGTGGGATCACGGGTCAAAAATTTGTGTAATCCGGCACGTTACACCGGCCTCGATCACAAGCTGATGCCGTGGCGCCGTGAGGCCGTGGTCAGCCAATGTTCGAACTGTTAAGAACCTAGAGGCAAACCATAATTATGATGATCGCGTATTTATATATCTAGCGGCTTTGCTTGCGTAAATGTAGATTAGGTTAGGTTACATTAGTAAAAGTACTTTTTTTGGGTGAAGGTTACCCTATATTATAAATTTCATGATGATAGGACGAGTGGCTAAGGCGTGAAATCGTAACAAACAAAATATAATAAGTATTAGTTAAGATATATCATGCAACGCGAAAGGTTATTAAATAGTTATTAAATAGCTGTTTCAATTCTAGATATTCTTTGTGTCCATTGTTTAAATGTTTATGATTACCCTACGAGGACTAAATTATAATTCGAGAAAAGTAATAAATAATTTATTTACACACTGAAATGCAATCACAAAGCTAACGGGCCTTAAGCGCAAGCCACATCGTCAGCTAGCGAGCGAGTTAGGGCGAGCATCGTTTCACCTCTTTTCATACTTCGGTTTCCACCCCGAACTACAGAGATAACGCTACGTCAGCGATACAAACGATGTGAACAAAATATCTGACGATGCCAGCGATGCTATTCGTTCACCTCGAGCGGCGAGCGGCGCGGCGTGCGGGGCGGCGTCGGTAAGCGAAGCGTTGTGCACGCCACGTACCCTCAGGGCTCAGCAGTAGCGGTTAGTGGCAGCGGCCAAGGTGGACGTATTTTTATAGTCGGAATATTCCCAAAAACATAGAGTTATCTAAATTATCCTTTCTGTGTTTTGAAAGCAATATTTTTTTAAAACGAGGTATTCTTAATATAAAGGAAGGAGTGCACGAACCGAATAAAAAATAAAGCGAAATTTCTTGCCACAACCTTTTAATCACGTTTTTTATTTTAGTTGAGAATGTCTAGACATCCCTATACGCGATCGATTTAAAATTTCAGTAATAAACGCCTTGGTATTCATTACCGCCATAAAATCGTCTAATTTATTTTGTAATTTGCTTCGCCGCTGAGTTCGTCCCTTCTAAACCGCTGTCCGTGCCGCTCTGTGTCGTGGCGTCGCACTTATTCACTTGTACTTTTGTTCCCGCCGCTCCCGGCACCGCGCGCCGCTGTAGCGATTCGCTCGGAGAAAACCGCGCGCGTTTTCGCTATGAGGGGCGTCTCGTGGCGTGCTTCAAACATTTTTATACATTTGATCTTACCGCTCGCCACCCCACGCTAAGCTGCCGCACACAGCGCGGCGGCAAGGTCGTGAACGGGCCGTTAGCATAGCTTATCTCGGTAGTTCGCGGTGTGAGCCGAAGTATGAAAAGAGGTAAAACGATGCTTGCTCGGCTCGCTCGCCGTCCACTTCCGCTTTGGCGATCTTCTACGGACTAGTCGATGCTCAACTTTCGAATAGGAGTGACCGCCCGTCCGTAGTTTTCGGTGTGAACCCACATAGTTTAGCTCGCCAAGGCTTAGCTTATATAGTTTTCCTCGCCTCGCTTCGCTTGTGTGGCCTACGCTTTAGCATCGTCACACAATCTCAAAGCGAACGTGCTTTCGAGAATTTGAACCGTTGATAAAGGCGACATCCAATGCATTGCTAAACAACGAAATTCCTCAACAATTGCTTACAACTTCTCTTCGTTGCTTTACTCACACAATACAAAGCTCAAACCGTTTGCATATCTATACTGATATTATGAGCAGAATATTTTTGTTTGTTTGTAAGGGTAATAATTCAAAAACTAGGTACTCAATCGTTTTTAAATAATCTATTATTAGCTACATATATTATCAGGGAGTAACATAGACTAGGTATATATTATTTTAACACGCTTTTATTAGCTTGGTATGTATCTATTAATCTATGTATCTATGAATCTATGTAACGGAATCTTTGACCGTGATTTTCACTCCTTTCAAACCGACGGATTGATTTAAAACTTTGCACATTTATCGAGGACCGATGACAATACACTAATTTAGAAAAATAAAAACTGGCTAGAAAATATAAAAATAAATAAAAGTTTAAAAACTAAATAACACGCTTTATTAAAAAACGTAGAAAATAATTTAATAATTTTAATGTTAAAAAGCATGGGGCAAAGCATTATCAAAATACCTTAGAAAGCACCCCATGCTTTTTTACATTAAAATTATTAAATTATTTTCTACCTTTTTTAATAAAGTGTGATTTTAGTTTTAAGCTTTTATTTACTAAAAGTACTGTTACTAACGTAACCAAACCTACTTTTACTTTTGCGATCAGCGAAGTCGCGAGCAAAAGCTATTACCTCGTTCATATATTGTGTAGGTTATGCCTGATGCGCCATATTTATCGAATAAAAATAGTACTGTACATTCCATAAGATTAAATTATAGTGGCCGTAACGTTGGAGGATTTTTACAAAAACGCATTGAAATTTAGGGTCTATAGTTTAACGTGGTGGGTATTAAATGTTATTACTGTGTAAGATATCTTAAGTTCGATGCCCGTGTCGTCCAAAGAGCTACCGGATTTTTCTGTCTTAAAATTCTTAGTAGCAGCGTGGAGTCTGGCAATGTGTGTTAACGCCAATATGCTCCCTGTTACGTAAAACATGGGTATAATACAAGGATTCAAATCATAAACGTGCGCTGCGTTCACACTAAGAAGAATGAGTTCACACATTTAATAGAGATGATTGTGTATAATTAGCAATATGAGTCAGCTTAATAGTACTGCATTTATAATTCACGTCGTGCTGGCTTTATATGTCAGATAACAACTTAACTTCCAGAAAGGTGACCGTATTTAGGAGGAATATGAGGCTTGAGGCTTCTATGATTTAAATCTTTGTTGTACTCGTAATACACATCTGTTTAATCCCTTCAGGAATATATGCGTAATACTATGTAAATATATATGTAGTTCGAAAGGCAAACTAAAAGATCGATACTTGAAGCCATCCAAACAGGCGCTACGTTAGACATGTCTTTATTGGACTACTTTGAATGTACTTCAGTTATATTTCAGTCAGATTTGCCACTATTGAAGTATATTGAATGAGCAATGAAATAAAAACCGGGCCGTGAACTGGTATCGAAAGAAATTCTGAGTGGTATAGCGTTTAAATAATTTATTGATTATCGTTTTCGGATCAAATGAACGATGCTTTGCCGAACGTAATTTCGAATAATTATTTTAGTAGAAAGAATTTCCCGAAGAATTATTCTAAAATATAAGATGTCCTGAAGAATGAAAGATTTTCTGATAAGTACCTAACCACCTGTTGTAGTCCTTGACCACACTTATCTAAACGGAAACCTGCACATAGTTCTTTTTATGGTAGTTTAAGATATGACGGTATGCAGTACACAACGACACATGCTTCTTTCAAGACCCATAAGTCTTGTAGACAATATGTATAGGTATCGTTGGTAAGGAATATAATAATGAATAATAATACAAGCTGTGTATATGCTTCTGCTTATGCTTCTCATTGTGATAAAGCTTAGGCCATAGTGCTATACGCTGGCCAACGAGTGTTGGCAAACATCTTATATCTTTGAGAACATTATGCAGAATTCTCAGACTTGTAGATTTCCTCACGTTGTTTTCCTATGCCGTTAAAGCGAGCGATGATTAACTATTTTATATGATCGATCGACAATCTCCTACTAGGCTATCGCTACTGAAAGTATATCCCATACTTAAATTTTACTAAACAGAAATATAGGTTTATAAATTTCACACAATCCTGTACAAATAGATATAATGTAGCTTATGCCAAATGCAAATGTAACTGTTACTTATAGCACAGATTAACCTAGTTTAAGTGACAGTGTTCATGATTGTAAATCGAAATATGGTTATTCAATAAATGTTTATTATTATTATTATTTATAGAACTTTCTACCCTCGAATATCGTATCCTATTGGATTGCGGGGTATGATAGTCTGGCAAACTGGTTTGATGAATAGTCGACCTCCATAGAATTGGAATCGAAGTCTCAGCGAAGAACTCTCTCTCTCCAAAGTAAAGCTTTTTACTTTGTTGTAACAATTTATTGACACCTTATTGTTTCCCAATGTGTTTTATGGAATATCTATTTATAGAGCACTTGTGTCATGACTCTGTTTTGTAGAAAGTGTGTGAACAATCATATCAAATAATCAATCAATTCAGCTCATTGCACTACACCGGTGGACATAGGTCTCACTCATTTTACACCACAACATTCGGTCTGGCGCTTTCAACATTCAGTCTGACCTTGGTACCTTTTTTTAATCGTCGCTGCATTTGAACAATGTATAATTTTCCTATAGCCATAGAATTAATAAATTTCGTAATTTAGAAGATTGTTACTAGCTTCCTTGTTGTATTGCTGAAATACCCAAATGTCACTTATCCTATGCTGATACTGTAGAAATAATATTAACTAGACCGAACTTTAGCTTGTTACCTACTTAACAAGTAGTTTGTAAGGATTTTGTTCGCTTTGGTCTGTCTATAACAAGTAATGTTTATTACTTGCTATAGACGGAGCAAAGCGAATACCGAACCCTTACAATAAGAACGCTGCTAACAACTATCTTAATGAGAAAATTATGAATGTATAGTATTGTAAGGAAACTCCAGAATCAGTTCTCAAGTATTTATTTCCTTTAATATTATTGTAACACAATTATATTTTATATTAATAGTTTACATAGTTACACAATATGCATACCTGATTTAATTCAATGCAATACGCGCCACTTAATATACTTTTACTTCACAAACTTATCCGATCGCCACACTCCGCGCGTTAGTTTTATACTATCAAGCATAGTGGGGCAGTCGAGAAAAATCAGTGTTGCCAACAGAAAATAACGGATACAATTAAACATATTCAAATAATGCTTCTACATCGCTACATTTAACTAAATATTTCTATATAATAATTATATTCTACCTATAATTGCTAACAGTATGCAATCCTTTCTGACACTCTTTGAGTACGAGATAATAGTGAAGATGATCTATCCGTTGCTGTTTTACTAAGGTTTCTTTAAGTTTAGTCATTATTCTGAGGTTTCTTCGCAAAGACGTTATGGACGTATTTTCTGTGCAAAATTAGAATCAAGTGGAGCTAATTGACAGCGACTCCATGGAAGTAATAAGTTCTAGTAGTAGTACTTACGTATAACAGTTTTATTAATAATAAAATGAGTGACTCATGAAAATAATTTTATTTACTATAATGTGAATAAGAGAACCATCATTTTTAACAACACATCAATAACTTTAGTCATTATTCACAATTTACATTACACTCAAAGGTGTGGTTCCATGAACGCCTAGTTCACATTGAGTGAGTTAGACAGCATACATTCTAACTCGTGTTATGAAAACTATTTGAGATACCTCTTTTAGAATTTGGTGCATGTGAATTTAATGGAAATATGTAACTTTTTCAGCTATAGTAACTTATCGTTATCAGTTAGTAATGGTTCTGCATGTGCGTCATTTTTATTTTAATGACATATAAAAAATATTATGATCTATTTTCGCAGATTATACATTATCATACTATCTTATTGTACATTATTACTTACTATTTATGTTTTACGTCGACATCGAGTAGATATATTTATTTAAAATGAAAGTCTAATTCTAAAGTTTGGCGATGAATATACTTTTTAAATTGATTAAATGCAAAAGTGTGGTATATTACTTAATAAACCTGTTGCGTCGAATATACTAATGCAGGTAATTCCATGAGCATTTTAAGACACACAAAAGTGAAAAGGCATAGATCATTGCATTTCAGTTAATTAAATCGCAGCTTCCTGAGTCTGAACCTGAACACTTACGGATTGCCTTTGAGAATTCTGCCGGGAATGCGTTGTTAAATATCTTTAAATATTAAGGATTGCTATTATCACTACCGACATGTTCTGGACCGAAAATCAAAAACATAGAAACCATAAATCAATAACAGCAGTATTTTTAATCTTTGTTGTATTTTACCAATGCTGCTCTTAAATTATATAAATGATCGATAGCAGTTTATTGTGGCTAACGAATCGACTATAAATCAATCATCTTATTAAAGTTTATTTCGATTATTAAATAAGCTTAATTTTGTTAATAAATGGTGCAAATTTGCTTGACGTCATCGCACGTACAATTTTGTGGAAGCATGTAATTTTACAGTTAACGGACATTATTATTATATTACAAAAATCAAATAATTAAGCTTATTTTCAATATGCAAAAAGAAGATAATAACATCGTTTTGCAAGGTAAAAGAAACAAATAATCGGAAGTATCTTTCTAAACAAAGCAAAGGTAGAAAAGGACAAAGGTATCAATAGTAAATAGTAGTATGAAAATTGTATATAAAATTGGAATTATTTTATATATCCCTGGAAGCGATTTAAGTACACTTAAATCTATAGTACACTTAAGCTTTAAGGGATATATTGTATTTTTTTTTTTACAACAGTGGGAACTAATATCTGATACCTGGATTAGCATCGAACTAAAATGTTCAGTGACTCGATTTTGTAGCACGGCTACTGAAAAAAAGATTCATTTGTTCGATTATTATTACTAACTTAACTACTGATACTAGCACAGGCAAATATATTTACATTTTATTTATATCTCTTTATCATGTGATATAATTCCATAATAGGTTACCATTGCACATATAAAATCGATTAAGCATGAGATCCCCACAATTAGTCAATTTTAGATTTACGATTCATCCCTAAAATTGCTATTACTAAAGAGATAATTAAATCATGGTTTTTTGTAAAGCCCTATTTACACTGTGCGAATTTTCTGGTAACAATAATTTTTTTTTAACAATAAATTGAATACAATGAATCGCGTTGTAAAGGTTGATTTAAACTAATACATAAATAAATAACTCGAAAGTAAGTATTTTATTCTAGTACTAGCTTTTGATCGCGGCTTCGCTCGCGTAAAAGTAGGTGAGGTTATTGTTAGTACAGTACTTAAAAAATAAAGTGTGGCCTTTGTTACTCGGTGAAAATATAGCTTTCTTTTCTTTGTATAGTTTTTGAGTTAAATCTTTATAGACAAAATATCAAATCTTACTTCTTTATAATGATGAATGGATGGATGAACTGTTGTTAGTATGGATTGTTTGCCACTTGTCTTTGTATATCTTTTGACAGGTTGCTTTTTGGTATTGCACGTATTTGCAGTCAACATTTTTTATTCAATGTTTTATGAAATCGGTATTAGCCCATGGATAAGCTATTGGACTACCGATGCGAACTCAATAAACAAGAATATTAATAATTAGGAAACCAAATGGTTAGCAATCCTAAAAAATAACATCATATCCAATAACATACAGAGTAAAGTTTAATGACATTAATTCGAAATATGCGAATTTGTATAAACCAAAAGGCAAATCTTGTAAGTCAATAATTTAGTTTACAATAACGGGCTGATTACATTAGAGACTCTTCAATTTAACTTATCCTTGCAGAGCAGGAATATGGCGTACAGGTTAGTTTAGACTGTGCGTGCTAATTATTGCTTTACTTTTATAGGATGCCATATGCAAGAAACTTGCACGTTGTAAATAGGCCTTACGGATATAAATTGCAAGGCGCTAGTACAAAGTTAGGATGACGATATTGTTTGAGTTATTAAAAAGTAATAACCTGCTGGACGTGTGAGAGTAGTCCTTTTATGAACGAAAAAAGGGAAATTATTACGATAAAATTTCTCTAGTTAGTTTATAGTCACGTATGAATAAAATTTACTGGAGTGAGTTTAAATATAGGTCCTGAAATATCTTTCATTATACTCTTTTTATTATTTCAAAACAATTATGTACCTTTTTAGATTAAATAAATGATAGACTGCAATTTGAGGAAGCGTTATCGAATGTGCCAAAAAGAATATACGTCTCCCTATCGAAGTCATCTTTTTATACATACATACAGGATGTTCGGTAATTAATGGATAACCTTGAAATGTTTTATAGTGGGACTGATGGCCGTTCAGAAAAAAATATGAAAATAATCTATCCTAAGTACTACCTGAAATATGTATTTTTTTAAATTACCGTATTTAACTTTCTTGTACACTACGACCATAAATGAATGAATTCCATCGGTTTTTCGTTATTTTATTATTAAACACTAATTATGCTAATATATAGATAGTCAAAAGTATGAAATGCACTTTATTAATATATTTTTACTTTGTTGTTCATATTTTTCTGATCGTCCATCAGTTCTACTATAAGATATTTCAAGGTTATCCATTAATTACCGGACATCCTGTATATTGAAAGATTAGGATTAAAAAGAAAACATATGCCCAACTATCTATCTAACTAACTTATGTGTTACATTATTTGCTAAAACAACTTCGCTATTATCGCTAATCTTGATGTGAACTTGCATTAAGAAGTTTGACTATGGAAACTTAACCTGAATAAGATAATTCGCCTCGCGTAATATGTACACTATATTATCTACTATATATTTCTTTACTTTCAGTGATATTCGTAGCAGGGAAGCCGTCTTACAGAATAAAGCAGCCCCGAGACAACGTAACTCTGAAATTTATATCGTGTGCTTGGGTAAGTCATTGTTAATCTTAGACTACTATAATTGCATTAGCAGTGCGCATATTTGTATTCGAATGTATGAACAGTATATGTATAAAATGATTTGTCCTGATTAATTAGTAATTGCTGAGACAAATCCACTGACAATAATATGTGATTTAGATTGTAGGTTATTTAAATTCATCTCCTAATAATGGTTGAAAACAGTTGTATAAATATTCTTCAGCTTAAAACGTAAATCCTAGAACATTTGGATTATTTAACCCAAAGATAATCTTATTTATCTTTGGTTTAACCAAAATCTTGACACAATATCAATATCATTGGTTTGAAGGGATGAAATACGGCATTATAGTATGTAAGAGAATTCTGTTTATGTTGAAGATACATACATGAAATACGAAATTCAATCCTTCACAATAAGTTAAAATGAATGATGAATGATTGTAAGGGAATTTTGTCATTTCGAAGTTATGTTAATGAAAGTCGGTAATAGAGTTCTACGAGGCAGTTTAAATATCGTGCTTTAGCATTCTTAATTAACCTTTAAGGAGATGTAAATTTTAAAACATTTCCGTAAAATTTAAGTTAAGCTGACCTGACATATCCGCTACCTGAAATTCTGTAATTTCGATAACGTAATATGAGCACAAAGTTACACTGTTAATTTTCAACCTCTCTAAACAACAAAGCCTCTGAAGTAACAAACATCGCATCTAATATAACTTTAATATAAAAACGATATAAGTTAGTACACTCCTATAACTACAAATTTCTTTGAAATCATCAGCACGGCTATTACAGGAATCTTACCTTGCTAGAGGCACCCGCTCTTTAAAAATAACACAATTTTTATACCCTCGCTACGATATTTTATCTTTGAAACAATTTCTTGACGAAGAAAATACATTAAGAGCGTTTGAATATTTATGTAAAATATTGAAAATGTTAATTGTGTGTACACTTTTAAATGATATATTTATACTGTATTTAGGATTAACGGTATTAATTAATGTAACACATTGTTTGTAAATATATAGTTGGTGTGCTTTAAATATATAAATGAGATTTAAAGTGCGTTGCAATCCTGTAATAATTAATAAGTTATAAATGTACAGTTTTTCTTCGCAATGGAATTTATATTGCTCCATCGATAAAACATAATAATAATTAAGTATTAAGTATTTATTTTGCTTCAAATATGGTACACAAAGATGTTACAGAATATAAATTAGAACAATACACATTTCACCCGTAATACAGGTATGCAAAATTATATGTCAATTAAGCTACTTAATTACATGTTTAAAAAACAAAAACTCGGTACATGATAATATTGAATTTGAGATTAATTATTATTGTAAATAAATTCATTAAATCCAGTTCATTTCAATAAAAAATAATATAATATTTTAATCAAATTATATGTAAAATAAAGATTTTTCGTTTTCTTTTCATGTCAAAATTAATTGAATTAAGTGAGTAGAAATAATTAATAAAAACAAAACAAACTAATGTCTAATTTAATGTTATGCACATTAAATTAGGCATTTTAAAACACCGAGTTTTAGTCGTAATACAATGTCTCTTAATAAGTGCAGTAACGACAAGAACTATTACTTACAAAGTCTTTGATGGAATAAAAGTTTTCCTGGATAAGCCAGACCCGCAAAGCACAACAAAAGTTCTTATTCGGTAAATTCACTATCCTCTTGGGCAAGGAGTTGAAAATGAGTGGTGCCATATAGACACAACTTTTCCTAAATAATTCAAACTTGGGCACAGGCATTCTTATGGATAAGTGGGTGACATGTCGCTTATTCATATTGTCGATTTTTCAAAAAGGTAATTATTAGATTTGACAAATTTAGCCACTTCATAAATATGGATGCTGGGAACAGTAAGTAGCTTATTCGATTTGAAAATAGGTTTACAGGACCCCAACCATTACATACCGAACAATGCGCGAATGCATGTCTTTTGCGCTATAAAACCTCTTAAAATTTCACTCAAGTTGCCCCATACAACTATGCCATAACGTTTTATAGAGCAAATGTATGAGTGGTAAATCATTATGGCAGTTTGCCTGGATGTTATTTCCTTAACTTTCCGTATGGCAAAAACGAGCTTATTTATTTTTGTGCATATCTTGTCAATATGTTCCTTCTATGTAAAATGAGCGTCTAAAGTTATTCCTAAGAATGTTGTACTTTGTATTTGCTGGACTTCTGTATTTTTATAACTGATATTTAATTGAATAGGTTTACTTTTGTAGGTTTTAAATTGTATGAGTTTAGATTTTTCAATGTTAATTTTTAATTTATTTGCATCAAGCCATTTTATGACGTCTTTTAATGTTCTATTAATATCAGATTCATAGAAATTTTCATTTTTACATTTTATGATGATTGATGTGTCATCAGCAAACAAGACACATTCGTGAGAAAGTGCGGGCCAGCGAGTCTATTGCTGTCTATGAGACGCATGCCTACAATTCCAGACTCGATCTTTTGAAACCGGAAAGAAACTCGTGCATAAATCGTCTCAAATTACTAGCCGTTGTACCGGCTTTACAAAATTCCAGTTAAAACTTGTTAGGACGAGATTTAAGGTAGGCCAAAGTAGCTTTGTATTTAAACAAGTAATATGCAAAAGTCACGTGATACCACGTGATTTTGAGGTCAGAGGTTAAAGGTCATAGTCATTTCGGGGTATATCGACTATGCTGAGTCGAATGGCGTTGACCGCGAGTCTCTAGCTCTTACAGTTCTTGAGTTGAAAGTTGTATAACAGACAGACGGATAAAGCTGTTGTATAAGAGTTTTGTCGAACTCTAAAAGCGAACGCCCGCATTACTATTAATTACTATGTCATGCCGATGTTACGATCATTCGAACAGTGGCAACAAAGAACAACCAAACTCAGTTATACCTATTTAAGGATGTCACAAATATCTGTCCCGTATGGTAAACGAACCCACAATGCTCGGCGCAGTGGTAAGGCGACCACTTGAACCGTGTAGCCAAATTACTTTGTGGCGATGTTGATGCCTTAAGCCCAACGGCAAATGCTCACTGACTTAAAAGGCACAGCTGTATTGTACCGCAATATATGTAGATTGAACTGGTATAGTAGTTATTACTGGTAGTATATATACTAGTTCTAGTTTGGTCACAAGTTCTAAGGCTATTTCAAGGAACCAAGACTAATGTTGCCTATAATTATTGTATGAGCACACCGCATCTTACTTAGTCGATCAATAAATATTCAGTTTCTCAATGTAGAACTTCCCTCCCGAGTTTACGGAGAACTTTCAAAGAGAACAAAAGAAGATTATGGGATTATTTGTTAAATTGATGATTTATGTTTGTATAAAATTGTTGTGCTCATCCTTAGTAAAATACCTATTTCACGCCTCTGTAATATCCTTTTTAACTGTTGTTTTACAAAGTGTAAGAAGAACACTTTTCAGTTTGCAGCAAATTGAATGCAGGCTTCATTGTTATTTTCCCTCTTTCTTTGGTCTATTCTTGACTGAATTTTTATTTAATTTGTTCGTTTCTTGCAATTATTTAATACATTAAATATTACTGTGCACTTTTAGAAGACTATTGAGACTGTACTTGTTTAGATGCTCAGCTAAAGTTAGACATTCTACCTACCTAATATTATATAAATGCGAATATAAGTTTGTTTGTTTTGCTTTCATACCTTATTCGACCGATCATCATAAAATTTCGCATACACGATGTCAGGGGAACAGGAAAGTAAATGGGATACCTATCATCCAAAAAACATACTGTAACTAATCTAATTTACGTGAGTGAAGTCGCGGGCAAAATATAGTCCTAAATATAAGAAATCTTATTTTATTTGAAATAGTAGTAGTGTTTGCCAAATAACCTTCTATTATAAGGGTGTGTCCAGATCTGTCAAATGCATAACGAATGCGCCGCTCATGAGCCGCTCGCGATCTGCGTGCGTACATTTCAAGTTCGCGCGCCGTTCCTACGCCGCCCACGCGCTGCTCGCGCGCCTTGCGTGAACAGCACGCGAGCTGCGCGCGAGCAAATTTTCTACTGACATATACAGTGTATAAGCGAACGGAACTGCATGTGCGCGAAGTGGCGCACAAAACAATTACAGTAAATGCACGCGTAAGCGTAAGCACGCAGCTAGCGAGCAGTTCGCGAGCTGCGCCTTCCGCGCCCGCCAGATCTGGACACACATTTTAATAAGCTTATATGTGTATTTACGCACATATGTATGATACATACAGCACTCACACGCTTCTATCCCAAAGTCCCCTTTGTGTTTTTCCCAATTAGAGGTGTATTATATACACAGTATAGTCTGTTTCAAATACGTAGTCCCTTTTGACACTTCATAGCACGTAACTCTGCACATTTCATATAAATTGCTAAAATAAACAATAATTACTTATGGTACTAAAGACTATTTAAAAATAATTAGAATCTATACAAAACATCATGTTCTACAACACCATGGTATTTTTTTTATTGTCAGCCATAGTGACGCGACAATATGAATCGGATGAAATCGAACTAATTCGAGGTAAAAACAATTGTCCGAGAAATACGTTTGTAAATTTGTATTTAGTATTAATTATTATTACGTTGAAACGTACCTTAAATCCGCTTCTGCAAACCCTTAATATATTTCTTTATAAAAAAATGGATTTGAAGATGCGATATTATATGGTCATAGTATATAGTTTAAATATGCATATAATATAACATAGTGTTATAGAGTAGAGTAGTAGTCTTGAAAATTAAAATCTGTTATACCACATTTCACCCTTATACTAAGTATGGAGTAAGTATGCGATACTAAGAATTAATCAAGGATAAAACCAGATTTCTTTTACAATTAAAGACGTTATGTATAACTGTGACTTTTCTATTCTTTATGTCAAACTTAGCTGAACTCCTTTTTTGTTCTTCTGTTTCTATCATTTTTGTTTCGATTCTAAACCCATGATTACATAATATTGTCTTCTGTTTACGCGAATGTTATTCATTGAAATTAAACTACTATATACGGATTTTATCGCGTTGTTTATTTATCACTGTATTACAAAATTTTGAAAATATTACTCTACTACTACTATTGATTTTATTTGACTAATTTATAAGCTAATAAAATTATTTAAACTATTAAATCTATTTATTTTTGGTTTACACTTTCCCCGACGTTTCGGGTGCTTTTCAGCAGCCATGGTCACGGGGAGACTGATGATAATGATTACAGTTTGTTTGGAAAGTTAATCGGTAATCGATTTCGTGATGTGTCGATTGAAAGGGTCTCTTCACTATCGCTGTTCAACGATCACCTGTCAAATGGGACTTCGTATTTAAAACACACTATAGACAGCTACGATTTAAGGTACGACGTAATAAAGACGAGTCTAATAATGTCTACGGAGCACAGATCCTGATTCTGTGCGGTTTCTGAGAATTTCTTAACAGAAAAACCTAATATCAATTTGCACGACCCGGGAAATGAGCCCGAGACCTCATGTACAGTATATTGTACATGTATTCGCAATGACTACCGCAGCGCTACCGAGGCAATCATGCACCTTATCTTTCTCAGTAGACACTTTGCACATTCAGTTTCTCAAAGGTAGTTCAACACAATTATTTGTTAATAGACGGTCAAGCGCAAAGCAGCGATAGCTCAGTGGGGAGACCAACAGACTGCAATGCAGAGGGTCTCAGATTCGAACCCACGTCGCGCACCTCTGACTTTCGAAAGTTATATGACTTTTCGAAATTATGTGCGTATTGATTGACAATTATCGCCTGCTCCGTGCCTTGGAGAGCACGTTAAGCCGTCGGCCCCGGCTGCCATGAACATCTATGGCAGTCGTTATTGATAAGTCAGTGCACTATATAATCCTGACACTAGTCTAGCCTTAGGGTATCGTTAGCCTTCGGGTTGCGGAGGTCAGGTGGCAGCCGCTCCGTGTAAAAACTGATATCCAGTTAGACTAAAAAAGCCGACCCCAAGTGACTTGGGAATAATAAAGGCTAGGGAGAAGACGGTCAAAAGCAAGTGACTGATTTAGCAATAGCCTATTTAATTACATGAGTTCATATGGTTCATTAGCCTTGCAGAACACCTGGCTTCTGTTATAATAAGTGTTGTTATTACTTCTAGTAATGTAGTGACTGCGCGGATGGTGTTTTGGTTTTAAGTGGTTGTCTCGACACTGCTACTGCGTCGAGTGTTGTAGGTTCGAACCCCACACGGCACAGGATATTTAACTAGTACGGAATTAGTATTTAAAAAAAAGAGAAAATGGACTATCTATTTTATCCTGATAGGTAAATGCAACGTTGTTGATGATTGCAGTTTCACATAGTTTTTAGTAGTCCATTCTCAACTTATTTGTTTTTTGTAATAAAGAATGATGTTTGTTCTGTGTGTTTATTACATGCGCTGAATCAAACAGAACTGTATTTTTTCATTTGCACTTTTATCTATTTGGCACTTTGTATTACTGACAAATTTTAATTTATAAATTGAGAATCGACGTGTTTACTTTTTTTTATTATGAACTATCTTACTTTTCTATTAAGTATCAAGTTTCGTGCAGCTCTTGTAGTTCATTAATACTCATAGAATAATGTAGGATAGGCCCGCAAGCCTCCTTAAGATGAAATTATGGTTTATATCAAATTTATGTACCGAAGCTAATAACTAAGGCTCAA
Source organism: Catocala nupta (assembly GCA_963675205.1). Lineage (NCBI taxonomy): Eukaryota > Metazoa > Arthropoda > Insecta > Lepidoptera > Erebidae > Catocala > Catocala nupta. Next base: position 27,080,828 of record OY776078.1, on the reverse strand, counting down.
CGTACATATAGTCTCGCGGCAGACGTGTGGTGGCGGCCACTCGTGACTCAGATACCAAAATACACGACCGGTGGCGACCACTCAGGACACAACACCGGTGGTAGCTACTTGCTACAAAACGTAGCCACCGACCACTCGTGGCGACCATCGACCTTCATTTGCGCGGTACAGTCATCTATGGCTGTAGTCATGGCTCATTACACGTCAGCCTAAGGCATCAAATCCAAAATGCGTATCTATGTTTTTCGAATACAGACCATATATAAAAGACATAGAAATCACTTTTGTACGTTAAAATACCAATCTCATATATCAAGTATAATCTTCTGTGATGCGTAGAATTTGTAAATATAAATCTATTGAGTGGCAGCGGCCCGTCAGCGCGTGGTCAACCACAATAGATTTTCAATTAAGTCTCGCCAGCAATGGACAGGTTGTAAAACAAGAAACATAAAAAACCACTCACAAGTCCGACCGTCTCCTAAATAAAATAAGTATTTTGTCCCATGCGCAGTTCCAATGCACAATACTTGAAGTATTGGTAGAGTCTTTATACGAGTTTCCGAGAATGCCGCACGGCTCTGGCTGCACCCAAATATGGAAATGATATAAAACTAGTAACTTTAACGTACGTGTTTCAAAACTGTCGCGAGTATTATGGCATTTTTTATTTATATTTTCTGTAATTCTATTAAACGTTGTTATATGTATAAAATGCGAATGTGAAATTATTTGTTTGTTAAGCTTTCACGTCTTAACTACTCAATCGATCATGCATGATGAATATAATTTGAAATGAATTTCACATTAAATGAAACTTGTAATGAATTTCGCATGGAATTAAATTTCGCATATACCTTGTCGGGAGGTACAGAAAAGAACATAGCGACCTTACATCCGGGAAAAGCCGCTCATAGCCAGTTGCACTCACTGATCAGTAAACGATTAGCGAGGTTAAGGAACGTTGGTATTACATCGGAGCGTCTCCGTGCTTCGGAGGGCACGTAAAAAGTCGATCCCGGTTGTTGCCAAATTGACAGCAGTCGTTAAGCCATGTCAGAGGCCTACTGGCGGCTTGAACAACTCTTGACAATAGGCTGGTCACTAACCAAAGGATAAGAAAAAATAAAGAAAGAAGAAAGATCCGGTTAAAAGTACTGTTCCTGAGCGAGCAAAGCCGCGGGCAAAATCTATTGTTATATATTTACTCTTGCTACTTATGTGCTCACATAGAGTGATCAGCGTAGTTAATGCCAGTTATTTATCATGTTAATGTGTTTATTCAGTTTCATTGCTCGGACCTCACTATATTTTCCACCGCAGCTAATTGATGACGTCGAAATGTGCGTTATAATTCTAAAGAAGTCCGTATTAGGCGTCGTCCATCACGGCAGTAACCTTGTGAGTAAGACGAATCAATCATCACCCTGCCGTGCACATCCCTTTCAAAAGTTTTTTCGCGCAATAGACTGTAAAAAAGAGAATATCTGTTATGATTGATGTTCTTTGGTAATCTTTCAGCCGCTATATAGAGAGGCCATTAGTGGTAACTATTTGCGAGATGAAGCTCGAATGTTGTTGAATGATTATTGCAATTTTTATACAGTTTGGACTACTAGCATCAACTTATTTAAATCTCAAATTATTTAATTGGTCGGTAACTTATTATATTTAGGTATAATAATTGTCTGTTACATTGTCTTATTTATATAAAAATCTGCTTCTATATGTATTTATCCTCAAATTCGAATAATTAAAAATATCAGACTGAGGCACAGCAAAGCGAGAACGCGTTTAGCGTGTTCAGAGTAAAGATCAAAGGGATTACTATTCTTATTTTATTGTTAAAATTCTATTATATATTATTTTCACAACTGCAATTATAGTTTGTCCATTCGTTTATTATCTTTTTAACAGCTACATTAGAACGTTACTGTTTTATTAGCGTAAAATTTAACTTTAAGACGCTTAGAAAATAAAAATGTAGATTACATATTTTCATTTCATTATAATATTTTATATCAGTTTGTAGACATTATAATATTGTAAGTGTATATATATGTTTTTATACGTAATAAATACAGTTAAGTTCTATTGCACATAGTGAAGAGATCGAATGCTTTTACAATATTGTAATTAATCGAAATTGAATCAATAAAAAGGCTTTCGATTATGCTTACAAGTTGTATATTATTTGCAAAGAATTAAATCAAAATATTGGAATTCAAGTAAACCAAGAGTAAAGAAAAATAAAGAAAATATATAATTAAGTTCTTAAAAAATCAACTGCCTACTTACTTGAAGTACATACTTTCCAAATAAACTAATTAAAACAAATAATAAAGTAAATTTTTAAATATTAATTTAATCACGTGAACTGGCAGACTTTTCATAAAAACTGGACTCGTCATCAGTTGTGTCCTCGGTATTAATGATTATTTCATTATGTTGAATATTGTCAAAGGCAACATCATGATAGAAAAAGTAAAATAATCTGCTCTCAAAAATATTTACCCCTAAAGTCGAAGAAACAAATACCTAAAATCCTTTTTATAAATAATAATCTATATATTAAATACGTGAAGCAAAAACATTGTGCCCCTTTTTACGAAAATTGCGCTGACGGTGTAGTATGAAATTTGGCATAGTTAAAATTTATATGGAGAAGGAGTGGCGGATCCTAATATTTTATAAAATATGCATTAAAATACATTAAATTAATGAAAAAATACGACACTCACCCAACCATGACATTTAAAACGCAGTCGTATAGGGTTCGTAGTATTTCGGCATTGTTCTTCTGACGTTGTACAATTCTTCGTAACTATGGTTACAGATACCTTATTTATATGTAGTAAAGAAAAAAAGAAAACAAAGTAGCAAGCTTAGGCTTATCGACAATGAAAGAGTATAGTTAAGTAAATAATAATTTGTTTCAAAAAGATAGGTATATTGCCTTGGCGAAATCTAAATGAAATGTTATAAGAGTAAAGTTATAAACAATATAACCTTAATAACGATTAAGCTTAAAATTTAAATCAATTATTGTCGAATTTTGACCACTAGGCGACCGCTAGTAATAATCATATAATAATATTTTACCACATGCACACAACACCAAGCTAGCCCAAACTAAGCAGAGCTTGTACTATGGGTAGTAGATAATGAATAAACATACATATACTTTATTTTTGTAAATACATACATATTATACATAGAAACACCCAGACCAAGACAAACATCCATGCTTATGCACACAAATGTTTGCTTTGTGCGGGAATCGAACTCGCGACCTCAGGTGTGGCAGTCGGTTACACTAATCATCCATATATACTAATCAGCCATCGAGATCGACAAATTGAAATGAATAAATCAAAGTATTATGTATACTATACAAAGTGGTATATTATCATTTATTCGTAATAAACCCTGTCTACTTATGTATATGTGTTATTTTTTTAACTAAAATTATAAGTAATATATTAAACGAATAGTATTTTTTTATATCTAAAATGAATTCCATTCATTAAATCGATAAAAAAATATTCTAGCATAAAATCGATTATAGCTTTAAATCGATTTAGTAACGTGTTAGGGTGTCACTATTTTTACTACTTATCGAACTGTCAAAAAGATAATAAACGGCCATTCGTTTATTTCGTTCGTTATAAGCAGTTATAGTTTGTCCATACGAACGATAATTGCTTATATATTCATAATCTGGTGATAGTCACAGCTTGTTGACCGTGACATCCAGCGTTGGATGCCAACGTCAACCAAAGTTAAAGATTATTGAGTTTTTCATGGGCAATCCTTAATTGTAGCACATTAGTCCAGCGAATTGGTCGGTAGCAAGAGTCTGACTTCTTTAAAGTCTGTCTTAAAAATTTAGCTGTATTGATGGCGATTTGTGGATTTCGTACAACTGTGCCAATCTCTTCCCCTACAGAGGACATCCACAAATCGCCTCCAATATATATCCCTATATACACGGTAAGGCGTTATATTGCGTGTATTCGAATGGGCAACTTTTCCAAATAAATATCTTTCAAGCAATATAAATATATAATAGCATAAAGTATCACAATTCTCTGTAACTTATACAGTAATAAACTGAGGAGACATCAATCGAATAGTTGTTATAAAATTCAATATTTAAGTTCCTTAGAGGCTTTTTGAAATATTTTTCATTACATTTGAAATGCTTTGTAAGGAACTTCCAATTTCTTTCAGCCCGGCATTCCAAGTTCCTCCTTATTTCTGCACTGTTTAGCTTAAGGTGGGCGAAAACTATCATGTTTTAAGAAATATCTACCATCTAAACTATATCTATCTATCTATCTATTATTTAGACAAATTAACACAAATTCTTCTTCTTTGAAAGTAATTATTTATTTTGGTATAAGGTACATTTATATACACATCAAAGCCTCATTCACAGGTCCATTTACACTCTCTGAAGGTATTATCGAAGTGAAATCTAATCAAAACGATCCTTCAGTAGATATATCAATGGTGTAGTCGCCGTCCAATATAGCGACTGGAGAGCTGATGAAACTATAGCTGTGTTCATGTGACATTCTATTTAAGTCAAAGCATAGGTACGCCTTTGCTTTGACTCATATAGAATGCCCATACAGTTCCAAATTACTGTATTCTCGTTAATCCTAATTGGACGGTTGAACATAGTTTTAGTTGTAACTACAAAACGTGCAGTTTCAAATATTATGAACTATACGTATCGCTTCGCTTTTGTTTAAGTGGAAGTTGGGCGTCGGTAATGAATCGCTGCAGCGATGAGATAAATGCGTTTTGATTACAGCAAGACTGTGCTGACTCGATTGCGCTGACGGGCTGATATACTTGTGTGCACGTCCTATATGTGTCTGCCGCAATTTACAAGTAATCCCAATTCCAGGCTTTTGTCTACTTTAGATAAAGTTATATGATCAGAAGAAAAACATCCTTATTACAAAACAAAATGTATTCTCGTTTAGATAAATAAAGAAAGCTATTCTTTATGTATTTATTCTTCAGTAAAATTTCCTTTTGAAGGTCTATTCAGTCATACAAGGTAAGGTCATCCAGTTTGCTGTCGATCTACTAGAGCAGAGCTAGTGGGCATTTCGGGTGAGGTGTGTACTCATAAATATAACGAAGCTATGTACCGATATAATATATTAAGGAATTTCGTTTAATTTTAATTAGAAAATGTATCGTTTCGTATGTAAATGAATGTATTCTAGTATAATTATATTATTTATCATGTCAATCATTATGGATATTATTTAACATAATTATTTTCTGTAAAATCTGGGCACATACCAGTACCTAAAATTTTCGGGGGTTTACTATTTACGGGTAGTTTAAGTCAGTTGTTAATGTGATATAGAATTTTTATTAGCTGTAGATCCATTAAACATCGCGCTGGATTTTGTGTAATGGATGGTTTGCTTTCTAATTGTATATCTAAAGATTATTTGAGATTATAAAACGCAACGTTTGACGGATTAGTTTATTTATTTATAATTTTCTTTGACTCAGTTTTCTTCATACAAACACGTACCTATTTTTATTTCTTCTTCTTTTAACGTGGAGAGTCATGTTAAATAGCAACTAGAAAGCAAGGTAAGGTTAGCATCCAACCTTATCTTGCTTTCTAGTTTTGCAAACTTATAGTAATTTCGTAATGTTACTAGCTACTGTATAATCTGACCACTCTTTGACGTTATCAAGTCAAATCTTTCTATTGATTTCTGGACTAAGAATATAAGAAAGTTATAAATGTCGTCAGAAAGGCGAGTCTATTTTAGAAAGCCTTTATACAACAAAAGGAGCGTTGTTTTAAAAATTAAATTGGAACGTTATTTATTAATATTCTGGTTATTTTTATTAGTTCTTACGTCTATATAATATTATGATGAGGCGAGTATATAAAGTGTGCAATGGTAACGATGACGTTACGTTGCGCCATTTCTCCGAAGCACGAGCAGGATTTAGAAAAGGATAAAGCCTTTTCGGCTTTAGCCTTTTCTAAAGTCTACTCAGGCGTAGCCCTTCTGTGAAAATTCGCGTCACTACCCTACCGGTCATGTCCTTTTCTGTACCTCTGACAACGTTTATGAGAAATTTCATGATGATCGGTTGGTAAGGCATGACAGCGTTACAAACAAACGACCAAACTCACATTCGCTTTTATAATATTAGTTCGGATTTTCCTTAGAAACTTGAGTTGGAATTCTATAGAGTCACTTATACAGTCAGTTATCAATAGGTACACGCACTCTCCATGGGAAAATTCTTCACTGCCAATCTTATGGATTGTTTTAGAGAGTCCAAATTATTATGGCGTTTAGAGCATGCCATGCTTTCTAAAACTGACCATAAATCATAATTCAGCGGATAAAGATCGGGACTAGATGTCGCCCAGTATTCAGCTCTGATGAAGTCCGAAACTTTCGTTTCCAACCATGCTTGGATGGCTTTAGCTTTATGACCCGGTGCCGAGTCTTGCTGAAAGGACCATTCTTGGATTTAAAATATGGTGTTGTTAAGAGGCTAAACCACCTTCTCAAGAATCGTATCTTGACATCGGCACAAGTGGTGCTAATGTTTTGACACCTTTTCACAAAAATATGGCTCAGTCACTCCTTGATAGCTAACACCCCACTAAACCATCGCTGAAGTCGGATAATGTCCACGTTGTACTCTGCTAACTAATTGGGAAGCTTCTATGGGGCTTTAAACATAAACTCTGTCAATCTGTTTTTTTTATCATTGCTCCATAGTAAACATTTTCTCGTCAGTAAATAACTCACAGAAAGAAGTTATTTACTGACGAGAAAATGCATAGCATATTATATTTATTATATATACATACTTATTTATTATATAAATAAGCAGTACGCAAAAGGAGGTCCCTTTGCGTACTGCTTAAGAAGTGGTTTTGATTTCACCAACCAACCTACTCATTTTAAATTTATTAGTTAAATAATGACCAGTGCATCTCTTGTAGGCTGCAAGAATTAAGTCATCATTTAAAGTACGCGACATGGTTCTAGGTGCTATATTGATTTCCGGTGATATAATCTTTTGCTCTCGGACAGGATTTCTTCAAATTTTTTCTTCACTGCTTTGATCGCCTATATCGTACGTATACTACGTTGACAGCTAGATCATTTTCAGTCACAAACAGAGGAGGTTTTCCTATCCGTAGCTTGGTACATAAACACTCGACTAATAACAAGTGCGAGATTCAAAAATTTTATTTTGCTCTATACCTACTTTGCGTAGTGGTATCACAGCAATTCGGTTCTCTTTATCACCCAACTTCATTTTAACACCGATTGCCGCGAAAATGAGAAAACACAATGTATATTCATATAAGAATGACAGATTCTAAATTCAAATGTAATATATTTTTTAAAATATTTGTATGTCAAGCGGTTTGGTCTGATGTAATAACACAATACTGGAGCTAATCATTTCCATTTTCCTATAAAAGTATAACACAAATGCCATGAACGTAATATATAGTTTATATTTTTAAGAACAATAAGATATAAAATATAACGTATGACTAAGATGTCTAAAATTTAAAAGATTGGCATGCTTGTCAATGTTTAAATGCCGTCTTTAATGTATGCTGCTTCAAATTTAACAGAATTTCCATTCAAAATAGTATCCCCCTTAATTCTCAATTTTCAGTAACCATAATATACAAAGGTAACATTTATTAGGTACTAACTAAAAAACTTGATACCAGTTCGCATACATGTAACTTTAGGAATAATGAAATTTCAAACTTTATAAAACCAGTGATGTGACGTATAGTAAAAGCGTAATGGCGCTAACTTTTTGATTCGGTGTCAGTCAATGAGACGAGCTTAATTAAAGATATTTTTGCTAGATAGAGATGTTCCAGATTTTGCTAATTAAATGACATTCTCGGTAAAACTTGTAGACATATAAATAGACGTGAAACGGAGGCTATCTCGCGACGGCAGTGAACGAACAAAAAATGTAAAGAGAAGCGAGGAGTAGAAAAACATCTATGTTAATCGAGAACGTGCACATTTCTGTTTATTAAGTTTTGTAGTGAGAATAAGGGAATGAAACGAAAATATGCTACAATTGTTATCAATTTGTGTCAAATTACAATGTTGAGTGAATGGTCTATTGAAATAGATCATTCAATGAACATTGTATATCTTGTATTATCTTTCAGTATCATTTTATTATCAACTAGAATACACTAGCTAAACAAAAGGAAGGTCTAATAGCGATATTTATACATATTCGATACGAATAGCAATTTGTAATTATTGTTCGTATATTTCAGTTCGCAATCAGAAAACGTATTAAGCACAATCCAAACACAGACGGTCCAGGTCACGAGCACTGGTTAGACTACGCAATGGAGGAGTATGGAGAGAAACTCGTAGCTGACATGAAAGTGGTCTTCTCTATTCTCTACCTGTACCTGCCCGTGCCCATATTCTGGTCACTATTCGATCAGCAGGTTTGGTCATTTTTAAAATAGACTCACATTGAAATAGATGCTAATATCCTATGTAATATGAATAAAATTATAGTCTAGGTAATGCTTACTACTAAGGATTACGGACATAATATTAAATTTATGGGTGTGCGACAAAAATCACGAAACCGAATATAATCTGATAACGATTGTTGACAGGATTCAGAAATTAAGAAGTAAGGCCGGCAACGCACTTGTAACTCCTATCGTGTTGCGGGTGTACTTGGATGGCGGTAATCGCTTACCATCAGGCGATCCGTCTGTTCGTTTGACCCCAAATCCATAAAAAAAGTACCGGCTAAACAAGCGGTTAGCCGGTACAACAAGAGTTAACAGACTATACCGGTTTAGCTTTAGATAGGCCGCATAAGCATGTTGAAATTAGTTAGACCTTAATTTATAACATTACTGCTTCGTTTATTGCTAAGCGTATATTAATACGCTAAGCAATAAACGAAGCTCAAAGTCACTGACGTGTTTCATCGAGATCGAAGTTACTCTGTTTGTTCTTGTTCTCAAAAGGTCTATAGTCTGCGTACTACAGCTCAAGGCGATGTTGCCCGTACTTGGACATTCGTGTTGTAATTAGAACGAATACTATTGGAATAGCACTATAAACCGAAATCTATTCATTAAAATAATTTAATTATTGAATAGCTCATTTACGGGTTACGTCTTATTACGTTTGTATTTTAGTGATTACTTTTAATCACTCAGGTAGCAAACAAGCTTGGCCCATCTGATTAGAAATGGTTACTGCTGTTTCTATAACCCGCTGACCCTGTAAATATGTTTATAAACGTACCCATATTGGTAGCGGTATGGGAGGTTATAGCTAAGCTTTTATATAATGATATTTCTCTTAAGCAGTTTTGTCAACTGTCGTAGATATATTACTAGTTGAATATCTTATAATTATCCACATAGGATTTTCAATAGCTCCTACGAATCGCGCCTTAACCAAATTTAATTAGGTAAAATAGAAAATCAAAGTGATATTTTCGTGGAGCTAGCGCGCCATGATTTCATTTACAGATGTACATTAGTTCTATGCCGAAGTTGATTCTTAAGAGTATAAACCAGCGGAGCAAACTTTTGATAACTAGCACATTTTATATTCTCTCACACGCTTTTATAAGTTTTCACATAACTAGGTCACGTCGGGTTATCCAATCTGAACAAGTGGAGATTTTCCTGTTATTTTCCTTAAGCGGTGGTAACTGTGTTAGTAATTGCAGGGCTCCCGTTGGACTTTCCAAGCTTCTAGGTTGAGGAGCGAAGTGTTCGGCGTTACTCTCATGCCTGACCAGTTACAAGTGATGAATCCGGCGATGGTGTTGCTAATGATCCCGGTGTGCCCAGGCGGCGCCTGGCCGCTGTTGCCAGACATGCTGCCCCTGCACAAAATGTTTATCGGCGGTATGCTTGCAGCGCTCGCTTTCGTTTCCGCAGGCATCCTACAAATCGGAATTGAGGTATTCGTATAAGAACAATGCTGTACTAGTGTATGTACTCAATACAAATTGATATTCTACATTTGTTGACGTTTCCTTAACTTTGTCTTAATTTAGGATTACTATCATGGTAGGCAGCGGTTTGGCTGTGTGTACCTTTGTCATTCCCGAAAGCTATGAGCGGCTGTTGTCTCTTGCCATAAGAAAGGTCGCCAGCTAGTCTGCCACAAGCACCAAAGAAAAATTAAATATCAGTTCAATATACTTTATTAGTTCTTTGTGCAGTAATAGATAGCTTATATGGAGTAATTTTTAGCTTTTCATGTAGGTGAATATGATAAAAATGTTGGCCTTTTGGTTTTGGCCTTGAGCCATTTATTGTCAAAGACAAAAGAAAGTAATTATCTCTCTAGGTGACAAGGTGACATATGAACGTCATAGTATAATAGTGAGAGTATTGAATATACGTTTAGGTTACTTCTTGGCTTTAAATCACCATTCTTTGACAATTGTGTCAAAGTATATTTTTGTGTGCTAGGTATTGTAGCAATGGGTGCATGTACTAGCGGATACGTAATTCTACAAAGCAATAAATAATAATATTTATGCAGCGGAACGATTTAGGATCCGATAGTCCTTACTAATATTATAAATGTGAAAGTTTGTGAGGATGTATGGATGTTTTTTACTCTTTCACGCAAAAAGTACTAGACCGATTGCGATGAAACTTGGTATGTAGATAGCTGAAAACCTGGATTCACACATAGACTTTTTATCCCGATATTCCCACGGGGACGGGACTTACGCGGGTGAAACCGCGGGGAAACACTAGTCATTTATAATCAGGCAGGTGAAATGGTATGTGGGCGCATACATGTATAGTTGACTTCAATCCATTAAGATGAAAATGTATACAAACCAAATTAATGTTAAATTTGTTAAATTTCCCACATAATTACTTACTAAATGGAATAAGTAACACATTTATCCATATTTTCAACGTTTTCACATGATATTTTAGTGTATTTTATAGCAATTGGCGTTTGATTAATAAATAATTATTTGATTAGAAAAATCTTAGACGAAAGTGAGGTTATTTGTCAGATGAAAAAATATCTATAATTTATGAATGCATTGCAAGGCTGTACGACAAAAAATCGTTTATGTCGTAAAATTTTTAGTAATTGATTCTCTCCTTTCAGTCGTTTCCCTCATTGCTGAGGATCGTGACTCCTTTTGACTATGTCAACTAGCTATCTCCATCGGTTACGATCCGTTGCTTGATGTAAGTCAGCATTAAACGGGATTGCCAGTTGTTTGGATATCTGGTCTGACCATAGCTTGGGACTTCCGCCTCTAGGTCTTTTTCCTTCCACTTTCCCTGTCACTATCAGGCGTTCCAAACTGTCGCCATTTCTTCGTGCAATGTGTCCAAATTACTGTATTATACGTCGCAAACAGGTTGTAAACAGGCGCTGAGTATCCTCTATTTTCAGTTCTTTTAGGATCGAGACGTTTATACGGTGGGCTGTCTATGGTATTCTCAACATACGGCGCCAGCACCACATTTCAAAGGCGTCGATTCTGTGCCTGTCGGCTGTCTTGATTGTCCACGTCTCAACGCTATAGAGGGCGATGGGAAAGACAAGTGTGCGAACGAGGTGTATCTTTGTTCGATTTGTAATGTTTCTGTCTCTCCAAACTTTGCTCAGTTCAGTCATTGATGTTCTATCCATGCCATAACGTCTCTGGCTCGCTGTTACCTTTGTTAGTAATCATCGAACCAAGGAACTGAAAATGATCCACGGTCTCGTATTCTAGCAGAAGATTAGTGCATTGGATGATTGCAAAACGGTCAATCACCACGAGCTTGGTCTTGGACTTGTTGAAAGCAAGGCCCATTTCCAAGCTGCCGTCATTTCTGCTCCGGATGAGGCCAAAAGAATGGTATCATCTGCGTACCGGAGATTGGATATTTTGATTCCGTTTATCTTAGTGCCACCTTCCCATTTTTCCAATGTTTGGCGCACTATGTACTGGATGGATCCGGGAGTCAATAATCCTTTCAAAGATCTTCATGGTGTGGGACATGACCTTTATCCCGCGGTAATTACCACACTCCTGCACCGAGCCCTTACCTTTGAAGACTGGAGTGATGATACTCAGTCTCCATTGGTTCGGGATTTTTTCGGTCAAGAGCATGTGGATAAAAATGGTTTGTTAGATTGCGCACACCACAAGGATCCATCGCCTTTCAGGCCTCGATGGGGACTCCATCGGCTCCGACAGCTTTCCGATTCTTCATGTGGCGAAAGGCCGTCTGGACTTCCTCAGACGCTATCGGGGGCACTAGTCCTAGGTTCGGAGGGAGGTACGGTGGCTGCACCTCTTGGTGCTGCTTATTTAGCAGCTCGTAAAAGTATGTGCGCCATCTCTCCTTTACCGCGAGGTCCTCGCATAACAGGTTACCCCCAGGATTTTTCACACAGCGGCACTTGGAGATGTCTTGTGCCGCTTTGATCCTGGAACGTGCCAATTTATATATGAGCTTCTGCCCCTCAGACGATTCCAGCTGCTCATAAAGAGGTTCCAAGTGGTCCCGCCTGGCTTTGGCTACAGCTCTCTTAGTGGCACGTTTAGCAGCCCTGTATGCCTCGCGATTTTCAGGAGATTTGGTCGCTTGCCACGTTTTGTAGAGGCTTTCTTCACCCTTATCTCCCTCTGGACTGTGTCGTTCCACCACTATGTCTCTTTGTCATATTTGCGGCTGCCCTTTGAGACGCCCAGCACCGCGCGCGCCGCCTCAGTGATGGTTGGCTGAATTCTGTCCCATTGGTCTTGGGCTGGTTCGCCATCGGTACCCGCGCACCTGTCGACAATAACCGAGGCGAATTTCTTGGATTTGACTTTGTCAAGCAACTACCAGCGGATTTGACGCCGGCAATGCTCTACCCGTCTACTTCGGGACTTAACGCAGAGGTCCATGACAAGGAGACAGTGTTGCGCAGTGAGACTCTCTCCGGGTATGACCTTGCAGTTGGCTACCTTGCCGATGTGGCGTCTCCTAGTGAGCAGGTAATCGATCTGGGTAGCGTATCGACCGCTTCGGTAGGTGATGAGGTGCTCTGGTTTCTTTTTGAAGTAAGTGTTCACGATCGCAAGGTCGGCAGCCGCACACGTTCTAAGGATATTCTCCCCTTTTTCGTTGCGTCTGCCGTACCCAAAGCCACCGTGAACACATTCAAACCCTTCACCCTCTTCACCCACGTGACCGTTCAAATCGCCACCCAAAACGACTTCCTGTGACAACGGGATACCGTGAAGTAGTCCATCAAGCTGATCCCAGAACGACGTCGTTTCGGAGTCACTACAGCCGGTCTGTGGGGCGTAGGCACTTATCACGTGGGTTATAACCCCATTGATAAGCACCCGCACTGACATTAGCCAGCCGCTAACGCGGTTCACCTCCAAGACGTCGTCCTGCAACTCGCCAGACAGCACCACGGCCACCCCGTTCCTTCCGCTAGGAGCACCCGTATAGATCAGCTTGTAGCCATTCCCAATAGATTGGGATCTGCTGCCTTTCCACCGAGTCTCCTGCAGGAACGCCATGGCCTCCCTCCGCCTGTGGAGTGTTTCGGCCAGTTCTCTCGCGATGATGCGAAACGGAGCTTTTGGGTTTGGGCTGGCGTCTTTAGCCGTGTCCGTCCCTGACAAGGTAGCCCTAGCCCACTTGCCACAGGAGTCGGGCGGGGCTCCTGCGCGCCGTTTTGCGGCTTTAATCTGTCTATAATAATTACTAATTATTCCTTAGGTTATTTTTTTAACAATGTAAAATTATGTACCTTGTAAATGTATTTTACTGTATATCTACTATATTCTGTTTGGTCAACTGCGTACATCGAATGATGGCCACAATTATAGCGCGGTAAGATGTAATTGTAACAGTGTTTATGTCATTTCTAAGTCTTTCGCTGCATCAAATCGAATGATTCGATTAGGTAATTAATTGATTTACAATTGAAGCTACAATTGGACATCACTAAAATGTTTATGGTCATGTCAATGAACCGTTTGTAGGTATACCTTTTGATTTTATTGTATTGAAATTGACTGTATCTATCTACACTTTGTAACAAATGCAAAGTCAATTACTTGCCTTACTAATTTGGCTAAAACCAAATATACATTATTAAATATAACCTATATTTGGTTTTAACCGAATAAAAAAGATAAATACTATGCTAATACTTATAATTACAGACTCTGAGAACCCTACTAATATTATTAATGTCAAAGTTTGAGAAGATGGATGGATGTTTGTTACTCTTCCAAGCAAAAAACTACTGAACGGATTTTGATAAAACTTTACAGTAATATTGTTTGTATATCAGAATATCAAATAAGCTATTAAAAATATATCGTGACATAAATCTACATTAACGCGAGCGAAGGCGCGAGCAAAATCTAGTTATGTATATTACTAAAACTATACCGACACAATGATAAGGAGTTAAGTATATAAATACGAAAATATACACAACGGACACAAAGTGTACTAAGCTTCGAAACAATTATTTGTCTATCGCCCACAAATATTTGCTCCATTTGGGATACACTACCACACTCGGCAGTGTACTCACTGGCCAGTGGCGAGAGGGCTATTGAACACAGTGGTGCTTTCTGTGCAAGGCGTAACTTTAAACTAACCTGAATAACATTATTGTGTTTTATGCTGAGTAAGCGATGTTACAAACTCTCGTGCTTCGGTAAGCACGTGAAGCCGATAGTCCTGTGCCTAATCTCACTCCGGTCCTGTTAGATTCGAATCATCGGACTATGGAAGTTAGGGAACAGACAGTGCATTTGTGTTTGACACACACTTGTGCACTATAATATATTCTACGCAGTAGCCAGTCTCCAAATATTGTCTTACGTTTAGGCGAATGCTATACGTTGAAAGGCCATGCCACAACCACGTTCACAGGGAGACCTTAGTTTGTAGAGTGTATTAAATTCACGAGGTAGATCCATGAATGCCAGCTAAAAAGCAACCGAAACGTCGCGCGTCGGGTAGTGTTAATTTAAATCTAAAAAGTTTTAATAATTTTAAACATCATATTTACATGTTTACTTAAATATAATACTTATTCCATGTGTAATAATTATATTTAACAAAGCAACAATTATAATATATATATATTATAATTATTATTATTTATTATTATAATTTTAAATAGATAAAATTGTATTATAGATTCAGTAGTATTGTATTGTTTTTAAAATAAATTGTTAATAAGCATCGCGATAAAATGGTGACCGAAATCCAGGTAGATAGAGGTCATTATTAAATAATTGAAGTAAAAATATTTGTTCCAGCGCTCTACACTCCAAGTACCAGGACATCATCAAACGGGGATGGTGATAATGAACACGTTAGCATGTACGGTGGAGGTGTCGGTGCGCGGGAACGGCGTGGCATCCGTCGAGCGCCAGGGCACTGTCCTCATGACAGCGCTACCGCACCATATGCTCATGGTCACGGCACATTGTTCTGAGAACTGCGCCGGCAGAATTATGAAGAAACACATCGTCAAACAGGACATCAAAGCAGTCGCAGGCATGGTAAGTTGCTGATTTTAGGTTACTTACGGTAATTAATTACTTCTACCGTTTTGTGGGTTATTACTGACTTTATAAACGTTTAGACAACGGACATAGAGTAACTCCGTATTGCATGCATCACAATTTTTTTATCTTATTTGGCATCGATCCCACAACACTTGGAGCAGTGGCAGTAGCGGGGCGACCACTTCAATCACGGCGCCATTCGTGTGAGTATAAATATAAATAAAACGTGATAGTAGTTATGAATAAGTTTAAATACCAATTAACATGTAGGCAGTTTCTAATAATAATACCTACATAACTAAATAAAAATCAATTGCCACATGTATCATATATGCCATATCGAGTATCACTTAAGAACGGCTCGACCGATTTGGCTGTTTATTATTATGGTGTTTTTTTTAATTGTAAGGACAAGGTATGAACGAAAATTTGTGATTATATGATATTTTTATATGATAAATATTGATTGACGGTTTGATATTGAATTTAATTACGTGACATGTATTTTTGTATAAATTGACAGAATAATGACTGTTGGCTTAGCTAGTGCATAATAATAATAGGCAGCAATGCAACTTTAAAGCGAAGTTCCCATTCCGTAGGAATTTAGAAACATACGGATATAGCCGTAGTGTAGTTACGTTGTTTACATCGTAAAGTGTGAGCCAGTGACCACCAATTTCATTTAACTCGGTTAAAGGGATTAAGCTAGGCGTTGATAAGTCAGTCAGTGACTGAGACAGGACTTATTTTTAGTATAAACTAGCGAATCGCCTCGGCTTCGCACGGGTATGTTTTGTTATATCTCATAGGCATAAGGAAGGGTTTCGATGAAAGCTCCCAGGCGGCTTGACTTTGCCCATCATTCTCAACAATTATAATTATATTTCAACCAATCTACACAAAACCTTAACAAATGATACATCTAAACCTTTCTCATGACTCACTCTGTCTATTGGTGGAAACTGCATAAAAATCCGTTTAGTAGTTTTTAAGTTTATCGCGAACAGACAGACAGACCCGATGGGGGACTTTGTTGTAAAGTACCTATGTAGTGATTAATAAAAGCTTTTAATATCAGTTTTGTTTCTAGATCAACATAAACTTAAGATTACGACAATTTATTTGGTTTATTAACTACCGCATAAACATTTGTAGCTTGCACTGAAGTCAAAATATCATTAAAATTCCAAAACCTTAGAGCGTTAACGCCTCGAGGCCCTTTGAGGTTTTGAAATGTAATAATTTATTACTTGTGCTTTAATTCAATATGTTTTGACTACTACTGCACTCTATATCCTAAAGTAAAAGTGTCTCATATGTAGAATACTAGATTTTACCCGCGGATTCGCTTGCATAAATATAGGTTAGGTTAGTGACACTACTTTTCCCTGGATAAATGGTACCCTATGTCTTTTTCTGTACCCCTGACAACGTACAACATGAGCATTTTCATTATGATCGGTCAAGTAGTTGAAGTGGAAAAACGTTCCAAACAAATAAACAAACTCCTATTCGTAATTATAATATTAGTTAGGATAATTGTATATATAGTTTTTTACTATGTAAGAAATGTATCAAAATATTTTTTTTTATGCGTAGTTTGCATAGAAAATGTTCTACTAATATAATATCATATAATATAATATCTGGTACACTTTAATCTTAGGCTTGTTTCATACGTATCACAACCACGCTACAACCACAACCACACCACGTGGCCGGGCGCAATTTTTATTGAAAATGAATAGTAGAATTTACATGGACCACATTTTGCCGTCACTATCGACCACGTGGTTGATACCGACCACATCGCAACCACAACGCAACCACTAGCGACACCGTGAACTAGCGTCCGACCACATCACAGACATAACGCTGCGTTGACGCACCGACACTGCGCGCACTGCTGCGTCCGCCCACCGTCATTCATTCTGCATTGTACTATGGTGCCGCGTGGTTCTTCTTCTTAATAAAATCCATAACAAGGATAGCATCAACAATGTTTCCTCTTCGAATTCCTTGAGTACGTTCAGTTAAAACGTGTTTTCTCTACGAAAACCGGTGTCAAACTGTTTGTCTGCACTCGTGAGCGTCATTGCGTCATCGTAACCACATCGCAACTACTATCGACAACTCAACCACATCCACATTTTGTAGGAACCACAACGCAACTGCAAAAAGCTGCAGCGACACTATTCACACGTAACCACTGCTTGATCACCTTTTGTCGCGTCGATGTGGTGTGGTTGTGGTACGTGTGAATGAAGTCTTAGTTTGTAGAGTGTATTAAAAACATTTACAAAATAATACCCAAAAATAGTATTTACATTTAATAACCCTAAAATATGTTAGTTAATTGCGACATTGCCGCTCAGAACAGACCAAATATCTCTATCGCTCATATATATAGACGCGCCCTACTACATTTAATTATGGTCACTTTTCTGGACGTTAAGATGTCATCTAACAAAGAGTACCAGCATGTCATCTAAATTATAAATGTAATATTATTACACGAACTCATATTGAAAACTAGCTTTTGTTGCGGTTAACTCGGCGCTATTAGTAACAGCTCTTTTTTGGAATAAAATATTGCGTATGTTATTTGGTGATAATATAGCTTTATAATGGTGAAATAATTCAAACCGGTTGAGTAGTTTTTGAGTTAAATCGTAACAAACAAACAAAAAATCATATCTTTCCTCTTAATAATATTAGTATAGAAGTATAGATTATACAGTCACCTGTAATATTGCATGGATATCTTAAGGTCCAAAATCCTGTTAACACTCGAATTAGAATAAATATCAATGAACTAGGTGGAGTTATTTTATAAATATTGCGACGCGTACTAATTTTTAGGCAAATAGGTAACATTTATAAGATATTATATTTTCAACCGAAAATACACTCGAACACAGGGACAGAATAATGTTTGCATACGAACAGAATAGCCAGTCATTGAAAGTATTTATAAAATAAAGTACACATTATTAAATAAATTCATTTGTAATTCTTTGCCTCTTGTTTTATCCTGAAATGTGTTCTTTTTTATAAAATATTGTAAACAAAGATGAAAAAATTGTTTCAAGTACATAAATTTATCAAAATTAAGTCATTAAGAAATCTACTTCCTTTTATTCTATAGTAGTGCACCGCTATCTATTTCGATATAAATAAACTACTTAACAGTTCTTGTATCGATTTCCGTTAGTTGGCGTCAATGACCGGTTTATATCATTTTAGTTTTGACATGGGTATGCATTTTTGCAGCTCACTGTATACTATCGTAGTCTATCATGTAAATGTAATGGGTGTGCTCACTCTTCTTAGTTTGGGCACTTTTACGTGCGATCTATGTTGTGGAAATTTTACGTGCGATCTATGTTGTGGAAATTTTACGTGCGATCTATGTTGTGGAAATTTTACGTGCGATCTATGTTGTGGAAATTTTACGTGCGATCTATGTTGTGGAAATTTTACGTGCGATCTATGTTGTGGAAATTTTACGTGCGATCTATGTTGTGGAAATTTTACGTGCGATCTATGTTGTGGAAATTTTCACTCTTGTTTCGAAACATTCGTTCAATTTACATACAAGGTGTATTAAAATAAAATTCACCTCAGAATTCCTTAAGATAAAGTGTTGTTTAGAATTCGTGGCAGGTTTCTAATATAACTTTTTCCTAAAGGTATTCCCTAGACATAATTGGGAAACACATGAAACTTTTATTTGCACACTCTCAACTTGTACATACTGATAAATGAAGTTCCAAAATAAAAATATGTAACAATTATGTGCCTATTTTCCGGGAAAATATGTGATAATTGAATATATTTTAGAAAATATATACATAGTCTTACGCTCATATAACCAAAGGTGTAGATAAAGATTTTTATACATTTCGCTAGCTATAAATGTAGGACCCTCGTGATAGAGGTGAACTGATTGCCATTTACCTGACACAGTTTCACATTCTATTCAGCTACTAAAATAACTTTTAAGGAAATCATAATAACGTTTTGGCCGATCCGGGAATCGAGGAATCGAACCGAAGATATCGTGCAGTTTAATCGCGTCCCATTCGCTAACGCTGCGCCATCGAGGCAGTCTTATTGAATATATTTCTTTCAAATATTTCGGTATCTTTATTTGCCTGCCTTTGCTTTGCTGCTTGCCTTTGCTGAGCTATGTAAAAATGAAGTACTTTTTAGCCAATAAGTATATATAATTATTATCAATCTTGCTATAATATTGAAAAATTCACAATGTTTCAAGGTACCATAATAATCGTTATATTGAAAAGGCTTTTTTTCAACAACATATTTCTTTGTACGTGTTATTTTGATACGTGGCGATACGTATCATGCTTCCTAACAGAGATAACAACAAATGACTAGAAACAAAATAAAGTATAAACATAATAAAGGAATATAAAAGCATAAATAGAACAAGTATGAAATTTAACGAACAGTGTTCTATGTAATAGAGTGTTCACACAGTGTATAATATGCATGCAACAATTTGGACAGACTTCTAATACCATGTGGGGATTGTATTTATTTTATAATTTCTATACTCTTCTCTTCCTCTCTCTAAGATCTAATAATCTATATATAATTAGGCAAGCAAGATAGCTAATAAAACAAAAAAGAAAATAATCGGTTGATAAACGGAGGAGCAGATGAGTTTGATATCAATTCTTTGTCTACTTTTATATAGATAATTAAATTGAAATTAAACTATTTTATACAGATTTTATGGCGTTGTTTATTTAACAATTTATTACATAATTATTATATTGAAAACAGTTACACTACTTAGTATTAGTTAACTGCAACTGTAGTAACTGTTTTCAATAAAACTTAGTAAAGTTTAATAGTAGTAGTAGTTTACTACTATTAAACTTTACAAAATTTTAACTAATAAATTTATTAAAACTATTTGTATTTAAGTTTACACTTTCTCCGACACCAACACCACCAACACTACCGCAGGATGAAGTCTGCTGTGTATGAACATATGCAACGGCGGACCAACCACTACCTGAGATTTGACAAACAACAGATTCTCGCTAAAGAACACCTATTCCTGCCAAGGATGCTTCGCGAGGCTATTGAAATCAAAAAGCACCATAATTTCAATAGAGAAGATGGTTGAAATATACCACCAGCTTGGGATCCAGTAATTCAAGTAGTCAAACCCAAGAAGAAGCAAACACAGCTAGACTTCATGATATTTTGAGCTCATTCTGCGTAAATAGAAACACCAATAATTAAATTATGTTCGGGTACTCTGAAATAACTACACTGGAACATTGAGACAACTATCATCTTAGTCTCATCGTGACTATGGCTGCTGGAAAGCAACCGAAACGTCGGGGAAAGTGTAAACTTAAATACAAATAGTTTTAATAAAGTAATTAGCTTAAAATTTGTAAAGTTTAATAGTAGTAGTAGTAAATAATAATTACTTATGTAAGTGTTAAATAAACAACGCGATAAAATCCGTATAAAATAGTTTAATTTCAATGAATAACATTCGCGTAAACAGAAGACAATATTAAATAATTAAAGTGATTTAAGTAAGAACTCTGAGATACACAATTCAAAAATCTGAAAGCGTAGAGAAATACAATGTTAGCAAAATGGAAAATCAAATGTTATTTTAAAAATTTCAATAATTATTACGGTTGAATTACGACCATTGAGCTAATACTGGTAATATTAAATACATGTGCTCATATGTAATTATTTCTATTAATTACAGACTGCCTATAAGACTCAGCGTCTTATAGAAATGTCTGAAGATTAAATACAAATAGGAACGGTTGCGCTCCGTCACATTTGCCGGATCGCGTAAAGTAGTACTGGATTTATCTTAAGATAAGTTCTTAGGAATGGTGTCCAACTGTACGCAGTAGTCGGTTTCAGGGGCGTTTTGTAATACCTAGGGAAAACACACATCGGTATAAGTCCACGGATTTACAAACACGAGCAAAATTTTAGTTTTGAAGGTGTAACGTGCTATTAGTAGACCATTTTTAGATTTGTGAACAGAATATTGCTGCTTCTACCTGGTGGTAATGGTTAAATGGTTTGGACACAATATCCAACTATCAGAGATTTAATGATATATTGCTGACCACTGATTACCGTCTTATATATTATGATTTCATAAGGATAGGCAGACGCTGCTACGCTTTACTTGAGATCGATGTGTATCAAGACAAGAATGGATGAGATAAGAACGTTCTTTAGTCGAGTATTTTTTCGTATCGTGGGATGAAAATATAATGCAGGACGCATTATATTTTCATCCTACGATAAAAATATAATCGTGCGATCCATGTTAATGAATCTTAAAAAATAAAAACAAATAAGCTATGTTGGATAGACACGAATGATAGAGAAGTATAGTTATTTTGGCGGCCCATACAACTACGTTTGTGTCATTTGTAAATGTATTATATTTAATTTTCGTCAGGCTATGATTTTTTCTTTTTGTAAAGTTTTCCTGATTGTCTGTGATCTAAATAATAATAATAATAAGTTTATTACTAAATAATAAAAACATTTAATCTAGGTACAACATTTAGGGCTCAAGGAATACATAACAAACTGAAGACCTTGACTTCTGAACTAGATTCCATTTTACATTCATATAAGCCTCACAAATGGTTACAATCATTGATATTCTCATAAATAGTGAGACAAATACTAAGTATAATTAGAATGAAAATGGAGAAATATTTGAATTGATTGAACCATCCAAACAATAATGTGATTCCCTAGAGTATACCTGTTGCTTTTAATTTGTCTACTGATAGAATGTTACACTTCTCAACACCAAACTTTATAATTATAATGGAAAAGGTCACGTTTATTTCTATAAGTTCAATATGATCCATTAGATTATTGAATAAGTGTGTCAGTGGGTATTGCCTGTCAGTAACCATTCGATTATACTCAGAACTCAAAAAAGAAACAAATATAAAGTGGAATAAGCGCATTTTCTTGGTATATGTTGCGTGGGTACGAATTGGTTCAGAAGTCATTGCGGTGATTTTGTACTCGTGGTTGATTCGCCTCAACTACATAATAGAAGTTTGAATATGAAGTTGTCGCTTTGTACAAAGAAAATTGGTAACGTTATGTTTTTCATTCTAACTATTTCATCAATATTTTTGTATGACCAATTCCGATTCCATGTCTTTTCCATGTTTGTCTTAAATTAACTAAAACGTCAGCTATCATATAATCATGGCGATATATCGCATAATCATCTCTATAACTAACTTTAAGAACTTCATTAGTTGTTATTTCATCTATTGTGAGTTGCTCTTTACACTTTTTACTACATATTCTACATTTTTTTGTCTGTTCTTCTATAATATTAAGTTGAGACAGATTGTTTTATATTGTTTCACTTAAGGGATTTCTGTTAATTCGCGAGTGAATATAATGCATTGTCGCTTTTAGCAACAGGTATCAAAGCGTATGATGTAATAGAAATACAACTATCCATTCAGGCAGGCTATCTCAAGGAACATTCTGAGAATATACCAACACCATGCGTTCATGTATAAAGTACAATTATAAGATAGCGCTCTAAATAAATATTGTGTTGGGATTAAGGCGGTTCTCTGATGTTACATGAACCGAGTACTTTGTAAATGCTTACTAAGCCTTGTGTTCTTTGAACAGTGAAGGGTTTTAGGTGTTGAGACTAAATTAAATTTAAATTGTTCGATTTTTATGAACGTGTATTCGAAAGGGGTATGCCCACTACCCATAGTGACTGTAGCCACGAGTGCCCATATTTAAAACCATATTTAAATTATAGTATGAAATACCATTAAATGATTAAACAAGGAATTTAATTAAATAAATGTTGGGGTAAAATATATTTTATATTCACCTATGACAAGGTTTTTATATAAATGTTTTTCACACACACTTTCATCATACATCATCATTATTATCATCATACACAATTAAAAGAATGTCTATAAACTAAATAAAATAACAAAATTACAACAAAAGAAACACAATCACGCAAACCGAGTAAGCAAGGAAGCCGATTTGTGTTATAATAGTTGGTTTCGGTGTTGCAAGATAAAAACAAAAAATCATAGATTAATATCTAATCGATATTATTATTTTGCTTATTACTGGCATAATAACATAAAATAATATATTTACTTTATTATTTGTGGATTATTAACATATCATAATACCACTACGTTATTTCTTTATCACGTCTAATAGTTTTATTCAATATTAATTAGTCTCTTAAACGATGAAATTATAACGTGACAATTACTGATGATTATAACCAAACTTATTTCCGATACTTATTTTATTATATAGATTTTGCTATCTTCTTTCGGTAAATGAGTAGTACGAAAAATTATTAGATATTATGATATATTTTTTTATCATACGTGTAATCTAGGATGGCTTAAAATAAAAATAACACGTTAGCCAAAAATGGGCATTCCGCTTTCATGATGATCGGTCGAGTATTTAAGACGTGAAAGACAAAAAATCTCACATTCGCACTAATAATATTAGTTAGAAATATATATTGATGTGAACTATGTGTATCATTGTATATTTTTTGCAAGAAGACATTACAAAGTGATGAACTAGTGTAAGGTTATCTTCTTTTTGTTTTAAAGGACAAATTTTATACTAGAATATATAATTCCCGTATCGCGGTGGACTCCATAACATTCAAACAACTGACACAAATAGAAATAATAATGTCCTCCCATCTTAACGAAGACTGGCCATCTGCGCAAGAGATATTATAGTGCACAAGTGTGTGCGCAAACACAAGTGTACTCTCTGTTCCTTAACTCTCATGGTCCGATGGGACGGCAATCCGACGCGACCGATGACAGATAAGGCGTAGGACCAACGGCAGCTAAGGTAGTTAATTAAACGTGTTTACGTTTATACAAAGGTTCCAATCTGCTTCTACGAGTAAAAGTCAGAAATTATGGATTGCCACTTGCTAGGGCCCTAGCATGACTCTTTTGTTTCAATTACTCATATTACATTCTTCGTGTACGCCAGTCAGGTAAAAATGCCCTTACCCTGGCCGTTCTTCAGAATGCCAGAGAGCCTTGGCGATTTTCTCTTTTGATTATCCTATTTATATTCGTGGTATATTGTTCTCGATCTTTTGTCATCCTTTTTTCTTTATCATCCATTCGTTGCTCCCATGACTTAAGTTTGTTCCTTTGATTCTGGATGATCGTGGGATACCGGGGTTGACACCCGGGATTTTCTTAGAAAATTTAGCATAGAAGTTCGGCATTGGATAATGTGCTCCGTAGACGGATCATCTTACATCAGTAATAGAACTCGGATTACGAGCATTGTCAAAATTTGTCCTAATACGAAACATGAAATAAATTATAAGTTGAGGAGTAGAAAAATAAAATATGGCGTTACACAAGGTAGTGTTTTGATCAGTGACCTGCCATAATCGACTACAGATCGTATGGTACCTATTTGCTGATGACTGCACTGTTGTATACAATGATGAAAATATTATAAATAGTAGTTTAAATTCAATAATTCAATTGTTACAAAATAATAATTCATTAATTAATATCGATAAAACTAAATTGGTGCAATTTAAACAGAAAACAAAAAAAAAAACACTAGGTACATACTCAAATTAAATTTAACGGAGAAATGTTGAATTGACTACTACGACCAAATTTCTCGGCTTACACATAGATGACAATTTTAAAGTGCAAAGACATACCTATGTATAGAGTTTGTTTGCAAAAAAGTGTCACAGTCATCTTATAGTTTATACATACTAGCGAAAAAGGTCAATCTTAACACATTGCTTGTGGCCTATCATAGTAATTTTACTTCTAGACTCAGATATGCAATCATATTCTGAAAAAATACAACCAACTAGGATAAAGTTTTCAAATGTCAAAAAAGGTGCGTGCGAGCTATGTGTGGTCTAAAAAGAACTGACAGCTGCAAGGAATATTTTATAAAATTAAAAATACTTACTGTGCTATTTTTATATATTTTTGAAATGGCTTTGTTTATCTGATGTCACCCATTTCTATTTACTCGCTTCAGTCGCGAAATAAAAGTCACTTGTACAATAACCTTACCAGTAATTATAGAACTAGCCTTTTTAGGAAAAGTGTATTTGCTATGGCCGCAAAGGTCTACAATAAGATTCCTAATGACATAAAATAATGAAGCAATATATATATATATACTTCAAATTTCTTATAGAAAATTGTTATTACTATGTAGATGAATTTTTATAGAACATAATTTTTTTAATGATTTATGTGCTCTTGACTATAGTTTATTGTTGCTGATTGTCTTGTGTATGTCCTGACTAAAATAAATAATATAATTTATGTTTAATCTTCAATGCAATTTATAATATCAAATCGTTTCATCATCAATTAGAGTACCGTGAAATACTTTTATGTGGAAATTCGTCCTAAATTTCGATATGTCACCCCTTTGATTGTCTTAAACTCTTTCATGAAGCAGTCAGAACAACGGAATTGAAAAAGACATCATTGTAACATTATTTCGTTTAGCACCTAGTTTCTGATAAATATTTTCATGGTAGACCTACAGGATGAGACGACTTAATTAACTTTGCAAGTGAGGCAAAGAAATCTAAGTAGGTGCAATTGTAATATAATGATGAAACCATATATATGGCGACAGCAGTATCACCTTTAATAAACACGTACAGTCAGCAAAATAATTCGGTACACACTTGCACTTGACCTAGTTGATTCCTACCTAAGCGATAGACTACAACAGGTTGATATTAACGGAAGTAAATCTTCTGGATTACCAGTTACAATGGGCGTGCCACAGGGCTCAATTTTAGGACCCTATCTGTTTTTAGTGTACGTAAATTATTTGCCGTTCTTTGTACAGGATTTGTATGACATTGTTTTATTCGCGGATGACACATCCCTTATTTTTAAAGTAGAACGAAAAGTACCAAATTTATTTGCTATTAACAATTCACTCGCGCGAGTTCTGGACTGGTTTACGACAAATAATTTACTACTAAACTCTAAAAAAACTTAATGTATCAAGTTTACATTGCCAAATGTGAAGTAATACGTTAATATAAATTTAAATAATGAAATTATTACTTTAGTTCAATCTACAGTTTTATTAGGATTAACTTTAGTTCATAAAGTTCAGTGGGGCGCTCAAGTATCGTGTCTTGCAGGGAAACTTAGCTCAGCCGCATACGCAATTTGGAAAGTGAGACAGCTGACTGATGTGGATACTGCGAGACTAGTATATTTTAGTTATTTTCACAGTGACATATCATACGGTATATTATTGAGAGGCAAGGCAGTTGACATTGAAACGATTTTTATTCTACATAAACGTGCAGTACGTAGCATTTATAATTTAGGACCACGATTTTCTCTGAAAGAGCGATTTAAAGAAATAGGCATACTTACTATTGCGTCGCAATATATATTTGCAAACATTATGTTTATTAAACATAATATTTACTTATATAATAAGTATAGTGTATATATACATAATTTAAACACTAGAAATAGGCATAAGTTAGTAGGTCCGGATCATCGATTACATAAAGTTCACAATACATTTGTGGGACTTGTTATACGTTTCTTTAATAAATTACCCATTAATATAATGAATTCACCATTACTTCAATTTAAAAGTGCCGTAATAACACGCGACTTAGCAGTCGGAAGGGTTATTATTCAGTCAACGAATACTTGAATGACAAAAGGTCATGAAACTAGTTGCTTATTTTATACAGGATTAAAGTTTTGTATTACTTATAAGTCAATTTCGTAATGCAGAGGTACCTCGTGATTATTTGTTATGTTTTCAAGTATCGTGCTTCACATAGCAATTATTATTGGTCGCATTTAGTCACGGAATGCCTTTGCATTGTCACAAAGTGTAATTGTATGCGCCCTCATGCCATCCTACTGTCTATTACAGATTCATATTAAATAATTCTACTAAATTCTTATTACTTCATCTCCTTTACATTATTCAGTAATTATTTATTTAAAATTATTGCTATAAGCTTTAGATTTATATAGTCAGTAATATATGGCAGCGGTAGCTCAGTGTGGAGACCAACAGACTGCAATGCAGAGGGTCTCGGGTTCGAACCCACGTGCGCACCTCTGACCTTCGGAAGTTATATGACTTTCCGAAATTATGTGAGTATTGATTGACAATTATCACCTGCTCCGTGCCTCGGAGAGCACTTTAGCCGTCGGTCCCGTCTGCCATGAACATCTATGGCAGTCGTTATTGGGAAGTCAGTGCCGTATAATATCCTGACACTGGTCTAGCCTTAGGGTATCGTTAGCCTTCGGGTTGCGGAGGTCAGGTGGCAGCCACTCCATGTAAAAACTGATATCCAGTCAAATCCGGTTAGACTAGAAAAGCCGACCCCAAGTGACTTGGGAATAATAGAGTCTAGGGAGAATAAGAGTAATATATGGCTTAATGGCTGCAACACCTTCTTGATATGAGTTGTAAAATACTGAAATTACATTTAATTGGCGATTTATAAGAGTGACCATGAGTTTCTTGCAGTTTTCTTTTCATACGCTCAACCATTTGCCTGAACCTAGCAACACTAGTAGATTAGTTAGTAAACTTACTAATCTATATATTTTACGACGTCCATAGGTGTTACTTTGTGACCTAAATGAATAAATGATTTTGACATTTGACTTTTTTTGACACACCTGCGTCATTTCGACTGTTTTAGTTAACAGATATTTGATATAATCACAGTTCACAAATATAATATACTAAATGGGGATTTTATTCATCGAATACTTTTACAAATTTGTTAATTGTCCTTTCTACTACTGTACGAACTCGTACATTATAATGTATGCTGCGTGCCTACGTAGCCTTAATTTGGCGCCTGCGTGCGTTATATATTGAGTTCAATATGTAATATTTTTTAGTTACAATAAACTCTCATTACGTTAACATAATCTATCTTTTACTACATAACATAACAACATTCCATGTTGAGAAGATTACAGCCCCAACATTTTGGTCCTTCGAGCTGTTATTTGTGAAGTGTCGTAGTATTGAACTGTGGTAGCGAATCGGTTGTCTGGCCTCCCACAAGCGGGTCTCACCAGAACAATTGAGACGAGACGCACATACCCAGGTAAAGCTGCGATCACACGAAAACAAAGAACAAGCAATAAATAGACTCTGTGATATCTTACAGGATTCACAATGGAAAACTTACTACAACAACAACAAATCATTTCTGAAAGTCTCAGAAAGGTTATAGTAAACTTTAAAAAGGATTCAGCCAGTCGAAAAAATGCTGATTACATCAAGAAACGACTGAATGCGGTTAAAGAATTGTGGGCTGAATTTGAGCTAAACAACACCTTACTCGCCACGTCTTCGGGGAGCAAGACCGATGACTACTTTACCAGCAAGGCGTATGAGAAGGTCAAGGAGGAGTACAAGATCATTCTCGAGTTGCTGACAATCTGTCAAGTTGCAAATAGCGAAGAAAAGGGTGTACCATCTAATATGGATGAGCTTATGACGCAACAAAGTACAAACTTTAGAGCCTTCATGCGAACCGTGAAAAATGTTAACATCTGCGATATTCAGGAGCAGTGGGAGATAGAAGATAAGATCAACGTGTTGCAGGCTCGCTGGAAGACAATTGACGACTTGCACTGGCAGATTGACAACCTGTTAGTTGGCGCTGACGTGAATTACGAACAGGAATATACAAAGCATGAATCCGTGTTTGAGGCCACGAAACGAAAATTGAATAGTGCTTTAAATAGTACAAAACATCGGTTTCAATCTGTGCCTAAAATCGAAATTCCAACGTTTTCTGGCAGTTACGCTCAGTGGCCAACATTTATGGACTTATTCTCGGAAGCGATTCACAATAACCCGCTGTTAACAAAAGGTCAGAAAATGCAACATTTAAAAGGAAAGCTCCGAGGAGAAGCCGAGCGTATTGTTCACCACTTAAACGTATCTGCCGAAAACTACGATACATGCTGGGAGATACTTACTCACAGATACAATAACATTCAGTTGCTCTTTACCAAACAGATTCAAATATTTATGAATCAACCGTCTGTGGTTTTACGTTTCATCAATAATACTTGTAATAAGGTGAATAAAGTTCGAACATTGAACTTGTCATTTGCGGAATTAGAAAATGCACACAATGCGATAATCAAAACCATACAAAACATATGTTTCGCTGAGGACTACGCTCGCTTGCGAAATAATAAGACCGTACGATCAACAAGCAATATTTTATGTTTGAATCTGTTTTTAGACGAATATGGAATTATACGAGTCGGAGGCAGATTAACGTATTCTCGTTTGACCGAACCGCTGAAGCATCCCATTATATTACCGACCAGTCACCGATTAACTGAGTTAATAATATATCAAGCACACTTACAGACATTGCACGGGGGTGCAAGATTAACACTAGCACATCTGCGCAACAAATATTGGATTATTGGAGGTATGAGAATAGTTAAAAAACAGTTAACAAGATGTATCAAGTGCCACCGCTACAAACAAAACAGGTGTAGTCAACTGATGGCTGATTTACCGAAAGCACACGTAACACCTTCCCGTCCTTTTACTCACACAAGAGTAGACTTCACCGGTCGAGTGGAAGTAAAGGCAAACAAGGGCAGAGGCATCAAAACTACGTCTGGATATATTGCCATATTTATTTGTCTATGCACCAAGGCGATCCATTTAGAACTGGTTTCTGATTTGAGCAGAACTACATTCCTTGCGGCCTTAAAACGACTGTGTGCTAGGAGAGGAGTACCCAGTGAGATGTATAGCGACAACGGGACGAACTTCGTGGGTGCGGCCAGGACATTGCTGAAAGAACACAAAGAAACCCTACAATACTACATTAATAGTGAAGTGATTAACTATATGACAACCGTAGGAATCAAGTGGAACTTCAATGCGCCAGCATGGCCATCTGCCGGTGGATTGTGGGAAGCCGCCGTAAAAAGTATGAAGCATCACCTGAACAGAGTCCTTGGGGAACAAAAACTGACGTACGAGGAGTTAACAACTGTCCTGACGCAGATCGAAGCATGTCTTAACTCCAGACCGTTGATCGCCATTGCAGAAAACGTGGATGATATAGATTGTCTTACGCCAGGGCACTTCCTCATTGGAGGGCCACTAATAGCACCTCCACTGGCTACAGGACTGGACAACATCGGCCTGACAACAAGGTGGAACCTAACTACCAAGAAAAGCCGTGATTTCTGGAAGCGGTGGTCTGCCGAGTACTTACAATCATTGCAAGCACGGGGCAAATGGCATTATCAGACAAGGAACATTGAAATAGACGACGTCGTCCTTATGAAGGAAGATAACTTGCCCCCTGGTTCCTGGCTGTTGGGAAGGGTGACAGAAACTCACCCGGGAGCAGATGGTCGAGTCCGCGTCGTGACGCTGAAGACAAAAACAAACACATTGAAACGGCCAGTGTCTAAGATTTCACGACTACCACTCGAAAACAACAAGTATGAACAACCTACTATATCAATTGACCAAAACACGCCCTTAAGGAATCAAAGAAGAAAGAAAACATTCTACGAATACGTGTGTCTATTGCTTATGTGTCTAACTATGTGTGCGGCTTCACCTGTCGAACAATTCTACAATTCAACTGAATTAGACGCTTCCAAACTTATTTATTTTGACAAGATCGCAGACATGCACGTGATCCAGGACAGATGGACCATGGTAGTGTACTACAACAAGTCGTCTTATTGGCGAAGTCTGGGCAACATAGAGAGATATGTCAAAAATATATAAAGGGCGATACACTCAAGACACCGCTATCCGTAACATTGCATCTCAATTTCAGCATGAGATCGATGAATTTAACTATTACAACGATATGTTGCAGTCAGAACACGGAAAACGTTCGAAGCGAGGGTTAATTGATGGAGTGGGATACGTAGCCAATTCCCTGTTTGGAGTTCTGGATGAAAGATTTGCATCCAAATATAGAAAGGACATCAAATACTTGCAAAATAATCAAGAACATCTGCTAAGTCTCTATAAACAACATACATCCATTATCGAGGGTGAATACAGTATGCTCAAACGAAATGAAGAGGTGATAAATAAACAGTTCACCGCCATCAGATAATAAAGTAAAGACAGAAGAGAAAAAAGTATTATACATCACGACCAGTGCACTTGCTGCGAGCATGATTATCTCAAACCTACGTCGGATACAAGACATATTACTGGATTTGGTCACAGATATACGAAATGGGCGAATGGATACTCATTTACTACGGCCAGATGAGTTTCAAGAACAACTAAACATCATTTCAGCTTATATCCCGAACGATCTTTCAGTGCTATGCCACCATGATCATAACTGCATACAATAGATGTCTAAACTGGCTCACGTCCACATGAGGTTTATCGAAGATGCCCTGATATTTGAAGTTAAGCTGCCATTAATATCCAATGATCAGTATGAACTGAATCGGCTAATACCAATATCCACTCGAAAGGGTAGGACTGCGATAAAAGTACTTCTAACATCAAATTATTTAGCTGTAAACTTAAGGAAAGACTTATTTCTGCCGCTTACAACAAATGATGTAATGTCGTGCGAACATTTAAATGCAAATAAGTTACTATGCACCATGACCTTACCCACTTATAACTTAAAGGCAACGTCAGCGATATGTGAAGCGCAAATTATCAACAACATACGACCACCCAGCTGTAAAACAATGAACACCGATTGTTATGACGAGTGGATCAAGTACACAGCCGTGACGCGTGGCTATTCTCATGTTGCGATATTTGTCGCGTGCGGATATTTTGCCCAGCTGGCATAAAGTCACAGGTGCTACATAACACCGGGGTCATTACGCTCTCCGAAGGTTGCATATTGAAGGGAGACGACGTAATTATTCACGCATACTATAATCTGCAGAATACAGTGAAGATTAATCGAGACGAGGAGTACGTCCCGGAGTCTGGAGTCAATCATATCATCAATAGCAGCGGCGTCTCTTTTAAGCGTGAAGATCATTTAGAACAATTACGTCACCTCAAACAGAGTTTGGAAGCCGTGAAAACTCAACAAATTGCACTCAATGTGAGAGCGGAATCTCATGATACCCATCACTACACTATGTATGCAACTTCGTTACTGATTGGTGTAATAATCGGAGCTTGTGGCATTCTTAAGGTTAAGCAACGTCTCCAGAGCCGCACACCACAAAGCTGCTCGGTACCTGGAAACAAGACAACCCGTACAACTGCGACTCTTCAGGACTTCACAGCTGATAACATTCAAGCGATCGAACTGTCGTCGCGTACTACGGAACGTCGAGTAGATAGAGCGAGTTCACCTGTCATCATCTGTCAGGATTAATGTAACATTAGTTATTTATACCTTGTGTCCTTCTTAAGTCGGGAGCATGTACGAACTCGTACATTATAATGTATGCTGCGTAGGCTAATTTGGCGCCTGCGCGCGTTGTATATTGAGTTTAATATGTAATATTTTTTAGTGAACAATAAACACTCATTACGGTAACATAATCTATCTTTTACTACATAACACAACAACATTCCATGTTGGGAAGATTACAGCCCCAATAACTACTATGCTGCTTATTTTGCTAATAGGAGTAGTGAATCCTACATGACAATTGACAGCGAAAGGAGCCAAGCCCTCATTACTATAACGGCCATAGATGCACTTATCCAAACATATAATTAGATTATTACATACAAACAATACATATTAGTTGGAAAACTAAAACACACGCTTTAATAAAAAACCAAAGTAAAAAATTATTTTAAAGAGTTTAGAATAGCAATACAGTAACAAAATAATTCACTTTAATGTAAAAAAAGTGTGGGTGCTTTCTATGGTATTTTAATAACCAATATCTATAATTTAATTTTAGTTTTCCCCTTAAGAAGTGTCTCTCATTTACTCTTCAAAAATACAGAGGCTTTTATTAGGATTACCCCAATATATCAGGAATTTTCCAAATTTTAACAAATGCGTCATTAGATCAACAATTTCAATGTTTATTGCGTTAGAACAGATGATATCGTGGTGACCCTAGCCAGGATACTAAAACAAACTTACTGAAATTATTGTATTGTCATCAATCTTTGATACGTATACAAAGTTTTAAGTTAATCCAATGTTTATGAGTAGGGGAAAATCGTGTTTAAAGTTTCCGGTACACATATAAATACAGATCAAGCTGATAAAGATGTGTGTTAAAAGAAAAGATGTTACTTTAATTTCCATTTAATAAATACTATAAAGCTTCTTTTTATACAACTAAGGTGGCAAACAAGCATACAGCCCACCTGATAGTAAGTGGTTACCGTAGCCTATGGCCGCCTGAGGCATCACTTGCGCTTTGCCGACCCTTTAGGAAAGGAAGTGGGAAGGCAAAGGAGCGGGAAAGGAGAAAGAGGGTGATTGGGCTTCCGGCACTCGTACTCACCGAATTAAACACAACAGTAGGAATACTGCTATTTCACTGTCAGAGGGTAGTCCTTCCCCGGTTGAGCCAGCCCATTCATGCTGAAATCAGCAAGGCTCTACTACCTTTCAAAACCATTACTTTATTTATATTACATAATAAAATAATGTATATCCTGCCAATACTACTACAAAAATGCTACAATCAAAATAACAACGCGTTAAATCCGTATTAAGTTGTTTAATTTCAATGTTTAACATTTGCGGCAACTTAAATGTGTTTAGAAGACGTGAAGTAAGTAAATTCTGTATTTCATCACAATTAACGCAAATCATATAAATGCCTTTTTACTATTTATAAGAATTTAAGTAAAATCGATGGTCGTTGAACAATTAAAATTTTACATTTTTACATCGCACTTTTTTAAACCTTTCTCAAATAAGGGTTTTTTGTATCCCGCGTGACATTACATTTATACAATTGACGGACACAAAGTAAAGTAAGTATTTGTGTCAACCACATTTATTCCGTGTGGGACTCGAACCCAAAGCAATGCGAAAGGGACGAGGCGCTCACTTATACACTTCGCCATCCATGCAGTTATGAATTAAACAGATAATACAAATAAGGCAGACAATTTTGCCCCCATAAGAAAAAAGGTCGTATCTAAAGAAACGTTCAAACGGAGTTTTTTCTTTTTGTAATTTTTTAACTATAAATTTCGCTCTGTGAATGTAAATAAAAAAAGGGAATAACTTTGTATTGCAAAAGTGTGGATTAAGGTATAATGTATCGAAATATAGATGCAAATTATAATAATATAATTGTTATATACGAGGGTGCGTTTTTAAGTTCGCGGAATGGAGGGTATGGAAGGTGGTGGGGGTGCTTGTTTAGTCACTAACGTGTTTAGCAACTAATAATTAGTATATATACCGAGTATTATCATAATGAGGTCATTAGTCTTTGAACTATCGTCCCTCAAGCAACTCAATCTGGAAGAAATTGTGAAGTATGGAGAAAATCGAGTTCCGCGCCGTTATAAAGTTCCTTACCAAGCAAGGAAAAAATGTTCAAACCATTTTGGAAGAGATGTCATCTGTATACGGGGACTCTTGTCCAGGAAAAACCATGGTATACAAGTGGCACAACCTCTTTAAGCAAGGCAGGGAATCAATTGAAGACGATTCCCGGCCTGGGCGGTCTGTTGAGGTCACCACTCCAGATCTTATCGAAAAAATCGAAAAATTAATATTGGAGGATGCACGTTTGAAGAAAAAACAAATCGCAGAGATGGTTGGAGTATCTGAAACGACCATTTTCAAGGTTCTCCATGATCATCTCGGCATGACAAAAGTCAGTGCAAGATGGGTGCCTAGAATGCTCACACCGCCTCAAAAACAGAAGTGCGTCGAGTGTTCGCGTGCGTTTTTGAGCCAGTGTAATGAAGACAAGGATGGTTTTTTGGAGCGAATTGTTACTGGGGATGAAACTTGGGTTCATCACTATGAACCTGAGTCTAAACAAGATTCCATGCAGTGGCATAAAAAGGGTACACCACCGCCTAAGAAATTCAAGGTGTCGCAATCGGCGGGAAAGCTCATGGCGACAGTTTTTTGGGACACAGAAGGAATTTTGTTGGTTGATTACAAAGAAAAAGGTGTTTCCATAACCGGAGAACACTACGCTTCAATTTTAGAGCAGTTAAAAGAGGCAATCAGAGAAAAAAGAAGAGGAAAATTGACCAAAGGTGTCCTGCTCTTGCACGACAATGCTCCTGTTCACAAGAGTCGAGTTGCGTTGGCTGCTTTGCACAAGGTGGGCTTCGATATCATTGATCACCCACCTTATAGCCCAGACTTGGCTCCCAGCGACTATTATCTCTTTCCAAATCTGAAAAAAGAGCTTCGAGGAAAGAAATTTTCAACCGATGAAGAAGTGAAGGATGCAGTTTCGGCGTATTTTTCAGAGAAAGACAAAACATTTTTTTATGAAGGTATTCATAAGTTAATTCATAGATCTGAGAAATGTATTAGGGTTTCAGGTGAATATATTGAAAAGGAAAAATAATTTTGTAATATTATTTCATCCCCTTCTATTCCATTCCACGAACTTAAAAACGCACCCTCGTATTAGATAAATTACTTTTCTTTTTCTTTTTAGTGAAAATATATTATAAAATGCTTGATACTACAATAAAAATACGTTTTTGGCTAGATACGTTCTTTCAACTTAGTGATTTAAGACACGTCTTTCTTTCTTAGAGATAATGAGTTAATCAGTTGTAGTTACCTAAATTAATGAGACGTTACTGCTTTTCATCTAAGTATTATTAAGTGAACTTTAAACATTACTTGTAGAAACGCCTAGTTTAATAAAAGAGCGTGGGCGCAGGGGCCGTATTACATTTAAACTTAGGGACATTTTATCATAATAATTATCTTATCTATACTAATATTATAAAACTGAAGAGTTTGTTTCTTTGTTTGGTTCAACGCGTTAACCTCGGAAACTACCAGTGCGACAAAAAATCTTTTTGCACTTTATAGGCCATTTATTGGGGAAGGTTATATATAGGCTATAATTATAACGGCGCAGTAATCATAAACGTAGGTGAAACCGCGAGCGCACCTAGTATCTAATGAAACACAAAGTATGAGAGTCAGACATTTTATTTTCAGGGAAAATATCGTCCAGTAACCTCTCTGACGTTCTCAACATAAAATCTCTCTGACGTTCTCAACATAAAATCTCTCTGGCGTTCTCAACATAAAATTTTAACTCTTTCAAAAGCAAACGATATACCTATTTACTATTTGTGTACTTATTTTAAAAAGGGAACAATTTTAATTACAGCTTTAAAAATTATAGTTTTAAGCACCTTTAAAAATTTGAATACTTTCAAAAACCAAAAAATATACCTATAAGATTATTGTGTAATGAAATCCAAAATGTGATTGTCTTTCAATATGCTGATGATTTTGTCCTCTACGTCAGGCACAAGGATATAAGATATTGTGAATTTGAATTACAAATAGCTCTTAATTCTTTTGTTAAATTACTATATCATATATAAAAATTTGTCTTTTTAGTAGAGGTAGAAGAAGAGACCAAATAAATCTTAAAATTGTTAATTTAGTGTTAAGCTCAATTGATTGTATTAAATATTTAGGTACACACAGCGACACATCAACCTAGACTGTTTGGACTTTGAACTATTAGAAGTTGAACGCTGCGAATCGTGCGAGAGAGTGTGTTATATTTCTGTTATGCTCTATACTTACCATTACATCGACACCACTATGCACTGTCCCTTGCCGATAATACTCTATTTTGTATGTAGCGTAGTTATGTGTATATAGGGTGCCTAACTTGATGTGTAGCCTTGTGTAACTATATTGTTGGATAGGTCCTTGTTATGGGAAAAACATATAAAAGAAACATCTGTTAAGCCTCTAAATATTTAAACTTAGGTACTTAAAATTATAGCTGGATCTTCCTGGGGAATTCATCGTAAGTATTTTCATTAATCAGAAGCAAAATTGATTTCGGTTGCTTCTTGTATAACAGTGGTGCTAAAACTGGATAAAATATAAAACCAAGGCTTGAGAATTATAGGTGGCTTCTTAAAAGCTCGCCAATTCATGTAATGGAGTGATCTTTGTATCCCTATATTATTTATTAGAAAATTATATCTAGCCTATAAGTTTTCACAAAAAGTAGTTCGTGGTTAAACAGTGTTACAGTAGGTCTGTTAGAAGAATTAAAAATCGCTCGTATTCTAGATACTGGTATAATAAAAAGCGACCGCTATTTTTAACAACATATGATGAGTGTACCGTGTAGTAACGGGATTATAATATCCATTCTTCAAATCTACTAGAAATGTTCTCTTTAGACATTATGGATTAGTTACATTAATTAAGACGAAGTTATTCGACATGATTTAAATTGTGTAAAGGAAACTAAAAGAAAACAAGATTTTACAACACAAACATTTTATGTACTTGATGTATTGAAACAACTGTATGCAACCATCAAATTTAATTTCTATCAATGGATCTAAAGATGTCAATGGCTGTGGGTATGCTTTTTATAGTTCGAGTGATGGAGTATCAGCCATGTATAAATCAGACACAAGTGTTTCAATAATGAACATGGAACTAATTGCAATCTCAAAAGCTCTTGAACATATCCGTCGTATATACGTATATCGTTATTTGCACTGATAGTAAAAGTGCTTTGTTGCATTTGGCTCGATGCCTCTCTGGACATAGAGGTGCACCGATAGCCTATGTAATCATTAAGCAGATTTACAACTTATATGGAATTAATTTGAAATTAAGAGGAAACGAGGAGGCTGACAGATTAGCTAGGTTGGCAAGTTTGGAAGTCTCTTTAATCCAGGTAGATGTCTGGTACACCGAAATAATGAGGCTATTTAAAAGTACCTGTTTTTTAAGTTTAAGGAATACTTCTGCCAACGCAGTACTGAAAAAAGGAATATGGTACAAGACTCTACAGAGTGAGCCTCCTCGGATTCCTTGGTTTGTTCAAATAGATATTAGCAGATCAAATATAGTTATGGCTCATAGGTCTGGTCACATTCCATCTACGAAATTTGGACACCTTATGAACAAAGTGGAGTCACCAAACTGTGTAATATGCGGTATAATTGACGATGTACAATATTTACCAATGGAATGTGAAAAGAACCGCAGGGAGAGTGAGTTGTTGATAGCTGAATGTAAAATCAATATAAGTGACATGGGAGCTTTTATAGCCATACTGGCGGAGCCTGGCTCGCAAAAAGCTAAATTATTATATAGAATGGTTGCTGCTGCAATGAGTACCTCTTCTTCTTTAGTGTAAAAAAGTACTATAAATATTGTTATTATATATTAAGATTAGGGCACGATGATACTGACATTCCTTTGTAAGGAAAAAGCCTCTATAAATATTTAAAGAAAAAGAAAAGACGCTACTGGCACTTGCGCCCGACTATTATTCATAATACTAAGATGAAAAGGCACGACTACGCAGAACCGTATGTTCTTCTTATGATCATGCAGTAATGTCTTTTCATTTTATTATCAAGTACATATTTTGTAAATGAATAAGTCGCTTCTACTTCTTTTTTCTACTTCTTTCTTCTGCGCCGAGCGAAATGTGCCAAAACAGGCGGTCATAGTTAAGTTGATAAAATCAACACTTCTTGTTTAATACAAATATAAAATATACATTTACCATAACAATGAATGTTTTTACAATTACTCCTTGTAAAAAACTTAAAATAATTAATATTTTTGCCTACAAAATTAAGTAAATTTGCACGAATAATGCAAAATCGTAAGCTCGTGTTTAGTAATTTTTAGATTATAACAGTAGAAATCTATCCTATTTTACAGCTTAAACGAAACATAAATAGTTATATTACAATTTGTCCGTTCCAAATATTTAAGTTATTGGTTGACAATAAACATACATATTTATCAAAAAAGCACTTCAAATCCTCCATACAATTTCAATATGGCAGCCGCGCGCCGATTTGAATATCGAGCTCTGCCATTCAGTCCAACCGCGTCTTACGCTCGGCGCAGTCTTAAATGCTTCTTTTCAACGTAGTACACGTAAATGTCTTTCTTATTTAGTAAATATTGCATTATAAAACAGAAACGTCTTATTTGAAAGTAAGATTTATAGGGATATGTTTAGTTTATGCCAAATATAAAAATACTGGCATACGCGTCTTTTTTTTCTGATTACGAATATGTATATAACTCAATTTCGAAAAAAATTCAGATACATCTTTTTTCGTTATGGCAGAATTATTGTTTATAGTCATCAATAATTAGTTTCAATATACAAGAATTAATAGATTCTATTGATTATTACAAGATTCTCGTCGACATAGTATCATTTTGTCATGTTGCTCGTGAAATGTTTCAAGATAGCTCTAAATCCGTTTTTAAGTATACAATATGTAACATAATAAACGCACATCCTGAAAGAAGTTTGTTAAAAATCGGTTACTGAACCAATTTCAGCAATTATTAACATATGTAATTTTTATCTCTAAAATAATTAAAGCGAATTAAATGATAGTCACCCATTTATTAAACAGCTGAAATAAACGAAAATGTATCATAATTCAAGGTAATAAGGTTTTTGATACAGTAGCGATAGTCTAGTATACAGCAGCGATAGCCTAGTGGAAAGCCGTTGGACTGCCACGCAGAGGTCTCGAGTTCGAACCCAAGGCGCGCATCTCTGGCTTTTCGAAGTTATATGCGTATTAAATTGTTAATTATCGCTTGCTATAACGGTGAAGGAAAAACATCGTGAGGAAACTTGCATATCTGAGAGTTCTCCATAATGTTCTCGAAGATATGTGAAGTCTGCCAACCCGCACTAGGCCAGCGTGGTGGACTATGGCCTTACCCTTCTCACAGTGAGAAGAGGCCCGTGCCCAGCAGTGGGACAGTTTTATACAGGGCTGATATTATTTATTTATAAGGTTTTTGATGCAATAAAGGCAATAATGTTAGATTTATTGTAATATATGCATACTATCCGTGCACAACAAAAGAGAACTAATTCATTAAATTAAATATGTACATAAAAGTAACATTTTAATGATTATATTATTATTACGATTTAATAATCTAACTGGGGTGTTTGAGCGGTAGCTCAGTGGAGAGACCAACGGACTGCAATGCAAGTCTCGGGTTCGAACCCACGTCGCACACCTCTTAACTTTCGGAAGTTATATGACTTTTCAAAATTATGTGCGTATTTATTGACACAATTATCACCTGTTCCGTGGCTAGAAGAGCTCGTTAGGCCGTCGGTCCATGAACATCTATGGCAATCGTTATTGGGAAGTCAGTGCCCTATAATATCCTGACACTGGTCTAGCCTTAGGGTATCGTTAGCCTTCGTGTTGCGGAGGTCAGGTGGCAGCCGCTCCGTGTAAAAACTGATATCCAGTCAAATCCGGTTAGACTAGAAAAGCCGACCCCAAGTGACTTGGGAATAATAAAGGCTAGGGAGAAGAACTGGTGTGTTTGAGGTTGTGAGCTATATCTGTGACATGTTGTATATACATTTTATATAGAATTTTGTAATACTATGTTAAGGGCTTGTCCCTCCACCTCCAAATAAAATTTTTCTATAAGATAAGTTTCGTCATCTCTCTTGTTTAACCTAAAAAGAGTGGGACAGCATGCGATTTATCTTTCGGATAACTTTTATTTGTTACTTGTGGGACTGGCCATTAGACATTAAAATTTATAAGTCAACGCAGAGATACTTTGTACGTAATGTTTTTTACTCTTGGCTTTGGAAAACAGTTTATTTTATATATTTTTTATATTTATTGTTTCTCCAGCAAAGAAATACTATTTCGTTTTATAAAGAATTCTAATAAATTGGTTTACAAATAACTAGTATTTTTGATGAGCTATAAGTCTATAGTTTACAAATTCGTAGTGTGTTTTACAAATTTTTATTATGCGGTTATTAGAATCTAGTATCTTGCTAATCTAAGCTAAATGTTTCTTTTATGATAAGGTTTAAGTCAGTAATGTAATGCGTGGGATTTGAAGCCACGACCTCTCGATCCTTTCCCATTACGCTACCGTGCTTTAAATAAATTAAACAATAAATTGTTTATCATAAAGCTTGCTCGTTTGATTTAATTCTAATGGATATTAGGATCAAAACAAAATATGAAACATCAGCACTTGGGCATTATCCTAACTAATAATAATCATTATAAATGCGAATGTGAGTTTGTTTGTTACGCTTTGACGCCTTAACTGCTGGACCGATCATCATAAAATTTCGCATACACGTTGTCGGGTGTACAGAAAATCACATAGGGTACTATTCATCCAGATAAAAGTACTGTTAACAAGGGGTGGAAAATTAATATAATCTACATATACCTACGCGTGCGAAGACGCGACGCAAAATGCAGTTATTATATTTTGATTTGTTAGGTACGTAACACATAAACTGTCTGCTGGTGATCTAAAATAAATTCGAAGAGTGAACTCGTTTACAAGTACGATGGTATTATTTGACGTGTATGCAACGTCTGCTTGGCCGCTGGCCATACCCAGATACATAATTCGTTTGTGAAATTCTGACTCATTCGCGAACTACAAACACAGTAACTGTAGTTTGTAAATCCGTGAGAAGAGAATGCGATTTGTTCTATTTGTTAATATAAACTAACTGCAGCCTACGGCTTTGCAACGTTTTTATGAAATACTTCGTATACGTTGTCTTTGTTATACAGGGCCAGGGTTGTGTAAGTAAATATTAGTGAAAGATGTTTTAAATCTTGTTCCACATACATATCTATTTATTATAACTAATGTAACAAATTTGAGGCCAAAATAAATTTAAAATTTTTAAATTTATATACTCTTTTACATTCGTTAATAGTATATTTGAGATTGTATAATTATAAATATATAATGAACAATAAACCAACTGTTTTGAAATTATTTTATTGATAACAAGCATGTAGCAGTTAGCAGCAGATAACAAAATATAAAAAAGAAAATTGGTTGGTAGACAGAGTAGAAAAATTAATTGAACTGTTTTGTCTTCGCCTGCCCATCCAGGTATCCATAATACAAAAAAAA
This sequence comes from Catocala nupta, assembly GCA_963675205.1. Taxonomy (NCBI): domain Eukaryota; kingdom Metazoa; phylum Arthropoda; class Insecta; order Lepidoptera; family Erebidae; genus Catocala; species Catocala nupta. The sequence continues at coordinate 27,037,972 of OY776078.1, read as the reverse complement.
ACACTTACAAACGCGATGTTGCTATGTTTGAAACCTAAATAAAAGTCTATAACTTTGTTAGGTTCAATACGGCATCACAATTCAGCGCCCGAGTATGTGAACAGGTTATTGATTTACGGGTTGGATGGGCAAATGCAGTTGTATTGTACTTCGGGCGCGAAATACATAGGTATATATATATATACGTTTTTATATTAGTTCATCAGTTATCGCGCATTGTATTGCTCTGGTTAGCGTTCGCTGCCTACGAATTTCAGCCTCTTGTTCTGTCCTTGCGAATGAATAAAATAAATAGTGACTTTAGATAATTACACTGAGGGACTCATAAACTGCATCAAAGTTCAGGATTACTGCCGAATTAATATTTTTGATAAGTATGCAAACTTTTTAGATTAAACTAAATGAAAATATTGAGATTAATAATAAAAAAAAACAACATTTAAAATATAACTGCAGTAAAGATAAAATTATAGCCGCGAAAATAAAATTTATGCAGACTCAAATTCGTGTCTCAATTTATATTTGAGTAAAGTTTGAAATTATTATATTTTGTTTTTCTTTTACTATTTAAATGATTGTTACTAATAGTATTGATTATTAGTCTTTTAAAGTCAACAAAAGTTTCGTAACCATAAATATGGATACTTCGTCCGAACAAGCTGCTCAAATTGTGGCATTGGTGCGGAAAGGCTTGGAAATTTAAATTTAAACTAGTCTACGGTTTCAGAGACAGGTTTTGTAGAGACAGGTTCTTACAAAAGGAGACCTGGTACCGGCAGAACTCGAGCAACCAACCGTCGTGACGACCGATTTATTGTCTCAACTTCCTTACGAAATCGTTTCCTCACGTCAGTAAACATCAAAATAAAGCTGAATGAAGTGCGTGGATTATACGTGAGTGCACGAACAATAAGAAGGAGGCTTAAGGAAGCGGCAATCATCCGTTTTAGACTAGCAAATGGTCCAAAGCTGTCTGCAGCTCACAGACAAGCTCGTTTAAGATTTACGCGTGAACATCTTATTTGGACTGAAGAGCATTGGGCCTCCATATTGTTTACCGATGAGTGTAGAACATGTTTAAATGGTGCAGACGGTCGCAGAAGAGCCTGTCGTCGACGTGGGGAGAGATTTGCTCAAAGTTGCATTGAGTAGCGTGTTCCTTTGGAGGCGGTTCGTGTATAGTGTGGGGTGGCATTTCAATGATCGGGCGAACGGAACTTGTGTTCATCAACATGGTTCGTCAAACCGGTAGAAGAAGTGGTTTGATGGCACAACGCTATTTAACAAAGGTTTTAGAAGCTCACGTGGTACCTTATATGGGATTAATAGGCAAAAATTTTACTCTAATGCAAGATAATGCCCGACCCCACGCTGCTGCACAAGTTCGACAATATTGCGAAGAGGTTGGGATACGTACCATGAATTGGCCAGCACACAGCCCGGATCTTAATATCATTGAGCATGTTTGGGACACTTTAAAAAAGCTGTATATGCGAGAAATCCTGTGCCCACAACAGTGGTAGCACTAAGAACAGCGATTTCACAAGAATGGAACAATATTCCGCAAGACCGTTTAATAACCCTAATCAGATCTATGCGGAACCGATTAGAATCTGTAATAAGGGCACGCGTAGGCAATACACCTTATTAAACGGGAAAATTGTGCTTCAACATTTTTTTAATTATAGAATCCCATTTTTCAATCAACCAACCAAAACCAACATTTGTTATACTTAAGGGTATTTTTCAAAAAAATTGAATGGTCAGTATACAAACATTTACTTAAGGATAAGATACTACGCTGTTATGAAGTTAACGAACCAAACTATAGGTTTCAATTTAAATTTGTATAAAAAGTTTGAATAATTGGTTAAAATGTTTATTTCAGTTCAGTTTCAGTTTCAGTTGAGTCCGTCAGTGTACTTCTTTTTGAAGTCTCAGTAGCTATAGGATAGCTTAGTGGAAGATATAATAAGTATATATTAGTCATGAAATGTTTATTAGTGGTGATCCTTGCTTAATCTTCTATTAGGATAGAGTGACAATTGTTGGAATACCATATATTATTGAAAACCTATTGTGCCAGGTCGGGTGCTGCTGGCTATCAATAGGTCAAGAGTCAGATGTTGCTCTATTTGTCGGTTACACTACACATAGGAAAGATCTTGCCTGATATTAAATATCATGAAATACAACGGATATATAATAAATTATAGCGAGAATCTAGTGAGAGACCATTAAACTGCCACACAGAGATCTCAAGTTCAACTGCAAGGCGCGCTGTTTTTTCGAATTTATGTGTGTATTAAATATATAATTACAGCTCGCTTTAACGGTGAACGAAATAATCGTGAGAAAATTCACATGTAAAGGAGTTCTCAATAATGTTCTCGATGAAATGTGAAGTCTGCCGGATGGAGCCAGCGTGGTGGACTTTGGCCTAACCCTTCTCACACTGTGAAGAGGCCACGGGCCTCTTCCCAGTTCTTATGAGTAGCTCAGTTTATAAATTGGTCTGATTTTATTATATATTATTTTGATTACTTGGGTTTTCAATTATTGTTGCACGGATAGAAGACATATTGTACATAAATATAGATACAATCGATACTATTAATACCTACTAGCGGTGGCTCAATATCAAATGGTTTTAATGCTGTTGTTGGACACTAAACGTCTACTATTAATACTATTGTGAGTTTTCAATGTACGATAGTAACCGAATGCCCGATATATACTCATTTAATGTAGTACATTTGTGTCCGATACTCGTGCGCGGTTGATCATTACGCCAGTAATCTGTTAAAATCCTATTTTGTGATAGCCACATGTACGTAAACGAAAACAATAAGCTTATAATATCAGTAGTAAACACGGTAGGTTTGTTTATACTTATTAGCTTTTTTACCAAGAACTTGGCATTTATGTCCTACATCTAATTGTCGTCATTAAAATGCTTCAAAAATATATTTATATTTCGTGAATAGCCTATCTATATTATTGATAACATGTATTATTCATAATAAATATCAATAACCTTTTATAAAATTTGTATTTAAAGGTACATATATTGCTTAGAGTCACCTTGTATTAACTGTTTCAATTCGCCATAAGTACATTATGGTTGATGTTATTGTTAATTTAAGACTAACCATAGTGGCTTAAATATAAGTAACCACACATGAAAATTAAACAAGCGATGGAATTGGTCATTCAAAAAATATTGATGGAATAGTTAGTAAGAAAACCAAAAAGTTACCGGTTTTCTTCATATAAAGTGCGAACTTCATATTTAAACGCTTATTTTTATTATTTATTTATTTATTATAAACAAATTACATTATTTATATTATTATTGCAGCGGCAGTAGTTTTAACGGTTAAAACATAGGACATATGCACAATATATGGCGGGACTGAACTTACCCATGTCACTCCTATCACAAGTATTAAGTTTAGCTGAAGGCTGTGTAGGAATATTAGTAAAATGTAACTAAATGCATCAGAAATCCTTTACATAATAGTAAAATTATCCACCTTTATCAAATATGAGTAGTGTAGTTGCCTATGTCTTATTACTATTTTTAAAATTTTCCCTTTTCTTTTGTGAATCCGAATACAGCATCAGAGTTGGTTTGAAAATGAATGAGTAGTAAATATTTTAAATAACATTGTGCGAAAAGGTCGGGACGTAGGTAATGCGGTATCTCGCTATTTACCTCGCACTCCTGCATTTTAAAAAGCGGTTACGTCACATTGTATTGTCATGCGTCCTATTTTCATCTTAATTTGACCTTTGAGAGATTTGCGGCCTCGAAGCCGTAGTGGTTAGTGTAACCGACTGACACGCTTGAGGACGCGGGTTCGATTCCCGCACAAGTCTAATATTTGTGTGCATGGACATGGATGTTTGTCTTGGTCTGGGTCTGATCTTTCTATGTATAATACGTATGTATATGTACGGAGAGTAAGACGGTAACTTGCTTTTGACACGATGAAGCAACAAAATATAGGTGTGGTATTATACTTCGTACGTATACTAATGATAGGCAAATACAAGAGAAATAAAACAATAAAGGTTGATTGTGATTTTCTCTGATTTAATCCGTAACGCAGCGAGTTCGACACCCGAATGCGTGCGCGCACGACTCTCCAGTGCTTATACAGGGTGCCCGGTAATTAAAGGATAACCTTGAAATGTCTTATAGTAGAATTGAAGGCCGTTCAGGAAAAAAAGGGGAAATAATAAAAATTAAAAAATATATATATATTAAAAAGTGCAAGCTATATTAGCATAGCATACTTTTGACTATCTATTTATTAGCATAATTAGTGTTTAATAATAAAACAACAAAAAACCGATGAATTTCATTCATTTATGGTCGTAGTATACAAGAAAGTTATACAGATATCTCAGGTAGTAGATTTTTTTCATATTTTTTTCTGAACGGCCGTCATTGCCATTATAATACATTTTCAGGTTATCCATTAATTACCGGACATCCTGTATAACGTCAATATGACACTGACAGTTATAACTGTCACTCCAACTGACACAATGGCTCTGTAACGACCTCACTCAAGCTTACGCTTGACGTTCCGAAACAAACCAATAGATGGCGCTTTATTCTACTCTAATTACAGAAATAAATTACATTCCAATGATTATTTTCTGGACGATCCGACATATACGGGTGTCCGGTAATTAATGGATAACCTTGAAATGTCTTATAGTACAACTTACGGCTGTTCTGAAAAAAATACGAAACATAATGTAATATATCATAAGTAGTACACTCGATATTTTTTTAAAGAAATGTCTACATTTTTTGTCTTATTTTACAGTCTTGAACACTATGACCAGAAATGAATGAATTATATTGATTTTTGTTATTTTATTATATTACACTAACTGTGCTTATAGATAAAAAGTAAATAGTATGACTAGCTTACGCAGATATTTATTTTTTAAATATGCAAATCAATTTATTTTTGAAAAATATTTTTAAACAAAGTTCAAACCTCTTGGGTATAAAAAAAATGTATGAAGGCATTGGTGACCAATAATTTTATAATAATGTCTGTTTCAAGAAGATTTTACAATAGTACAATTTATAAATGTATCTATCATAAATAGTGGCTTATTGCCATTAATGTAGAAATGGAGAGAATTTGACTAAATAACAAAATTTGTAATATGAGAACAATTTTTTAAATTGAATTGTGTCTGATCATTGCGGATTAACAAAAAACAGCATTTAATATTTAATATAATTTATTTTACATAAATTTACAACAAATAATATTGTCTTCTGTTTACGCGAATGTTATTCATTGAAATTAAACTACTATATATGTGCCTCCCCGTGACCATGGCTGCTGAAAAGCAACCGAAACGTCGGGGAAAGTGTAAACCAAAAGTAAATAGATTTAATAGTTTAAATAATTTTATTAGCTTATAAATTACTAAAATAAAATCAATAGTAGTAGAAGAGTAATATTTTCAAAATTTTGTAGACAGTGATAAATAAACAACGCGATAAAATCCGTATATAGTAGTTTAGTTTCAATTTACAATAAATGTTCGAATTGTTTGCCTCCCACTCTTATGCATGCCCTACATCTTCGAATAAATGCTCTTCTGAGCAGTCTTGTGTACCGTCGCTCGCTTATTTTTGATGCGGCTGCTCTGACACGAGTGCGTAGGTAGTCCAAAGACTGTATAGGCTTACGGTATACTTCCTCTTTGACGCAGCCCCAGTAAAAAAAGTATGAATTTTTATCCATTGTCTAGTACCTATAGTACAAGCTCTGCTTAGATTCGGCTAGATGGTGTTGTGTGTATGTGATATATTATATAATATATTATATTTATAGGTTTACCTATTGGTTTGGTATCGTAGCGGTATTAAATGCGACTGCTGTTTCTGAGGTCTCGGTTTCGATTTCTGGGTCAGGCAGTGTTAGCATATCTCAATAGCAGCATAGAAATGTGTGCGGTAGACGTCGATAGGTGCACCGCGCGCCTCTTGTTCGCCCTCCGGTATCGTGGGTTATATAAGTACCTATAACTTATCTAAGTATACTAATATTATAAAGAGGAAAGTTTAGATTTTATGTTTGTAAAGATTTTACTTAAAACTACGCTTTGTTCCGCCCCTACATTACGTTCCACATTCCGAAATAATCCACAATCACCCTGTTGGTCATCAATGTAGGAAGATGAAATGAGAAGGCTGTTCAACTCCAGTCCAAAAATGGTATATTAAAATTAATGATTTTACAAACAATAATAATTAAAACGCAAACGCTCTCAGCCGTGGTTATCGGTGAGGTGAGGATGGCCGCAGCGGTCGCGGCAATGTCGCGTTCCCTCCGCCCCCGATTTCCCTCTCAGTTAGGAGCCTTAACATACTCCCCGCCCTGGAAGCTCTGGGGTTCCAGTGTACTACCAGCTGTTGGTGACGCAGGCATTTCAACAGGCAGCGGGCAAATCTTTGAAAAGGAACGCTGCACTTCCCCAGAGGCTGTCCGGATCCTAGCGACGCGTGATACTCCATCCTTTCCGGTGTAGACTTGTTCTATTCGTCCAAGGCGCCACCTTAACGGAGGCGCGTTATCTTCCTTGATGAGAACAAGTCTATCAACAGAGACCTCATCCTTGTTCACCTTCCATTTACTTCGTGTCTGCAGCTCGCTGACATATTCCTTCGACCACCGCCGCCAGAAATGTTGACGCATTTGCTCGATTCGGTCGTAACGAGGTAGACGACTGGTGACTGCGTTAGTGATGTCATCGCAAGCTGGTGCGGTGAGTGGCCGACCAATCAAAAAATGACCTGGTGTCAACGCCTGCAGGTCGTTTGCATCTGTGGAAAGAGGAGTGAGTGGGCGGGAGTTAAGGACGGCCTCGACTTGTGCCAATACCGTGTAAAACTCTTCAAATGTGAGATTACAGTTTCCTACAACGCGTCTCAGATGATACTTGCAGGATCTCACGCCTGCCTCCCACAAACCACCAAAATGAGGAGAATAAGGGGGGATAAATTTAAATGAAATGCCGTCTAACGCTGTTTTCTCGATTAATTGAGATGATTGTTTTAATAAAAATTCGCCTAAGTCGTTAGCCGCCCCGACATAATTTTTGCCATTATCCGAATATATTTCGGCTGGCTTACCTCTACGTGAGATAAATCTTTTAAGGCAAAGCAGATATCCATCAGTGGACAGAGTTGTTACGAGCTCAAGATGTATTGCTCGCGTAACGAAACAAATAAATACACATATATAAGCTTTAATTAAACGTGAACCTTTCCCTTGACGGTTCAAAATATATACCGGACCACAGTAATCAGTACCAGTGTACAAGAAAGGAAATCCAGGTATCAATCGTTCAGACGGCAGGTTGCCCATTATTGGGCTGAATGTCCTACCGTTTAGCCGAACGCAGCGAACACATTTGTGAACGATTGAACGAGCTAAGTTTCTGCCACCAAGTGGCCACCATTCTTCTCTAATACTTGCTAGTAATAATTGTGGACCAGCGTGACACAAATATGTATGTTTATATTGAAATAAAAGTAAAGTGAATGTATGTTTACTACAGAGGAGAATGGGGTGCTTCTTATCGTATGTAAAAACGTTAGAATTATTTAATCTGCCTCCTACTCTGATCAATGAATCATCATCACAAAACAAATTAAGTCCAGCCATATTACGCGAAAATTTAATATTCGTAATTTTATTTAATAGTGAATTGTACTCTTGAGGAAAGGAATCAATTTGAGATAAACGCGCAAGTAAAATAGTAGACTTACGAAGTTCAGTCATAGACAAGGAGCCTTGCTTGCATTCAGTTTTACACCTAGTGTTGTGAATAAAACGCAACACATACGCAGCTGACCGTATCATTCGAATAAAAGACGAAAATTTATCAAATGGAAATACATTGCATAAAGAATTTAAAATTACTAATTTATGTGATTTGAGTTCTGGTAAATCATTTAAAGCTACATCCGAGCTGTATTCATAATGAGCGTCGAGAATGAACCTTGGACCGTTCCACCACAAGTCGTTATTAATGAGCTCCGTTACGGTCACTCCGCGTGATAACAAATCTGCTGGGTTATGCACGCCTTGAACGTGTGACCAAGTGCAACCAGAAGTCAAATCATTGATTTCAACCACTCTGTTTTGGACAAATGTCTTCAAGAAAGTTGGATGTGTACGCAGCCATCCCAAGACAATTGTGGAATCAGACCAAAACAATATTTTATTAAACGTTAAATTGATTGAATCGTTTATCTTTTTATAAAGACGCGCACCTATTAATGCACCGCACAGTTCAAGCCGCGGTATGCTTACCGGCTTTAGAGGCGCGACTTTACTTTTTGCGCATAGTAATTTAACAACAACTTGGTTCGATTGCTCACAAACGCTACGTATATATGCGCATGCGCCGTAAGCCTCTTGTGAAGCATCCGTGAATATATGTAGTTGTAAATTATGTGCGTACTGCGTGGTTACATGACGGGGAACGCGTATATTATGTAAATGTTTCAAAGAAGTTAATATTTTACTAAAAGAACATGCTAAATCAGCGGGAACTGGGTCATCCCAGCCAATTTTACGAAGCCAAAGTTTTTACATCAATATCTTTGTAATAATAATATTAGGTGCTAGCAGCCCTAGTGGGTCATAGACTTGTGAAATGATTGAAAGTATTTTTCGTTTAGTAATTTGAATAACATCAATATTAGTGTTTAAATTAGACTTAAAATGTAACTCGTCACTGCTGTTACACCAACCTAACCCGAGCGTTTTACATTGTATATTTTTATCGAGTGATAATGACCTTGTAAAACTATCTGACGAATCAATATCGAAATTAAATGTCCACTTTCGCAACGGAAAACAACCTGATTTTAGAACATTACTAATATTTTGACACAACGACATTAACCTTTGTTTATTATTGTGCGAAAATATTAAGTCATCACAATAAAATGAATTTAAAATTAATGAAGAAACTTCTTCATCATCACATTCGACAGCTAACTGTCGCAAACATCTCATGGCAAGATACGGAGCAGAAGATGTGCCGTACGTTACCGTACATAATTGATATATGTTAATCGGATCTTGGGCATTCTCTCGCCATATAATCTGTTGTAAATTGCGCTGATCAGGCTGGACAAGAACCTGACGAAACATCTTCTCCACATCAGCGCAAGCCACGAATGTAAACTGTCTAAAACGCAGAAGAATGCCCAATAAATCATTCAGTAACGGAGGACCGATGAACTGTATATCATTCAACGATTTGCCAGAAGATGTCTGCGCACCCGCGTCAAATACTACTCGGAGTTTTGTAGTGTTACTTTCTCGTTGTACGCAATGATGGGGTAAAAAGTAACATGGCGATGAAAACGTATCAATACGTGTCATGTGTCCTAACACCAAATATTCTTTTAAAAAATCCGAATACATCTGTTTTAACACGGGCGAACGATCTAACTTTCGTTCTAAAGCAAGAAATCTTTTTTTCGCTAATTCATATGAGTCGCCTAACGAATCAGCTGATTCACGTAACGGTATTCGAACCGCGAACCTACCGTGATTGTCACGAGTGGTGGTGGAGCTAAAAATATCCTCACACAGTCTTTCGTCTGCTGTAAGAATATTATTTATCGACTTGCCGATATCAACTTCTTCTAATTCCCAAAAACGTTTAATTTGATCATCAAGTGAATTAGAAAATGCACAACAAATCATATTATTCGAGTGTTTATTTTTAGAATGACGATTTAGGGATAACGCACCCGAAATAATCCATCCTAAATACGTATTTTGTAAGTAAGGCCCACTCGGTAAACGTATTAAACCTTCCTGTAATAAGCTCCAGAATACATCAGCTCCTATCAGCATATCGATGTCTGATGGTATGTGATAATCTGGGTCCGCGAGTGTAACGTTGTGCGGTATTTGTAATAACTGAACATCAACGTAAGTGTTCGGTAGACTAAAAGTAATTTGAGGTAAAACGGAACAGTGTAAATGTGTACTAAAATTACTAATTCTCGAACGTATAAACAAGTCACAGGATTGTTCTGAACGCAGAACACTATTACCTATGCCAGTTATGGTGAGAGTGGACTGTATGGGTGATAAACGCAACTTTTTGCAAAGTGAATCTGTAACGAAACTTCTCTGGCTGCCACTATCGAGAAGGGCACGCGCAATGATGTATGTGTTGTTATGATAAACTTCGACGAGCGCAATTGAAAGCAAAACCTGTTCTAATGTTATAGACTGCACGGCTTGCTTAGAATGATTACTATGTGTTAATAATGAAGATGCGTTCGTACGCACACATGTTTTCGCATCGTCGCCGCTTGAGTCAGTGTGCGTGTACGCAGGATTAAAATGAAGTGAATTACAACTTGTGTTATTATCGAAATGAATGAGACTATTATGTTTTTGTGAACATTGCTTACAGGACCCATACTTACATTCCTCAAGTGAATGTCCAGTACGTAAACAATTAATACATATCATATCTGCTTTGTTAGACACGAAATTATATCGATCTTGCACAGATAAATTCAAAAATTTTATGCATGAATACAGTGCGTGATCGGCATTGCACATAATACACTTAAGAGCGCACGACGACTGCCCCGTATGTTTACCTACTCGAGATGGTTGCTTATGTGAAATAAAAGAACGTAATTGTTGGGCAGATTGTGGAGTGTTAACTGTAGATTTTTTTAAAGGTTCAGTAATATACCTGTGACCTTGGGCTTGCACCATATCCAAAACATCTGAACGATCCTTTAAAAACTGTAATAAGTCATTTAATGTAACTTTGGAATCTTTGCAAAATGAACTTTTTTTATTCTCCCATTCTTTACATGTATTTGTATCTAACTTAGTGACTATCAAATAAATCATCAGTGTGTCCCAATATTCTGTGGGCTCAACCATTACTTTTAATGATCTCAAGTTTTTCAATACGGAATCAATAAGTTTTCTAAGTTGAAAAGGCGATTCTTTTATTATCGTTTGTAAGGAAAACAGAGATTTAACATGATTGTTAATTATTAACCTATTGTTATCGTATCTATTGGTCAACAAGTCCCATGCCACATGATAATTATCTGAACTAAATTCTAACGATTTTATAACAAGTAAAGCACTCCCTTTCAATGAAGAACGTAAATAATGAAATTTTTGAATTGGATTTATTTCCGTTGCATTGTGAATCAAAGAAATAAATGTATCACGGAACTCCAGCCAGTTTTCAAATGAACCGTCAAAGGAGGGCAACGAAATTGTAGGCAATTTAATTATGTTGTTTGTATTATGAGAACATTTAGTGGATATAACTTCCCGTTTGTTAGCAATGCATTTAGCCAACGACATTGTTGTGTAGTATTGAGACTCAATGGATTCTCTAATCTCTAACTGTGGTAACGACTCTGTCTCGTCAATAATATCCTCGATGTGAGATTGAATATCTAAAAATTCTTTAAAAACTTGTTCAGTATTAGTTATGCGCAACTGCAACTCAACAATTTGCTCATCGAGTAATGAGGTTTTGTCTAACGAATTAATGTATTTCACAAAAAGAGTGATTCTACCACGTAAACTGCCTCTTTTCTTAATTAAATCACGTAAATCAAGATCTAAACCCATTTTGGTGGCCATGTAGAAAACAGAAATAAGTAGGTACTTACAAGTATCACTGAAAATGAAGATGAAGCTCACGTATTCACGGTTACTGTAATGCAAATAACACGGTATTAATACAACTCGAAACCTATCCAATATCCACTCGCTAAACCTCTTTGTCCCAGGATTCTTCGAAGTATTTCCTCGTAAGATTTCGCCGTTGGCTTGTAGTTTGGAACTTGAAAATGTGCTTATAATCCGGCTCGAAGGACCAATGTTGGTCATCAATGTAGGAAGATGAAATGAGAAGGCTGTCCAACTCCAGTCCAAAAATGGTATATTAAAATTAATGATTTTACAAACAATAATAATTAAAACGCAAACGCTCTCAGCCGTGGTTATCGGTGAGGTGAGGATGGCCGCAGCGGTCGCGGCAATGTCGCGTTCCCTCCGCCCCCGCTTCCCCTCTCAGTTAGGAGCCTTAACACACCCCTTTTTTTAAATTATTCCTTTTTTCGTCCTACTTTTTTGTGCATATGATTAGCAAAACAAAACATGGTTATAAATTATTTTAAATCTTTTCGTTGTCGGGCTCGTGATATCAGGCAATCATAAGCCCAAAGTTTTGCCAGGAGACCAATGAGGTATTTTAAATTATTTGTCAGCCGACAGAACAAAAAAATCCAGCCAAAAAAAAAACGGCAGAAAAGGAACATAATTTGGGACGAAAAAGGAATTAAACTAAGAAATTAATATTTATTCAAATTTAGGGGTATGCTAGAAACAATTTTTATGTATGCGTATTTCTACGTTTAGGACGAAACATGAGGGACGAATGCGGAAAACCAAAACTAGTCAACCCATTTTAAAAATTCTTTCTCCATTAGAAAGCTGTATTATTTTCGAGTAACATAGGCTATATTTTTTAATGTACTGTTACTAACATAACCTAAGCTACCTTTACGCGAGTGAAGCCGCGGGCAATAGCTAGTTTTTTATAAATAGTGTTTAAAACAGTTCACATTATAAAAGCAGGCAAGAGTTAAATCATCATTTACAGTTTAAAAGTACTCCGTGTGCATGTGTAATAATATTAACTTTTTAATCCCAACTGCGATCGTCGAGATTAAACAGTTAATATGCTTTAACTGTAATTGTGCATGTAATGTCGTGAATTTTCGCCTTTGCTTCATTTATTTGCCTATCATAGTTATCATCTATACTAAAGTCATAAAGAAAAATATTTGATTTCTTGTTTGTAAGGATTTAACACAGAAATGACTCAACCGATTTAAAAAATTCTTTCCCCTTTAGAAAGCTTTATTATCACTGAGTAACATGGCCTATATTAAAAATTTTAAAACAGTACTCTTACTGACATAACCTAATTAACTTTTACGCGAGGCGTGCAAACATTAGTCACTAATACGGTAATCCGACAGAGTGATAGCTAAATCATTTAATTTATTGGTTTGTAATAAAAGAAAGAAGTACGTGGCTCAGCCCGCTTTACTCTTACGGGTTTATATATCGAGATAAAAAGGTACTATGAGTGTAGCCAAGGCATGGTCTATCCATGAGCCAAGTTTCATCCAAATCCGTCCAACCGTTTACGTGTGATTGATTAACGAATTATCAAGACATCTTTTTATTTTCAAAGACAACTCTCGCTTACTTTAATTCCTGTGTCGCGGGGTAATTTACAAACATTCAAACAACGGACACAAAGACCACCTACACTCGGAACTAAGTACCCACTATTTGTGGATCACACAAATTTTGTCCCGTGTGGGATTCGAACCCACAACACTCGGCGCAGTGGCAGCGGCGAGGCGAGCACATAAACTACTACGCCATCCATGCCGTCAAATTAAAACAAAGTGTGAGATAAAAAGGAACTATGATTTAAGCCAGACCATGATCCATCTGTGGGCCAAGTTGCATCCAAATCTGTTCATACATTTACGCATGTTTGAATAAGATATATCCAGACATTTTTTTAAATCTTTTATTTTTATAATAAGGGCCGATTCGACCGGGGAATGACTACCCTCTCACAGAATTTCGACGTGAAGTAGCAGTATTCTTTCTGTTGTGTTTCGTTCGGTGAGTGAGAGTGCCGGAGGACCAATCATCATCTTTCCCCCTTCCCGCTCCTTCTCTGTCCCACTTCCTTTCCTAAAGGGTCGGTAACGCGCAAGTGATGTCTCTGGTGTTGCAGGCGTCCGTAGGCTACGGTGACCATTTACCATCAGGTAGGCCGTATGCTAGGTGGCAACCTAAGCCGTATACAAAAAAAAAACAGGTATGCTGCCAAGTTTATCAGATTCAATTATAATATGAGCCTGGTATGTAAACTGTTTCACTGCTGAGCACATGCCTCTTCTTAGTATGAGAAAGGTTAGGTCATAATCCACTTTGCTAGCTCAACGCGTTTCGGCAGACTTCACATATCTTCATGAACATTATAGATAACTCTTAGACAGGTAGGTTTCCTCCCAATGTTTTCCTCGATCCAAAAAGCGAGCGATAATTAACTATAAATTTATTAATACATACATAACTTCGAAAGGTAAGTGGTCGAGACTCGACTCGCAATTCGAGACCTCTGAGTGGCAGTCTTACGGTCTCCCGCTAGGCTTTCGCTGTTATTTATTATTTATCCGTTGTAATTCATGGTATTTATATATTTTTCTCTGTGACTACACATTACATTACTCGTACACTCTATTTGTTGATTATACTAATAATCAACAAATACAGTGTACGAGCATCACCACATAATTCTAATTGCTTTACTGTTGTATTGTATTATCAATAATAGATATGTCGCACGACTTGCTGACGATACAAGTCTGCATAAACAAATGCGTCAATTATTGCTTAATACTAGCCAACTTGTATTTATCTTTACAATATATATTTAGTACAATAAATACTCTGGTTATTTACGTTCTACAACACAGCATATCTCAGTGTACGGGTAAAATGCTCGCACATAGATCAACTATCACCTGATTCTTAATCTTATCGCTAATTAGAGTTTGTCCACGGCTTCATTCGCTCGTGAAAAGCACTTTTTTTCTGAAAGATGACAAGTCCCTCTTTGTCCTTTTGTGTAACATGTATGCTTAATTGCATGATTATCTGCCGCGATAAGGTAACAAATTCATTAATAATATTAGTAAGCGTAAAGAAAAACCACTCGCAATAAAAGTTTCATGACGCAAACAATACTGTCGTCTATATTTATATAGCTATTAGTTAGACGATAAATAACGTATCGTCCACTTAAATTTGCGAGTGCCCAAGAGAATTCAATTTCCATCAGATTTAATTACTTGTGTAATAAAATTTTCACGTAACATGAACAACGAGAGTTAATTTTGTTTCAACCTAAAGTTTATGTAAAATACTATACTGTCAACTGACGAAGAATTAAGGCTATTTTCCATTTAATTAACACAGTTGCGCATCAGTGACGTACAATTAATAATGTCTGTGCGCGTTTTCCACTGATATTCAGTACGTTGGTAGGCAGCAAACCGGTCACCTGTGTATTCTGTGTTGCCGCTCGGTACTTAACAATTGTCAAAACGTTTCTCAAAGTTTTCACTAAAAAATGTTTAGTTGTAAAAGGTGTGAAATTGAAGCTCGCCATGGAGTCACCTGCTCTTTGTGCGCAGGACAGATCGACTGTCCCTGTGCGGGCATAACCGAAGGTGATTGGAAAAAACTTGGGGACCGCAAAATAATTCGGAAGTGTGCAAGCTGCAAATCATTAGCGGCAGCTAGTCCGCGCACCAGATCACTCAAATCATCATCAGCAGATTCGGAGAATATCTTAAGTGAGCTAAATAGATTGTCTACCCAATTAGAGTCACTACTAGCATTGGTAGACAGCGTAAAGGCCATACAAGCTGAGCTTATCGAAGTCAAGGCTATAAGAGCGGAATTCTCGGATGTTAAGTCCGCCATCCATTTTGTTCATGATGCCGTAGAAACCTTTTCAAACAAGGTATATTCTTGGGCAAAGTAAATGGACCAAATGAAGAAGACAAAGGAGGATTTGTCTTTGTTAAGCGAACGTGTTGACAAAGTAGAGAGCTTGCATCGAGAATGTGAGCAGCGGTCCAGGATAAACAATATAGAAATCAAGGGAGTGCCGATGTCCAACTTAGAAAACTTATTTGTTATTATGGCCATCAACTATATTGCCAGAGTGCCAATGCGTAACGAGAAGAATACTAAGAACATCATATGTTCAGTCCATAGTAGTTACGTAAAAAGTAACATTATAGCGGCCGCGAAAAAATAAAAATGTCTTATAGCTACCGATCTAGGTCTCCCGAATAAAAACAGGATTTATATTAACGATCATTTAACATTTGAGAACAAAAACCTCCTAAACAATACCAAATTAAGAGCTAAATAACGTGATATTGAATACGTGTGTGGGTCAATGAATGTAGAATTCTCGTAAGAAAAATCTGACCTTGCCGATACATCACATCAAAACAGAGCAAGACATAAAAAAGCTTTTTTCGTAAATATTTCGGTGCAACATTTAAGAGGAAACACCACGGGCGAGAGAATTGAAAAATAGGTATTTGTAAAATCTATTGCTGTCGCGCAGTGCCCGCAGAGCGTGATAGAGACAACTGCACCTTGGACCGAAAATACCTATAAAAGTACACAAAATCAACGTTTCGTAGTCCCCTGATTCCTTCTCCAACACTTGACCGATTTAACTACTTATTTCATTAAAAATTGAAGAAAGGCTTTGGCCGTGTTTCTATGTTTTTCTTTTTTTATATAATTTATTCAAATTTGTTTTCTGGATGTTTGAACACAGCGGAAAATCTGACCAATTTTTAAGGCTTTTGAAGGCTCATATCTCTTTTAATAATTAATTAATGAAAAAAAGGAAAACATAGGGACATGCCAATAGAGGCTATACATGTTATTTTAAAATATTATTGTTCTACTGGCATTATCCAGGGAGGAAACAGGGGACTACATTTGTATGGAAAAACGGCCCTTGTGTTTCCTCTTAACGCTCGCCAGCTTTTTGTTCTTTTGTCGCTGGGTGTCAACCGGTCCGCACATGTTAACTTTTTTAATTTTGAACATTGTTTACAGGTAATTGACATCGCAATTCGGTTTTCTATGCTCATTTATTTAAATAATAGTAAACATTTTTTTGCCTTTTCTTGCTCATTCGTTTATGCACCTAATATATATATATGTTATAATTTATTTATTTATACAAATGTAGGTACATTTGTATAAATAAATAAATTATAACATAACATATATCTGTCCTTTGTTACTTTGCGAAATCGGGCTAAAACATTAGAAAACAACTATTCGATAACTACATTACTAGCTAGAATTGAAAAGGATATATGTAGCAACCCGCAAGCTTATTGGTGTTATGTAAAGTCAAAGAGACAAGCCAACTCTTATCCCTCAGTACTACATTTTGGTCAACGTTACTCGAGTAATGATTACTTATGCTCTAATTTTCTTGAAGAGACAGATACTAATAATGCTTCTTCGTCCCTAGGAGTGTTCGAACGTTTCATTCGCGGTTTGAATATGTCACTTCAGATATTAATTCTATCGATATATATGTGAAGATCAAATCATGAGGCTCCTTGAGCTGGTAGACCTAAACAAATCAGCGCACCCAATATTCCACCCGTGTATATAAGGAATTGCGTGAAGTCTTACTGTTCCACTCTCAATCTTTTTTAAGCTCTCAATTGAAAGGGGAGAAATGCCTGTAGTCAGCATATATATCGCCAATACATAAAACTCTAAAAGTCTTTAAAAGTTCCGTTGATAATTACAGGCAGACCTAATAGCTTTGCATGTTCGCTAAAATATTTAAAAATATTCATATACAGGTACCTATACGCCGCTTTAAACTCAATTTTATCGAACACCAGCATGGCTTTTTAAAAGGTCGGTCTACGATATCGAACATTATTGTTTTTAGCGAGTACATTACGGATTCTATGGCTCAAAAAGCGCAAATTGACGTTATATATACTGATTACCGAAAATGTTTTGATCGAATACATCATGCTACGCTATTGTCAAAGCTATTGTCGATGGGTATTTGCGGCAATCTCTTAAGATGGTTCTCGTCTTATGTTGACAATGGGTGTCAAATTGTAGTACTGAATGGGTACTCTTCCAGATTGGCTCGCATTCCTTCAAGCGTTCCTCAAGGGTCCTTACTAGGGCCACTTTTGTTTAACATTTTTATTAATGATATCAATTCATGCTTCACATACTCTAAAATATTATTATATGCAGATGACATCAAAATAATTTAAAAAATATCCATCCCTGTAGACACTCATTTATTACAGGACGATCTCATGCGCTTTCAAGACTATTGTCAGTTGAACAAACTGGAGCTAAACGTCACTATGTGTTACGTGTGTTCATTTACACGCAAACATAGTCCCATTTACTATAATTATAAGTTACTCCACACTTCCTTAACCCGAGTCCACACCATTAGGGATCTGAGAGTGGTTTTATTTGACAAGCATATTGATAGTTTAGTAAGTAAGGCCTCAACAGACTGCAATGCAGAGGGTCTCGGGTTCGAACCCACGTCGCGCACCTCTAACTTTCGGAAGTTATATGACTTTTCGAGATGATGTACGTATTGATTGACAATTATCGCCTGCTCCTTGCCTCGGAAAGTACGTTAAGCCGTCGGTCCTTGCTGCCATGAACATCTATGGCAGTCATTATTGGGGCAGTCGTCACAAAAGATCCCACTGGGTCGAAGTATCGCCGGTCTGTACTGGCTGGTTCCCACACAAGATAAGATAAGTAAGGTCTCTAAAGCGCTGAGATTCCTACTTAGAGTTTCATCAGACATTAAGAAAACATTAAGACCCAAAAAAAATTATATTGCTGTTTGGTTCGTTGTCATCTCGAGTATGGCTTTCAAGTGTGGAATCTGAACAATGATATATACGTAAGTCGACATGAAAGAATACAAAATAAATTTCTGCATTGAAATATCGGGCAAAATTTTATATTTTTATAAATACTTTAACCGTTGAGAAATGTTTCACGTTCTTCCTTGCTATAAGCGAAGAAAATCGATAGATCTTTCTTTTCTATGTAAAGTGATGAACGGATCCGTTGACATACCTGATTTGGTAAGCAAATCGGCCTACGAGTACCGTCTGTATTCCTACGCAGTTCACACCTGCTGTACACTCCCTTGGCAAGAACAACATATAGGCAAAACTTATTTTTAATTAGAGCATGTCGAACGTACAATGCTGCGAGCCAGGACGTTGAATGTTGATATCGATATTTTTAATACCAGCATTACTAAATTGAAAAAGATATTGTGCAATTGGTACTTTGGAGTCAGCACCTAAAGATGTACTTACTATTAAGTGTAAATAACAATAATGTCTAGTCTATAAATTGCTTTTTCATTATGTAAGTAATAAGGTTTAATGTTTACCAATGTAATTATTTTATTAGTTATATGAGTATCTATAAGTGAAAACTTGTAATTGGCCTTCCTTGTCATATTGTTCTATTTATTACTTTAATAGCTATAAAATAAAATCAAATGCGAATATAAAAATAAATATAAAAATAATAGCTACCTACCATTAAGTACGGAAAATATCTGAACTAACAATTAATGGTGTTGAAATTTCAGTTCATGCCGGTCGTAATTGGACAGAATTCGAACGATGAGTTGGCGTTGTACTTTATGGATCCGAACCCTTTTTCCAAGTCTTTAACGGGCAAACCAAAGTTGAAGTTAGTATTGTAACTGTTGTATGTTTATATTTGGTCAGTTTATATTTTACTACTAGTCTTAATTGAGACATAGCTGAAAGTAGTTTAGTTATCATTATCACTGAGTAGAAAATTTAAGTTATTTCTACTTCCTCTATTATGTTATTGACGCTAATGTAGGTACATATATTTGTAAGACTGTTGGTTCTTCTCGAGACGAATAAAAAAATAAACAACCTAATTTTTTTTTAACGTCAGTATAGTATGAGTTAAAGTACAGTCCTTAAAATATAGCTTGATCTCTGTGACAATTGACTACGAAACCGAGGAAGTAACTTTGAACAAGCGTCATGTTTACAATTTTTTTTTGTATCACCTATATTTTAATTTTTTACGTGCTAGTTTTATCACAAATGAAGTGCAATACATTATAAATATAAAAAATCACACCTAAAATGTACCTCGTAAGTTCTAAAATACCTAGAAATCATTTTATAAAAATATGATGCTTACGCACGTACAAGGTCATACTGGACTGAGAATAAGATAGAGATGTGACAGTCGATAAACGTAAATCTATAAGCGATCCCATTAAATTATTATAAAAGAAGTAAAACTAATACAGTACCTTTATAAAAATATAAATATTTTTTTACAATTACTACACACAGCTACGTTATAAAATATATAAATTAGGGTATTTTAGTATTAATTGTAATATTATATATAATTATAATATTTATTGCCTCAGAGTAAATAATAATTCTATGTACTCATTATTGACAATTAAGTAAACATTTTATTTATAAATCAGTTGCAATCGATCGATTGATCTAACGTCTGTCGCTATTATAGCAATACTACCGCTGTGCTGTCATGTTGGTTGCTGAAAATCATTCAGTACAAGCGCCGACACCATGCTAAGATTTTTTATTTTTTGGTGGTTATTCAGTTGAGTATTATTGTTACGTTTTATTGTTAAGTTTTGTTGTATTTTCGTTAATTTTGTTGCTTTCTGATATCATTATGCCAAAAAGGGCAATAAAGACTGTTCTGAACAGTGAATGACGTGAGTTTGTGGTTCGCTTACGGAAATATTTTGAGCGCGTGAACCAAAATGGGGGATCGCTGTTACCGTTGTCACAAGTGTGCGATCGAGTTGCTGACACTCTTGGCGTTGGTAGAGCTACAGAGGTTCACATCAGTAAAGAAAAATATAGAGAAAGATCAAGCGAGGTCGTAGAGGAAGACGCTGACAGGCAATTATGACCGCCAAATAAAAAAGAAAAAGCTTCTTGGGTCACGAATATCGACGATTTTGATGCCGCTGCCATTCGTAATCATATTTATGCATATTATACCCGTTGTGAATTTTCAACACTTAAAAAACTGAGTGCGTCTCTCAAAGACCCAGATTTCTTCAAAGGAAGCTTGCCAAGTCAGTCTAAAGTACTGAAAAAGATAAAAATATAAAAGTAATAAAAGGAAATTTGTAATGGAGAGAACGGACATTGCTCTTGCCCGTATTTATTTTTTGTGGTAGATCAAAGAGATCACTGATTGGGACAAGATAGTTTTTCTCGATGAGACGTGGCTGAATGCAAACCACACACTCTACAAGTCATGGACAGATGACAAAGCCGAATCCATCGTGAAGGTTCCTGAAGGCAAGTGCCAAAGATTAATAATTGTACATGCTGGAAAATCAGCTACTAGATATCCATCACATTATCGTGTAGTGACAATGGTGACGAATTAGTTATATATAGTCAGGCGCAGGTATGCAGTAGCGCGGCATGGCAGTCTCCCCGCAACTACTTTTATTATTTATAACTGGTACCGATAAATATACATATATCCATATCTACCATGAATAATTTCATTTGGAGTTAATTAAGCTCTGCAATGGTAGTGATCGATATCTACCACCACCAAATCCCTATGTTTTCTTAAATATATGTTTATGTAGATATTATAAAATGTAATGGAAGTAAAAGTTATTCAAACCAAAGCATTCATTTACAACATAAAAGTCATACCGACTCTCTTTTTTAACCTTAAACGAGAAAGTAAACAGGCGATTTAAAAGAAATTTATATATATATATATATATATATATATATATATGTTTTTGTCTTGTAAGGTTGAAATAGATATGACGTTTTCTTGCAAATAAATGCTTTTCGGCGATATATTTGCCTTTATATTTTTACGTCTTATTTTAGATGTTCGTTTGGTAAGCCATATTCTGTAAAAAATGTAGCTACCTACATTTTACGATCCGTAGGAAGAGACTTTTAAAAATAGGACAGACAGTCGGGGTAGGATTTGTAATAGCATTTCGGTGTCATCCTTTGTGTTTGGTATCCTAAATATGGAAAATTCTGCTCATGTCTTTGAGTATATAGCTTTGCGTACCCGATGCAACCCGTGTTTTGTCTTTAGTTTTGTAGTACGGGTCTAGTTTGATGAAAACCGAGGTTAGGCGGTATAGTTACATAAAACGGTAATGAAAAATACACACATCAAAAGTGTCTAGGGATCAAGGTCATTTTTAAGAATAAAAAGCTATCAAATTAATATTTGGCAAATCTAGTCTTACAGACTAGCTTTTTACTTTAATTTCTATGTTTAACTTATTAAAATAACCCTACATTTTTGAAAAGAAGGAAATTTGAAATTTTTTCATATTGTTTAAAATTAACCTAAGTTAATGTCGTCAAGTAAAGTAGGAAATATAGGCAAAAATGAGGATCTTTTATAATTTTTATTTTCAAGGTTATCAAATTAATTGTCTTTGTTTCCACCATTGACACGAATAACACAATCACAGCGATTTGGCATGCTTAAAATCAGTTCATCAAAATCACTTCGAGGAATGGCCGCCCACGTTCTTTCTAACGAGTCAAAAAGTTGTTGTGGGGTATGTATGGCATTCGTACTCGGCACAGAGCTGTTCTTTGGAGCATATCCCATGCGTGTTCAATTGGGTTGAGGTCTGGAGATTGAGCAGGCCACGGCAGGACGTTAATACGAGCATCGGCAAGAGTACATGTTACAACTCTAGCCGTGTGTGGACGTGCATTGTCATGCATTAGTAGAAATGAATCATCCAACGAGTTTCACAAAGGGATGATCACGCCTGAAACAGTCCTCTCCGCATTAATCTGAGCATTGAGGTTGCCCCTGATCCAAGTGAGATCGGTTCTGCCATCAATCCAAATATCGGCCCAAACTATTATTGTTCCACCTCCATATGAATGAACTTCTTGACAAAATTTCAAGCGTTCTTGATATCCAGAAGTCCTCCAAACCCGAGTACGTCTTGTATCTGCTCCCACACCGAAACGAGATTCATCGGAAAAGCAAATACAACGCCAGTCTTCTTCCTCCCAATTTCTGTATTCGCGAGCCCATTGCAAACAAGACCTACGATTGTAGGGTGCTATAGGTGAAACCCTCAGCGGCCTTCGGGAACGCAGACCCACTTCACGTAAACGATTTCGGACGGTTTGGTCGCTTATCAGCAAGCCTGAAGAGCTGTGGAGCTTCGTAGTTAATATCATGGCGGTCTTGTCTGCGAGTGGTGATGTGAGATCGTCCCCCATGTCACTCGGTCACGTTGCCCGTGACACCATAGCGTGTCCAGAGACGACTTATAACGCTCTGTGTAGTGCCAAGAGCGACAACCACAGTACGTTGCCTGGAACCAGCTTGCAACATTCCGACGGTTCTCATCATCTTTGTCGTGTTGTTTGTGTTAAATGATGTCTTCGCTCCATATTGATGCAGTTTTTCCAGTTCCGATATAGCAATTGTAATGGTTTTATAAAATGCTATTGCACACTTTTATAGAAATCCTGATAGACAGATGATTTCCTGCACTTAAAGGAAATTTAAAAAAAAATTACCTGTGAAAATCAATAAAAAGAACCAATTACAATAAAAAAAAGTTAATAATACCCAATTGCGTTGAGCCTCTAAAATGTATTCGATCTCTAGACACTTTTGATGTGTGTAAATATCATACAAACAAAAATATATCGATAGTACATTCATTGAGCATTATTAGCTTCAACTTTAGGTACTCTATAATACTTTATATCTTCGGCAATCAATAGATCTAGAAATATTTTGGTTACAATAGCAATCAGATTAGTGGATATAGGAATGTATTATAATTCACATGGTACGAAATAGTAGAGAAACGCAATATTATTATAATTAGGCTTTGCCCACGGCTTCGCTTGCGTTAATGTAGATTTAATCAATAAAGTTCTATCACTCGTGAACAGCATTTTTCTAAATGAACTGTAAACTGACAATATATATGCGAAATTTCATGATTATCAGTCGAGCAGTTAATGCGTAAAGGTCATAGCACACATATCAACTCGGAAACGGATCGTCACCGTATCAACTCGAGTCGATCAGTATTCTTTGTATGTAACTCCCTACTGCAACGCACACTAATCAAAATCGTAACGTAATCGCATCGCCACGGGACAAGCTAGCAGTCTTCGCGCTTACAGGTCGTCGTCCCCAGGCTTACGTCTCTCCGTGCACTATTGTTATCGCACGTGCTGTCATTCACAAGACAACTATCAGTCGTGTTGTGCGCGTGTTTTTGGTTAGATTTCAAACAAAAAATAGCGATCAAAAAGGAATCATTGAAGCAGTGAGAAAATATCCATATTAATATTTATTTATTATTTAATATTGTCTTCTGTTTACGCGAATGTTATTCATTGAAATTAAACTACTTCATGATACTTTGAGCTCATTCTGCGTAAATAGAAACACCAATAATTAAATTATGTTCGGGTACTTTGAAATAACTACACTGGAACATTGAGACAACTACCATCTTAGTCTCCCCGTGACCATGGCTGCTGAAAAGCAACCGAAACGTCGGGGAAAGTGTAAACCAAAATAAATAGATTTAATAGTTTAAATAATTTTATTAGCTTATAAATTAGTAAAATAAAATCAATAGTAGTAGTAGTGTTGTACGGTTTCGTATGATAAATGAAAGATAAACTGATAGAATAAAAATAATTATATTGAAATAAACAGATTTACAACGGTTTTGATAATGATCGATACGCGGCGAAAGAGTAAATTGTGCGATAGATCGCCCGGAAAGCTGTTTGCAACTACTACTGATATATTGTTGATGTACTAATTTATATGTAATATGTGTTTCGCTGCGCATCGATGTCAGCATAAAACTGTAACTATTGACTATGTACGAGTTTTTATTGTGTATTAAATATGTACGGGTTTGCTCGTACATGCTCCCCCATAAAAAGAAGCAAATAAAAATTAACAAAATTCAATGTAAGAAAAAGAAAACAATAATATTGTAAAGTATATCCTAATGCTTAGTGTCTCTAATGATTGTAAAATCACTCACAACTTAGAAATGTTAGTATACGAGCCTAAAATAGGGGAGGTGGCTTTATCCGAGAGTCGTACACTTGCCACCTTGACCCTCTCACTTACACACTGCACTTCACTGTCACTACCGGTGACTCCTTGAGCCACGAGGGCGCCGGGCGTGGGCGAGTGCGCGGGCGCGGGCGCGGACGCAGGCGCAGGCGCTGGCGCTGGCGCTGCCCGGGGGCGCGCGGCCGGCGAACGCGCAGTGGCGGCAGGGCGGCGCGTGCGCGCACGCCGCCAAATGTACACGCCGAGTACTACAGCTGCTATGCTTATCACGCTGTACATCAACGTGTAATGATGAATATCATGCTTAGATAGGCTCTCTGCTAATGCTCCGTTTTCCTTCAAGATCTTTATCTTATCGTGAAGAGCTTCCAACTCGGCTTGATCGTTTTCTGTACTGGATTCATTCCAGTTATCACGTGGAATAGACACATTCACGAAGAAATTTATGGATGGGATTACTGGTGCATATACATTAGCTGTGATATCAACATCGCTCGATCTCTGTTCATGTGCGATTATTTCAAAATTGTCCGATTTCATTGTGCAGCCAGGCTCGATATAAATTAGACCGGAGTGAGTCAACTGATATGCGGTTATTTGATCTTCGCATAAAGTCCGTACACGACATTGACCGCAACAAAAATAAATATAATAATTGATAGAATAGGTTTCCAACCATATGTTTTTGCAAGGTTCAATACTAACTTTGCACTCTGCTTCTCTCGTTTGACAGAAGTCTTTATCTCGGCTTAATTTATATATAGGTGTGTGAATATGGCATAAATGCACATCGGTCAACAGGCAAGAATTCAATTTATTTTCTGTCATAGTTATGTATGCATCCTTTTTTATGTTGACCGCCACGAAATCAGAGACAGGTTGAACGACTATCATAGTGTTGTGATCCTTTTCTAGCGGTATAGGGACAAGCTTGAAGACCTCGTAAGTATCTCGACTTATTAACGGAATTTGTACCTCAAATATGGAATAATTCTTGAGCAACCTTACTTTAACGCGTAGAAGTTTGTAATGTTTTATTGTAATGCTTTCGATGGGTAGCATAACATCATTTGACAGATGACTCGCTATTGTACGAAGTTGATCTTGTAATTGTTGCACTGTTATAAGATGGGGATTAAAACGACCATGGTATACGTCAGTAATTGTGTCAATTAAGGCATTTTGTAAGTCTTTTAGATTATGTAACAAATTACTTGCGATACCACCCATAAAAGCTTTACTTGTTAAGCTTATATTTTGAATTTCCGATTTCAAGTTTGTTAAAGAGTTTTCCATGTTGGCTAACTGCTGTATTAATTCATGTTGTCGATGCATAGCAGACTCAGTACGTTTCAATAGACTAAATTCTGCTTCTATAATTGACGTTTGATTTAGCCAAAATGACGCTATATGTTTTTGATTATTGCGGAGAAGCGTGATATCTCTCTAGTACTGTTCCGTGAATCTAGTATCCAGTACGCCGAACAGGCTGTTTGCGATGTAACCGACACCGTCGATAAGACGGCGTCGCCACCTGTTCGGTCGCGTGTCAAAGTGCTGACTCAGTAACCTGTGATTGTTGTACTCGAGTTCATCGTACCCGTGTCGCAATTGTAGTAATATTATATCACAAGGTGTACGCTCAGATATCATAATACATGATTGTTCAATGGATTGTATGCTTTTGTTTAGAGCTGTAATACCTTCCCAATAAGGTTCCATATTGTAATATATTATCAATTTCCAATCGTCTCTTATGATTTTCATGTTTGTTAATTTGTCAAAATAAATATGTTGATTGTTTCTGAACTTGCTAATATTAAGGGCGCCTTGGGAAGTTGCTAACATAGTGAAAAATAATATGATAGATATAAACACAGAGGCGATGTTTAATCTTTTTACTTTGAATGACTTGGGATTTTGTTTGGCGTGATAAGTGTTTGATACAATGTTTGTCGTCTGTTTTGTTTGGATTTTCTCGGTAACGGGTAGCAAAGATAACTTTGTTATGGGACGTTTTAAGGTGCCATTTTTGGTTTTTAGCATTACGACTCGAACTCGCCCGTCGGAGCCAGGATATAGTTCAACGATTCTTCCCATCAACCATTTTCCTGGAGGAAGATTGTCATCGTGAATCATGACTACGTCGTTGATCTTGACGTTATTTATTACTTGTCGCCACTTGCTCCGTGCACTAATTTGTACTAAATATTCATTTTTCCATTTCTTC
This sequence comes from Catocala nupta, assembly GCA_963675205.1. Lineage (NCBI taxonomy): Eukaryota > Metazoa > Arthropoda > Insecta > Lepidoptera > Erebidae > Catocala > Catocala nupta. The sequence continues at coordinate 27,010,822 of OY776078.1, read as the reverse complement.
CAGAGATCTTGTACTATTCTTTGTGTCAGCTGCCACCGCGTCCTTAAATCTGTTTCAGGGTCATACAAAGTGACGTTTGAACCACCAGTGAGAAAATGAGCGGGCGTTAAGAAATCCAAATCGTCGGGATCTTCTGATATCGGGCACAGAGGTCTCGCATTGAGACAGCCTTCTATTTGAGTAAGTACTGTGTACAGCTCTTCGTACGTTAAAACTTGCTCGCCAATTACTCGTTTAAAATGGTACTTGAAGCTTTTTACAGCTGCTTCCCATAGACCACCGGCAGAAGGCCATGATGGTGCATTGAAATTCCATTTTATTTCCATTTTTAATACCTCTGATGATAATTCTTTGTTTTGCATGGTATGTAGTAGCTCTTGGTATTCTTGTTGCAATATTTTGTTAGCGCCACAAAGTTTCGTCCATTATCGCTGTAGATTTCATTGGGCGTTCCTCTACGAGCTGCCATCCTTTTCAATGCTGCTAGAAAAGCCGAGGTAGTTAGGTCACTGACGAGTTCGAGGTGAACCGCTTTCGTGACCATACATATGAAGACAGCTACGTATCCTTTGGTAGTTCTTATACCTCTACCTTTACTAGCTTTAACATAGATGTGGCCGGTAAAATCTACGCCTGTATGAGTAAAAGGTCGCGACGGATTGATCCTTGATTCGGGTAAATCTCCCATTATCTGAGGTTGAAAATACAGGTTTTGTTTTCTACAGACTACACAACTTCTGATCTGCTTTTTTGTAGCAGTGTTACCGCCCAAGATCCAGTACTTCTGGCGAATGAAACTCAGTGTTAATCGTGCTCCGGCGTGAAGCATTGTTTGGTGTGCATTTTCTATTACTAATTCTGTCAAGCGTCCATTGTGTGGAAGGATGATGGGATGCTGCTTGTCAATGCTCATGTTTGCTTTACTTAATCTACCTCCAACTCTCAAGATATCTTGTTTATCTAGGAATGGGTTTAAATTTAACAATTTGCTTTTAGAATTCAGTTTGCCATTTTGCTTTAATTCGCTTATATCTTTCCAAAACTCATCATGCTGAACTTGCTTAATGATTTTTTGCTTTGCTTTATTAATTTCTGCTAATGTTAAATATTGCCCATGCTTTCTTTCTTTATTTATAGAAATAAATCTTAAAATCCATCCTAGGATACGCAAAATCTTATTGATTGAATTGCATTTTTGTAATAAATTAATGATAATGCTTGATTCTTGTTTGATAATGGTATGCACTTGTTTGGGTATAATTTTGTTAGTTATCTCCTCTTCCGTTGTATATATCGTATGGTTTTTTTTCTTTGCGTCAAACGTCTGTAACCAGGCAGGGCCGTGCCACCACAGAGAGTGCACTTTTAACTGGGATACTGTCAAGCCCCTGCTCGCACAATCAGCGGGATTTTCTTGTGACTTAACATACCGCCAGCATTGTGGTGGTATGACTTCAGTAATTTGCTTCGTTCTATTCGCCACAAACAACTTCCACCGGCTAGGCTCACCCTGAAGCCACCCCAGCACCGCAGTGGAATCGCACCATCCAAATGTATCTATGTTGTAACCGGTTAAGCATTGTTTGACTTTTGCCATTAGTTTGCCAAGTAATAGCGCTCCACACAACTCCAATCGGGGCAACGATATTTGTTTGCTGGTCGGGACTAGTTTAGATTTCCCAGCAACTAAAGTGATTGTTTTTTCTGAATTACTTACTCTGCAGTATATAACACAGGCATACGACTTTGTTCAGGCATCACAAAAACCATGCAGTTCAATATTACTTGTTGATTGTGTACCGTACCATCTTGGTATGTCAAATTGGTTGATGTTTTCTAGGTCAGCCTTGAGTTTGGTCCATTCCTTACTAATGTTTTCGGGCACTGGTTCGTCCCACTGAATCTTTAATAGCCATGTCTGTTGGAAAATAATCTTTAATTTTGTAGTTACAGGTACAATCCATCCAAGTGGGTCGAATATCTTAGACATATCGGACAATATAATCCGTTTGGTAATTTTAGTTTGATGATAGGATTTGTGATAAAAATGTAAAGTTATCTTCGGTGGGATTCCAACGGAGACCTAAAGTTTTAGTTGTACCTAGTTGTTTAAAGTTCAAACCTTCCTGATCGTAATAGTTTTGTTTTTGTTGTTGCAGTAGTCGGCCATCATTAGAGATCCACTTTCTTAGGCTAAAGCCTCCTAATTTGAGTAAATCGAATAAATATTTTTGTAATTGTTTAGCTGATGCTAGAAAATGGCTACCGTGAACGACATCGTCCATATAGAACGATTCCTCGATGACCTTGGCTGCTTCAGGCAACTTGTGTCCTTCCTCCATTGCTAATTGTCTCAAAGTCATCATTGCGAGGAATGGCGCGGCTTTTGTTCCGTACGTCACAGTAGTAAGTTGATATTTATTTAGCTCTTGATATGGATCGTCTCGCCACACTATTTTTTGTAGGCGTTGGTCATCTGGATGGATCCAAATTTGTCTGAACATCTTCTCAATGTCTGCGGTAAACGCATACCGATATTGTCTCCATCTTAAGATCAAAAATTGAAGATCATGCTGCAAGTTGGGTCCAGTATACATTAAATCATTCAATGTTTTATTAGTAGAAGTTTTTGATGATGCATTGTAAACAACACGTAGTGCCGTAGTTGTAGAATCATTGCGTAATACACAATGATGCGGTAAAAAGCATTCAAGAGTCTGATTACACAATGCCGGTTTCATGTGACCTAATTGTTTGTACTCGTCAATGAATGATTTATATTCGTTAAAGATACGTATGTTATTATGTAATCTTATCTCCAGCTGTAGGAATTGGGCTATGGCTTTATTCTTAGATTTGCCTAAATATTCTTGATAATCTGGTTTCATTGGGAGTCTCACCTGGTATCTCCCGTCTTCCAAACGTGTAGTTGTTGCCTTATATGACTGAATGCATGCTATATCTTCAGACGATAATGTTTTATCGTCTGTGATATCTTCTATCTCCCAAAACTGCTGTATTTCATCAAGATCTATCTGAACGACATTACATGAGAGAGATTTCATGCCTCCACATAATATCCAACCCAGACGAGTTTGTTGTACAATAGGAAGTGACTCGTTGAGTCTACACATCCCTCCTAAGATAATATTTGAATATACATCGGCACCCAGCAGCATGTCTATAGGGCGACTTACGTTGTAATCGGGATCGGCTAATTCTAAATTGTCCAAAAATTGACATGCCATCTTAGGGAAGGTGTATGATGGTAAGTATTTTGTGAGATTTTTCATGATATACACATCGATATTAAATGAATAAGTGCTAATTGTTGACATACAATGCAATGTCATAGTTCCCTTGCAAATGTTTTCGCTATGTCCTATACCCGTAATAATATTCTGACATCTATGCCGTGGCAAACCTAACAGCTGTGCACCGTTTTCCGTAATAAGGGATGTTTGAGACCCCTGATCAATAAGAGCTCGCATTGTTTGATAAGTTCCGTCTGCCTTTTGAACCTTTAAAAGTGCAGTTGATAATAGGATTTCAGATAACATGTGTTGTTGCGCCACGTGAGTGTTGCCTTTTTGCACACGGTCGGGATTCGAACGCATATTATCTTGCTGCATGCTCATAGACGGTTTTGCAATATTATTCTGCTGATGATACGATTCGTCCAATAATGTATTGTGAAATTAATTGCATTGACGACAACGCTTTTTCGATAAACATGCCTTACCATTATGGTCATATAAGCAATTTTGACAGAAATTTAGGTTCGAAACATATTGCTTTTTCTTCATAGGTGTCATTTCCAAGAATTGTTTGCAAAAATACAAGGCATGTGTGTCATTGCAGACTGGGCAATTTTGAGTATCAAATTGCAATTTCCTGTCGCTTCGCGGTTGCAAAATATGTTTATTACCAGAGTATGTTTGTTTAAAATTATATGATTTTGAATGATTTGTATGGCTAATTCCCATTGATTTGCTGCCTGTAGGAATGGGTTTTTGATTGAAATTTTCTTGCTTTCGCCTGCTGACCTCCATGCTAGTGAATTTACCTTCTAAAAACATCAAAAATTCGTTCAAATCGGGTAATTCTCGAGGTTGTTTGATAGACGTATTATATTCAGTAAACGTCTCTGAATCTAATTTTTGACATAAGATGTGCACTACCAAAGGATCCCAGGATGTAACATCCACTCCTAAGTTCTTGATGGCGTTTAAGGTTTCCTGTGTGGTGTCATGTATACGTTTTATATGGTTGATGGATACTTGCTGTGATATTGGAAGATTTAACAAAATATTAATATGAGATGTAAAAATCATTCTTTTGTTGTCGTATCTATGATTTAATATATCCCAACCAATTATGTAATTCAGAGGTAATTGAAAGGTGTTGTATAAGACGTATTGCTTCACCTTTGACTTTCGTCTTTAGGAACTGCATCTTTTGAGCGCCAGAGAGTCCTGGGTTGCTGTGGATCGATTCAGTGAAGAGATCTTTGAAGGATGTCCACTGATGATAACTGCCTCCGAACGTCGGAATATCTATTTTCGGAGTGGCTTGTTCTCGGTGTGATACTGACCACATTTTCTTGTTGATAGCCTTTATTGCGTCATTATATGTATTCTCATATTTGATGTACGTGCTGTAGTATTCTTGATTTCTGTCTCCCAACTCGCTGTCCAATTCCCAATGTTGGGTATCTATTCTTGACCAACGATCCTGTACTGTCTTCAATAGGTGTTGAAATTCCCATTTCTCTGAGACAACTTCTAAATTGATCTTGGAAACAGTATGTTTAAAGGCCTTGAAATTGCTTAACTGTTTCCTCACCATTTCGTCGGTTTTGCTATTTGAGCCTTGTGCTTTTGAGATAGAACAGGTTGATTGTTGCGCGGGGCCTGGTACCGCTAAAGGAGTAGCAGGTCTTAATGATGGCGTTGACGGTCTGTCGTCTGGTCACTGATACTGTTGAATCACTCCTCGGATTTTCTCATATTTCTCTTTCACGCCCTCGTATTGTTTGGAAGTGAAATAACTATGAGTTTCGGCATATTCTATGCTGCGCAATTGCATATGGTTAGATTGGTAATCTTGCCAGTACGCATCCAAAGTCTCCAATTTTCGGCGTATGTAGTCCAAAGTTTTACGATCGGAGCCATCCTTTTTGAAATTGGTGTAAATCTGCTCTATCGCACCGAGTAGTTGTTGCTGATTTGCTAAAATGTCTTCCATAGACGACATATTGTTAAAAAATAAATGGAACGCTCTTACTTGAATGTCCAAACGGAGAGCCTTGTTGCTCACCAACTGGGGATCCTTGTTGATCCTTGATGATTGATGCTGCTACAATCCTGTACAGCACGCTTGCTGGCAGTACAAACACCCACAGAACTAGTTCAGTTCACTTCACTCGCGAAACACTGTACAATATCTGACTAAAACACTGCACTTATGTCCCAAGTGAAGGCTCGAAGGACCAAAATTTACGGTTTCGTATGATAAATGAAAGATAAACTGATAGAATAAAAATAATTATATTGAAATAAACAGATTTACAACGGTTTTGATAATGATCGATACGCGGCGAAAGAGTAAATTGTGCGATAGATCGCCCGGAAAGCTGTTTGCAACTACTACTGATATATTGTTGATGTACTAATTTATATGTAATATGTGTTTCGCTGCGCATCGATGTCAGCATAAAACTGTAACTATTAATATGTACGGGTTTGCTCGTATAAGTGTAATATTTTCAAAATTTTGTAATACAGTGCTAAATAAACATCGCGATAAAATCCGTATATAGTAGTTTAATTTCAATGAATATTTATTATTTATTTATATATGATTTAAGTGAGCGCGGCGTAAGCGCGGCGTGGCGTAGCCATAGCCGAGTCGACGTACCGGCGCTGTTGATCCGCTTTGGTTACATTACGGGGCAGCTGCCCATCTTGCCACGGCTGGAGTGGCTCTGGTTGTTGATAGGATTAAGATGTTGGGACTGGAGGTGGCGCTAGAAAAGTCCGAGGCCCTGTTATTTCATGGGCCTCGGTGGGCGCCGCCACCAGATGCCCACATCATCGTTGGAAGGGTCTGCATCAGGGTGGAGCCGAGTATGAAATACTTGGGGCTCTACCTCGACGGCTGCTGGAACTTTCACGTCCATTTTAGTTGCCTGGCCCCCCAGATGATGTCGGCGGCGGGAGCGCTTAACTGTCTGCTGCCGAATATCGGGGGGCCAAGTGTCGTCTGCCACCGCCTCTATTTGGAGGTAGTGCGGTCGATGGCCCTCTACGGGGCGCCTATTTGGGCCGACGCTCTCGGTCGCTAAAACGTCGCCCTCTTGAGGAGACCTCAGAGGGTGATGGCGATCAGGGTGTCGCGGGCGTACCGCACCGTCTCTTTTAAGGCGCCGTGCGTTTTGGCGGCATCGCCACCCTGGGAGTTGGAGGCGGAGGTCCAAGCGTAGGTATATTACTGGCGCGCGGACCTCCGACTCCATGGCGAGGTACCCTCGCACGGGGCGGTGGAGACGCGAAGGTCTCAGGCTCGACTGGTCCTTGAGGTGAAGTGGGCAGAAAGGCTGGCCCAGCCCCGCTACGGGGTGAGGACCGTCGAGGCTGCCCGTCCGGTGCTAAGGCAGTGGACGGACAGACGGCGCGGACCGCTTCTCACCTACCGGCTTACTCAGGTGCTCTCCGAGCACGGCTGTTTCGGAGAGTACCTCTGCAAGATAGCCGGTAGGGAGCCGACAACCAGGTGTCACCATTGTGAGTGGTGTGATCGGGGCACGGCGCAGCACACGCTGGAGGAGTGCCCGCCGTGGGCCGCGGAGCGCTGGGCCCTGGTCGTCGTGACTGGCCCCGACCTCTCGTTGCCGACCGTCGTATCCAAGATGGTCGGCGACGACAGGTGCTGAAGCATAATGAGCATCCCCGTTCCGCCGCCTCCTTCTGCGAGATGACAGTCTCGCAGAAGGAGGCGGCGGAACGGAGGCGTGAGGAAGATCCTTAAGCTCCGGATGTCCGCCGCTGGAGGAGGGGCGCAGGAGACGCACTTATGTCGCTTTCCTGCCCCCCACCTAGCGGCTCCGGGTGACAGGGCCTCAGGGGACCCTGCCAACCGTAAATTAAAAGCCCCGCGTGGGCGCGCGCGCTGTTTCCGCGCGCCTTCTAACGTCGAAAGGAGAGAGCGGTGAGGCTTTCCCCTGGGGACGAGAGGTGGTCGGGTCCGTTTGATCCGGCCCGCACTCACACGGGGGGAATCCTGCTATGGATGAATCTTTTAAAAGCTCCCAATTGTTCCCCTCCATTGGGTGAGAGAGGGAACACTCCAGGTTTTTTAGTGGGTATACTAGCACTTCATACTGAGAGTCCCACACACCCCGCCAGTGCCGTCCCGTGGCCGACGGACAGTGCATAAAGCATTTTTCCAGGGAAACAAAAATTTAAAAAAGAGTAAAGATTGACGCCTGTTTGACGGCGAGGCGAAAGGCGATACGGCGACGATCCCTTTCCGAGTGTGAGTGTGAGTGTAATATGTGTGCTATGACCTTAAAAGCGTAACAAATAAACTCACAAACATTTATATTATTAGTTAGAATACACCAAGAATCTCACGTTATGTATACCTATAAATAGACATAATAGAAGTCCGTATAGCCAACTATCGATAGCAAAGTAACGATTTGATTATTACTGTGTCTATGTTTTAGAAATAATAAACTTTAAAAAGAAACACAGTAAACGAATTCAACATAACAATAAATGGAAGAAAAGATGTATGAAGTTAGTCACTTGTTGACTAGCTTTCGTAAAAATTGTGGAGCTTTGACACTATGTATATACACTTCGGCTTCTTTTGTACGTGAAGATAAAAATCCTTTCTTTTTCTTTTTACAATAGACCACTCTCGCACTATGAATTATTTGTGTGTCGTTGGGGACTTTACAATAAACAACTATCTGGTGGATTAGATAATTATATTTTCGTCCCGTGTGGGATTCAAACTCACAACACTCGGCGCAGCGGCAGTGGCGAGGCGCCCATTTTTACACGTTAACAGTCCGTGTGTCCCTTAAGTGGTACACGGGGAGCGATTCCACCTGGTTCATGTACGCTGTGAGGCACACGAACCCTGTGTTACTCTACGGACTCTCAGACCATGCACTTGTCAAATTAGTTAGTGTTTTCTTGTGGACTTGTGGACCACTACATAAGCCGTGCAGTCTTACAAACTAATCCTGATTTGATGTACAGGGTCGTTTACGTGGGTGATACCGGTCCTAATAAGAATGTTTCGATCGCCGTGGAGACGGATAAAAGACTGAGCGACATCTACTACGTGTCTGATGCTCCGGTGGACCACATCGGTGAATCTGCATACATGTGCTTGCAACCGGGGAAGTTAGTATCTCTTTTTTATAGCCATGAAGGTAGTGAAGAATTTGGAGAAGGCTTTTTAGGCAGAAGCCTGGAGATGCTATAAACTAATTAGCAATGGGCAATTTCATCATAAAATAAAATTCGAAAGCTGTAGGACCGCGCATCCGAATGTCAATCAATTTAATGTCACTAATTATAAGGCTTCATTCACACGTACCATAACCACAACCACACCTCAACGACACCACGTGGGCGAGCGCAATTTTTTATTGAAAATGAATAGTAGAATTTACACGGACCACATTTTGCCGTCATTATCGACTACGTGGGTGATACCGACCACATCGCAACCACAACGTAATTACAACGCAACCACAACGTAACCACCAGGGATACCGCAAACTAGCGTCCGACCACATCGCAGACACAACGCTGCGTCGATGCACCAACGACTGTTTCCTTAACAAAAATCGGTGTCGAACTGTCTGTCTGCACTCGTGAGCATCATCGCGTCGTCGCAATCACATCGCAACTACTAACGACATCTCAATCACATCCACATTTTGTAGGAACCACAACGCAACTGCAAAAAGTTATAGCGACACTATTCACACGTAACCACTGCTTGGTCACCTTTTGTCACGACGATGTGGTGTGGTTGTGGTACGTGTCAATGAAGCCTAATTGGAATCATAATATATGCCGTATAATCTCAGATGATAGTAATGACCGTATTTTCTTATTTTATAGTTCTTCTGTAATGTGGCTGTTTCTTCTGTACGGCGGTACGTCATATGGCATGACAATGATTTTGTATATGTCAGCTACGGGAATGAGATTAGTATTAGTGCAGGACTAAATACTAAATCAAATAACTAATGCTTACGAATATTTTCTTTATGTTTTCAAAGACATTTCCAGTGCTTAATTATTTCCTTTCGACAGTGGAATTATTCCTAAAGTAATTACTGTGTTACGGGGAATCTTACAAACATTCAAACAACGGACACAAAGAACACCCAGACTGTGCAGTTAAAATTCGTTAACTTTTTATATGATGACAGACTCGAATGATTCAAACCTTTTATCGATAATTGCCCATCGCTAATTCTAATGCTAGTTAAATAAGGCTTTGACAATCGAAGGAACCGTTACTAGTAATTTTGATAAAAAGCAGCACTCCATTCGACTTATGATTTTCCAAATTGCTTCAAAAGATTGCGAAAGAAAACAAATTACCAAAAAGATATTTTATGAAAAGACGGCTATCATGTTAGACATTGAAATAAAAGTGCTATATTGAATGTTATTGCCTTATCCAATTTCGTGACCAGCTACCTCGCCTGTCTCAGTCTCGGGTTGAACCTGCAGTTTCGGTTTCATTAAGCTTTAACGCAGAAATGTGTGCTTTTTGTCCTGTGTGAATTTCGAACCCAACATTACCTATTGGCCAGAAAATTTGTTTATCACACGATTATCTTGCTCCATATATAGACACAAAGCACTCATATACTACTTGTGAACAGGTTCAAATGGCGAGCGGCGAGCGCGGACAACGAAGTCTCGGGCTTTGGTGAAGGCTATGTTCGCGCTGGCGGCGTATACGTCTTATGTATACGAGAACGACTGGGTAGATTAGATGCAGCAGTACTTCATGCACCCAATCCTCCCAATGAACTCCACCTCGTATGGATAGTTCCTCAGTATCTTCTTGTATCGGTGGCTGAGATCATGTTCGCTGTGTCCGGGCTTGAATTCTCTTTCACTCAGGTAAGATATTGACTGGATGTGTTCCACACACATACAGTTAAGCAAGATTAACTTAAAGTAAAATGGTAGTAGCCCGATAGATAAGGCATTGAATTTAGTAAAGAGAAGTTTGGGTTTGATTTCCACTGTTTAGTCAACAGTAGTTACCACCATCAACGTAAATCCACTTAAGTTACCTACCGTGAACTCACTCTTAAAACAAGCGTATTCATTGAGCTGGAGGGATTAGCAAGAATACAAGTAATTTACAATCCAAATTGCTAGTATTACTGAAAGAAAACAAAGTAATCAATATTGTAATCTGGTTAATAGAAAGATTACAATAACATCGAATGGCAGACGTGGCAACCACAATATTTGTCAGCCTATTACTACCCTCTGTTTATTTATTAAGTATATGAAATAATTCTACAATTTTGCATACACCAATGATTAAAGGCATAGTTGCGTCCTACTACGTTTAAATATGGTCAACTTTCTGGAAACTTGTTATCCGACATATAATACCAACATGACATCTGAATTTTAAATACCTATAGTATGATCACGCTCACTCATATTGAAAATTATACACATCATTCTCAAGTATCTAAACGTAATGTGTGAGAACACTATTCTTAGAGTGTCTTTTTGTGCGATCTAAATAAGGGCACATTTATAATTTTTAATCTTTGGTGGCATATATACAGAATTTTGTCAACAAAACAATTTCAGGCGCCAAAGAGTATGAAAACTATAACTATAGCTGCATGGTACGTGTCGGTAGCTTTTGGAAACCTAATCGTAATCCTGGTTGCGCAGACAAAGATATTTGAGTCCAGAGTAAGTGCATTATCTCATTTATATTAATAATAATACCAACCCTGTATAAAACTGTCCCACTGCTAGGCACGGCCCTCATCTCAGTATGAGAAGGATTAGGCCACAGTTTACTCCGCTGGCCCGGGTGCGGGTTGGCAGACTTCACATCTTATTTTTGAGAACATTATAGAGAACTCTCAGACAGGCAGGTTACCTCACAATGTTTTCCTTTACCGTCATAGTGACCGATAAATTAACTTTTTCATAGAATTACGGAATTCATTATTCTTCATTACGGAGAATTCTAAGACACCCGCCGAACAATGCCGAAATACTACGAACGCGATTCGACTGCTTGTGTCAAATGCATGGTTGTGTGCGTGTAGTGTTTTCCATTAATTTAATGTATTTCCAATGCATATTTTATAAAAATATCAGGATTTGCCACTCCTTCTCCATATAAACTATAACTGTGCCAAATTTCATACTCCTCCGTCCACGCAATTTTCGTAAAAAGGGGTAAAAAGTTTTTGATTCTCGTATTAATATATAGATAATTGATTTTGCCCACGAGTTCGCGTAAATGTAAGTTAGGTAAAGTTAGTAATAATACTTTTTTCCGGATGAAAGATACCCTATGTCCTTTTCTGTTCAACATTCTGGCAACATGTATGCGAATTTTCATGAAGGTAGGTCGAGTAGTTATGACATGACAGCGTAACAAATAAACTCACATTTGCATGTATAATATTTGTTTGAATATTAAGACTTTATAGTATGTCCAAATCTATACATTGATACGTAAAGAGGAATCTTTGAATCCCTGAATTTTTCAAGCATATTGCGCGGCTTGGCTTTTCTATCCAAGAGAGCAGAAAAAGGAGTATGTGATTTGACATAGTTTATATGGGGAAGAAATTCAATTTTAGAAATTGACCACACCAGCAATAAATCTATATTAATATTATAAAGAGAAAATATTGATTTATTTTTTGTTTGTTTGTAATTATTAAATTCAAAAACTATTTAACCGATTTTAAAAACTATTATTTCGTCATTAGAAAGCTAAATTATCACGAAGTAACAAATGATATATTTTATTTAAAACAATAGTACCTACTGCTACTATCTTGTTTACGCGAGCTAAACCGCGGGCAAAAGCTAGTTAAAACATAAAATACTCTTCGGCGTTGTACCTAAAGACCGTATATGGCGTCACTGTAAACCCATTCAATCTCGACTTTACAATTGGTAGAGAATCCTATGATCTGCGCTGATCGCATATATTTCTCACGATACCACTTACGCATAGCTAGAACTTTAGATTTTGGTTTAATACCTGCATATTTTAAAGAGGCATACTTTAACACTAATCTTTCTTATTCTATAGCTTATACATGATAGTAAAAGCACTTTTGTTTTCAACAGTATTAGCTCAAGTGTCTTCTCCGGTTGTTTTACAATGTTTCAGCAGAGGGTGTAGCAAAATAACAATTTTTCACTGTGGGTGCATCTTGGCCGGGGGCGTACCGGAATGGGACCTTAACGGCCGAACCCTTCAGGTCGGGGCCTCGGAGATCGGGGTATTCAGGGAATAACCCCCATAACAAGAGTAAAAGTAAACTCGTTACGTAGCATTAAACTGTTACTTTACACGCATATATTTTATTGCTAATCATTACTGTATATGTTAAAAGTTAATTAAAGATTCATGCCACTTAACAAAACAGTTATACATAAATCAACTCTTTTTCAAATGTTATATCCTTTTCATCTTAATAGAAACAAATTCTCATGTACCTATAAAAATGTAACAACAGTTCTACTTTTATTTATAAACTGGTATCTGGCTTATTTACTTATCAAACATACATAGATTCACGGCAGAGACTACGGATTTCCATTTGCTACGATCCTAACACACTTATCTGGCTTCATTCACTTTCATCACATTCCTCATACATGCTCGCCGGTTTAAGGTGCTCTTAACCTAGCCTTTCTCCAGAACGTCTCCGATCCGTTCGCCTAGATCGTCCCCTTGCGACTGTTCATATCAAACAATACCATAGAATTTAATATATTATAACTACCGTCATATATTCAATGTACAGACAACACTGTCTTTTAAAGTATTTCAAAATCTCTTTGAGGCTATATGTGTTGGCATATACCGGTATGATGAGGATAGAGCCTCTATTCTGGCAGTTATCAGGACCAATTGTATCAATAGTTGTCCAAAGCTCGAGTGTTAACACGTACTCGACAACAACAGTAACAATCAATATGTTAACATAAACCAATTGTGATGCTAAAAGCGATAAATAAACGCCTATTTGACATTTACATATTAATATCATATTTGCCTGTCACGTCGTAATCAACGAGGTGATGAATTGTGTATAAGAAAGCTTGGGCATAATGTATGTGATAAATAATTTATTACATTTTATGTTCTTAGCTGACATATTGCGTCGGTGTTTTGGACTAAGATAGAGAGACCAATCTGTGCTTAAACTTATATAAATAATATTAATTTCAAGAAGAGCGACTTATAAGCGCCACGTTTGACTAAAATGATGAGCACATGCAAGTAGCCGACTATTTCGAGTGCCTGCTGCATCGGCCCACTAGCTCAATTTGGTTAGAGCGTCGTGCTAATAACGCGAAGGTCGCGGGTTCAATCCCCTCATGGGCCACAAATGTATTTTTATATTTTTAACTATATTATTAATTAAAGGTATGATTGGCAACAGTGCTATACACGACAATTATAATTGTACATATTGAAATCAAAGCGAAAACAACACTTAAGTATCCTCAATAGAAGTTTAATAATAAATTTGTTGAACACGCATTCAATTTCAACGTATACTAATTCTTGGAGATCAATTATTATTTAAATTATTTTATGCTTAATTTATATAAATTAATTGTAAAATACAACTATAAACAATTATGCGACCCATTGGTATCGGAAACAAGGTAACCTTCAAGCTACCGGCTATGGTTACTCGTTCAAAGATAGCCTCTCTAGGCACAATATCAGGTTTCTGCCTCCTGTCTGTGACGACAGAACGATCTCAGTACAATGTGACAACTTGCTTCGCTATATCGTATTGAACAGAAACAACGGTAGAACCCCCGCGACATTAAATAAAGTCCAAAAATACTTGTGTGCAGTACCCCGAACAACCACTTAACATACATAGCGAATCAAATTAATTTTCCTTAGTGACATTTATACTCAGTATAAATAACACTAGTAAATTAAAATTATTTTTCGTATTATTAATTATTAATATCAACATTCGGGAATATTTACTTTGTTCACAACAAGAATAGACGGAAGAGAATTGTTTCAAGCGCGTTTCCTAAAACTATTTACAAAAAAAAAATTACGTACCAAGAGCGACATCGTACCAATTTAGCATAAAATTTAATTCATTATACATAGGTTGTTTTAATTGTTCCTACCTTGTTATAACGCGTTTTTAATGGCCTAACTCAACATTCCGAAAGCAATTGAGAACAGAAGAGGGATTATGTTTAGCCATCTTATAAGTCATAAAGATTTCATAAAAACATCATAGAAGGAAAAGTGGAAGGAGAGAGAGAGCATTTACTGACTAAATAAAGGAAAAGGCGAAGGTCTTAACAGTTTATAGCTTAAAGCCTAACGTTTTTACAAATTAAATCATCTATGAAAACGTCTAATTTTCAACTAGAGTGGATTATTCCAGGAGAGTGAATTATAGACCATTGTCTTTAATTACAAAGTAAAATAATAAGAATAAGTAACATAAAGTATTTTTTTGTGTGTAACTATAACAGATTTCTTAATGAATTTGGTAATACGGAGTTTTAAAACACCTACCTATGGTATGAGAACTGTTTCACGGATTTTGGTATACGTAAAATAATAGTTCAAGGGAATTTTGTTGCACAAGTGTATTCAACGTCAAATTTTATAATATTCTGCGTATCGAATATCAATACAATGATTATAATATAATTTGTCTCCAGAATACGGACAGACATTCGTCCGCGTGAACTAAAGCTCCGTCGAGATTTAATATAGGTGGTTCGCACTGTTCCATATGTCCGGCTTTACTGAACAGAATGTACTGTGAATGTACTGTGGCGTAGGCTTAAGTTGATACCCAACCTACCAAATTTTAGAGGCAGCACTATAATTCGTTCTGTGAAAACCGGCACAATAATAATAATATTCTATCGAAATACCGGCGAGATTTAAGAAATAAGTTATTTGGTTCAAAGCCTTTTCATTGCCGATCTCAATTAGCTTTCCATAACTATCTATAAAACACAGTTACAACATCGTTTCAATTTAATAATACTATAGATAGATAGGTCACAAACTTGACACCGGGCAGGCACTATATTTATTAATATGTAGTATTATCTGGCATATGCTATGCTACACAATGTTGTACTGGTAACGTAAACCTTGCCATCAATCGACAGGATCGTTTTGTATTTGTCAGATAACAAATAACCTGTGCCATCCGATACCAGACCAAACAATAAACCGAGCACGATAAAATCTGTAACAAAAAAATTAATTTCAATATGTAAGACTCGCGTAAACATAAGGTAATATTAAATAATACAACTGAGGATAGGATGCAGCTTTATAGAACTGGCCCGGTAAGATTTTGGAGGCACACACGCATATTTTCCATTCCTTTTCTTTCATTGCATATATGATAAGTTTTTAGTAGAGTGAACAACGCGCGCGTCATAGTTAGGCGGGTATTTGTCGCACAATCGGGTATGGATGGCATATTGGTTTAAGTAGTCACATGGCCTTTGGCAGTGCCGTCAGCCGTCTGTTGTGGGTTCGATCCAGGTATAAAAAATAGTCGTTTGTAAGTCAAAACATCTCCGCGACTAAGAAATTACTCCTAATATGGAAGCTGTAATTTTAAAAGAAGGTGCTCTTAATAACTGTGCTAGGTTGAATGTCTGGTCGGTTACTTATTCTACCTCAGTTTTATCTAGAGAGATAGGACGAAACCGATGTTGCACAATACTTCCTTTATCCTTTCTGAATTGTTCAGGAACCTAGCCCGTTGGATGCTCACGCATTTTTATTGTAGGAACACAAGAGCTGGCTATCCGTAACACCAATTTTAAGTAGATGTTTGTCGAGTGAGTTATGCCACCTAAGTGGTATCGCCTTTTCCTGCTGAAATGTAGATTATACTTGTTACTTCCGCTGTAGGTTTAAATCCTGTGTTGCATCGGACACAAAGTTCACCCAGACACAAAGCAACTATATGTGGATCATACATGTGAAATGGATTTATTAATCTTAACCGAATGCTGGCTCAGTGACCATAAAGAAATCCCAATTTTGCAAAATTACGCAAGCCACTTTACAAAAAACGCCTCAATCAAAATAATGGTATTGTAATATATGTTAAAAATCGTATACTCGTACAATGTACTATCGACAGCAGCGACGGATGAGCATTTCAGAAAAAAATTCGCTTACGCATGTTGACTTTAAGTAACTCCGCCCTTAATTTTGTTAAGCAATCAAAAAGGAATCTTCGAATAAAAAAGTGTACCAACCGTTTGTTTTTATGACTTTTCTTACTTTTGCCAGATGGTATCATATTTGGACAGTTGTTGCGTTGACATAATACCGAACTTCTAATCACGAGCTCCCACAGGAACTTTAATACTCTACTCTTCTAATAGTAAATTTAATTGTAGCTTTTTGTATTAACTTTTGTTTTTGCTTTATACATTTAGTATTAGTAGTATAATTTATTTACAGTTTTAAGATAATATGCTCTTGTATCAAAATAAATAAAAAATATTGTCTCTTAGGATTAAAAATAACGGTATGGAATGTAAATATAAATTTAAGCATTGTTATACTTAATCATTGAAATAGGTTTTATTTGTTTTTCTTTTTTGTTTAGTTTGATGGAACGTAGCTACCTAGTTGTTAAATTAGTATCAGTAGGTAACTTTTAAATTACAATTTTACTGAGATAGTAAGTATATTGTTGTTTTATTTATTTATTTCAAGGTAGCTTTATTCATTTAACATTTATTATTGTTATATTAATGAAGTCTGAAATATTTAAAAACGTATCTGCATCAAAGAAGTCCATTATACGAACACATCAATAAAACTAAATAAACTATTATGTAGCCGACCTACGGCCTATTCAAATATTCACATTGTTGTATAAATAAATAGGTAATAAAATATATTTGATACCTTCCAGTCGTTTTGATTCGTTTGATCATAGCGGCTTCAGAACATAACCAATGTTAAATTGCTGATTTCTATTTGAGAATGTTTATACTAAGTATAAATAATCAATCCTGGCGGTACACAAATATATACATAATACATATAATACAAATGTAAAGTGTAAAAAAACTCAAACAAAAAGTTCGTAGCTAACCAGTTAAGTTTGTATCGCCTTAGAATCAGTAAACAAATGTAAAGTGTAAAAAAACTCAATCAGAAAAAAGGGGCGTGTCACGTGCCATGTTGGCCTGCTATGCGATTTTAACCTTAGGAATGGTCATCCGTGGCTGCTGTCGACAGTACTTACGGTTGAAGAGCCTGAAGCACGAGGGGGGGGAGGGGGGGCACCTTTCTCATAATAAGATTATATAACGATACATGTATAATAGCAGCATATAGATCACCATATTGATATACAGCACCGACGGCTTTCTTAATTCAATTGAAAACATAGTAACTAAATTAAAAGTAAAAACATAATTCTTACGGGGGATATTAATATCGACATTAAAGCAAACAACTCAGACAGGAATAGTGCATCATACCTCAACCTAACTGCTGAATTAGGTTTCCTACCCGCCCACACATATCCGACTAGATTGAATAACTGCCTCGACCATGTTATGCTCAACACTTCCATCAGGGCTACAGTGCTAGTAATAGACTCAACAGTTAGCGACCATGCTTCTGTACTCCTATCCCTAAGTAACACTACTCGTAAAAAAGACCAATTCAAGACAATCAGAAAGGTCGATTTTGATGCCATAGTCGAGCACCTGGAGGATACTGATTTCACATTTATTGCCGATATCTCGGATGCAAATGAAGCCGCAACATTATTCGTAGACCGTCTGATGGCCACTATATCTCTACACTCAGTGTCACTCAAAGTTCGAAATCGCAAAGTAGTTCTGAAGCCGTGGATCACACCCGGACTTTTATGGTGCATTAGACACAGGGATAGGCTCCATAGAAAATGTAAACAAGAACCAAATAATCTCACAGCGGACATATCCTACAAAAGACACCGCAACTATTGCAACTCGCTCCTGAAAAAGCTGAAACTCGATTATGAAAGATCTATTCTGCAATCTTTCAAAACCGCCAAAGATATCTGGCGGGCGGTGAAATCAATTACTAACCGAACCAAGCAACCCTATACAGCAGATAAACTTTTACCAGCTGTAGGTGATGCCTTGCCTGCGCTCGATCAAATAAATAACCACTTCTGTAATATCGGCAGAAACCTCGCAGACACGATTGCACATAATCGCAACTCAACACGAGACTCATATATACTTAAGTCACCCGCTTCACTAAACTCTATTGTTTTGCTTCCTCCCGACGAGACCGACATAGAGTCTATAAAAAAATAACTGTGCCACGGGCTGGGATACCACACCATGACTTTACTAAAAATGGTAAAAAAGGTTTTAGTCCCACCACTTACAAGACTCATAGAGAAATATTTCGAACAAGGGGTATTTCCTACAGTTTTTAAGAAATCTATTATTACACCTATTTTCAAGGGCGGAGATGTGGCTGACGTCGGAAACTATAGGCCTATTTCAGTTTTGCCAGCACTATCCAAAGTAATTGAGAAGCTGTTAAATAAGAGGCTTATCAAATACCTAGACCACAACAAAACTCTGTCAGATGCGCAATTCGGCTTTCGATCGGGCAAAAGTACGGATGACGCCGTAAATGACCTCGTCCCGTACATTACTAATAAACTTGACGAGAAAAAGAAATGGCTAGGGGTGTTTTTAGATTTAGCCAAGGCTTTCGACACCGTCTATGTCCCCAACCTTGTGAAAAAGTTAGAGCATATCGGAATACGGGGAGAAGCCCTTAAAATATTCACAGATTTTCTTTCTGACCGCACACAAAAAACGAAGATTGGAGAACGCATTAGCCATGAAACCGGCGTGTTCCATGGTTTACCACAAGGAAGTTCCCTCTCTCCGAGCTTTTTCCTCATTTATGTAAATGATCTGTGCCAGCTACCATTACATAATTGTAGAATATTTAGCTACGCCGATGATACGGCCCTGATATTTTCCGGGGAAACTTGGGATGAGGTGCGCAATACTGCAGAATTAGGATTATGCACAATTAGTCACTGGCTTGTGGATAACCTGCTTACACTCAACATATCTAAGTCCGTATATGTACAATTCACCTTTGCTAAAACTAAGCCCATGGAACTAAATATTAAAGTACATTCATGCATACCTCCTAGTGGTCTTTTCAACTGTAATCCCCAGTGTTCATGTTTGCCAATCTGTAGACAAGCGACAGTAAAATACTTGGGTATCATTTTAGATGAAAACCTTACTTGGCGCCCCCATATAAACCTCATCACCTCGCGGGTTAGAAAGCTTATATAGGCTTTTAAGAAACTTCGACATGTAGCCGAATACCAGCTTCAACGATCAATATACTGCGCCCTAGCCCAGTCTATCATAAATTACTGCATCACTATCTGGGGTGGTGCCTGCAAAACCATCATCATTCAGCTAGAAAGTGCCCAAAGATCACTGCTGAAAATCATGACATTTAAACCACACCGTTTCCCTACTAAAAGCCTTTACGAAAATTGTGGTGTCTTAACGGTTAGACAATTGTATCTATTTAATATAATATCGAAAAAACATCGTGTCACTCCGATTGACCACGCACACTTAATGAAACGAACTGCTACTAATGTTTGCACACCCGTAAAGCGTAGGACCACAGCAGCTAGACATCAAAATGTCTATATGGCCACTTATATTTATAATAAAGTGAATAAAATCCTAAGAATTAACCCAATAACTACAAATGAAGCACAAAAGAACTTTAAATTATTATTAACAGTCATTTACTCATCATTTCAGATTGGCAAGGCACACATGTTACTTAAACCACTTACACACTCAGACACTTATACGTTATCATACACATGCACACACCACACATACATACATACAACACATACCACACACACACACACACGTACACATACATATACACTTTACACGTACACAGCATGCACTAACATATTATTTTGTTTTATTTTATTGATAATCACGTAATCAAGTTTTTCCTGGGGAAGACACTGTCTCCTGTAACACAGGCCACGGCCTAGCTCAGGAGTCAGGGTTCCAATTTTATTTTTGTACTGTACTTTTATTATCAATGAAAATTTTTTATTATCAATAAACATAAAAGCTTTTGTCCCGTGTGGGAATTGAATCCATTACACTCAACGCAGTGGCAGCGGCGAATCAACCATTACACCATCAATGTTTAAGGATGTAAAAGCGTCCTACGTCATCATTTCTCTTATATGCGTTTGTCATACTTTTGATCTTGCAAGCGCTAAAAGATACGTCACCAACTTAGAAGCTCTAATGTCAGGCAGAATGAGTGAATGAGCAATGATATCCTAGTGGGAAACCCGTGGAATGCCAGGCAATGATCTGTAGTTCAATCCCAAGGCACGCACCTCTGACTTTGAAGTCCTTTGCTCGCTTTACCAATGTACTAAAAAAAATGTGAAAAAAGTTTACCATAATGTCATAAAATATATGTGAAGTCTGCCAACCCGTATTAGGCCAGCATGGTAAACTATAGTCTTACCTTTGTTCCAGTGTGAAAAGGCCTATGTCTAGCAGGAGGACAGTTTATATGTGTCAATCAGCCATTTTAGAGATTTAGCAACCAACCAACTTTTACTGCTTAAAAAACCACTTTGTTCTAAAATAGCGGTAGTTTAAGCCTTCAAATTGAAGTTCTTTAATGACTGATCATTTTGACTACGTTAATTCGTTTGGTGAATAGCAGTATGTGCACAGGTGCTTTTATTGAATACAGAATATCTAATCAAGTTTAGTTAATATATTTGTTTTCATATTACGCCGGCTATGATTTTAGATCCCATATTATAGCGAGCCTATTGCCGTCTGCACAGTTCCAGACTATTCTCCTACTCCAACTGAAAATTTTCTTGATCTTTGACCGGCTCGCCAGTCGAACCCGAGACAACATGCACAGCAGTCGCATGCACTACCTACCACTAATAAGTTATAAATCTTTCAAGTGTGGTCAAATGAAGATAAAAGTAGGATGTACGATACTATTATGTGACGTCAACGCTATTTAAATGAGTGCGAGCGAGGAAAATAGCGAGATATTTTACTACGGCCCGACTTTTGCGCACATCGTAATTTAAAATATTAATTAAATCTTCCATTTTAAATCAATTTTGGTGTTGCTACCTTTATAAAAAGTACTTTTTTTTGCTAATGCCTGCTGTGTATTTCTGTCAGTTATATATATAACTCAGTTGCCGTGCGTTACCGAGACAGCAGGATATTTTCTCTTACAATAGAATACTAATTGTAAGTGTATTAGTATTTGTATAATAATATCAGCCCTGTATTAAAGTGTCCTACTGCTAGCCACAGGCCTCTTCTCAGTGTGAGAAGGGTAAGGCCATACTCTACCACGTTGTCCCAGTGCATTTGTATCTATTATTAAACGGGTAGTTTTTATCAACCTCGATCAAAGTTAAGACTGGACTTAAAACTCAAATCAAATCATCTCCTTGCAGAATTAAGTTACTGAAAATTACTCGTAACATTTTTTATTCATTGGTGTTCCTATTTATGCGCTGTTTTAATGTTTAACATTGATATATCAACGTAAGTTTTCTAATTATGCTAACTAATATTATAAATACAAAAGTGAGTTTATTTGTTTGTTACTCTTTCACGCCTCAACTTTCGACCGATCATCATGAAATTTCGTATATAACGTATATCAGGGGAAGAAGAAGAGATAGGGTACCTATCATCCAGGAAAAAGTACTATTATTAACCTAACCTATATTAACGCCAGCGTAGACGCGGGCAAATGTAGTCTAATATATTGCAAATGTTTATATCATAGGTGCAGGGCGCAACTATAATTTAAACCTATTAAGTCGCAGCAGTACACGGGCGGGAGACACATTAGATATTCAATTATGTCCAACAGGTTAAAATGGTGTCAGTTTAATAGCACTAATTATGTGTAAATATGGTCACCTTTCTGGATTGGTACGATGTCATACGACACACGATGCCAACATGACATCTGAATTATGAATATACCTATTTAGTATTATCACGCGTCCTCACATTGAAAATTATACACTATTGTTCTCTCCAAATGTAATGTATGAGTTTGATGTCCTTAAGACCGAATTTCGGTCACGGCGCGGCGGCCAATCTTAACGGAGACTTGCCATCTACGCAGGAGATATTATAGTGCACAAGTATGTGCGCAAACACAAGTGCACTCTCTGTTCCCTAACCCTCCTGATCCGATGGGACGGATAATCCGACACGACCGCAGAGAGATCAGGCGCAGGACCAACGGCTTTACGTGCTTTTCGAGGCACCCCCGTGCCTCGAAAAGCACGTAAAGCCGTTGGTGTCTAACAACTCCGGGCTTGTATTGAGATTTTTTAACAGGAAAACCCAATACGTTTTTTGTTGACCCGACCCGGGATTCGAACTCGAGACCTTATGCACAACAGTCGCTACCGCTGCGTCACGGAGGCAGTCATGTATGTATGACTTTACTCTTATTAGTGTGGACGTTCTTTCGTACGATAACTACCGCGAGGGCACATCAATACTAATATTATAAAGCTTAAGATTTTGTTTGTTTGTTTGGTTGATCGCGCTTATCTCAGAAACTACGTGCACGAATTGAAAATTTATTTTAGTGTTGGATAGCCTATTTATCGAGGAAGGTGTTAGGCTATATAACATTACGCTACGATCCACGGGGACGGCGCAGTAATCATAAACGCGAGTGAAACTGCCGGCACAGCTAGTCTATGATATGTCAAATTCAAAAATCATTTATTCATTTAGGTTATTTAAATTTAATGAATTTACTTTTATGTTAGAAGCTAGGTTGAGGCAAAAGATTGAGTCTATGAGAAGATAACTGCAAGAAACTCAAGGCCGCTCTTTTAAATCGCCATCAAATTATAATTTCAGTATTTTACAACTCATTTATATACCAGGTGCATTTATGCAACACTAGTAGGTTTATATGGATAGTAATATATTACTATATTCTAAAATAAGGGCAATTTCATAATATTATGAACGAAGCATTTTGAGTAAAGGTAGGTATAGTACAAAAGCTTAAAAATTTACCGGGTACCTAATATATACAAATTCATCACACACTCTTCATGACTGAACGAACATGACAACGAAAAATAACGTTGTAGTCAGCAGGTATAGGGGGCGATAACGAACTTACAAAACGATTTGTAAAGCTCATAAACCCGCATGAAATTCAACCGGAATTAGAACGACCTTAACGTGAACTTTGGCTTCGGTACATACATATTTTAGCAGGGTGCTAGACAAACCTTTTATTTAAAAACCCATATTTCCTTTTGATTATTTCTGCCCGCGGCTCCGCTCGTGTAAATATAGGTTTATTGTCTGTATTCTATCCCTGGGCAATAGTACTTTTTGTGGAATAAATTTTATTTTCTTATCAGTTGAGTAGACGAGTAGTATGAAAACGTAACAAAGAACAACTCACATTCGTATTTATAATATTATTTAAGATTCTGTAGTGCCTGTTCAAGCATTTAAAAAGAACTTGATTTACTGCCAGTGCAAACGAAATAGATTATTGGTGCTGTGTGTTGCCACAGCGATTCCTTAAGGAGGTTAGCAAACGCCCTTGCAACAGATATACGATACAATCACTGAATGGAAATTATTAATTAATTAAACTAAGCAATGTTAGGTTCTCCACCCATTTGCATAAAATTTTAATACATATAACATAGCATACTTTTGTTTGTCCTAATAATATTTACGCATAATATATTTACGGATAATGGCTCACGCATAATTTTTTAAGTATGATCGAGACGTTTATTTGTGCAATTGGCCGCTTGGGCCCAAGGGCTACCTGAAGCGGCCAGTTGTGATAATATCTTTGCGGCAACCTGAACCTATTTCTCGGGTTGTCACTTAGATAATTATGTCAACATAAACTGTATGCCAAAGACAATTATGGCAAAGTATTATTATGCAAAAATAATTTATGCCAAAGTATATTAGGAAAAAACATGCGAAAAGAAGGGGTCCCGCCGTGTCACTATAGTAACGTATAATTATATCAATGGTTTCGAGGTCTTCATCAGCTAAAAGCAGTCTTGCCCCATTAACAGCAACGTCAATTTTTGAGTAGTAGCTTTGGTATTGAGTAAGTTACCTTGGTGTCAATAACAAACTGTGGTTAGTATAATAGTATTGCTACCATATTTCATTTATATTTACTAAATATAAAGTTGTTCGGATACAAACTTCTGTAGAATCATTGGCTGGAGGTAATTCCCCAGTCGCGCTACTTTATTTTGTGCCAAATCCCAACCTTTTCCTACAATATCTCATTAAAAATGTTTTAAAATGTGTTTTTATCAATTACGCACAGCTTTCAATATTTACGGCCTTTTATTTAAAATATATGAACACACGTAATCAAATTTGATTTTTATGTTTATAAACACATCAAAAATCGTCTGCGTCTTTGGAAAAGTTGAGATATTTTCTCGAAACATAATTAATGAATGCATTATTTATTGCTAAATCATTTAAAAAACACAATTTTTTATATGTAAATCTCTATTATATTCTTTTTGTTTTTCTGTAAAAGAATAGTTTTTAATCTCTGTGAAATTTGTAATTTAAAGCATTGCGAAGATTAGAATTAAGTAAATAATTTTATTAATTTTTATGTGCTTTTATTTACAAATTTAATACAAACTGACTCCTCTCCTGGCTTGGACGTATGTGGAAATCCTCCTAGGCATGCTGTAGATCAAGTTGTTCAATAGTTCTTGTGGTAATCTGTTCCATTCTTGAATGGCGGCTTCTTTGATCTCTGACAGAGTTCTTGGAGGTGGCTGACAACTCTAAACAGCTCGCTTGATAGCGTCCCATGCGTCCTTGATTGGGTTTAAGTCCGGAGAGCCGGCAGGCCAATCTAATCACGTGATTTCGTATACCCGGAAAGCACCGCTCACACGTTGAGCTCGATGGGCTGATTACCATAATTTATCCTAAATGGTCTGATGATGCCATCAATAACAGCTGTCTTGTACAAATTAGCTGTCATAGAGCCTTGGTACGGGATCAAACGTGTTCGAGCTCCAATCATTATTCCACCCAAAAAGATACCGATTTGCCGCCTCGCTGAAAGGTTCCAATGGCAGTTTTTGTCTTTCGGAATTCTCAGGCCTTCTTCAAACTCGGAAACGTCCGTTATCAGGGTGCGTACTAATCCGTAGTCCATTTCGTCAACGAAAAGAAAATTACGCCGGACATTTTCTTCATCTTCATAGTTTTGACGCTGCCTAGCCCACTGCAATCTGCGTCGCTGTCGTTCCCGTGTATTCAAAGGAGATCGCCAGGATCTCCTCGATCGTAATCTGAAGTGGTGTACACAATTACGAATGGACTTAGTGCTAATATCTAGTCCAGTAGCAGCTCGCAGCTCTAATCTTAGTTTGGTAGCGTTAATTATTGGATCACGGATGGCAAGAAGTCTGTCGTAGCGCTTCTGAATATCACAATGGACAGCCAAGCGGCCACTGCGAGGTCGATCAGCCAGATTGCCCATGCTCTAGTACTTCTACAGGATAGTAACGACGCAGGTTTGAGAAACGGAGACTCTGGCTGCGTTTTGCTTTGTAGAATATCCTTCTCCACGCAATAACACTATTCTTGCTCGCAAGATTTCAGACAGTCCACCTGGCATTTTTCAAATGAACAATTTTAGAGAAATTGATTAAAACAGCTTTCATGCAGAAACAAGAATGGGGGTAATTTATCATTGACCTCGTTTTTATATAAAAAAAAGAATATATTTTCTACATTTAAATGATGTATTCTTAAATAAATAACACTAACATAATAAATAATTCTTTTAAATTTTATGCTATTAAAAAATATCTCAACTTTTTTTGATGTGTGTAGATGGGTATGTACTAGGGATGGACTAATCAATAGATGTATCGAATTAATTGTTTTGCTATTAACGTGAATGAAACTCTCGATGAAGGGATATATATATGTATATAATTATATATACATATATATTTTATGATACAACACTGGCGCCCTTTACTGTCAAGGTGCTGCAGAAGCTCCAAAACAGATACAAGCTAGGGTTATTTATCTATTAATTTTGCTCGTTCTAGTGATTAGAAACCTAAACTTACGAATCCTTGAAAATACTAAAGAGCAACTTCACTTCTTCGGTTTTCTCAATGCACCATAATCTTATAAATATACATCATTAATTCATTACACAAACGAATCGGCATATCCCCTTCATTCAACAAGTAGCAAAGTACTTCATAAATTAGTGCACCATTTATATTAATAAACTATTGTCAAGCTTCTATCATTGAAAATAAAGTTACATTCCTAACTCGCGCCTCGCCTGCGGTTGCACTGTAAATTTCACGTGCAGTGCGATATTCTATACTTTACGGTACACTGAGTTTCGAGGTCCGTCGTAATACTTGTTGCAACATGATTGAATGCAATTAACACTATTTCTCACTTGTATTTGTCTCGTGTAAATATATTCAAAAGTAAATTGTTTGATGGTCCGAGTCAGTCACCATATTGAATCCGCGTTATTTAATTCGAGTTATGTAATAATTTGCGCTCTGGGTCATCCTGTTGTTGCGTTTTGGCTACTCAGTAAGAGCCTACAACACTGCTGATGCGTCGAGAGATGTGGGTTCAAACCCCAAACTGGACAAAAAGATGTGTGATCCGCGAATAGCAGTTCTGAGCCTGGGTATTCTTTGTGTTAGTTGTTTGAATGTTGGTAAATTCCCGCGACAGAGACAGTATTCCTAGTGCGGGAGCTGTCTTCTTACAAAAAAAGAAGTTTCGGAGGCTAATATACCTACTTCACCCATTCCTTTCGTCTCATTTCTAATCCCCTTTCCCTTGGTTTAATATGTATTCAGCGCTCTAGGTGTACGACACGGCGACAAACTCACGCGGCGATACGATTTCAAGACAATAGTCTTGTTATTAATATTTCATTGGCTAGACTAGTTTGGCATATGCCTTACGGGATGTAAAGTGTACATTATATATAACTAGATTCTGGCCGAGGCTTTATTCGCGTTAATGTAGATTTTGTTAATAAATTTCTATCCATCGGGAACTATTTTTATACTATGTTCTTTTCAGTAACAATGTGTATGCGAAATTTCATGATGATTGGTTGGGTGGTTGGGGCGTGAAAGCGTAACAAACAAAAAACTGACAGTCGCATTTATAATATTAAGTAAACATACGAATTAGGACTCCGAGAGTTAAGTAGCATCGACACATTATCACAGTACATAAATATACAGTATTGTAACTCGGCCGTATCTTTGAAATAAATGCCTACAGCCGCGCGGTACGTAAACATGCGATAGGGCTGCCCACCTACAGCATTTTAATTAAATCTGCCTACTTTGAGTTTCTATCTATTTTTGTGATTGTAAATATTTTTTATTTTATTTAAACAAATAAAATACTTTTTGAATGGAATAGGAAGTGTTCAATAAAAATGCATGTTGTTTTTTGATTGTTAGATTTAATTTAAAAAAAACATGTTTATGTTAGATTTAAGACTTAATAACAAATCGGTCTTATAAATTTGCGACAGAAATATATTTGCGCCTCGACTGAGACGTACGGAATGCTTTATTATTATATTTTAAAGTATAAAAAATCCGCATTCGAATATAAAGATTAATTAAAATTGTTTTGGGAAACATTGACAAGGAGGAAAAAAAGGAATATCTTTTATATGGTTATATGTACCTGCAGCTACTTTACAATTTATATGTTTAGTTTTAAAAGAAGTTCGGAATATTTTTTATTTTCTATATATTCCACGAAATCATCGCTGGGTACAATTAAAAAAGTTTGCGAATTAATCTTACTGTAGTCCCGGTACCTTCCGGGAGGGGAAAAATCCTTTAAAAGGACTTAAATTACGTACCTACATACTAGTAAGTATAATCATTTCATAGTGTTACCTTTCGGAGATTCCAGGTAATCTAAAAAAAGTTATCTCTGGATGCGTTATTGAGTAATTCATGCAACCAAAAACAGCACAATTTATTCTACTTATTATATTAAATAGGCTATACTTGTACTTATTTTGGGTAAAAAAATCGCACGGTTACTGTTTAAAAAATAACACACCGTCCGTTCGTTGAAATACGCAATAGGTAGGTTCTTTATTCGGAGTCATTGTTTTGTGCGTTTACGAACTCAAGCTCATAATTGGTTTAGGGCCATTGCATTTATACGCGTTCATTTATAAAACCAGTAGTCCTATTAAACATTAAAATAAATTTATTAACATTGTATAACTTTTATTATAAAATTATCCGTGAATAAAGTAACAGTTTCAATTTGTTTAAATAAGGTGAAACATATTATATATATAAGGGTGCAGGGTTAAATATAACAGCGGGGTTACGATTGCATCTAAAAGTGATTTGCGCGGCTCCGCTTTGGTTATATCGAGGAATACCGTGGTAGGTTTACTCGCTATTACTGGGATGTTGCCATCTTTCCCTCGGTGAGTCCGACATAAACTCTCCGTCGTCCCGCGGAGAGATATGCGTCAAAGCATTCCCCCACGTAAAAAAGCGACAAATATAACAGGAATTTCAGTAGAACTTTATAGTATTTAAACATTAGAACCCTTTTTAAAGTCTTAAGAACGATAAAGGTCTGCTCGTCCACATCGGGACAAGTAGGGCAAAATTTAGAATGTATTTTGAGGTAATCTTAGGTAATGTTGAGGAATATCGTGGTAGGTTTAGTCGGTATGGCCGGGATGTTGTCATCATTTCTCGGGTGAGACCGACATAGTCACTTCGTTCGCCTCCGCGGCGGGATAAGCGTCAAAGCATACATAAAAAAAACTGTCTTACGCCGACATTCTGCGAGCTATGTTTTACGGCTTCACGTAATAGTGACGAGCCTTTTACTGTATATCGGGTACAGTATCTGTTTCGTTTCTGAGAATTACTTGGCAAATAAATCCAACAGCATAGGCATATAGACCGGAAATGGAAAATGAGACACAAGTTTTCAAGCAAAGCTGTATCCATAACTGATTCGTCTAATGCATTTTACATTTCACATACACGTTATAAGGGGTAACTGCCTCCGTGGCGCAGCGGTATTGAATGCGTCTGCTGTGCATGAGGTCTCGGGTTCTAATCCTGGGTCGGGCCTGCAAAAACGTATAGGGTTTTTCTGTTAAGAAATCTCAATACGAGTCCGGAGTTAAGCAGTTGGCGGCGTTAGATACCCCCGTGCCTTGGAAAGCACGTAAAGCCGTTGGTCCTGCGCCTGATCACTCACGGATTATCCGTCCCATCGGATCATGAGGGTTAGGGAACAGAGAGTACACTTGTGTTTGCGCACATACTTGTGCACTATAATATCTCCTGCGCAGATGGCCAGTCTCCGTTAAGATTGGCCACCGTGATCGAAATTCGGTCTGAAAGGCTTATTCACGTGCGCTTTAAATCTATTATTCTCCAAAGTTAATATTTACATACATTAATTACCAGGAGCTTTAAGGTTTTTTATATTAAAATAATAAAGCCACATTTACCAATTTTATTCCTTATAGCTCTAAAACATTATCTAGGTACATATAAATTTATTCTCAGCAGCTCCAAGAAAAAGTCAATACTTGAATATAAAAAACGTTATCACGAGATCCAAAGATTTTAAAGTAACGTAGGCAAAATAATCACAGGAAAAGAATGCGTCCACTCAGCGCCGTCGCGTATCGTTGATGATTTGCGCCACCCGCACCTTCTCGTTGTAGTCCGAAATCCGGTATAAGAAGTTTATACCCTCATCTGTTATTTATTAATGATAAGAAATAAATGAAAGATAATATACACATAAACATATTGTGAATAGGTTGCCTAGTTAAATTGCGTACGGATGATATTAAATAATTACCTATTAATAAAATTTATTAAATCTACT
This sequence comes from Catocala nupta, assembly GCA_963675205.1. NCBI lineage: Eukaryota > Metazoa > Arthropoda > Insecta > Lepidoptera > Erebidae > Catocala > Catocala nupta. Next base: position 26,980,442 of record OY776078.1, on the reverse strand, counting down.
TTTCTTATTAGTTATTTAAAAAAATCGTACACTAGTTAAGAGAACACAAAAGAATTGAAAATGTAAAGGTTGCCTTCTTCCCCCTCTACGCAATTGTGGAGTTGCCTGGTATTTTCCGGTGAGTAAATGTTATTGATATAGAGTCATGTTCAGAAATTATAATCTAAATGAAATGAAACAGTATTTATTAGATTTTTAATTATTAACTAATTAATAATTTATTAATTAATAATTTACAATTACAACAATTTAAGTATGAAAGTAATCATCTATAACGGCACAAATTCTTTGAACTTATAAATTACAAAGGTAGTCAAAATGCGTAGGTACACTTACCCGAGGAGGGAGGTAACTGTGCGCAGTGGTGGGGGTAAGTGTACGCCACATAAAATCAGCAACATTTTGAGTTAACATACTCAAAAGCTTATTATTTTAACTTAACTATCTAATTATAAATTAGTGACGAAAAAATTGAAAACAAAAATAAAATAAGTACCAACAAATAAGACCAATATATTAATTAATAAAGTTACTTATACCTATATTAATTTTAGTTTAGGGAATCGTTTCCTAAACCCATAAACCCGGTCACGTCCAGCTAGTTTCGAGAATATGTTGAAGCGATGCGGAATTTTGTTAAATTCAGCAAATTCATAAATCAGTTTCTGAAGGCTAATCATGGTAAGCCCATAATAAAGATCATCAGACTTTTCACGTACTTATTGGTACATTTCTTCTTCTTAAGCCTTTGTAAATGTTGGAAAATATCTTCCCATACTCTCCGCTGCCTTTCCACGTCTAAAGCGTTTTCTCAAAGTATTCTCTTTTAAACCAACTTGTGAAGCAGCTTTGCGTTTACTAGCGCCATTCGCAATTAACTCTTTGGCAGCTTCTAGCTGTTTATCCGTCACCACACATCTGTTCATTGAGTCTTCCGTTGGTAATTTCGAGGCATTTCAATAGTTATACGGGATTCTGAAACAAAATGAAAATTAAAAATGAAATATTGCAGTATTTGCCATTGACCTTACATAAAACAAAGCAAAAATAATCAAGAGGGGTAAGTGTGCGCGCGCACATTTACGCAACAAACTTGTGCATATACTTAACCCCACCCATCAAATTGAGACTTTGTCAAAATTGTTAATTATTGCGTCATCCGAGAAATTCAAAAACTGAAATTAATTTGGTATTGTTGTTAATATTTAATCAGCATTTAATTCAATATTTGATCTATAGAACGCGCAACGGATCTCTGTCACTCACCTCTCGCGTTCAAAATTTACATCTAAAATGTAGGCAATCATGGATTAGATTAACTTTTTTATAAGGCAACCTAATATAGTTAGATTCAGAATAAAAAGCTTTCATTTGATATAATATACGATTAAATAACTGATGAGAGTATATCAATTACATTTACTCACTGGCTAATACCAGGCACCTCCACAATTGCGTAGAGGGGGAAGAAGGCAACCTTTACATTTTCAATTCTTTTGGGTATGTTCTCTTAAGTAGTGTACGATTTTTTTAAATAACTAATAAGTGAAGTGGATTTAATAAATTTAATTTAAAATTTAATTATTTAATATCATCCGTACGCAGTTTAACTAGGCAACCTAGTCGCAATATGTCTATGTGTATATTATCTATCATTTATTTGTTATCACTAATAATTAGGTTTAAATTTCTTGTACCGGATCTTAGACTATTGCGACCTACAATTGCCTAATGACTTGTAAAACAAATAGTTATTAAAAGAGTGATGCAACAATTATTTATTTTCAGTGTACAGAGGTATATCACCGAGTAAACGGCATAATAATCTCATTTCACCTTCAAGTACTTTTTCTTTTTTTGAACACCAAATGTGTATTGTTTGTATAAAATGTTAGCAGAGAAGTTATCTTAGTCGGCTATTTTAATACCTATTTTATCTTTGAAATATTTTAGTTAATTTTCAAGTTATCTAGGATTGCTTGATTATATTTATTTATTGTTTTTGCTACTTGGTCACTAATGTAACATTTGAAGGGAGCGCCAATTTAAAAGATCTAACTAGTTTTAAAAATTGTTAATAATTCTTTGCTTTGAGACGCAAGTATTTCACTATAAGACTTACCGATCTACCTTAACACACATGCTGAATCAAGATAGAACAGACATACATTTATCTCAGTCCCACACCTAAGCAGATAGCCAGAGAAAGAGTCGAATATCATTTAATATCATACCCACACCTGAGCTGAGTCATAGATTAAAAGTACGAATTTTAACGAGACACTTTATGGATTTTAATGACCATCGTTACTTACTTCTCCACTACTTATGTGTTTATAATAATATAATATTATAAACACATAAAGGTGTAATTTTGTTTGTCCTACATTCGCATCGAAATGGAACGTTAGATTGATATAATTTTTAGGGTTATGAACCCAAATGGTGAAAACGGAACCCTATTGCTCTTACTCTGCTATCTGTTTGTCGGTATGTCACGGGTTTTTAGCTCGTAAATGAAATGAGACATAGAGCTGAAATTTAAAACAATTTGTATAGAATTTTGACTCAGAACTGGATATTTACTTAGAAAATATCGATGGCCCCATCGAATAAAACTGTTATGGCACATACAAAAAAATATATTTATGCATATTTCGTTTCTACCATCTATCCAGCACCTATGTAATTTTTTCATAAGTTTTATCCAAAAATGCCACAGTAATAAGCAGTGAAACCTTTTTTCTATGGAAAATAAGTTTAATAATCACACGAAAATCATTACAACCAACGGTTGCAGTTTTTAATTTACTATAAATTTTACAAGAATAAACCTGTCTAAACATCGAAACGATTGACAAATTGCAACGTTTAGTCGTCACTGTGTGCACCGCGTATTACACGTATATTCGTGTAAAAAATTTGTTGCTTCTGATAGTTAAAGTAATGTACCAGAAATAAAAATGCTTGTTTTTTGAGTTTGCATCTAAAACAAATTATATTTTTGTTTTGATTCTTAGAATAATACGATTTAAAAAAATGTTATGCAGGAATAACAGCAAGATCAGCAGCATACTTACTGTTTAGCTTATTTGTGTTATTATTTGATTACATTAATGTTCTAAATTGTTATTTTTTTTTATGTGGGGGAATGCTTTGACGCATACCTCTCCGTGGGGCGATGGAGAGGTTATGTCGTGCTCACCGGGGGGCAAGATACCCCGGTAATACCGACAAAACCTACCATGGTGTTCCTCGACATAACCATAGACGACGGGGCCGCACGAATCGCTTTCACATGCAATCGCGACAACCATGGCCAGTCATTACCTGTGTTAGCCGGAATGTGAGAGCGTCATGCCGCCTCTCCAGCCACTCCTAAAAAAGGGGACTTACCGCCACGATCGTGGCGTGCCCGGCACTGGAGTGCACAAGTCGTTCCTTCCATTCATACACCAGGTCCTGGTGGAGCTCGGACCATGCAACCTCTACAGCGTGAAAAGCAGGTCTTTTGCTCCAAACTACCGCTTCTTGGCACCAACGGTAGAGCGACGCCAAAAGCGCCGCTTCCAGGTTCCATGGCATCGATCCGAGAACGTGTGGTATCCTCTAATCAACCTCACGACCATTACACATTGTGGCGCACGAAGCGCTGAAATGTTACGGGTCGTCAGATGGTCCGCTCAAACTGGGGCCCCGTAGATGGTCATGGATCGCAAGACTCTCTCGTAGAGCCTCCGGCAGGAGGTGTTTGGCTCCCCAAGGTGGGGCAGCAGGCGCGCGACCGCACCTGCAGCGCCCCGAAGACAGGGTGCCAAGCGACGGAGCTGAGCTGCAAAGTTTCATCGGCTGTTGAGCAAGAGACCTAGATACTTTAGGGTTGACTGGACGCCTCCTACTATGATATGGGCCCCTGGAGATGGCTGATTCCGAGGGCCGTGAAAACAAACAATCTTGGACTTAGACAGGGCCACTTCGAGGCCGCATCGCTGGATACGACCAACGACTTGTTTAACCCCAGCGGTCGCCGGTATGGCCGTTGTTATAATGAATGGTAACGTTAATACCACCTTTTTATAGGTAACTGTCGTAGTAACTCAGTTACTGCGTTTGATCCGGTGTGTCAGCGTGCGGCAGGTTTGCCTAGACTGCCCGTTCTTTACCTTTTATTCCGTTATTGTATGCGATGGTCGGTGCCACGCGTGTATTCAGAAGTGCTCATAACCTACGCTGATGGTTTACTATTAGGCAGGATTTGTGCTTGTTTGCCTCCACGGATGGTGCAGTGGTTAAAGTGTCGTGTCACCACTGCCGCCGCGCCGAATATTATGGATTAGAATTTCAAACGGGATAAAAATTTGTGTGATCTACAAATAGTTGTTCCGAGTCAAGGTGTTTGGTTGTGTCCGCTGTTTGAGTGTTTATAAAGTCTGTCGCGACACAGGAATAATTTTCAGTTAGGAAGTTCTTTATTAAAAATAAAATAGGAAATTTAAACTAAGAGCAAAATGTAAGAGAGTCATCAGATTTTAATCAATCGAGGTCAATAAAAGGAACGAATCAAGTAAGATATGACAGTTTGTAAGAAATGGGAATCTGTAGTTACTACGTAGACCTTCCTAAAACGAATGTTACTTTCGGAACAAACATTTGTGCCCGTGTGGGATTCGAACCCTCAACACTCGGCGCAATGGCAGTGGCGAGGCGACCACTTGAACCAATACGCCGTCCGTGCAGTCGTTTAGTTATGTTTGCCTCAGTGGTGCAGTGGCATGAGGTCTTGGTTTTGATTCCCGAGCCGGGCCAACGTAAAAGTGACTGGGATTTTTTGTTAAGATCTTCTTATTACCAGCCCGAAGTTTGAAAGTTGGTGTTGTTGCACACCGTCGTGCCACGAAAAGCACATGCAACCATGGTCCTGCCCTGATCTCGCCCCAGTCGAGTCGAATTGCCGTCCCATCTGACTATAAGACCGAAGGAATTGCATTCACACTTATATACTATAATATCGCCTGCGCAGCCGTCTCCGAAATTCGGTCTGGAGGTCTATATATTGCTATTTAGAATATTTAATAAGCAGTTCTTAACCAATAAACGTCTCGGAGTACGGCAGTATGAGATAAAACTTCTACAAATTTAGTTATTATATACGAATAAAACTGAAGTGCCTATTTGTTAAAAACTTTTACAAGCAGTTACAAGAAGCGACTCGTGTAACAAGCCAAAAAATCTGTAGTCATTTTTAGTTGTCTCCATATAATTAACTCAACCGTGCATTTTCCTTTTTTACGCTTCTAACCTAATAAGTGGTAGCGCAGAACACCAGCAGCATGACTAAATACGTTTTGCAATTATTGTCTTTTCAACAATTGACAGAGTAAATAACAAATCATTTGCAATTTAGGTCTAAACACGTCTCTATATATTTAAATTTTCTACAGATATGTCAATATTTATATCAAATGATTAAAATTTTAGTTTTGCTCTCATATCGATGTAATTGTTTATTCTATACTAGATTACTCGTGGGAAATTAAGTTGGTTGCAATTGCACCCCATTCATTTGTTTTTATTCAAGAAATTATTTAATTTATAAAATGTGGTAGCATCCATAGTATCCACACTATTGTTTTATAATTATGTTTCGATATGGTTAAGCAAATAGATTAAATACATTTGATTCATATAATTACTTTTCTTTTTCAAAAAAACGACGTCCTCACCACATATGATTCCTGTGTGACGCAAAGAATGTCAAGACTAATAAGACTTGGATAACTTCTTCTGGATCACACATTCTATGTGTCGAACGGTACACACAAAATAACCTATAAATAGCAATTAGCACGATACTGTGTTATATTGAATCAAAATAAGTTTTTAATAGACTACTTGACGTTTCGCCTCCCCGTTCGCGTTTTTCGATTACCCTTTATTTGTTTTTGCTACTCGCTGCTCGCGTACTCGTTACTAGTTTAGTAGGGGTGATTATTTAAGTAGTAGTTCCACTGGCTTATCGCAGAATGAGTGCTTTAATTTAAATTCGTCCTTTCAGAGGCACCATTTAGGAAGCTGAGGAATCAGGTGAGGTAGTCGACGGTACTTGCGGTGTTATTGTTGGTTCTGGTTACCTGTATAGGATAAAGAAGGCATGCAATTAACGGAGATTTTTTACCGGTAAAAACGGTAATAAGTACTTATTACCGACAAATAAGTAAAAGATATTGAAATTGTGTACATATGTAATTAACCGTATTATTATTTATGTTTGACTTTTAAACATACATATTTAAAAAAGAAACTCTATTTATTTTTAATTAAGCTTTCAAAGGTAAGTGAACTATCATATGATAAAACCTATTTCAGCTATTAAGTTCCAGTACTAGAATGCTGATGTTACACATATTTCTGAAGTCAGGCTTTAATTCAAACTTATTCTGAATAACTATGTATGTAATTGGGGCGCTATCGACAATAATCGCTGGCTGGTATGATTTCTTAAATTAAAATCTCGTGGCAGATATAGTATCATCTACTCTCTTATTTATTTGTTCTTCAGACAACAACATTTAACACTTGCTGTGTCGAAGTCTCTGGACGACGGCCTGTAGATACAAAATCAATAGCTATTATTTTACCAGTTGGCTAATGATCATAACGATCTTAATCTTTAAGGTCGTCATCGTCATTTGTCTGAATATAATGAATGGCAATATTTTTAGAATAAATCAACTGAGTCCCGTCAGCTCTATTAATTATTCTCATGCATTTGTAAGCGCCTGACGAGATCCTAGTGACTGTTTATTTTTTTTTGAGCGAGTTTATAAACCTGACTTTTCTGTGGTCACCGCTGCTAAACGTGCTGTCACGTGTTACAGTGACGGTAGTGAGATATGTCTTAAAATAAGGTATATAACAAAAAAGAATATCAAAATACAACTGGTAACTGGATATGGCTTTACTTTTTACTTTAATAATTGGTAATATAATAGGCGGTTTGTCCGTAAAAATGGTTACTGGGAAATCGGTTTTGCATGCCCTATAAATTCTATCCCTAGAACTATCTACTCTAGTGCGAATATCAGACACAATTATATTAGCACGGTATTTTGCTATTTCTACAATGGAATCGGCGCTATATCTTCCACCTAGTCGTTAGCAAAGATGCTTTTGTTAGCTATAATCTCGAACTTACGACTCATCTCCACTCCCGAAAGAAAATAAAATATAGGTTATACTAAAATATTGTTTGAAACAGTGCAATATTGTATATCAGGCCAAAGCATACATGCTAATTATAGTATCTGAAAACGGTGATTTTACATTTACAATATTGCTTCATAGCGTTGAGTTACGTTGAGTTAATGCTTTATTGAGTTGACGCTAGTGTTTTTGGTCGCAGTTTTAAAACGCGTCAAAACGTTGTCTTTTTTGCTTACTTGAACGTAGATTCTTCATTATTGAACCTGTAATATAGAAATGAAACAGAACATAAAAATGTTGTCTACCCAGTAATACTTTATAAAAGTTATTTCAATTCGTATAGAGCAACACTATAATTGGTACTCATTTGCTTTATCTAGTTGCTAAGGGTTTTAGTAGTGCAGGCAGTTTTATATGTTCATTCTAATCCTCAATAAAATAAATCTCGATTGTTAATTGTTTTTTATTTCGTTGCTATATAAATTAATTAGCAGTAACTTAAGGGTCTAGTGCTAACAACCAAATTCTTAAGATTCTGCTAAATAATTTATTAAAATAACGACCGATAGACGGCAATAGAGTCGCTACTTATTACGTGGGATTAAAACTCATAGTTGACGAAATGTGTGATATACTCGTGCATTCTTTTCCTTCACATGTGGCAATATAGACGTGGCAAATAATACTCTTTTTGCTCTAAGGCACAAGTTGCGCGTGTGGCGCCATGCATTATGCACATGCACCTAAAACATTTTTAATTGCCTTGTAATACAAGTCGTGAAACCTTTACAAGTGAATCTAAAACGAGTAAATATGAAAGGGCTAATAAAAAAAAGCAGGATGGATTGAATACATGTTTCGATAGATGTACGATATATCTACACGTATTCAATCGAATTTGGAACTTGTGCCATAACTATATTTGCAATATATTTCAAAATAGAACATCGTTACATTTTTCAGCACAGGCAATTATTATGTTATTGCAAACAGTATTTTGTAGACTGCAAAGCACACAGACTTGCTACAATTAACGTGTCAATGGGCAGGGGAGACGCGCACTCCAACAAATGCATCGCAGTTCCGTTCTACTCGAAACAATATTCACAATGTGTCGTATTCCCTGAACGCAAATAGTGACTGTCTGTCGGCACCAGCTTACCTGAGTTTTCAATCGCTTTAGTAAATTCGATATACTTACGGCGCAGTAAGCTCTCCGAGGGCTCTGAGCTTGAACGACTAAATATCTTCAATAATGCAGTGAAAACTAATTTTGGTGCATCTTTAGACTAAATATGGTGCATCACAACATTGCAAATGTAGGCTGTGGTGATAATTTTTAAGAATTGTGATACCCTCGTATTTCTATTCCTACCGTCGCGTGGCGCAAATAAATTCAATATGAATTTTATAGTAAACAATTTTTGCAGGCAAAAGAATTTTTCGTGTACGCCGCAATGCTTGCGATAGCTATGATTGTGTTTCTCCGCATGGCGCAAGACTACAGCTTCAGAAATATTGATGCAGATGGTTCCTCGTCGGAGAGTCGGCCGTTGTTACATCACCAATCCAAAGTATGATACAATTAGTGGTCTGTGTTTACATTCCGATCTTAATCTCAATTACGTGTTTTATTACTGATAGGTAAAACAGAACCTTTTTTATCTGGAATTATTATAATAACTTATTTAGTTGAAGTTTTCGTAGATAAATATATTTATTTCAACCTTAACATATTTTATGACTATTTGAAATAGTAATAGTCCTTGTGCGGAAGCCAAAATGAACGGTGATTCAAAATATGAATTATTTGGCGAGCCCTCGACGCCTTCGCCGGCTCTCTGAAAGCTAACAGTTTTACGGCGGTTCACTTTCTATAGCGTATTGCGAAGTCAATAGAGAGACAAAAGGGCAGTTAGTTTACCACTCAAATATATTTTTTATTAATCATAATAAAGTGGACATTATATGATGAGTGCTCTGTAAACTTTTATACACTCTTTATAAGAAGCATTAGAATAATTTGTGCAGCAATATCGAATCGATATAAAATGTTTTTGGGTAGTTGACATTATTTGCGATTTACGTTCTGTTCGATTAATATAACGTTCTATTATTTTTGCAGGTGATATCAGTGCAGTCGTTGTCTTCGACAAGTACGCGGGCTTTTAGCGGCGGAGGCAGTAGCGGCGCATCGTGCCTAGGCCTCATGGAGCGGGCACGACCAGCAGCCTGGCCAGCTCACGCCTTTGTTCACCTTGCTACTCCAAGTACTGGTGATCAGGGAGCCACTACACTGGCACGACAGTAACAAGATCACTAAAAGACAGCAACGAATTTTAATCGTACTTCCCATGTTTCGATAGGGTATAAATTGCTAGTTGTGTGTTTAGCTAGGGAATTCACGTTTGTACGAAGTGTAGAGAGGCATGCAGGCAATTATAGAGCCCTAACTTCTTCGAAGGATAAATTGATAAACATGTTGACCTTGTTCTATACAGTATTTTGGTTATTCAACCTTCATATGATTTAGATTATTAGATGACAAGGACCACAACTTTAAGAATATTCTATTAACATAAATCTTGGCTTAGTTATACAAAAAAGACGTTATTTTTACTGTGCTGGTTTGGGCACACACAGAGCAATTATTGATAAAACAAAAAATTAAAGCATGGCATGTAGGATTTTGGTAAATATAATTATATTGATTCTCAAAATGACCTTTGTCCATATAAACAGACTTGCTAATGTGTCTGGGTTTTAGAATACTCGTAATTTGATTCGTATTATAATAATGTTTATCCTAATACTACAGATAGATTCGTTTACTTTCCCGCCGCAGACTATTCAATTTTCAAATGTTCCGGCCGTCGTCAAGGTTCGTACGTATAAATACCTGATGTGCAATATTCCTATTGACATTGTGGGATGAAATGTATTGCTCTCTATGAATAGCGGCATTTGATGCTAAGTATTAATGACATGGCTTGATTTATTTGATAATGCATATTGCATTGAATATATCATTGGCTTGTTAGACTAGTACAGACACAAATATTACTTGGTATCATTACGAATATTTACTAGGAAAAGTAGGTATAATGACAAAGAGCTGTCTTTTGTCAATATGTATGAAATTTCATCATCTCATCATATTAAGGACAAATATTTTTTTATTGTGTGCCTATCTACTTATATTACAGACTATAAAACAATGTTTTAGGAAAAAGGATTTAATAGTTGACTATGGATGCGTTTATTTTTATTATACTAGCTAATTGACTTATATATCAAATTATGATTTTGTTATAAAATACTAGCTTAATTAAATTTTAGATTTGGTCTTTTATTTGTAAGTGTTATATAAATAAAATGTATAATAACGTAAAATTTGTATGATATATTTTTTCTGGTAGTATCTACATGTGGCTGAACCACATCGATTTGATATTATAGATTGGATACGTGTGGACGATTAAAATGTGTCGCTTTAATGTGATAGATTTTTTTATCATCGTAATGGGTAAGTACATTTATATAATTTGTGAAGCCTTCTTATGTACCTATTTTAAGGTTTGCACAGGCTAGGTTATATACACGACACTGTTCAAAGTAATAACTATTTATAAGCAAACTCTATGTAATATAATCAACACCGACAAAGCTATGTGGGAATCCGAACTTCCTAACCGATATTATAAATGCGAATGTGAGTTTGTTTCTATGTTTGTTACGCTTTCACGCCTAAACTAATCAACCGATCATCATTAAATTTCGCATACACGTTGTCGGGGGTATAGAAAAGGGTACCTTTTGTCGAAAAATTACTGTTACCAAACCTAACTTACATTTACGCAAGCGAAGCCGCGGCCATATACTAGATTAACAACAAATATCTTCATAAATCGCGTTAGTGGTTCTATTATCTGGGCGCTAAAAGCATAAAGCTGCGGTCATAGCTCTCTCTCGAACAGGCCATTTAAGACATGCAATGCAAAATTAAATTCTGTCTTTTAGGTTGATACCTGTTCGTTTTTACGACTGATGTTGTGATTCTTTTGTAGTTATTGCTGAACCTACTATAATGTTACAAGAACTGGCGCCCAGCACGACATTCAGATACCATATTAGATAGTTATTTGATTATGATAATTATTAGTTTGTTTATGGATGTGCTTTCTACAAATATGCATATTTAATTGATATCGAAATAACATTAGATATATTATAATATTAAGGTATGTTTTTCGTCTAATAGATTATTATTCATCAAATTTTGACGTTACTAATGACATTGTATAAAAACAGAGGTAGGTAATGATCAAATAGGCAGGCACTTTGTACCCTGGCGGTAAACATAAACTTATGCTAAAAACCTTACGTGTTTTCTTCACAACAAATATTGAGTTGTCTGGCGCAGTCTTGCGTATTCAAATCTAACATTGTTTTACCGTCGTCGTTTTAACCTATCAAGTCGAAGCAGCATACCGGCGGCCAAACACAGTAGGTTTTCAATTATGCTTGGCATTTCATCCATTGAAAGGTTCAATCCAAAGGCGTAGTCAAAGGGTATTTATTGGCATAGACGGTATACCCAATCTGAGCATCGATTCCCGCGCGCACGTTCGTCTAACAGTGGTCTCGATAACGTTTTGTGAAGTGCTGTCAGTCTCTTGCAGCTTGCAGCGCACAGGCTAGCTAGCCTCCATTTGGCTCGGTTTACACACAAGATACATTGTGCGCATACAGCATTGACGTGACATTAAATTACAAACATATTGGCTTTTGGCCGAGTCTTCGCTCGCTCGGAAATAATACTGTCTGGATGAAATATCAAATATCTTTCGTTAGGGTTACAGAAAATGTTATAAGGTATCTATAACTTTTTTTGTAACCATAACAATTTGTATGCGAATTGGTTTCATCCAGAAAAACGTATTGGTCCGGAACGAAATCACGCGCAAAAGTTAGTATTTAGCTTGTCGCTACTTTAGCCAGATGGTTCGTGATATACGTATACTTATCCCTCGAATTGACGATGAACTCTTTGCCGTATTTCGAGTAACCACTTAGAAAATTCCAGCAGTCTTGTCTCTAAATGCAATCTATTTAAGCTTCTCATGCAGTTTATTTAGATACCCCTTCAGTGACGTCATTAGAAGCTTCTTTACAGCCTCTTTGTGACGGTAGTGCTGTACTAGGAAGCCGTCATAGCTGTAGCTCAAACGGATATAACGTAGTGGTTGAGTTTCAAAGGACTGTAAAACTCGTACCTTCTGAAATATCTTCCATATTCTAAGGCATTGTATTACGTTTCAAGTAAGAATCATATTTATTGCTGCTAATCTCTTTCGCATCACAGAGAACATACTTCAAGGAACGCTTATGTATTTAATAAAATGTTTGAAGAACCAGTAATATAACATTTTAAGAAGCTATGAGCATTTTTGCTGTTCATATTTCCAAAATAAGTGTCTTAATACTGTATTTTACCTCTAAATAGTTGTATGAAAAATTATGTAGTCTATCAATTACGGTGGAATGTAAATGAATATCACCAGGAAAATATACTTTTAAATACATTGGACCGCAAGGAAAAAGGGTTGGTTAGAAAATCTTCAATATCTTTAATAGTACCTGATCTAGCTTTATTAAATAAAGACTAAAAAAAAAAAAGAAAAAAGAAAGAATATTTTAAAGTGCTTATATGAAAATAAAAAAAATGAATTCAATCTTTTTATTTTTAATAAATGTAAAATAAATAAAAATGCGTTGTTTTGCCAGTATTTTCGTAAATGTAGATTGGTTACAGATGTGCCGTTTTCACGCATTAGTACTTTGTGTTGCCACCGCGAGCTCGCAATACTGCTGTTATGCGATTTGGCATACTTTCTGCTAGGTTTTTGAGGCAATGCTGCGGAATATTCTGCCATTCCTCTATTAGAGCTTCTTTCATTTCACGTAGCATGGTTGGCGACGGATTCCGCTGACGTACACGTCGTCCCAGTTCGTCCCATGCATGCTTAATGGGGTTTAAGTCGGGGCTGCGTGGCATTGTCTTGCATAAAAACGGCATTCTCGCCCATGTCCACTAAAATAGACCAACGTAGTCATTCAGAATTTCAGTGACATATCTTTCTGGAGTTAAAGTTCCATTTTCTATCACCACTAGCTCAGTGCGGCTTTCGGAAGAAATCCCAGCCCATACGTGAACAGAGCCTTCGCCGTATGGTACTATTTCTTCTATACAGGCATGGTTGTAGCGCTCTCCCGGTCTTCTGTACACTATTTTCCTCCCGTCGTGCTTGTACAAACAGAATCTAGACTCGTCTGAAAACATAACTCTTGACCAGTCATTCAGAGTCCAATTCTCGTGTTCTCTACCATACCTCAATCATGAGTTTCTGTGGTGTCTTTCTAGTTTTGGGCCGTTTGCAGGTTTTAATGGCTTTAAATTTTCTTTAGCCAGACGCTGCCTTACTGTATCGGTACGCAAATTGTTTCCTCCAGCTCGTAAATGATGATTCTTTACTTCAACAGTCGTAAGAAAGTGATTTCTCAAAATTGTTGACACCATATAGCGATCCTTCCGCGGCTTCGTGCATCTTGTTCGGTCTGTTCCTCGTCTTCGAAGATTGCACCCAGTTTCATGGAAACGCTGGAGTACTCGCTGAATCGCTAGATAGAGTCGCACCAACAGTTCTCGCTGTATTTCACTGACTGTGCCCATCTTCAAGCATTGTCAGGATCCTCGTACATTCTTCAGGGGTAACGACATGATGACTTCAGAATAATAAAATTTATAAGGCAGAGACACATATTTATAACTTTTTAATTGCAAAACTAAAACAAACGCGAAACAATTGATTTGATTGTTTTGGTACTAAATTAAAAAACGACCGTTATTTCACATCTTCAGTTTTTTATACAATTATCAAATATAAATTAAAAGCTTTTATATATTATTTTATGTGGCATTAAATATTTTTTAATTTAATCTTTATTTCATAAAGCTAGGTCAGGTATTTTTGAAGATATTGAAGATTTTCTAACCGACCCTTTTTCTTTGCAGTCCAGTGTAGATATATGCAAAAATGTCTAAGAAATAAACGCTTACTTCCGGCATTGAAACTCACAAACCCTTACGGTTGCTTGTAAGTACTGATTACCACATGATACCAAGCATATAGGAATATTCGAAAGCAGATGACATACATACCGACTTTAGAAACTATTAGCTATTCTTATAATTATATGTTATTATATTATATTATATTTGACGCAGCGAACAGATGCATTATACGCTTGATATATAACAGAAAATGATCTTTATGTTGTTGTAGAAGGGTTTATAAAAACTACAATCAGTTCTTTTGTGGCTGTTGTGGCGCTCTTTTGTTTAATCAGCATGGTATATAACCTACAATCTGACCCTAAATGACAATTGTTGCCACGGGATAGGTTTAAAGAGGTCATATTTCAATGTGGAAATTTTAACTAAAACCACACGTCATAATCAGTGATCGGAGTAGGTAGATTGAAATGGGGTCATTGATCCGAAACGTATATATTAATATGGACATTCCTCCGGAATTGGTGGATTATTAAAAAAAAACCGGAACTTATGTAGGAATTTTATTCTGCCAGAGTGGAAGGAGTCATTTGATGATTTGCCATCCTCAAAAAAAGGTAGGAGTTGTAATAAAATGAGCAATATTATTCTTTATTATTCTTCATATTTTTTTTAACGGCACACAGTCACGATTTGACAAAACCCAACGACCAATCAGAACAAAGGATCATGGGTGGTACAATAACCGGTTATCAGAACAATGCGTACGCCCGCCGACGACATGCCAGGTAGCTCACTCGTTTACTTCGGTTCGTAGAGTGCGCATCTTTGTTTGTTACTGTGTTGTGAAAACGTTACTTGACCCTGGCTTGTGTACATACTGACTTCTGGAATCTGCTCTAAACCACGATTTGGCTCGAATATACGGACTCAGATTTTTCACTATTGAATTGGATCTACATATTTAAACCAAGCTTTGGTAAGTAATATTTTACTAGTTACAATGAGTATAAAGCATGTTTGGATGTACTATAAGAATATTTTTAGTATTGTGTTTGTTCGCTTAACCTGCTGAACATACCATGAGTCTTATTATTGTTAAATCTTTAATAGAGTATGAACCAGTGAGCTTAGTGCGAAACAAAATTATGATATTCTAGTAATGTAGTCGCAATTCAGCTAACTCCACTATTAACCGACATTTTACTGGAATCCGTATATAATTTGAATGCCCTGTGTCCTCTTGCAATGTATTGGTAAAATAAATTACTATAGGCCTTATCTACTTCTCTACAAAATATTCTACGTAACAAGCCCTTTCATTTGATATATATATATATATGGATGGAATTGTAAAAAAAAAAAATTGTCCGCCATCTTGTAGCGGCAGCCATTTTGGATTGACAGGAAGAGGGTGAAATTTCAATGACTAAATTTGATCCACGAAAAATAAAACAAACGGAGTAAGCTAAATAAACTAAATAAAATGTAATTTTTTCATGTCTTTGTTTTAGGTGATATATACGAGGTTCCATCTCTAAAACAAAGTTCAGATATGGCAAACGTCAAGGCTGAAACTGTAGAAAAATGGATATCCGGTCATCCCGAACTACTTTACGATCACGCTAGTGGTACAATATACTGTTCAAAATGTGAAAGCCATTTGAAAACCATAAATAAAGGAAACGTTAAAAGACATATCGAAGGAGCAGTACACCAGGGAAAGTTTAAGCGGCCCGAAGAGGAATTTTATTTCGATCTTATAAAATTTCTCATTTTGTGCAATATTCCGTGGTCTCAGATGAAAAATACTACTTTTCAAGATTTCTTTAAAAGATATATGTGTAGTACCTGTTGTTGTACGTGTACTAATCGTACTCTGCCAGATGAATCACAGTTACGGAAAGTTTACTTGGACAAGTTTTTTAAGAATAAAATCAATTCGATTCGGCAAAATTATAAAAATGAGAAACTATGGATATCATTAGATGAAACGACAGACTTTTTAGGTCGCTATATAGTCCATTTTTTAATAAAACCATTACATCCTAGCAATTTGACTAGACCTTATTTGGTAGCATGTAAAATGCTAACTGTAGTTAGTGGACAAACAATCACGCAATTTGTGTTAGAATGTTTGGAAAACTTTTGGGAAGATTCTTTTGAATCGAAGGTAGGTAACATTCTTGTCCTCTGCACTGATAGCGTTGCATATATGCTGTCTGCAGGACGAAATTTAAAACAATACTTACCTGAAATGAAGCACGTAACATGTTTGGCGCACTCTCTTCATCGCGTATCTGAGCAAATTAGGTTAGAATATCACGATGTTAACATTTTAATAGCAAATGTTAAAAAGGTATTTTTGAAAGCCCCAAGTGGAGTCAAAATTTTAAAAGAAAAATATCCAGATTTGCCGCTACCTCCCCAACCAGTTGTTACAAGATGGGGCACTTGGTTAGAGGCAGCATTTTATTACGCTCAAAACTTTGAAAAAATAAAAGAAGTATTATCTTGTTTAAGCAGCTCTGATGCGGTATCTATTCGAGAGGCAAAAAATATTATAGAAAAAGAAAATTTAAAAGAAGATTTAAATTACATTAAAGACAATTATTTTATAATTCATTTGTCTTTAAAAGAATTGCAAAAGCATAATTTATCGTTGACAGATTCACTTTTAGCATTTGACAACGTCAGAGATGCTATAAATCAGTGCAATTCAGAAAATATAAAAAATAAAATAGAACGTGTTATGGAACGAAACCCAGATTTAGACACACTTAGAGAATATAGTGAGGCCATTGAAAAAAATGAAGCACATAATTTAATACCTTTTTTAAAATTTGCTCCTTTGACATCGTCAGATGTAGAACGGTCTTTTTCCATTTATAAATGGACTTTAGATGTTAAAAGAAATAGGTTGAAAATAGAAAATATAGAGAAACTCATAGTTATATATTTTAATTGTAAAGATCAGGATTACCAGGATGCTGACATTGTAATCGATGAAGATTAAAAATGTGAATAAATGTAAAATGTACATATTTAACAATAAACAATCTTGATTTTTATCTTTTTTCTTTATTCTACCCCTTTTTTTTGGTCCTAAAATCTGACTAAAATCAACCTGTTCCTTCGTATGCCCTTTACGTTTCAGAGTCGTGGTGCATCCTTAGAACAGTCTCACGACCCCAGCAGGCATTGGCCCTCTATGGGGCCCCGTCATTTATTCTACCCTTAATGCAAATTACCATGACCCCTATGAAAATATTTAAATTTAAGTGCAACAATTTATGTCTATCTATAAAAGTTCTAGCCATAAAAGGCTAAAAATAAAAATTAAAGCTTCGATCGGAATTCGATTGTTTTTATTATTCAACAGATAAATAATGAATTAATTTAGTTTTGATACCTTCCTTTAAATTTTGAATTGAGTAGGAATAATATCACTACCAACATTAACAATATTTAATTGAATCCGGAAATACCGGAATTACTTTCCGGGAAAATGGCTTATCCATGTTATTCTTTCTGTGTGCATTTATGATACAAGTACCAAAAATCAATCTACCTACTCCGATCACTGGTCATAATGGAAAATTTTTACAATATGACGGACGTTAAAAAACGTTTGTCCTACAAATCTTTACTGTATATTTCTACAAGTATCACTGTAAACTATATTAAAAATAAAATGATCTATTTATAACTTAATAATCTGATGGATGTTTGTAAAATCGGTATCTTTAATTATTGATTTAATTAGTTAGGTACGTCTACTACTTAGGTACATCGCGATGACAAATGTTTAAACGGGCTTATTTGCGACGACTATAACAATTACATCCTTTCGTTTTATAGATTACCTAATAGAAATAGTGGGATACACCCAGAAATACGCCAATGGTACACGTACGATGACGTATAAGCAAAGCTGTATTTGCTTCCATTTGTACCGGTTATATAATATTACTTGAAGCAACGTGGCGGAAGTCAACCAGACGTGAACTCGATGTGTGCTTGTACTGACATCTAAATTATAGATATAGGTAGACAGCTGTCGCCGTCCGACAGAGCATTATTCCTACATATTAATAAGAGATTAAAAGGTAAGGTGTTAGGCAAGGATGTTGGGTATATTTTTTACAATAAAATCCTACTAATATTATAAATGTGAAAGTTTGTGACGATGGATAGATGAATGGATGGGTGTTTGTTACTCTTGCACGCAAAAACTACAGAACGGATTTTGATAAAACATTACAGTATAGTATATATACATCAGGATAATATATAAGCTATTAAAAATCTATCTTAACATGAGTCTACATTAACTCGAGCGAAGTGGCGAACAAAATCTAGTCTGTGATAAGTAGTCAGTCTTTTTTATGCCAAATATAGATTGTTATTAGGACACGATGATATATAAATATATAGTTCAATCTTATTCTTGGAAGCTTGTTGGTACCGTAGTATAAGTCTGAGCGCCATCATGCGATTTTAAGTTCGATGTTAAGGTTTAGCAAAAGCAAAGTGCTCTTGGATTTTGACCGACTCCATGAGCAATATCCTTAAAGAAGAAAATTCCTTAATGGACACATTTGCAGACTTCGTGAGAATATTATAATTTAAATAGCATAGTTGCAAGTGTTTTAAGTGGGGTTTAAAGTATAGTTGATGTAGTGGCCGTGTCACTCCTATCTTTTTGAAAATTATAGGTTTGAGTTTACATATACTTATTTCTGATCTTTACATCACTTTTTATAGGCTAAGAATTAAAATTATGGCTTTACAATTCTTGTGTTAGCTCTATTCCAATACTTATTCTGGCGCACATGACACACGTTTTCGGGTGCTCTAAGCTTGAACAAAAGTTTTTATGCCTTAATATTAAATGTAAATTTTAATGTTTTTGTGTTTGACCTATCTACAGATAATAATTGATATGTTTATATATGTTAAGTTAACTAACCTACCGGAACACATTTTGTTAATCTTTCTTCGTACAGAAAATACAGCCCGTACTTGAGCGGAATTTTATAGGTAATTAAAGGTACCTACGGTACTGTTTCGCAAAACTGTACAATTATAAATACTAAATACTAATTTACACAAAATCAAATAAGAAGATAAACTTAGTAAAATAGTAAAGTTTAATAGTTGCATTAGTTAAATAGTTTTAAAATGGTCTTCAAGTTGTGTTTTAAATAAACCGTGATAATAGCCGTATACCCTAAATGGTCAAATTACAAACAATATTCTCAAATAAAATTACAAAACTTATATTTGTCACGTGATGCGGCAAGACGTATGCAGCAATCATTTCTACTCATTTCTCCATATACAATCCACATGGATTTTCAAAAATTATCTACGGCAAGGACTAAGTCTAACTAAGTTGTGGGTTTTCAATATCATGTATATATATCTTCTTTATATATATAATTCTTCTGTACGTGTGTTGAAAGTGGGCACCAGCCCAATTCACATTTTGGCACTAATAAAGAGAAAACTGTTATATACAAAAATATTAAAAAGTTAACATTTATTAACCTCTGAGTCTTCTTCAAAGAGGTGAAGACACTATGTGGACAGAAAACACTATGTGGGTCTGTGTGTCTGTCTGTTAGTGACAAGCATAGCTCCGCAACCACGAGACCGATTGACTTGTAACTTGGTGTGCACACCTTGGGGTCATTCCTTGGTCGAGTTTGAATATGTGCCCTGTGTGTTAAAAGATCCTCGAGATTAAGGGTCACAAGGTCAACAGGTCAGGGGATATCCACCAACAGAGTGATTTGGAAGTCCAAGGGGGAGGCTTTTGCCCAGCAGTGGGAGCTAACAAAAAGCTGATGGAAAAAAAGTCACATGAAGTCGAAGAATTTGAATCCTGGGATTTTACACCCATTTCGTTTTGCTTTAACTAATATAACGTTTTAAACGCCTCATTTGGTCTTATACATACTTGTCTGGTTAATTTCGTGTTATAAATGCCATAACCGAGTTAAAATTCTTTAAGTGGTCGCGTCACCCCTGCCACTGCGCCGAGTGTTGTGGGTTCGAATCCCACACGGTATAAAACTTTGTGTGATCCACATATGGTTACTCGGAGTCTGGATGTTTTTGAGTCCGTTGTTTGAATGTTTGTAAAGTCTCCCGCAATATAGGAATTGATCCTAGTGTGTGAGTTAAATATGAAAAAACATCTCTAAACTCACAACATATATACATACCTATGAGTAAATAGTAGACACTGTCCTGTCTGAACGAGCCGACATCACCATCTACCGGGTTGAATTACAGCGAATGTAAACCATCCCGAGCACATTCAAATACTCAACATTTATTATTACCCGTCCAGCAGTTTAATATTATTTTAGTAACATAATATACGTATACTTGAATTATGTATACAATGTTATTTGTATCAGAAAAATAAACTGCGTAGAATGTGGTTTGATGCGATGTTCCGGTCTAATTTGCACCACATTAGGCACTTATACGTATGACGCTGCCAAACACAACAAGCAATGCATTTCTGTCAAAAAAAAAGTCGCCCGTGGACTGGTCACTATCCACAATCGTGAGGAAAATAAGGCGACGATATAATATATCACTTAAAATTTCATAAATTCAAATCTCTTAGAATAAATAATCATGCATAATTCTAATTAAATTTATGCGTCTTTGTAAAGCTGGATCAAACTTGGCTTTAATAACTGGCAGAATCCAAGGCTGAAACTAAGCACGAGCAACACATTATATGGCAGAGGAAAGTGTCAGTCATATCAGGAGAAAATATACCTCCATAGTCAATTATTGAAATTATAGATGTGCACTCACTGTACTTAGAGCTCAAGACAAAGTGTCCACAATCAGAAGAGTGAGCTCACACATTAATCAGAGAACGATAGATCACCATTTTTATTAAGAGTGAGCGGTGAATAATCATTTGAAAGGTCAAAGTGTGGTTTTTTGTTTATGGTGTAGTACTTACTCGTCAACTTGCATGGATTTTAGGTTAGGTTATTAGGTGAGAGAGCGCACACCCCAGGTTTTTTAGTGGGTATACCAGCACTTTATGCTATGCTTTATGCTAAATAGACAGAGTGATTCATGAGAAAGGTTTAGGTATATAATTTGTTAAGCTTTTTTGCTACTCGTGTGAATCCGGGGCAGGTCGTTAGTACATATATATGCACTTTTAGTCTCTTACTCCTAATTATGCACAACTGAACTGAAATTGGCGCCGTGACTGCAATCCGGTCTGTAGGACATTATTATTGCGGCTTCCCTCGCGTAAATATAGATTAGGTTAGTAAACGAACTAAGTACAATTTTATGATTATTGATAGCTAGTGTAAAGTTGGATGTGTAAGAATCGCATAACTCCCATATAACCCAGTCGAACAACACATATATCTCAAACATCGTTTCACAATTTTAAGATATTTATTATCTTTATGAGATTTATATTCCCAAGGTAAAATGCTTCGAAACGTGGCATTTGCATAAATTGAAGATGCCGTTATAAAAATAAATTCTCTGCATAGTAGTATCGTAAAGTAGGCAGGTGATATCTCATGTATAAAATTTCACAAAAATAAATGCTCCACACAATGAAAGATAAATATATTGTTTTGTAGATAAATTCGTACCGAATTTTCGAATTCGTGCGCTTTGTGTACATGGATAAGAGAAAATCTTTGTAAATTATTTTATATTTTGACTTCTACTAGAATCTTATATTTTGCGTTGTTTTAAGAAAGGCCTTAAAATGTACTCATCCGGATATAGATCACAGTTAAGCAAATATGTGTGTGGCGCCATAATTATCCCTCCTACGGCCAGATTACCGGGCCGGATCAACGTCCATTGATGTCCATTCGTAACTCTCTCGTTGAGGTGCTCATGTCCCCATTGTAAAATGGAGAATTACTCGGGCTAATAAAGCCAGTAGAAGCTCGAGCAGATAACATGTCAACCTAAACGAACTGTTTGTAATCTGGCTATATTAGTGGCTAGATAATGATTTGTAAAATCTTAACATCAAACTTACAAGAATATACGTGGCACTAAAGACACACATAGAGCAGACTAAAAGCTTATGTAGTCAACATTTGGCCGAATAACCACTGTTTACACACATCTATTCTAGGGCATTGTGAAGAATCGATCATCTATTCTGCTTTGATTAGTTGTATAAGATACAAAAAAGTACGAATTATACTAAAAGCAAATTACACAAAAGACGACCTTATCGCTCAATACGATGTCTTCATGTTGATAGTTTTCGTTCATTTTGTATTATCTTTACAAATAATAGAATTATTGCTGGTCGATGTCAACTACAGGCGATTAAGAAAGAAGTCTTTATAAGAGTAATAGAAAGCAAACAATTATTTTCAATAATTTAGCGACTGTATGTTTGTACAAAACTACGGCACGAAATTGAATGCGGTTTT
Organism: Catocala nupta; assembly: GCA_963675205.1. Classification (NCBI taxonomy): domain Eukaryota; kingdom Metazoa; phylum Arthropoda; class Insecta; order Lepidoptera; family Erebidae; genus Catocala; species Catocala nupta. The sequence goes on along the minus strand of OY776078.1, from coordinate 26,957,699 downwards.
CTCAGTTGCATTGCTGGAGATCTCTGGTACATGTTTCATTTTGATACGTTGCTTTTTTTACGTGGTGGAATGCTGTCACGTCTATCCCTCCGCGGGGGCGGGCGGAGGAGTTATGTCGGGCTCACCCGGGGAAAGATAGAAAGTCCCAGATCCTACCAACTAAATCTACTCCGGTGTTCTTTCACACAGTCTATAGCTGGGGTGCAGGGATCGCTCGCGCATTCATCCTGCAGCCCCGGCAGATCTTAGCCGCCACTGAATCGTGGCGGCTTCGTCCAGTTGACTTTCTTTTCTCTGGAAAGGCGCGTGCGGAACGCGACGCGCCGCCGTCTCAGGCCTGGTTCTGTACGGGCAAAAGCCTGCCCTCGGTCTGTCGCCCCAGGCTTGCGCTCATGGGGGTCAGCGGTCGTGCAACGCTCTACGGCGCCCAGTGCGTCGTCTGTGGGCCGGGACACTGGTGTTCTTCTCCCGTTCCCTTTCCGCCACCTCCTTAGCGAATATTACTGCCTCGCAATAATTGAGAATTTTCGCTTTAATATTTCTTTAAATACATCTGAATGAAATATAATAAAACAGTACCTACTGCCGGATACTACGCGTACGAAGTCGCGGACAAAACCTAGTATGTGGTATAAAATATACTTAAGTCAAATAGTCAATATTTAATTAATGCTGAGAACAATACATTACTCGTTATTGTTCTGAGAAAATTAAGTTTATTGTAATAATGAAAATTGAGAGATTTCGCTATTGGTAAATTCTGAGTAGTACGATGAATTTACCTCATTGTTCGGCGAATACATGCCGTTAACTTCTGCTGACTCTTTGGTCAGACGTTAAAACTAATAAAAAATATTACGTTATAACATTCTCAATCTCGCATCGTCAACTCGCGGCAAAATTATTTAGATAATGGTGGCAAACAAGCATACCTGATGGTAAGTCGTCACCGTAGCCTATGGACGCCTGCTACACCTGTTGCCGACCATTTAGGAAAGGAAGTGAGAAGGAGAAGGAGCGGGATGAGGGAAAATAGGGTGATTGGGCCTCCTGGACTCACACTAACCGAACGAAACACAGCATTAGGAGTACTGTTATTTCACGTCGATATTCTGTAGTCCTTCCCCGATCGAGTCTGCCCATTCATGCTGAAATCAGCGAGGCTAAAACCTTTTTATCGTTGATAAAACGTAGTACTAGTACACAACTAGTTTATGCCTGCCACTAGTAACACATAGGAACGCTTGCCACTGGTATACCGGGTTAAAAGATACCCTATGATCCAAGATATGGTTTATCTTTGTGCTAAATTCAATCCAAATCCATTTACTGATTGACGCGTGATTGAGAATGGTATAAAATATAAATTAAAAATTTTAAAAACCCCCGACACAATATTCATTTGATACCCATATTGAACAATTTTAATTTGTGGAAATATGTAATTTTTTGGTGGCGGCCATCTTGTATTTGAAATTTATCATAGTGTATAGTATTCTACTCGTCAAGCCCTTTCATTTGATACCCATATTGAGGGAGTTGTGAAAAAATATGTAATCTGCCATTTTGTGGTGGACATCTTGGACCGATTTTTATTAAACGTAGCTAAGAACACTCCCGACTAATTCACCTTTCAAACAAAAAAAACAAAATTAAAATCGGTTCATCCGTTCGGGAGCTACGATGCCAGAGACAGACACACACACACACACACACACACACAGACACGTCAAACTTATAACACCCCGTCGTTTTTGCGTCGTTTTAACTTTTAATCATATTATGATATAGCCATCGAAATACTCACGCCCATATGTATGTACATATCTTTATATATATATAATTCTTCTGTAAGTGTGTTGACAGTGAACTCGTCCTAAACGGCTGGACCAATTTGAATGAATTTTTTTGTGTATGTTCAAGTGGATTCGAGGATGGTTTAGATTTGTTTTTTTTTTCGCCTGTACAAGACGACGTCTGTCAGGACAGCTAATATATGTATAAACATTTTGCCAGTTATGTTTTAGGGCTTATGTCATAAGGGCCAATTTGGTCTTACAGTTTAGTACATCATGAGTGAGAAGTTCTTAATCTGTTCTGTTTTCGAAACATGCAGCTTATTGGTAGGTTAGCCGTTGCGAGTTCAGAGAAATTCAATGTTTTATAGCAGACATTCCGAAATAATCTTCATGGTCACAGACGTTTATAATTTATGATTGTGACCTTATGACAATTATCATAAATAGTTTCTTTACTTAAATCTGTTTTAAGCAAGGATATGCGTGGTGGAATTTTCTATATATTTTATTCGAAATCTATAAATTACCTGTCCGTAGTGATTGCTACATCGTCGTAGCGCAAGTGACTGCTAGCAACTTACATACATAGCGGTTGCTACAACGTCGCGTAGGCTGTAGCACTAAGCGCTGCGCCGCCGCAAATTTTGCTCCACGTGGGAATTGAACCCTCAATACTAGGCGTAGCGAGTTGACAGCCTGAACCACTACTACTACTACTGACTATCTTACGTAACATTTTGACTTTATGGATGACCAAGACCATGCAGTTAAAATGTAACGTAAGATAGTCAATGAAATTGCATAATTGTACTAACAGCCAATAAATATCATTAGGGCACCTTCACATTAGCGATTTTGCAGCGTAGGCATAAACATATGCGCAGCACATCCTGCAAGATACACGTCACTTTGTCGTGAAATTGTCGCTTTGTTGCAAAATTGTCACTTGTGGGCTATGTTGTAGCTGTGCTAGCCTCGTGCATACGCGACATTACCGCAGCAACATGTACGCTTGTACTCGCATCTCACCGCTCCCTCGTTGGAAATTGTTGACAAAATGATATTATATTGATCGTGCGACATTTCCGCAACTCCTATTCGCAGCGAACGAACGTTTACGCAGTCGATACGTCAGTGTGAAGGATTTAAAACACATTTGACTATTTCACGATAAATTTTAAAACTACGAATTGATATTAATGCGATTTTCACCAATAAACAGAGTTATTCACGATTAAAATATCGGGATAATTGGTGAAAATATCGAAGATGGTCAAGCTGGCTAGGAGCTCTATTATTAATAAGCTCTATTTCCTTTTTATAATAGTCCATTTATCGAGGATATATAATACCACGCTATAATTCATGGGAGCGGAGTAGGGACAGCTAGTTATAAATAGGTGGTGTGCGAAAAAAGGACGATGAATAAGAATTTAATAAGAAGTTATTAACACACTATATTTATGAAATTAAAATAGATAAATTAAAAATCCTTTTAGCAGATATTAACATAACATGTGATAAATAATAAAGTTATTTATATATTAGTCAATTAGTAACTTGTATTTCCGCCATTTGATTCAATCACTGTTAATAATTTGCTTCTCATTGATCTCACAAGTCGCTCACTAATATTTGTACCCTGCATAGCCTCCCAAATCTCCCTGTAATGACTCTCAATTGCTTCTTTAGTTCTCTCATTGCGATGTGTCCATATTTGCACCATAAGTCCCCAAACATTTTCGATCGGGTTTAAATCTGGCGATTTTGAAGGCCATGGTATCAGTCGAAAGCATTGGTGTTGACGGAACCACTCATGAGTAAAAGCAGCAGTGCGTAACCGACAGTTGTCTTGTAAGAAGTAAAGTTCGGCGATATCATTTTCTGGGTAAACGTTTTGAACATCCCCTTCCTCTACGACTATCCCAGTTTATGATATAGCGTTCCCCTACACCAACCGATTAGGTTATAATAGAGGAGCCGCTGTACCTTCCAGTGCCCGAGAGCACCTTCCGGGACCAGTTATAGACAGGTCTTGTCCCCAAATCCCGACTCTCCACCCTAACCTCAGAGATCCGGTTCTCGTAAGCGAGCTACCTCGTGCCCAAGTGACACTACCTATTCTCCAGATAGGTACCGGAGCAATAAAGCCGCTCACTACTCGCAACTCAAAGGCGTTTTGAACAGTTAACATGACGTTTTCTAGAGTGTCAACATAATTTTGCGCAGTTGCTTTTGAAGGTAATGCGCATAATTCACAGACACCAGCAGCCGACATCCAGCCTCAAATGTTTGCACTGCTTCTATCAGACTCCGTGTCCAGTACTATATGATTTTCATCATATCTTTTATTGTCATATCGCCAGAGATTTAATCGACCGTGCTGAATAGATTTGAATGCCTTTTCATCAGTAAATATTGGGGTTGACCAATTAAAATTTAAAAAGTCCCTGGCAAAACGCAACCGAGCTGCTTTATGGGCATCAGTTAAATGAACTTTTTTAGCGTATCGTCTAGAGTGCAACGCCGTGCTATGCAAATGGCGTCTAACAGTCTCATCAGTGCTCACATCAAATTCTTCGACAAAAGGAGATGTTGATGTAAAACCATTTTCTTCAAATCCAAGTCTCATTAATTCTTCCCTTTGCGCTGTCGTTACTGTAGGCCATCAATCACTACGTCTGTGACTATGGAGACTGCCCTTCACCTTCTCAATTAATTCAGAACCGTACAGTATAGCGTGATATTATTTTTGGAAATTTGCCTTACTTTGTATCCTGCTCTGTGTAATGTCTGCCCTTTCGACAATATTTTTAATTACGTGACATATACAGTTTTTCTGGTATGACAAGTTACTAATGTCACAAGTAACAAGTTGAGTTTAGATTTTTATTATTTTTGTGGTTTTTCACATATTAACTCCACAGTATTCACTGTACTAATATAGTGGCATTTGTATAGTAGAAATTATTACTTATTGTTTTGAAAAGAAAGCTTAAAATAAATTGCACTTTTAATCTAAGCATTGATTGGATTACGGTCAACCAATTACGTCTATATCACATATGAACATTAATAATGAATCTTATTGAATTTTAATATTGATGAAATTTTTTGTGAAATGTGGTAAAGCAAATATATGGTCGATTATTCATAAGACCAGGCTCGACTGAATCCGCGGAAAAGTGTTTAACTATCAAAGTGTTGTTGGTTCACCTGTTAGGAAATTCTCAGTAGTAACGCGAAGACTGGAAATGTACTGAACCGATCCCAAAGGCTATTACGAGGGCTATAAAAGCTAGCGAAAAGTAGCCTGCCTACCTCTTGGAGATAGGCAGGTGTAAGTCTATGAATGGTATAAAATAGTTATAATTAAGTTCCATAAAAAGTTGCTTGCTCACCTTGTATGTAATATACATATTTGTAAATGCCATGATATATTGACGTAACCACATAGTATACGCCTGCTATAATAATATCAGGTTGTTATGAAGTGAGCAGAGGCAGAGGGAGACAAGGCCTGTAGGCATCTAATTTAATTTGAACGGGAACGCGTAGCGAAAATATTCTAAGTCTAACAATTTAATATATATCTAACTATACAGACGGCGCACAGTGCAATATTTTCAATATCTAGTCGGACTATATTCAAAATATACACTTATGTATCAGCTCACGGCTTACATAAAATAAAGAACTACAAACCATATTTCAAGAAAACAAGGTTTATTTTCCGAGAAGTCGCGTCCAACAATATAAAAAAAAGGGTCAGCCCGGCCAACTGCGGTGAACCGGTCGTTTCATGTGAACAATCGTGTCATTCGTCTGAGTTTGCTCGATGAATACGCAGTGTTTCTGTGCGCTAATTGTGATTAAGTGTTGTTATCCTCTTTGTTTGGGTTTCGAGGTAAGTTTGCATAGTTATTTTATGATATAGGTATATTGTTAAATTAAATAGTCAGAGCGAAGGGAATGTTAGTACTTAATTTTTCATAAAGAAAATGTTTTAGCACACTTTGTAATTGACTTTTAACACATTATATAAAATTATATTAGTCTTTTACTATATTTTCCTAGTAGACGCACTTGTAAATTTTACGAAATGTGACCATTTACTGGCCGGAACTTGCGACACTCATACAATTATTTTTATTTTCAGAATGTCTTTCCAAATTTCGAGAATATCATTTTTCGATGTTTGCCGATCGATGCCTTGTTGCACTTTATATTGCAAGAACATTGACCATTCGTTCTCGGGCGAAATTTTAAAGTAAAAATAAGAAGCTTTCGTCAACAAATTGAAGCAAAATGGGTGAAATCTGAGAGACACCCAGACCGCTTTTTAAAGGCGAACTCTAAATGGTTGGAAGAAAGTTTTTCAATTGCCAATATAGTAGAAAATCCCATAAACGAACCATTACCTGGACCTAGTAGTCGACCAGGCAGGCCACATAAGAATTTCAAGAGTTCTAGTTCTACATAACTAAAAGGCGTCGTATTCAACATCTTCTTGATACATCTAGTGAGAGAGAGTTGTCTTTGGCGACTGAAGTGCAGTTTTGTAAGATAGGGAAAAGAGATTCAGCTGCCATTGTTAAAGAACTCTATGATTTTCCACCCAAAAGAGGTACTACTCTGAAGAAAGCGCAAGTGTGTTTCACAAATATAAAAAAAGAACTTACCGCAGACCAAGCTGTTGCGTTAATTGTTGACGCGAATCTATCAACACACCAATACGAGGTTATACGTCAAGAAGCAGAACGACTTAGTAGCAACCTATATCCAGCGTATTGTAAAGTTAAATCGTCAAGATATTTGTTCTACTCTTATGACATAAATGTCACAGAAAAATGTGCAGAAATTAAACTGCAATCTTTAATAATCATACGACTACACAACAAAAATTTTCAGAGGAGCACTCTAATGATGAAAGCCTTTTCAGTGTATCAATGGTACCTTCAAATGAATGCAGATAATAAAAAAAATATTGTATGGCAATATCCTTCGCCATCTTCGACCAGATATTGTCGTCCAGTAAATATAATGTTTGCAAAAGAAAATGCAGATTTGATAACTTCAGAGGTTAATAAAATCAAAAGCGAAATTGGAGCCTTGTCACCCACAGAAATTTCAATTAATGACAGGATTATCTTAGTAAAAGCTAAGTTGATATTCTGCATGATAGATAGCAAAGTTTGTAATGCTATCGCGTCTTGTGCATATACCCAAACTTGTTATTTGTGTGGCGCAAAACCCAAAGAAATGAATGACAAAAACCTTATCATTAGTAAGACAGTCAATCGGGATTTTCTTTCTTTTGGTTTATCACCACTACACGCATGGATAAGATTTTTTGAATGCATTTTGCATATCTCTTATCGTCTCAACATTAAATCATGGCAGGTCAGAGGAGATGAAAATAAAAAGATAGTGGCAGAGAAAAAGAGAGACGTACAAGAAAAGTTTAGGCATGAGTTCGGATTGTTGGTAGATATGCCTACAACATACTGGCAATACAAATGACGGGAAAACAGCACGTACATTTTTAGAAATGCTGACATGTCAGCTGAGATTACAGGCGTCAGTGTTGCACTTATCAAACGGTTTCATGTGATACTGGAGTGCTTAAATAGTGGATATCCGATCAATTGCGACAAGTTTGATGAATACGCTAAATCAAAAAGAGATTTATATATAAAGGAATACTCTTGGTACCCAATGCCTGTAAGCGTGCATAAAATACTTTTCCATGGGAATGATATTATTTCGTCGTGTGTGCTCCTAATTGGGCAACTATCGGAAGCAGCTCAAGAGTCGAGAAATAAACATAATAAGAAGTTTGGAAAACTCTTTACGAGGAAGACTTCCCGAGTCGATACAAAGACAGATTTAATTAATAGGTTGCTTATAACGTCTGACCCTTATATAGCAAGTTTGCGTGCTTTGCCCAAAACTAGGCGTGGGAAAATTACTACAGAAGTATGGGAGTTGTTAGAAATTACAATTCCAGAATTAGATCATATTGAAGGGAAATCAGAAGAATCGAATAGTGATTCTGACTGATTGACTTTCATTACATATGTTCCAGCCTTAATTCTAATTTCTAACAACTCTCATCAACATCGAGTGAAATCTGTAATATATGTTACGTTCATTTATTTTAACAACATAATATGTATATAAGTCCCTAATTTAATCATCTTTGAATGTAATATTCTATATAAATATGTCGATAATCGATTTCAGTTTTACGTTTGAATCTGTTTTATACTCGAATTTGTTATTACTTTTATATTTGTATTTATTATTGTTTAATATAAAACGAATCCAAAATTTTGATGTTTCATTTCAATATTTCACATTTCAGAGCCATATTTTATTAAATGGAATAAAGATAACTACGCATATAAGCCATTAAATAATATTGTCCAGCTAGATCTTACAAATATCGCACTGTGCGGCGTCGCGGTTTAATGGTCGCATCACCAATACCACTGCGCTGAGTGTCCGATCCCCATACGGTACAATCCACAGCCATAAATAGTTGCTCTGAGTCTGGGTGTACCTAGTGTCCATTTTTTAAAAATCACCTCTCCATTTAATAATTATTTCAAACCTCCACGACACAAGAACTATTGTGCACTAATACAGTTAAATATTGTCATATATTTTATAGAATAGGTATGTGTCGAAAATTAAAGGTCCGTTGGTAAAATGCCTCACTTCTTAAAATGTAGGAAACGGGTCTTGAGCGATAATTGCCACGATACATTTAAGAGCTAAATTGAGATATTTAAAACATGCTATCCATGTAATACGGTACTGCTGTAATAATATATGCCCTATTAATCATGTTGTTCTACTAATCGCCGGGCTCAGACTAAATTACTTAGTGACTCAGAGAGTATGCACTCTAACTCGTGTTAGTAACAATTTATTTGAGATGTCTCCTATAGATACTTCATAGCTTAATGTATACAATTGACTTGGGTGAATATTTATGTCGCGTTTACACTCTTTTGACTACATTGACGTACATTCAATAGTACAAGAACAGTGACTGTATGTTGGATATTAAATTAAATTCATACAAAATAAGTCAGTATTATGAAGTAATGACAAAAAAAAGTTTGATATTTACTCATAAGTACGCAGGTATGGCCTAAGGGATATTGCAAAAACCGAGTAGAATATAGCCAACGTTTAAATTGCTAGTTTGTTTTTAATCGGAGGTTTCGGTGCTGCAGACAATGGTTGCTTGCTAATGCAAATAGTGATGTTTGTTTTATTTATTTATTTATTTATTTGGACAACCAGTAGTTGTTACATTGTTTCTTATATCTAAAATCATCCTTAAAAAAAATAAATAAATGCACAACATTTGAAGGTGTCACAGCATCCACAGTATAGTAACACTGTTAACAGTTAGGTAAATAATTTAAACAACAAAATAAGCAAGAGAATATACATATTAAACAAGATACAATTCAATTTGAAAATAGGTGCAATTAAGAACTTCTTAACAATCTCAATACGTCTTTCTTAAAGGATGGTAAGCTATCAGCAAAAATGTCAAGTTCACCGCAAATTGTGTTATATGCCTTCGACAGCCGTGAAATGGTAGAAAATTGTTTTAAGTTACTTCTAGCGGTAGGGCATTGCAACAATCCAGCATCGACAAGTGCTCGCCTTGGCACACGTCTAGGAACACGCAAACCAAATAATTTTAAAAGCAAGGGGCAATCAAATTCGTTTCTCAAAACCTTAAACAAAAAAGTCATATCGAGTAACTGCCTACGAACCAATAGACTATCCATCGCAAAAAACGTCAACTTCTGGATATACGAGGGCAGTTGTTTATGTATTCGACATAAAAAAGCAAGATGTCTTAAAAATCTTTTCTGAATACGTTCTATTCTGATTTGATGCACATGATATTGAGGAGACCACACTACACTGCAATATTCGAGATTACTCCGTACGTAGGCGTTATATATGGATATTTTTGTATCTGGATTACGAAATAATTTACTGTTACGAATAATACAATTTCTAACATTCGTACAGCTGATTTCTAGGAACATTTATGATAGCATTTTAATTCGCAGCAGAGGCAGTTAACCTTTTTTACTTGAATTATTTTAGCATTATCCTTTGTCGAATATCTTTTTAATATAATTATAGTGTTGAATTTAATTATATGTGCACTTCCTTTATTGTCTATGTTTGTTATTTTCGTAAAAAAAATTAAAATATATTTACGATCTAGTCTCAGTGTTATAAATATTATAAATGGTATATATTCTCCTAAATTAAACGTCAAATGTGAACTTGAATAGCTTTACAGTTTACATTTGAAGTTTTACTTTATTTTGAACTTATTTTATTAACTGTTGCATTTTTTGTTGGATAAATGTTTTATTGCTTTCACGCTAATACCTTACAATATGATGTCGTAATTATTTTCGCCGCCACACACTGTGTCGAGTGCTGTTAGGTCCATCTCCACACAACGGACACAAAGAGTTTGCACAATTATTAGGAGGTAGTACTAATCTTCGTCCTGAGTCTGGATGTTATCTTTCAATGTATGTAGAGAGCTTACTCAGGGCTTGCTTGTTGTAAATAATTATGCATCAGTTATTAGACTAAAGACTTCAGTTATATATTCTTTTTTGTACTGCGATATTATATATAAATATTTTAATTAGCTTATATAGTAAATGAATGTTATGGGCTTATACATTAAAGATTTAAGTCAATATGGTAGCAAGTTATGTTGCACATATTTTCATATATGTCAGCTATATGTGGTTTTGAGCGCAGATAGTAATGTTTCAGACGAGATCCATTTTTTCACTTCGAGAATGATAAGCTTCTGAACTCCCAGGTATATCTACAAATCAGACTTCTAAATCTTGGTGTGTGACCATGCTTGGGCACCGTAGACAAGGACAGTCAGTAGACAAGTTTTCGCTTTAATGGAAATAATGCCCGGCAAAAAACCTTTTTAAACAATATTGCTTAAATGTTAAAATATGGAAATATTTAAGGTATAATAATAAAAATCAACGGCAGATCGTTACCTAAATACATACAAGCCTATATTAAAATATCATTCGAATCAACTCAGATATATAAACAATCTAATACAAAATCCTCAAATTCAAAGGTCAATTCTGTTAATAAAATATGAAATAGATTTCAGATGTACTCTAATAAAAGGCAAATGTGACCTGAAATTTAATTAAAATTCACTTATACATTTCTTTTCAATTTACCATTGGCGATATTTTTATGTCACTGTTGTGTTTTTATTGTAATTTTTTGATTACGAGACTAGAGAACTCCATGCTTTTTTTTACCTTGTACCAACTTGCCACCCATCCACCATTCAAAGCAGCAGCCTTGAATGGTCGTTGGAACTTAAACTGCATCAGCGACCCACCCAGTAGTGCCCAACACAGACAAGAAACGGCTGCGGACGACGATTTTACGTTTTGACCCTTTGCGCTATTTCGGTTGCAATACTAATGGCCAGTCCTACAACTAACAAGTAAAAGTTATCCGAAAGATAAATCGCATGCTGTCTCACTCATGTTAGTGGAAATGGAAGAGAGATGGCAAGACTTTTATCTTACAGATAAATGCCATCTCGAGGTGGTAGAACAAGCCCTAAACCTATGATGTCTATTAAATGGATTGATTACATTAGAAATGTAAATCATCACGCAACATTTATTTGTTACAAACAAAAGATCTCCAATACCTTGATAAAAACGTTCGGAATTTGATGGAAATGGATATTTACTGTGAGGGTAGGCAACTAGATAAATAAACTACAAAAAGCGAGCGATATTTGCAGTTGCACAGGTGTTTCAGTCAAACGTTAGCCTGTGCAAATATTTTTACGGATAAATAACGTAAAATTTTGGTCCATACAATCTCTTATTGTGAACTCGGTAGGATAAAATAAAACATTATATAGTCGAATGACAAATATATAATTATTTGATGTAACTATAACAAACAAAATAAAGAGGCTACTAATTGGATTGTTTTAGCAATTCCTGTCGGCGAATGTTTACAGTCAGACTCAGCGTACTCTACGAGCGGTGACAAAAAGGACATCCTGCCGCATCTGTTCGACCACATCTCGTACCCAGCCTCAGGAATCATTCCAATGCTGAATAGAAAGGTTTGACGCGCTGAAACACAGCCTGAATAAAATGAATATTACACACGCAAATGACGAATTTTACGACGTTTAGTTGTAGATATATTTATAGCGCCACGAAAGGTTATACGGTCATAACCTAAAAGTGTAAGCTTGCCCGTTATCATACTGCGCACCTTTTTACAATGTTCTGATTTACAACTCTAACTAGGTACATAATATTATAAATGAGAATGTGAGTTTATTTGTTTGTTGCTTTTCCTCACCTTAACTACTCGACCGATCATCATGAAATTTCACACACATGTTGTTATGGGTACAGAAAATGACATACGGCACCTTTCATTCAGAAAAAGTACTGTTCCCGAAGGACAGAAAACTGACATGACCTACATTTACGCGAGTGAGGCCGCGGGCAAATTTTAGTATGTTCATATTAATTAAATAATTTGTTCACAGTGAAAGTAAGAATTAAGTAGTCAATATTTTTGCAGATATTTGGTGGCAAGAGAATTTCGATACGTGAACATCCGTACGTCGTGAGCATCCGCCGGAACGTAGCACACTATTCGGTGGGAAGTATCGTAACTAAGAATGTCGTGGTAACTGTGGCACATCCTTTGATCGAGTGAGTTAATTAATGTGATTGTTGAGGGGCGAGAGGAGGAAAGTGGGGGAATGTGGAGTGGTGAGCGACAATTGACGACCGGTGCACTAAATATCACCGTAAATTGAATTACGTCCATCCATTACGTATATATTCGTATCATAACGGTTGTAGCAAAAATACAACATTCATGAATAACCCAACTTTCACAATATCATTTGTGTTTTGTTAAATTATTCATTTTAGACATGATACAAGCTGTCATTGACCTAACGTGATGATATTACATGTACTAACTTTATTGCTGTTATTAAAAATGACACTGCTTTAATATTATATGGGTTAATGACGCATGATTCGAAATACACTGACATATTTTCTTTTAAATATTCTTTGAATCATGTGTACTTTGTATCATTGTTACTGCCTTCGTGTCGCAGTGAATGAGGTCTCGAGTTCGAAACTAATAATTTTCTTGTATTTTCCTGTTAAGAAATCATACCAGCCTGGAATTAGGAAGATGGCAGTGTTAGTCATCGGGGTGTCTACAAAGCACGTACAGCCGTTGGTCCTACGGACTGCTATGCCTGATTTCTGTTCAGTCATGAAGGATTGACGTCCCATTGGATCATGAGAGTTAGGGAACAGAGAGTGCACTTGTGTTTGCGCACATACTTGTGCAGTATAATATCTCCTCAGCCAGTCAGTCTCCATTATGATTGGCTGCCGTGACCGAAATTCGGTTTGGAGGGCGTTGTTATTATTACTTTGTATCAAATAGATAAAGAATAGATTCATTCTGATAGTAGATACTTAACCAAGATATGTTTTGCAGTGTGTCAATAGCGGAGCTGAGCGTGGTGGTTGGCGAGAATTATGCAGATCGAGGATCGATGTTGTACACCGTGATACTGCTGATCGTTCACGAGGATTTTGATAAATATACCTTAGCGAACGACATCGCCTTGATAAGAATATTCGAAGACATAACTTATAAGTACTAATCGCATTGTCTTTGTAAACTTTGATACTATTCTGTAGACTTCCTTGTCTCCTACTTGTGGCGGCGTACAAAGACCGTGTGCGCCGTACTGACAGCCACGCTATTAAACTTTTCAACTCAACCGTCTGGCTTTAAAAGTAGACATTATATACAAGGACATAGAGACAAACGCTCTACATTGAATCATTATAAAATATATTATAGTTACGAATTTTGTAAGGATATTAATTATTCATGTACTGAGTTGAAAAGTAACTACAATATCAGATGTCAAACTACTTAACATAGTAGTAAAATCAGTAATACGTATAATAATTTAATTAATTAATTCGAATATTGAATAAAATCTGCATTACAATTGCACTTCAAACACTTTATTTGTTTCAGAGGTTCGGCAAAATCGATTCCTTTGATTCGCTCGACCCGATCGTTGGATGGTCGCAAAGCATTTGTTACTGGCTGGGGACGATGCGATCGCACGGTATTTATAATTCATCTCTTTTATTTATTATTGTAACTACCTACTGCAGTACTCTTCCTACAGATTTAAGTGCTTTTCACTAATAAAATTGCAGATCGTTGACAAATTGTATCAATTTACCGGTTGGCGAAGTAATTATCACGCATTATTAATCACTAATGAAATAAATTATAATTTTATTATAATTTTATTAATACGTATGTATATGCTGTGAGAGACATTACAGATATATAGAAGCTCTACTTTAAAGTACATACATAGCGCCTAGAGGTCTTATTTTAATCAAGCAATTATATTTTAGGTACTCTACGCTATTTAAAAGAAATAGCATATGTATATTGCCGACAGATTAGGTATGGATGTAGGGTGTCAACATCATCAAGTATTACAGCCGACCAGTTTCTAGCTCATTTTGAAAATGATTGACGCAAAAGTCTCGGTTTCTAGGTCAACCCAGGATCACACAATCGTGGGCGAACAATATTTCAAATCGTTGTTTAACTGTACCTAAAATAGATTAAACTGAAAATATAGTTTCATGATTTACCTTTTAATCTTCAACTTTAGGCAATTAAAATAATATTTTCGGAAATAGAATATCGTAAAGTAAAATGCCAGTTACTAACATCTGATTTTTGGAAGTAATAAGAAGAACTAAAATAGAAGAAGTGAATATCCCCTTTAACCGAATACGATTTTTGTTTAATTTTAAACAACATAGAGTAGAGTGGCGCCTTTTTATAACTTAAGGAATATTGAGCGACCGGTTACTATTTTGGTAATAGCAAGTCCGCTTCATTAATGGCTCACTACTTTAGTTCTATTTAACTGAGTTAGATGTAACGTAGATTCGGTTTTAAGTCGACATCTGTGAAAATGGCTCGCCACCTTTTAGTGGCTTTTGCGGAATGAAAAAGCTAGAATAAACGGAGATGAAATAAAATAGCTTTGGATGCAGAGGCCACTAATTACATGATGTGGGTTTATATATAGCACTGCACAACAAAATCGTAACTTTTGTCTAATGAATGACTTTTATCACATGATGTTTACTAATTAGACGTCGCTGATTCTACAAATACCCTAATTTTTTTGTAACAGCTCTTGTTTACGAGTTGTAGCTTCCACAAAATTTGCTGATAACTTAAACAATATAAAATTTTCTTAATCTAAATAATTTCATTTGCGGCGAGTATATAAATAATAATAATAAGCTCAGCTCTCTACCTTTAGATTCAGCAAGGAAGTGAAATAAAAGAAAGAATTTTTCAACTTAAGAACTAAATACTAAGATACTCTTTGCTGATGATAGTACAGTAATATTCTCCGAGAAAGATCACACTCAGCTAATTAGTAATATTAATGACACACTTACTGATGTAATGGATTGGCTAAAAGACAATAATCTTATACTTAACCTAGAAAAAACTAACCTTGTTGTTTTCAGAAATCGTACAAGGCCTAATATCAATATTGATATTGTTAGTTCTGGAACGAGAATCAAAGAAGTAGAAACTGTAAAATTTTTGGGGCTCCATGTGGACTGTAATCTGAATTGGAAATTACACGTTGAAAGTATTTGTAGTGGACTAAGTAAGAGTTCGTATGCTTTATATATGCTATCAAAGGTAGTAAATTTGGACACTGTGGTAGCTGCATATCATGCGACTTTGCGATATGGTGTCTTATTCTGGGGAAACTCCACGGAGTGGGAGATGGTATTTAAGGCCCAAAAACAATGTGTTAGAGCCATTCTAAGACTTAGACAAACAGATAGTTGCGCATCACACTTTAAGTCTCTAAAGTTACTTACTTTGCCATGTATTTACATATCTGAAGTTGCTATCTTTGTCAAAAAGAATATTAATCAGTTTAAAAAACTAAGCAGTAGTCAAACTACCATCTTAGTCTCCCCGTGAACATGGCTGCTGTAAAGCGGCCGAAACGTCGGGGCAAAGTGTAAACTCAAATATAAATTGTTTTAATTAGAAAATATATAGATTAAATAGTAGTAAAATTTCAATAATAGTAGTGTTAGAGTTTTCAAAATTATGTAATACAAGTGTTTAAAGTAAAATAAACAACGCGATAAAATCCGTATAAAGTGTTTAATTTCAAAATAAGCAGTAGTCGGCAACAACACAAAATTAAAATGATTACCAATAAGACAGCATTATTAAACAAAAGTGTTTTCTGTATGGCTACACGAATTTACAACCACCTACCAGAAGAAATATGTAAAATTAGAAATGTAGAAGAATTTAAACGTAAAATGAATAATATGTTGGTACGAAAATCTTACTACAGTGTAAAACAATATTTTGACTATAAGAATGATAGTTTATAAGATTGTTGACTTGATTGTTTTAATGTTGACATAATATTTTTATTGATTGATTGACATGATTACCTTAACCTATAATAATATTAATATATATTTTTTTTGTGATTGCCTGATTATTAATTTAAATTTATTGTGATTATCTTTGCATGCCACATTGGTTAAATATGGAAGAACTTGTAACCTGTATAACACCTCATTAATGTACCTATATTTGCAAATAAATGGATTTGGATTTGGATTTGGATTTGAAATAAAATAAGATAATCTTTAAATATACTGTGTTTTATTATAAAAAGACCCATGTGTCATATTCTGTTAACTAGACCTAATAGAGAAATTTCAGTCACAGATTTGAAATTGTCATTAAAAGTTCGACTAATATCATGTAACATAACCCAATCATCAGACATGCTGTTGTGCAGTGTAGTGATTAAAAACACACATGAAGATATACAATAAGGTGTTAATTGAGTGAGCGTGAATTATAACTTATATGAATGTTGTATTTTAAATATTTTTCTATATATGTATATAATATAAAATCTTGAAAAAGATGATACAAACATTCAAATCGAATAGGTATCCTTACTAAAATTATAAATGCGAATGTGATTTTGTTTGTATATTTGTTATGCTTTCGCGCCTTATCTATTTGACCGATCATCATGAAATTTCGCATACAAGTTGTCAAGGGATTACCCTTGACAATGCAAAACAATGCAAAACAAAAAATGACATAAGGTAGCTTTCATCGATAAAATAGTACCGTTCCCGAGGTATACAAAATTGGCATAACCTACCTACATACATTAATTACGCAAGCGAAGCCGCCAGCAACATATAATTTTATTATAAATATGCAACAGTTCACTACTTTATTTTCCTAATTATAAATATAAAAAGAAGAAATAGTTCAGTACTTTATTTTCTTCTGTTTGTTAAACGATTTAATTTTTATTTTGTTTAGTATCTATTGACGTTCTCTAGTGTCATCAATATTTTTTTCTATGTAAAGACAAAACAGTTACTCTTTCTTATATAAATATAGTTCCTATTTCTCACCTGTTTGTATATCGATTTCCTTTCTATTTTTTGTTTAATAGCTACTGCCAATCATTAATAAAAAATATGGGGGAACATGTAAGTAAATTCATATGTATTTTTCCTCAAAGAGGAATGCCAGTATTAAGCCCAGAGGTGCACAAGAAATTGGCTATAGTAAAAAAATATATTAATCCTTGTTTTTCCTTGTATTTATTATTCTGTACAAGTCGGTAATATTTTCTAAAAATATTAAACAAGAAAACGACTAATCTATGTAATAGAACTTGGAAGCAAGTACATTAACGTGAAAATGTTGCCTTTACACAAAATATGTTGACAGGTAATTAATCGAAATAGTAATTATTTATATAATTATTATTTTAATCGTTCATTTCATTTTTTATACAAAAGTAATACAAAAACTAATAATAATTATTAGTTTTATCTTTGCAAGATTGCTTTGATTAACTTAAAGTAATGTCTATTACCTATCGAGGTTTTGTGTTTATTATGGCAACACCATCTCTACCTTGTATGACGCCGGAAAACGTAAATGTCAATATTATTGCTTGTTTTGCAACTCCATTGTGACGGTTTATGTTTATTTATTGCGGTTAATATCGACGACTTTTACCTATAAGCTATAAAACTGCAATGTTTTCTGTTTTATTTCATTCCTAATAGATTGTACTCATAAATAAATTAAAATAATATGTAAAGTGATATATTGTATTGATGAGATATAAGAAGATTTGATAACTTTAAAATGCCAAGTTTTTTGTAAATCACTTCTTATGCTAATTAATTATTGGCATCGTTTACTATTATTATCATTAGCCTTTATAGGTGTGCACCGTGGGCCCGAATTACTATGGCGTCTTGGCATGCCCCTTTTCAAATATAATGATGGTTAAATTTCGACCACATGACGAATACTAATAATAATAAGATAAAAAGTCAACTCTATGTATAATTTGATTAACTCTCATCTATAGAACGTTTCATTTATTTGCTAGGAACACGGTAACAATGTTGTTATATAGAATTACAAGCATAGTATGTCTCATAGCATTGGGGTGTATGAGGCAAGGTGGGCCGTGCCTACAAAGTTTAAAGAGAATTATCTGATGCACATGCCCACACGTTACCGTCTAACTAAAAAAATATAAAGTTTAATTCTCTTCTTCTAATTTCCTTTCTAATTCTTCTGATAGAGCGGTATAGAAGTCCAAGGGAGAGGCTTTTGCCCAGCAGTGGGATATAACAAAAGGCCATGGCAGAAAGCACAGGATTTTTTTTTATAAAAACGCTACCCGCTCTTGGTTTATATCCTGCGTTGCGGGGGACTTTGCAAACATTCAAACGACGGATACAAAAAACACTCTGACTAGAAACAATTATTTGTGTAACACACAAATTTCAGTTTCGTATGGGGATCGATCGATATCAGTTCTCCATAATGTTCTCGAGATATGTAAAGTCTGCCAACCCGCACTAGGCACGCGTGGTGGACTTTGGCCTAACCCTTCTCACACTGAGAAGAGGCCCGTGCTCAGCAGTAGGGCAGTTTATAATACAGGGCTTATATTATTATACTCTTTATTTAATTTATTTACATATATAAAAAATACATTTAAAAATATAAAATATATGGTACCACATCGGCATCGAGAACAGGGTCCAAGCTGCCGGTGGTTAGGATTCCAGAGAGATAGGTACCTCCTCACAATGCATGCCGTATCTAATAGCACTGCCTTCTGCATCTAACCTTGATCCAAGCACCTAACGCGAGCCTCTTTATTATTATTATTATGGGGATCGAACTCATAACACTGCGTGTTATGTCAGTGGCGAGGTAATCACATAAACAACTAAGACATTCGTGAAGATAAACTTAGGCCAACAACAAACTCTGGCCATTTGTGTTTAGAGGCTATGATTCCCCAAATCCTAGACCAGATACAGTGGCGTGCGGTTCATAAAGACAAAAAGACACTGCCTACCCTAACTCCTTCTACTCCTCTTTAACTCAGATAAATATTTATTATATTATTATATTTTATTTTGAAGTCCAATATTTATATTTATCGACGAATAATTCATTTCCATAAACAAAATTTCTTAAAACCTATATCATAATATCAGCGCCACTTGTCGCGTACAGGCTGCACTAGCGCTGCGTTGCAAGGTGCCGACGTGTAAAGCGACGGAATAGACATGAACTAATATTGCATAATTCTTTGCATGTGTGCATCGAGACGGACACAAAAATATCTATGTGCGTTCCTATAAATATTTGTCACACAATGTTAAAACTTACGCACACAAACGCAAAAAAAGACAGAGTCTTTATTAGGTATATGACGTGTTCAGTGGCCTTCGTACATGACGAAAGTTCACGAGAATTGCCGAAGTACGACGAATGTTATGCAACCGATTTGAAAAGTAGCATGGTTAATTCGATTAGCGCTAACTGAAGCACTATTATTTTTTGTCGTAGGTATTTTGTTTAATTTTATGTGAGTTCTAAGAAGTCGGCATTGTTAATATTTGTTCTGTTTGTTTTGTGTTGTCGCAGGTCATTTAACATTTTAACGTTTTTATAGAGTGAAAAATGGAAACTCTCCACTGTGAAAGTTGTTCAGATGGTGTGTGTATACAGGAAATAAAAAGTGACGCGTTTTTAAAACTATCTTTCAGTGATAATTAAAGTTTTTGAATTGTTTTTGGATACATTCAGATCTAAGTTTGAAATCATTTTTGAACGCGTAAAAAGTATAACAGGACCGCCAAAACCGAAACGTAATGTTGTAGACGCCAAAATTTATTTTAAGCGGATTTTCATTGAAATTGTAGACAATATATCTAACGAATGTCGAGACCGTTATAAACACCTAAAAAATTTAGGTTTTTTGAATTACTATCGTGCGAAAATTTCAATAATTATAATGTCAATTTTCCGGTTGAATTAGTTTAGTAACGCAATTCGTAGATGTTTATAAATCATTCAACTTTAACTTATACCGCCTTATCAATGAGCTCAAATGTGTTTATAAAACCGCCGAATTCAAAACCCTTAGTATTTATAAAATTATAGAACATTTTTACGCAAATAACTGAAATACAGTGTTGCCCGAAGTACTGCGTTTGGCAAAATTAATTGTTACTTTGCTTTTAATTGCTTTAACTTATTTAAGGAATACACAAGGCCAGGAACGACTTACAGATCTTTCCATGATATCGATAGAAAAAACCTTCTTACTACAATAAAACCCGTTCCTTTTACAATTCCGTATTGCAAAAATTCTTACTGAAAGATAGACGTGTAGATATAATTTATAAATAAAAAAATATATATATATATACTTTATAGTTCCGTACACGCACAACATACGACCAACGTTTTTTTTTGTTAGATATTGTTTATTTTGCAAATACAGAACATTAGACAAATGCACTAAAAGGCCACTTCGAATATTCGCAAATTGATATGTTCATAAATTCAGTCAATTTATGTATGTTTATATTTATTTCTGATCTCGTTTCGAAATCCGTTAAGCAAATCACAACAAGTTAGTATTTAAAATCAATTCTATGTACCGAGTCAACATTTTTACAGTATTATCGATAAAAATAAGTATAGAATCACGTTGCCTATTTTCAAATAGTCTTCTCTTTCAGTCAGTCTTCTCTAATTGGATTACGTCCCAATACTTAATGGAAAACAGCAACATCAATTGTTGATGAACATTTACACTCGATGTTTTAGGGTACATCGATGTAGTGGGCAAGATTGTAACTGGAACATTTTCAAACCCGTAATACATTCTATAAATTGCTCGCCGCCGACGTTTACTCTTACTGTGTTCGTTTTGGTCGCTTCGCTTCAAAGTAATCAATCTCCCAACTCGGTTCAAAATAAATATTTAATGAAATACGTACGTAGCGCAGTGGTTTAACTGGTCAATACAATACTTGCTGCTGATTGTCGATGTACCGAGTGCTATGAGTTCGATGCTCGCGTGACATCTATCTTTACGTGAGTCATATTTGCTTAAGTCTAGGTGTTCGTATTTAATACAGTGCATGCTATACGTATATCATATAATATAACCTAACGGCAACTTCGAGGAAGCAGTAATATATAATAATATAACATGAAATAATAATAAATGATATTTATATGAAGTAATTCGAAGCTATGGTATCTATACTTATCGTTATCCAAATAATCGTAGGCAATCGTGAGCAAATCTTAGAATAAATAAGTCTGGCTAGTTTGTACATTTAGGCGCTATTTGACAAGAATAACCCGGTCGTACAGTATACCTGTAAAGGCCGGTTTCATATCCTTTGCAGTCCGAAATGTGCCACTGGCCATGTTTCGTTAATAAAAGGTATACATGCAGTATATGTACTATGTATTTACACGCCCGATACAGCAAAGACTACCGCTGCCCGTAGCTCCATCATAGGTTCATGAAAATGCTTTGTACTCCTGTTCAATACTATCGAGTTGCTTTTTTATCGTTTGTCCGTTACAGGGTAGAGAACTGTGCCTGCCCCGCACCACACGATACACTGAAGGCGAAAAATTCGATCCTATGTTGAGAACGGTTTCTTTTACAATCAAAGAAGATAATCGCGCCTGTGATACTTATACACGAGTAAGTACATATGCTTGTTTATAGCCTTATTCAAGTTATATTTTATGATTATTTAGTTATATTTTTATATTATATGATTTGTTGCTCCGTTGCTACGGGCAAGACTAACTCGTACGATTAATACTAACAAACATATTTTCGTTTAACGTTTCCATAAACAATACATGCTTTTTTTTTGCTTCTAAGTTGGTAAACAAGCTTACGGCCCACCTGATGGTAAGTGGTCACCGTAGCCTATGGACGCCTGCAACACCAGAGGCATCACTTGCGCGTTTTCAACCCTTTAGGAAAGGGGAAGTGGGAAGGAGAAGGAGCGGGAAGGGTGCAAGTGTGCTTGGGCCTCCGGCACTCTCACTCACCGAACGAAAAACAACAGTAGGAGTACTGCTATTTTACGTCGATATTCTTTGAGAGGGTTGTCCTTCCCCGGTCGAGTCGGCCCATTCGTGCTGAAATCAGCGAGGCTTAATATTCTCGTAGGCTTAGGTAGCCATTGCAGTATGCATTATACGCAGATTTGTAATAGTTAGGTTATGTTTATAACGTGGTTTCCTGGTTAACACACTTACTTGACGTCAATATATCAAAGGTTAAAATATTTTATATATCGTAAAGTTATGTCTGCTTTAGGTATATCGTCTGACCAGATTGGTTAGTTAAGCACATATGTATAAGTATGATCTGTCTGCTTTTAGGAAAATAATTTTACCAGATAGGTTCTTTTAGCACATAATTAGCATGAACATTGATAACATTTAAAAAAAAAATATATTTGTTAACCAATATTACCCATATTACCTTACAATACTTACATATTGGTATTGTAAATCCGTAAATCACATAATCTAGACGCGATAAGGAGCACGGTGTTGTACTCGGCGTTGTACAAGATTGACTAATATTCTCGGAAGGGACGGAATAACGTCACGCGTCACCATCAATGTAACATAATTATATAAAGTATGTATAGTATATATACTGTAATAACTTCATATAATAATTACTAGCCTGTAACTCAATATATCCCACGTTTAATTATATAAATGAATAATAAAATTTCAAAGGTCTTTTGGTGTAGTATTTAAAGTCTACGCCGCTTTCACCAGATTTTGGGGACTTTATAGCGCCTGTGATTTTGTGATTAGTGAGTGGTATTTCGCTTACATTTTTAGACGTAATGACGTAGTATTAATAAAGTAACTTTGTACCTCTTTTTAAGCACATGAAGCAATGTGTTGTTAGGTATAATTCGAGTTTATATAAATAAGTATTGCAGAAATCCAATATAAACCGATATAAATATTGTTTAGATTCATTTTGAATTTCCACTATTGGGCGACCACTAGAACAATTATACTATAGTATATATATATATATATAGATTTAGATGAGATCGTATTAATTTGATCTAATTGGCGAAAAACATATTTGTAACTATGCGATGAAGAATGTTAAAGTATAAAAATCTATCAAATTAATATTTGCCAAATCGAGTCTCCCGAACTAGCTTTTTACTTTAATTCCTATGTTTAAGTTATTAAATTATCCCTATATTTTGTAAAACTAAGAAAAGCGGATAGGCATGCTTAAAATCAGTTTATTAAAATCACTTTGAGGAATGGCTGCCCACGTTCTCTTTCTAACAAGTCAAAAAGTTGTTGTGGGGTACGTACGGCATTCATACTCGGCAGAGCTCTTCTTTGTAGTATATCCCATGTGTGTTTAATTGGGTTGAGGTCTGGAGATTGAGCAGGCCACGACAGGACGTCGAAACGAGCATCGGCAAGAGTACGTGTTACGATTCTAGCCGCGTGTGGACGTGCTTTGTCATGTATTAGTCGAAATGAATCATTCAACGAGTTTCGCAAAGGAATGGTCACGCCTGAAACAATCATCTCTGCATAAATCTAAGCATTGAGGTTGCCCCTGATCCAAATGAAATCGGTTCTTCCACTGCGACCGATCCAAATACTGGCCCAAACCATTATTGTTCCACCTCCATATGAATGAACTTCCTGACAAAATTTCAAACATTCTTGACGCCCAGAAGTTCTCCAAATCCGAATACGTCTTGTATCTAGTCTCACACCGAAACGAGATTCATCAGAAAAGCAAAGACACCGCCAGTCTTCTTCCTACCAATTTCTGTGTTCGCGAGCCCATTGCAAACGGGACCTACGATTGCAGGGTGCTATAGGTGCAACCCTCAGCGGTCTTCGGGAACGCAGACCCACTTCACGTAAACGATTTCGTATTGTTTGGTCGCTTATCAGCAAGCCTGAAGAGCTGTGGAGCCTCGTAGCTAATATCATGGCGGTCATGTTACGATTCCGTCGAGCAGTATTTTGAATGTACTGGTCCACTCTGCGAGTGGTGATGTGAGTTCGGCCTCCATGTCGCTCGGCCACGCTGCCCGTGATACGATAGCGTGTCCAGAGACGAGTTATAACGCCCTATGTAGTGCCAAGAGTGACAGCCACAGTACGCTTCCTGGAACCAGCTTGCAACATTCTGTCGGCTCTCATCATCTCTTCTCGTGTTAAATGATGTCTTCACTCCATATTGATGCAGTTTTTCCATTTCCTATGCAGAAATTGTAATGGTTTTATACAAACGCTATTACACACTTTTATAAAAATCCAGATTGACAGTTGATTTTCTATGTCTCACCGAATTTAAAAAAAAATTATGTCTTAAATAGTGAAAATCACTAAAAAGGTTAACCAATTACAATAAAAAAATGTTAAAATAATACTCCTCAATTGCGAGGAGCCTCTAAAATGTATTTGATCCCTAGACTCTTTTCATATGTGTAGGTAAATACCGTTTGTGTAGTTTTCTATTGTACTAGTTTCTGATAAACTGAATTAAAAGAAATATAATAATTTTATCTATCTTATTATACGTTTGTAGAATAATTGCGTACAGATAAAAGAGAGTCCACGTGTGTATATAACTAGTGACACATGACTCCTAAACGCAATATTATTAGGTTAAATCAGCTGCAGAGCGGGTAATTCATGTCTTATCATATTCTAGGAATCTAAAAAGCAATAAATCATTTACTAAATCTAGCAGCAATTTTTCCCCTTTTAACGACACAAAATTTTACGGAAATTTTTTGTCTAGATGAGAAATTAAAGAATAGAATAAAAAAGTAAACCAGGTAAGAGGAAAATGCAAATCCTAAATTATTTCACACGAAATAGCTATTCATAAATTTAATAAAGGTAGACATCGATTTTAAAATTGTTAAGCCTCGGAATGGTTGCTCTGCTTGAAGCGTCAACTCGCTACCAGCATAATTCTAAAACGCTAAAAGTTGTCGTCGTATGTTAATGCGTTTAAAGCACGTTCAGAGATCGTTTCGGATATATGTAGATCTTTCTTCTAGAGCGTCTATATATACTATAAATGGTATAATATTTCTGTACAATCGTTTGCCGCACCTATATCATTATAAAGAGATTACTAATAAAAAAAACTCAAAAACACTCAGATTTTAAAAATTATTTCACCTTTAGAAATCTATGTTATCATCGAGTAACATAGGCGAAATTTTATTTAAATAAAAGGAGTACTGTTACTAACATAAACCTTTTTTTTACGTGGTGGTATACTTTGTTGCATACCTCTTCGCGGGGCGACGAAGAGGTTATGTCGGGCTCAACAGAGAAAAGATATCCCGGTAATACCGACTAAACCTACCACCGTCCCCCTGGGGAGGACAAAGACACGACACAGAGGCGTACGTGGGAACACGCACGCCGCCTGTCGGACCTAGTGCTGATCAGGTGGCGAGCAGGCCTACACAGCCCACCACCTCCAGGTCAAACCTCAGGGTGGCTGGAGGTCATCTCGCGCCCTCTGACGCCCGGTTCTGCGGTTAGGAAGAGGGTTGAAAAGTTCTCTCTCCCGTTCCACCGCCTCCTTGACGGAAATTACTTCCTACCAGAAAGATGCGACAGCGTTCCACGATCTTTCACTCCGGACCATAGTCTGAACCACGGGCGGGAGCGAGAGGGCAACCAGTCCGACTGCCGCAATCAACCCACAGCGATGCGATGCCCAGGCGGGGCATTTCGCCAAAGTGTGCAGCGCCGTGTCTACAACAACCTATGCGACACAGGAACTGGCCAAAGGAACCGTGGCCAGTTATTACCTGTGTCAGCCGGAAGGTGAAGGCGCCATGCCGCCTCTCCAGGCACTCCTCAAAAACAGGGTTCACCGCCACGATCGTGGCGTGCCCGGCACTGGGGAGCACCTGACCTGGCTGAGTTCGGACCGTGCCTCTTCTAAAGCGGCAAGACCTGATCCTTCGCTCCAAACTAGCGCTTCCTAGCGTCAACGGTAGAGCGACGCCAGAAGCGCCGCTTCCAAGTTCCAGGGCATCAATCCGGCGAGGAGGCTTGCTGCCTCGAACGAGATCGTGCGGTATCCTCTTAACAAACCAGACGGCCAGGGCGCGCTGTGGTGCACGAAGCGCCGAAATATTACGAGCCGTCAGGTTGTCCGCCCAAACTGGGGCTCCATGAAGGGCCATGGACCGCACGAACCCTTCGTAGAGCCTTCTGCAGGAGGTCCCTAGCCCCCTTAGGTTAGGCAGCAGTCACGCGAGCGCACCTGCAGCGCCCAGAAGACGGGGGACCAGATGACGAGAGTGGGCTACAAAGTCCCATCGGCTGTCGAGCAAGTGACCCAGATACTTAAGGGTTGGCTCGACAGCGATGCGGACCCCTCCTACCATAATGGAGGAGCCCCTGGAGGTAGCCAGTTCCGAGGGCCGTGGAAACAAACGGCCTCGGACTAAGACAGGGCCACCTCAAAGCTCAATCGCTGGATACGACTTACGACTTGTGCAACCCCAGCGGTAAATATGACGGCCAATATGACCGCCGCCCGGTGCATCTTACCCCTCGCCGTGATAAGAGTGTCGGCGGCGTAACAAATGACGACGAAAACACGGAGGAGCGCACCTCGCAGCACCCAGTCGTAACCGATGTTCCACAGGAGCGGACCTAGAACCGATCCCTGTGGAACACAGCACGACATCTCTCGCCGACTCCAACCGTTTTGACCCGGTACCCTTTCTGAAAAATATGCCCCGACAATGCGGCGGAGGTAGGTCGGCACTTGATGAAATATTAGTGCCTCCCTAATACAACTTCAGGGCAAGGTGTTAAAGGCATTCGCGATGTATAGGGACACCGCGAAGAAGACCTCACCCTGGGACATCGCATCCGCCGCCAGGCTTCTCACTCGCAGAACAGCGTCAATATTGGAGCACCCGCGGCGAAGCCGTGAGCAAACAGAGAAAGGTGGGGAAGTCTTGCAAAAAGCCGCAACCATTCTGCCAGGAGTCAGACAAGAAATAATAGCTAATCGCGTCGTATCTCTATAATCGGAGCGGATATAAAGATCTTTCTTCTAGAGGATAGCTTTATTGAAATTGTATAATACCGTTTACAGTTGTTTTCAACGGCCATAATCGATCGGATCATTCGACCCATGTGTATATTCGCTAGTATCGAAATTCGCTGTGACAAGCTGCAGTAGGAATTTGTGACCGTTTATAAATAAAGTTGTATATTTATATTTGTCTATCGACGTTGGAGTTCGAGTCCCACTTTTAGTGATCATCTGATTCGTTCTTTCCTGATTAGCGTTCTTCTGGTTATTGGCATTTTCTGTTATGAAATTCTCAGTAGCAGCTCTGAGTCTGGAAATAAACTAAAAAGGAAACACGGTTATAGTCTCGCCTTCTACTACTTTCACGTATGTGATATTAATAAAGACAGTGTTATTGGTTGAAACATGAGTATGCACTCATAGGTATGCAAGGATAAAAATATAAAACATTAGATACATACAGATATTGAATATATATTAAGCATATTTTTTCTAAATTTTCCAATATTTTAGGTTTTAAATTACTAGTATTTTTGTTAACCCTTTCAGCTAAGCTAGAATGCTTGTATTAGGAGTGGGTTCACGTTTGTAGTGCAATGGGTGGGAACCGAACCCGTGACCTCTCGATCACAAGTCCAATGCCTTATTCATTGGGCTACTACCGCTTAATTTAATTACATAAATGAAGCATATTAATTTTATCAAAATACGTGACATAAACACTTGAAGCTTGATTTATAATACGCTTCTGCCTAATACTTCGGCCATATGCAAGCGTCATTCAATGTATGCGTGTAAATTGATGTTCTAAAGTGGGCAACAAAGAGCCGTGAATTTTTGAAAATTAAACTCAACTATTTGTAGATCGCAAAGTACATCTATGAAATATGTATGTACTGTCAACCTTATAAAATGTACACAGCACAATGGTTTATTAAAATTTTTACATCCGATATGCCAAAATATTGTACACATAATAACTTCCTAATCCTAACTAATATAATAAATGCGAATGTCAGTTTCTTTGTTTGTTTGTTTTTACGCGTTCATGCCTTAACTCCTCGACCGATCACCATGAATTTGTCAGGGCAACAGAAATGGTCATAAGGTACTTTTCATTCGAAAAAAGGATTGTTGCTGGTTAGTAACAGTACCATTTTTCTGGTTAGGTTAGGTTTAACCTAAATTTTCGCGAACAAATTCGCAGGCAAAAACTTGTCTATTATATTTACTTCATTATTAAATAATAGTTGCATGCAAAGTTTTGGATAATTAGGAGCATACATAACTTATGAAATATCCACATTTACAAAGTTTTGGAAAGGTTATGGAAAGTAATCATTACTTAGAGTTGACAAGCTACAGTAAATATCATGTTTTGACACAATAGATGTAAACGAGGAAACGAACAATATATTGGATGCAGTTATTTTAATCGAACTTTGTACCATATACATCTTATTGAGTGTCAGAGTATCCTATCTGATACGATGTTTGCTTACGTACGCGGCTGATTGTGAAGACTCACATTCAGAGTTGCGAAAGTGGTAGGTATAGGGTTGTTTGTGCCTACATCCATCACAGATCTTAGTCTACGTATGTATGTATTCATAATATGTTATTTGAACACTACGTGAATACAATAGACATAGGTACCATGAAAATGTCTATCCGAAATTTCGGGCCGAACAAAAATAGCTAGTAAAGAAGTTTCTTCGGATTCCTTTCTTTCTAAATTTCATTATTCCGTTGTTCAGTCTGCTTCAAGGAAGGGTTTTGGACAATAAGATAAGATAAGATAATATTTATATACATAAACATGTGTATACATCCAATTTCAGGCATGTAGGATATCATAGGATAATTATTGTTCTTACATGTTTGCCACACAGTGGCGTGCAAATGTTGTTTAGACATTTTATAGAAATTAATTATTAACATAATTTATATAAAAGTAAGTACAATTTAAATGTCCTGAAATCTTAATGTTTAGTAATTGAATTATAAAAATTGAATTAGAATTAATATATATATATATATATATATATATTTATATATTAATTCTAATAAATTAACAGAAATAGAATAGCATAGAAGTAGTTATTAATGATTCATGACATTTTTATTTAATTTAAAAGAACACATTTCATTTCTCTTTTTTTGTATCTTTAATTTTGTTTCATTTTGTCATTGTATTGATTATTTTTTTATATACGTAATGAAAACGTCTTGTCATGTTTTATAAAATATACTAATTATAACAATTCCTGTAGAAAATCGGTGACATTATAATACGCTTTCTCAGCCAAGAATTATTTTATTTTTCTTAAATGTATCGAGAGGTAACTCGTGCCAACTGTTAGGTATTTTATTATAAATTACCGGAGCCATACATTAAACGCTTTTGCGCATAAGTGCAGTTCTTGCGGTGTGTAAGCATAGCTTACAGTTATTACGCCTGTTTCTTGGTACTACGTCTGCCATGCGAAGAAACAGATTAGTATAAGACTTGACGAATATTAAGATTTCTAGAAAGTAGAGAGAAGGTAAAGTTAATATAGAAAAATTTTTAAAGTAGGGCACGCAGCTGTCTGTAATTTGTAAATTGAACATACTTCTTAAGCATCTTTTTTGAGCTTTAAATACGATATCTTTATTGGTTGCGTTAAAGATTATTCCATATCGAAAACGTGGACTCAACTAGACCATAATATGCTGTAAGAAGTGCGTCTATACTAAGCATTCGAGACAGGGAGTACAAAGCGTATGCACTACTACAATTTTTTTATTTAAAGCATGTATATGAGCTTTCCAATTGAGATTTCTGTCAATAATTAGTCCTAGAAACTTTGTAGAGTTAACTGCGTCAATATTATTACTATTATAATTAATGTCAATATCAAATGTCAATGGCCGTTGGCTAAAATGCATAATATTTGTTTAAATTATGTTTATTTTTAAATTATTATTGCCTAACCATGCTATGATTTTCATAATCAGTGATATCATTTTTATGTATTTCCTTACTTTTGCAAGCAATGACAACTGTGCTGTCGTCAGCAAACGTCATAGTATGTTCAGTGGATTTAGGCAAGTCGTTTATGTATATCGTAAAAAGAAGAGGTCCCAGTACGCTCCCTTGTGGGACACCAAACTTAATTACACGTTCACTAGATGAAAATATTTCTTCTAATTTTGATTTAGAGTTTATTCTATTTATTTGCGTTATTTGTTTTCTATTTTCGAGATAAGAACGAAAAATGTTTAAGACATTCCCTCTAACACCATATTTTCTAGCTTTTGTAGTAGTATGTCATGTTGGACATAATCAAAAGCCTGCGTCATGTCGCAGAAGATAGAATAGATAGATAGCGCAGACTGGTATATTTTTATCCATATTTATTATGACACTGTGTAATAATTCATATATGGCCAAGTTAATGGTCTTATTTTGTCTAAAGCCTTTCTGTTCATTACTTAAAATATTTTTCTTATCTAAGTACGTATTGAACTATTTATAAATACATTTTCAGAATGTTTTGCCGATACTGGTATTAAAGAAATTGGCCTATAGAAATCCATTAAACTCCGATCCAGATTTTTAAAAAGAGGCTTCACTATTGAGACTTTAAGAGCATCTGAAAATACACCTTCATTAATATTTAAGTTAATTATGTGACTTAATGGCTCACTTATTTCAGAAGCTACTGCTTTGACTACCTTCGTAGAGATGCTATCATAACTTACGCTATGTGTATTTTTTAAGTGATAGAATAATTCTCAGTATATCCTGTGGCAAACTTGGTGGCATAAACATAGATTCCTTTCTACTAAATATGTGTTTTGTAACTTTATTGCCGGAACACAATATAGGATTAATTTTATCAACGAAGTAGTTATTAAATGCATTTGCTATTATTTTAGGGTCAGTTATAATTTTATTATTTATTTTAAGTTTATTTATATGATTCACTGGTATATTTAATTGGGTACGGTTTCTTATTTGCCAGGTAGTTTTTGATTTATTATTTGATGTCCTTATTTTATGATTAGTCTGAGCCTTTTGTGTCAACTTAATAATTTTTTGATGAAGCTTAGAATAATTTGTAAACAGATTTTTGTTGTGTATAGTAGGTTGCCGTCTATACTGCCATAATAAACTATGTTTCTTATTGCTGCAAGTTTTTATACCACGCGACACTCATTTTGTTGTTTTTGCAAGATTGACCGTAATATGCAACTTAGGAAAGCATTGTAGATATAATAGTGAGAACAAATCTATGAAATTATTATAAACTAATGTGGGGTCTGTAGTTTCATATATTTCTGAAAACGCTAAGCTACTTAATATTTTCCGTTGTATACTCACGTTCTATCTTTCGCCAGCGACTGATACTACTTACTGTGTTTATTGGACATTTGATTAGCTGAGCTGTATGGTCAGACAAGGCGAGTTCCAATACGGTAACCTTACAAGATTTGCTGAAATTATGCGCAATATTGTCAATGCATGTCCCACTCTTAAGTCGGGTAGGTTGGTGAACCGCTAGTTTCAAGTTAAATCTTAATAATAGACATACAAATTCCACTGACTGCTTAGTTTTTTTCATAATTTCTATATTATAGTCACCTAATAATATTAAAATTATGATTTTTCATAAATTTTTTCATTAATTCTCGCATCATTATTTCTAATAATTCAATACATTCTGAAAAGTTATTAACATTTGGCAACAATAACAACAACATTTGGCAACAAATGACAATAGAGAGGTGTTGTACCACCGGAATAAATGTGTTTCATGGTACGAACATTCGGTCCGAAATGTCGGTATTTACGTCTCATGGAAGGCCAAATCAAACGAGTACTTACATAATGGTGTCTTTGTGGAGGCCATTTGCGTCGATTGCGATCAATCATTGAGATTGCGATTAATCAATAACTTATCTTAGAGTATGTGACTGATTGTACAGTGTATACCTGCTTTAGTGTTCAATGGAGCTGAATGGGGTATTAGTGCTTTGATATTTAGTTGAATAACCCTATTTGTATACTATTTAAAGTACTCTCTAGTGATTCCCTATATACCTACGTCAACGGTATATATAACAATAAAAATATCAGCCCTGTATTGAACTGTCCCACTGCTGAACACGGACATCTTCTCTGAGTTAAAAAGGTTAGGCCATAGTCCACCACGCTGATCTAGTGTAGGTTGGTAGACTACACATATCTTCAAGAACATTATGGAAAACTTATAGGTATGTAGGTTTCCTCATAACGTTTTTCTTCGTCGTTAAAGCGAGCTATAATTAACTATTTATTAAGCACATAACTTTGAAAAGTCAGACAAGCCTTGGGATCGAACTCGAGACCTCTGCGTGGCGAAAACAAACGGTCTCCTACTAGGTTACATAGGATACCAAAAAATAGATTTTCAAATAAAAATACCAATAAACCCGCCCGACTCGCCAATAGTAAGCGTGTCTTAGTCATGGCATAGTTTCATGGTCGCCTAAAGTTATATTCGTGCATCGCTGATCACAGAAAAAAGAAAGAGACGGTCCCTGCCACTCCATATTCTAAAACTAACTCATTTTTTTTATGGAATGGTATCTGACCCATTTGAGTACATATTATTAGTATTAATGTCCTTCTTCACAAGCATTATCGTTTAATCCTTTAAATTAAACCATAATGCTTGTGTTAACGTGGTTACGGTAGTGCAAAAGGTGAGATTCGAACTCGCAACCTTTCGAGTCGGATCGGAAGTCCAATGCTTTATCCATTGAGCTACCGCCACTTTATTTACAATACAATTCTAGGCGAAAATGAGAAGATATTATAGAAGGCAAATACATTACGGGAATACTTAATTTAAGTATAAATGAAGGGACATGTTTGAGCTTATGTTTAGAAAAAATTGTCTATATTAGTTTTACTATACCTACATATTGTTTTAATGTCTGAAGTATTTCTGATTTCAGTAATGTCAATTAAGTACAAATTATACGAAACATTGGTATGTTCTGTGATTTTCAATAGATTTAATCGATTTTATATATATATATTTAAATATAGTAGGTAAGTATGAGATGCGGTTATCAGAATCTCATTCCTCTGTGTGTCAAGATATCAGACAAGAAACCGCTAACATCTTAAAACAGTAGTCAAAAGTTATTAATACAAGTTATCCGTAAGTTATCTGTAAACGTCTAGCTTAAAATAGGAACGTTGAGATTTTTGTTAAATTAAATACAGAGATTAATAACTATATTTTTAACAAAGATCTAAATATAATATATACATATACACGCTAGTGTAAACAACCATAATTCAAAATATATAACATTATTATGAGAATCATATGATAACTGTAAAAACCGAAACGTCAATGCCAATGACAATACGCCGTCGAATCAGAGACAAGCTAATACAAACGTTAGATAAAACTACCGAAAAAGTATTGAGTAGAAGTTTAAATTATGCTACAGCTAGCATCCTTATTGTGCCATTATTTACAATGTTAAGGACTTCCTAGTCAAGAATGACGTAAATGATATTATTCTTAAACGAGTTATTGCACAATTAAACTGCAATTGTTTTAGATTGCCGACTATTATGGTAGGTACGAAATATTAGGTGAAAATGGCGTTTTTATCTCTCTCTCTACCTATGTATGTTGGACCCATATCCCCATTTAAGCCTCCCAAAGGGCCGGGTTTTATAGGAAGAAAGAAAAAAAGAAAGAAAACATGTTTATTTCGTACAGAGCACCCACAGTTAATTAAAACAAAAAAAATATTATACATGGTAAAAAAATAAAAAAATATGTGTATGCCCTCGCCGAAAAGGGTCACCACCTCAGCATTAGCTGGGCACCCAAATTGAGTGCACCAGCGCTGGTTTTCAGATGGTCACCCGATACAAGTGATGCACGGACGGAGGCAAATGCTTAACATTACAACAAAAATACAATAAATGTGATTCTGATACATACATACACAAGGAAAATGTATATTAAATTATGTTTATAAATTAGGTACATTTTAAAATATATGAGAATAAAGGTAGAAATAAAATACGTCAATATCAAATAAATAAATTTTAAGGGGGTAGGTACAACTAAAAAATAAAAACGTCATTGCATAATAGGCACTGATGACACAATATTATGCACAGAGTGAAACGTAAACAAAGTGAACGACCTCAGCGTTGTAGGCTATTTGTATTGTTTTGTTTGTTTTTGTTTTGATATCCTGATTTTATACGTGAGACTATCTAATATAGCTAACTGTGGAGAATTATTACTTAACTGTAACATATACAACATAAAGCGGTTCTGAGAAATGTAAATTTATGTGAAATGTGAAACAGCGTCCACAGGTGAGTTGTTAATTTAACTATATAATATACCAACCGTGTTCAAATAATAATAATGTAGAACACCTAAAATAAAAAACATTATAAGAAAATAAAATATATAGATTGGATTAAATAATTGATAAGTTACATTTGACTGATTCATACATTATTTGTATTGTAAGGAAAAAGCTTTTTAATTTATTCCTGAAATAGTTAATATTTTTTAGGCTTCTTATTGGCGGAGGGATGTTATTCTAAATTTTGGACGCTTTATATCGGAAGCTACCACGAAATGTAGCAGATAGGTGTTGGGGTATAGCCAGCTGCTGCGCACATCGACGACCCTCACGCTCGCGATGACTGCTCACCCAGGAGATTTTTGAGTACAGGTACATTGGAGTTTTATGTGCAAGAACACCGAACAGAAGAGAAGCAAGATGTAATTTATGACGCAATTTAATTTTCAACATAAGGTTTTTTTTTAAGAAGGGTGTTACATGGGTTCTTGGAGGTATGTTAAAGCAGAATCTTGCACAGGCGTTTTGAACTCTTTGTAAAAGTTTTATAGTACGTGCTAACAGCCTGGGACCGAAAACTGTGTCTGCGTAATTTAATTTTGATAAAACTATAGATTCTACTAATTGAATTCTTAATTCCTGGCTCAAGTAAGAACGCAATTTATAAAGCATTTTCAAACGGTAGAAACAATTTTACACACAATTCGAGATATGGCTTTCAAACCTTAAGCCTTCGTCTATTAACAGACCCAGGTTACGAGCCTCACTCACTCGTTCTATTTGTTCTCCCATCACTGTCACATGTACACCCGACGACCGTGGCAAATTATCCAATTGATTATTGATTCCAAGAATCATATATTTTGTTTTGTTAGGATTAAGTGTGAGTGAATGATGATTCGACCACTTGACTATTCTTGTGAGGTCTTCATTAATGGCTGAAATCGCATTCACGTAATCCTGAGGTTTAAAAGATAGATATATTTGAATATCGTCAGCATATATATGAAATCTACAATTCTGTATCGCTTTTGTTATGTCCGAACTGTATAAGCTGAATAAAGAAGGCCCCAAAATTGATCCTTGAGGTACACCTTTATCCACGTTAGCTATAGCTGACGTAGAGCAGGTTCCATTTACGTCCCTGATTTCCACAAGCTGGGTGCGATTGCTCAGATAGCTATTGAACCATTTTATCGTGTCGGAATGGAACCCGTAGTAAGCCATCTTAGAAATCAGAAGTGATAAATTTATAGAATCAAAAGCCCTGAAATAGTCCAGCAGAACCAGTAATATACACATTCCCGTATCTTGGGCGGTTAATATATTGCCTGTCACATCTAGCAATGCTGTAGCAGTACCACGACCACTCCTAAATTCGGATTGAGTCTCTGGCAGAATATTGCTACCTTCGAGATATTTGGTGAGTTGTGTATTGACTACCTTTGCTAACACCTTGGAAAGAAACGGCAAGATGCTGATCGGTCTTAAATCTTTTATATCAACGGGATTAATAATTTTAGATATGGGACGAACAATGGCCCTCTTTCAAATATCAGGAAATGCGGATGTTGTTATCGACGTGTTTATAATAGACGTAAGAAGTTCCAGTGTCTGGGGAAGACTTAATACAAACATGTCCAAAGTGATTTGGTCGCAACCCTCAGCATTATAACTTGTCTTAATGTAGAAACTATTTTTGCAATATTCTCTTTGCTTACTGTCTTTAACGAGAATACAGTCTGACTAAATCTGTTAAACTCATAATATGTTCAATAATAAATCTGCATCGTTATGCTAGAAGGGACGTTTAAAAAATATGTATTTAATTGGTTGGGATCTTTAAAATGCGATGGTAAATCAGTTTTACGTGTAAGTGGCAGTACAGTATTTTTTAAGCTTTTCCACAACCGTTGGGGATATTTTATGTTATTGTTTATATTATACTTAAAGTAAGCAGTTTTTTCATAATACAGTGATTTATTTATAAGTTGTTTTAATGCTTTATAGTAATTATACTTAATTTGGGATTTAGTTTTTAAATATTCGACACGAGCTTGGTTACGCAAGCTCATCATTAGTTTTATTGTATCCGTAATCCATGGGTAAGACCTCTCCTTAACTGTATAAATTTTAATAGGCGCTAATTTGTTAAAAATTGTTATCAGATTAAAGCTTAGAAAGGCTACCATGCTATTTACATCATGAGACAGTGTAGGCATGCGCCAGTCTACAGAGTCAAGGCAATTATTTAAATCAGCTAATGATATATCACCGAGGTTTCTTTTTCTTAATGTAATAGGTGGGACCTTGTCTTATTTTAAAGAGAAAAGTCGCAGATATAAAAGCATGCCCTCCAACCGCACATACAGGTTCTACATTAATATTATTCACCTTAGCATCGGTACATATTAAATCGATAAGAGTCTGACTGTGATCTATAAAATGTGTAGCTGAGGTAACCTTTTGCGTTAGATTTAAACATTTTAAAAATGTGTCCAATTTTTTTCTGTTGTTGTCGGTTTGATTCAGACAATTAATATTAAAATCACCAAATAACACCGTATATGTACAAAAGGATAATGAATTTATAGAAGTTGTTAAGGCGTCCAAGAATGAATCTACATGCTGCCAGGGGGGTCTGTATGCTATACCGACAGCGAGTTTAATGCCATTGACATTCAGGATAAGCCACATTTGCTCGGTAACACTACGTTGTGAGTCTATAGGATGTGAATGAGAACGCACTTTAATACCTCGCTTAATATAAAATCCAACGCCTCCACCGCGGCCGCCACGCACAAACATAGAGCGCGGTACATGCCGTAGCCGATAGCCAGGTACAAAAGGCGCACGGCCCTCCTCGCCTTGTCTCAACCAAGTCTCATTTAAAGCCACAACATCGACGTCATGAAGTTCCATTGTAGCCACAAACTCATCATGGTTAGTACCTAGTGAGCCTGCGTTCAGTAACCCAATTTTAAATAACTTCTTAGTCATTGGATAATATTAGTGCTGCCATTATGCGCCACAGTAAATACACATACAGATTTAATTTAAACGTTGTATAAATATATAATAATACGAAGTAATTAAAAAATAAATATACGAAATAAACAGTACTATAGTTGTTATGAACGTTAGCACATATACAACGCGTACAAACATTTATAACAGGGGACCAACTGAAAACAAAAAATGCAGAGTTAAACCTCCTCTGTAGACAGCTCTGAGCGCACTGAGATATTTTAACAAAATTTGATGCAAGTACAATATA
This sequence comes from Catocala nupta, assembly GCA_963675205.1. Classification (NCBI taxonomy): domain Eukaryota; kingdom Metazoa; phylum Arthropoda; class Insecta; order Lepidoptera; family Erebidae; genus Catocala; species Catocala nupta. The sequence goes on along the minus strand of OY776078.1, from coordinate 26,919,508 downwards.
GGCAATCAAACCACATTCATAAGTAAGTAAAGAGAAATTAAAATACAAAGAAATTACATCACATAAAAAAATTATAATATCTAAACCGTTCCTGTTCCAAAAATTCGCTGTACATCAGCCTCAGAACGGATGCGTTGAGTGAGCATACCATCTTGCTGCTACAAATATGCGCCCCTCTCTAGTCCATACATATTTATAATGTAGACGTCTCCCGGGGCTTCTCGCACGATGTGAAAGAGCATCCCGTTGGTACGTGTGAGACGCTTATTAACGTATACTGTTAGTGGGCGTCCTTCGAGCTCCAGGTTGGTGGTGGTAAGGCCGCGACGCACTCGGGCTGCGCGCAGGAGCTGATCGCGCACAGCGCGCCGCATCAGTCGCGCGGCGATGCTGCGCGGGCGCGGCGACATTGAGGTTTCGGCGCTCTCGACACGGTTACGATGCACCGTACCCATCCTCTCTGCAAACACGAGATCACGCTCGTCGATAGTAACCCCAAGCTTAATGGAGACCAAGTTGAGAAGGTGAGCCGGTCTCTCCTCTTTAGTTTCTGGCACACCAGAGATAATGATATCATTCAATAACATGTCCTGTTCACGCTCATGTAACTGTGTCTTTAGTTCGGCAACCGTATTTTCGAGACATGTTATTGTAGCAGGTTGTTCCCCCTCAAATCGGTTCTCGAGTTTCCCAATCCTGTCCTACACCTGGTCAATCCTACCATGGCAAAGTTTACAGAGACCTTGAGTTCTGCCATCTCCTTGCAAAACTCGCGTAGCTCGGCTCTCAATGCGCTCATTTCCGCCCTAAAACTGCGAATATCTTGCGCCACATTCAAATTCAAGTCAGTCGTAGGTTCGCTACATACTGAGTAGTTTAGACTAGCATGTTGTTTGTTGAAGTCACCCGTAACCGTTCTTCCCTCTTTTGGGGTTTTATCGGTGCACTCTGAACATGTCCAGTTGGAGAGGACTACTGTTGACATCTGAAGGCCAACACAGGTGCGATGGTATGTACCTTTGCATTTTATTACAACGGGCACAGCTTGGTGTTGACATAAATTTGCCACAAATATCACACTTCGCCATAATAAACAGAGATTAACGCCACCTAGTATAATGCAGCGAAATTAGGTTAGTAACTAGTGATTGTGACGTGACCCGATCGCCGCCGCGCCGGCCGTTTAGTTCTATAGTTCATACACTGACGCAGAGATGGCACTGTGTCTGCGAAAATAAATCGATACGAGTTGGTCCGACTTGAGTGGACTGCGTATGTAACTAGTTCTTATAGTCCAGCGGAGATGGCGCTTCGTTTATTAAAATTTAATAAGGTTGTTTGGCAGGCTGTACAGTTTTCAGCCGAAGCGCGAAGTTTAAAAGTATTTGATACG